>CM074494.1:1451608-2051608 GCA_037389245.1 Oryzias sinensis
ATGTAGCAGCCGGCCTCCTCTCATCATGCTGATAAGCTTTCCATTTTTGGAATAAGCCCAGGAAGAAAAATGTGCTGTTATCTCTTGTCCTTTAACTCCCAATGTTAAAGTGCCTAGGGGTAACGCTTTCTTTTACAGTACAGTACTTACAGTGTACTTAAGTGGTATTTACATGGTACTTATAGTGTAACTACTGGGTACTTTCAGGGTACTTTTTAATGGAATTTACTGGGTACTTACAGTGTTTTTACATGGTACTTTCTATGGGACTTTACTGGGTACTTACATGGTACTTTTTGTGTCTACTCTGTACTTACATGGTACTTACTGTGCATTTATATGGTACTATTTGGTTCATACCTATGTGGTACATACTGGGTATTTATAATATTCTTACTGGGTATTTACATGTTGTGCAAAGGTGTCTTTTATGGTACTTACCACATGTAAGAACAAGGTAAGTACAAATAAAGTACCTTGACCTTTAGGTCTGCACGCGCTGCATGTTTCATGGTATTTACCATGAATTAACCACAGAAACTACCCCTTAAGTACACTAAAACTGTACTGTAAAAGAAAGTCAGCCCTATTTCCACTCAACTACATGGTACTTTCAGTAGAAAATGCTGGGTATAATCAGGAATTACCATCCCGTACGGTGTACAAACACACTTGGTCTTCTGGACCTTACCAAATGAGACAATGCTTACTTGTTGGTAAAGGTGAAGTAACTACATTGTAAAAACATAATCCTACTTCTTGTAACAAATGTAAAGAGAAACAAGACAGCAGTGAAAACAACAATCAGGGGACAAACACCAACCAACAAATTACAGACCAGTGTCTTTACTCTGCCAATTCTCAAAAATACTTGATAAAGTGTTCCTCACAAGACTGAAAAATTCTGTTAAGAAATATAAACTAATGTCCGACGACCAATATGGAAAAAACAGACCAACATCCATGGCGATTATGCAACTAACTGAAGAAATTATAAATGTCACAGACAATAAAGAGTTCATGGATCTGAAAAAGGCTTTTGACACTATTGATCCTAAAATTTTAGTATACGAACTGGAAGCCTATGGAATACGAGAACCAGCATTAAAATGGTTAAACAGTTACATTAAAAACAGGCAGCAGTTTGTCCAACCCGATGACTGTAAATCATCCCTGCTTAATTTAAGCTGTGGAGAACCACAAGGGTCAATATTATGGCCAACACTGTTCATCCATTATATTAATGACATACACATGGAATCAAATACTTTTTATATGCTGACGACACAAGTGTAGTCTGTACAGGGGAGAATCTCAGGGAAATTGTAAAAATAGAAAAAAACAGAATTAGGGAAACTAAAACAATTGTCACGCTCGGCGAGAACGTGAGCAGACCCGAACGCAGAAATCCAGAACGACAGACACTGGAAGTGGCGAGAAATGATTTAATTTTGAAAGTCTCTGTTAGTTAGGAGTCGGTCTGCGAAGATGTCACCGGAGCTGGAGAAGACGGGAGCAGAGGTGGATTTCTTCTGAACCAAAGTGGAGCTGCTTCTTGGAGGTAAGTGGAGCTTGGTGTAGGTAGGAGGAGCCGGCTAGATGACAGGATGAAGTCAGAGCGGGGTTGTTTCGTGGAGCTTGACAATGAGCTCAAGGATGATGATCTTGTGACTGGACCCAGGTCAGCATGGATGGAAGAGAGAACTCTGTAGGAATTTAACAAGAGCATAAATACACTTGATGAGAGCTCAAAGCTGCCCAAGTGAGCACCATTGAGGAAAAACGAACTGGCGATGAATACTGGTCTGGAGCCATCTTATATACAGGTGCAGGTGATGAGATGAATGCCGACTGCTGGGTCCAATCTAGGAGGAAGCAGAGAAGGGAGGGGGGAGGAGAGGACTCCCAGAGACAAAAAAAACTCTCACTGAATGTTAAGAAAACTAAATTCATGATTTTTGAAAAACACCACATTCCTACAGATGTAGAAATAAAAGTTTCTATTGATAATCATGTTTTTGAAAGAGTGACTGAAATTGATTTTCTTGGAGCAATTATAGACAAACCACGCCTACTAATATATTCATCGACAATACTACCACATTAACAAAACAGTGTAGAGGTTTGGGAAAACACTTATAAAACAACTCAACAGTGTTTATATCTTACAAATAAAAAAGCCATTCGAATAGTTTATGGTGTGGATTATGAGACACATGCAGTACAGATCAAAAGTTTGGACACACCTTCCCATTGATTTGAACGAGAAGGTGTGTCCAAACTTTTGGTCTGTACTGTACAAATGCAGTATCTGTAAAGTCGGGTTTATGGAAATTATGGGAACTAGTGAAACTTAAAACAGCACCCATAATGTACAGTATAAAGCCAGAAATAACTTGCTACCAATAAACTTACAACTAATGGTAAAGGACAGAGATGGGAGTTACAATTTAAGAAATCAGCTGAACTTCAAAATGCAGTGCATTTGCACTACAAAAGAGAAAATGTGGTGTGGATTTACAGAACAGATTGGACGGAGGTTTAAAATAAACCTAAAGTTTACATGTATTAAGAAAAACCCTACAACATAGGTTAATTGGTGTCTCCAAATTGTCCCTAGGTGTGAATATAAGTTTGAGGCCATGCAACAGGCGGGCAAACAGTGTTTTTTAACAGCTGTTAAAAGTTTATCCTCTTCACCGGTGACTCCAGAAACTGCTTTGATCTGCAGGCATGTTATTGGCTGTTTGGAAATGCGGATTGAACAGGTCTATATCATGCAAAATCACAAGTTTGTAGCTTATAAGCATATTATGATGTTTATGCCTCACGGAAAACAATCTCAAAGTGGTATTTTGACCATTCATGCATTTCTGAGTATTCCTCTAATAACCTGCTCCCTGAGCGCCAGCCTCTACCTATCCACAAAAACAAATGGGTTCTCACCATTGACTGTTTAATATATAACTGAACGAGTCGTGTGTCACGTCACCAATAGAAAATGCCTTGCTTCCGGTGCCAACCAAATGAAGTCAGTATAGATGCCATTTTTTCACAATATGTCTGTCACCATGTTGGAACCAGACGTCCTCAGTAAACCGTGATTGGTACATCTACCAATCCATGGCAACCAATCTCTCCAATCAGTAGTGAGCATGTTAGAAAGCCACACCCCTTCAACTGAAAGCAGGCTTGGAAGAGTCTGTCAATTAAATGCTTCTAACATTTGACACAAGGCCACCTACTTTTATTGGGGCAGTCAGGTTTTTACTTAAATACCTTGCGCTACGGCAGAAATATAATGAAAAAAAATTAGGATTAGCAAGAACGTGTTAGTAAAAGGTATCAGAACAAGAATGTTAATTCTGACATTCATAATGACTGAGTGTGACGGTGCTGCACGGTCAGATTGTGAGGGGGCCCACACCGTGTGTATATTTTATGTTTAAACGTGTTTCTTGTGACCTTCTTGTGGCCTAATGGAGAGCACCGCCCGTGGGAGGGGCGTAGGGGTATAAGGAAGTGTCACAGGAAGCGAAAATGAATGAGTGACAGAGGTGTCATGTTGATGTGGCCCTGTGTGGAGCAATTGTGGTGTTCATTGTTGCCTGAATAAAAAAGGAACACACTCACCTTGGTGCCTCTGCATCCTTTTCCGGTGGGACTCCACGACACTGAGTAATAGCTGCATTATTTCTTTATAGGAGCTTATGGGATTTCAGCTTTTATCTATTTGAAACTCGAGGGGGGGAGGGTTGTTGTCATATACAGTCAATGGTTCTGACATTCATACGTATGAAAGTGAGGAACAGCCTTTTCCAGCAAGAGTTTGTGCTGCCTGCAACTCCCCAAGGCTAACATACACACCCACTTTCTCCACTGAGCTAGCTGTGATGCTGAATGCTTTGCTTTTATATGCACAATTTGCACATCCATATTTGCGAAAGTTAAGATGTTGTTTGTTTTCATGGGAGAAACGAAACACGCTGCTGAGGCTCTAGGTTGGTAAGTCATCAAATTTGCCGCACTCATATTTCACTTGAAAAAATTGTGGTAAAATAATGGTAATATGTATCAAATATATGGATAGTTAATCTGAACGGCTCAAGAAAAGCATACATTTGTTATTGTTTCCCATAGTGGCCTGCTGCGTTCACATGCTGCTTTGTGTGTACACCCACACTCTGCAGCCACTCAACTGCTTCCCAAGTTCACTCAGACCTCATTTCCTCTTTTCATGCCACCTGCTGATTCCAGGTGCAGATAAAAAAAAACACTGCCTGACTTCTCATGACTCTTTTTCTCATCTCTTTCAGGGCAGTTTTTATTTCCAGGTAATAAGAATCAAGACAGGCAATGACTTTATCCATACTTGTATTTATTTGTAGGTCCAATGTCAGAATCCTGCAGTGCGACACTCACCGTCAAAGAGCCTCCTTGGTACTTAATTTACTAAAATAGACTTGTGGATCAAACCCAATCAGAGTGATTGATTCCATGTCAAGCCCTCTTTGTCCCATCAGTCATCTGGTGCTGGAGCGGATGCTAATGGCTCCTTGTGACCCAGCAGATGGTCCGTTTTTGTTAAAGAGCTACACCAACAAGCCGTCAAAGCCTGAGCGAGTGCTTCTGCTTTCTTTGTGCTATTGACAATGAGATGGGTGGACAAGGAGTGAGTTCTGTGATGGTGCTGGTAAGGATGAAGATTAATGACACCACCAGGCCTGTGTCTCCTATTTAATAATGCTTATTCATCATTGTTACAGCACAGTGCCGGCCGGCAGTGACACAAAAATGAGCTAAATGTGCATATAATTCCTCATGCAGATGCCTCGTGGAATTAGATACATTTTTTTCCTACCACTTCATATTTGCCACCAGCATTTTGCACGTGTGCGTCTCAGCCTGACCCATCAAGTCTCTATCTGCAGGACAGCCTTTCTTCTCATTGCAGTCATCTGGGTTTGTGTGGATTTATGCACAATTCCACTGAACAAGCCAATCTCAGGGCCTCACTGAGCATGTGTAAACATCTTTTATGCGGTTTGAAAGCCCGGCGCACAGGCGGACGCCTAACACAGGAGATGACAGCGGCTGGAAATGAAAAAGGGAGAACAGAACAGAGCACAGAGGGAAAAATACGAGACCTCTGGCCTTCCTCCGCTGTGTGATTGAAAGCCATTTTGTCTCATTTCTGCTACTAGTTCTTTGGTTCTGTTGTTGAGTGTGTTGCCTTCTTTTTCTCCCTGATTTCTTCCATTTTTTTTCTATCTTCGCCTGGGCATTTCTCCTCAAAATAGAAAATAAAGACTGGAAAGTGACCAAGATATCACCACCAACCGCTGTCCCTCTAGGTTCAAAATTGGAAGGCCAGTTTTCCCTTTTTCACACCTTCCATAGCCTTGATAGCACAACAGCATTCTGGAACAGGGGAATATTCTGAATAACCTGTTTATGTGCTGCAAAACCAAAAATAATCATATTTCCACCTTTCTAAACCTCTTCTAAACCTAATCTCACTCTTCATTACTCAGCGACATCTCTACTTTTGGCAGAAGAAATGTCCGTCCCCTTCATGCACGATGCTGTCCTTTATTTTTATCGTAATGTTTTAAAACATGCTGCTGACAATGCTGTAACCGACACTCAAAACGCACCGCAGGACCTCTGCTAATGACCTCTGTACATTGAATTAACATGGAAACAGGATGCCAGTGAATAGTGTTTAGAGTGAACACAGCTTTAGAAGTTGGAGTTTAACAAAGTGAAACTTTTTCTATTTTGTACTCAATTCTCAATTTTGCAGTTCATTTTTATTTACGCCCAAATGGGTTTAGATAATAATTTTACATTTTTATTCACTTCTTTATAATATCAACTGCTTTTGTCTAGTGGCAAAGAATTCTGCTTCCAGGTGCATTTTCTCACAAGAACAGGCAGACAGCTGGTTCCAAATGCAGGAGGTTTACTACCTCAGATAGAAGTCCACAAAGCTAAATCAGGGTCGGGCAGGAAGGGGTCGATAACAGGCATAAGAGCATCGGATAAAAGACAGGGTGGTCAGGATCCAGGCGAGGGTCAGGGCGGGCGACTAACTCCCCAATACCACCCCCCCACCACACCCACACACCAAATTTGACAGCATTTTACACAAAATATTCATGAATTTGATATCCTCTTGTTACAGGGGTGTCAAACTCAGTAGCACAGAGGGCTTAAATCTAAAACACACTTTAGGTTGCGGGCCGAACAAAATAAACATTTACTGAGCTTCATTTTTAAAACATTCAAACCTTTAATACTTAACTTTTTGAGCATAAATATGAATAAAAACAGGCATACTAATCCAGAATAAATCAAGTTAAACATAAATAACATATAATAATAGGGTATTTTGGTCTCCATAAAAATACAATCTGCTAGCTAGTTGATTATCTGTCAAAATTATACAAATATGAACATGGTGCAAAACAAAATAAACAAAGCCCGGAAATATTAATAATAAGAAGTAACAAATGAAATCATGGCGTTTTCTTTGCTCTTTTGTCAGTTTTGTTAGAGCTGGACTCCCTGCATCATTTTTAGTAATAACTTCATTTCCGCTTGGTGTGTGATGTCCTGTGTGTGTTTTTGTGAAAAATATCAGAGGGATTTGATTTTTTTTACCAACCTGTTATTTTGAATATCATTTTTAGGTCTTATAAAACATTAAAAACTAAATAATTTAACTCAACCCTGAGATTACTCCAAAATGATTTCACTGTTAACTAATTTATTGCAACACCAACAGTAAAAATACTCCTAAGGCCCACTCAATACATTCATAAAGAAACGATCTATTGTTGATTTATGATCTCAATAAGGACGCATTCAGTACTCTGGAGATGGTTCACGCTGGTGACCAGAGGGGAAGACAGAGTTCTGACTTGAGCGGTTCCTTGAATGTCTCTGAATGCTACAGAGCCCGTGCCCTGTCATGGATAAAATAAAAAATATCTCGTTCCCACAAATTAATTTCTTGTTCCCCCAATTAATATCTTGTTCCCACAAAATAATTTTCCGTTCCCACAAAATAATATTTTGTTCCCACGAAAAAATTAATTCGTGCGAACAAAATAATTATTCACGTGATTAGACATTCATGAACACGGATGTAAGCGATATTTGGATTTACAGCAGATACCTTCGCATTTCTGTCCGTGTGTATCTCATAACATTGAATGGAAGACATGGATGATGTTTAGAGATCGGATTTATTTATTTTTAAAAGCTCTTCAAAAGCATCTGTATTCACATTTACATGTCTGGGTTCATTCACATCCCTGTACGGTCTCTGAACTGCAGCTAAAAGTGGCTTTCCACAGCTACTTTCATGTCTCTGTGACCCACATTCGTCCGAGAGGGGAAAAATAAAAACAAAAATGATCGATGTATTATTGTCTCGATGAAAATAAGAAAAATATCCTTATATTTAGGATGCCCAAGCTTGCTGCTTCCCCATACTGCAACGATTCTCCGGACATCGCTCGCCCCGGCTATGAGCTATGTGCTACGAGCTCCGGCCCGCCGCAGAGCTCTTTTGCTTGTCATTCCAGCATTCAGTCAGCTGGCTGGCTGGTAAACGGGCGAAAAGCTGCGGTATGGGATATTGTAGTTTAGTGTCGAATAGGAATAATAATATTCAGGACTTGTCTTTTATTAACATACTCGTTAGCAGTCACTTAACATTCGAAGGCTACATCCTACGTTTCCCATCATGCATCACACATATCCCATAATGAATCTTGACCAATCACCGTGGCTCTGTAACTGTGAGGCATTCAAATACAACAGTACAAATGATAAGCTACGTAGCATTTGGCCTACTAGGCTTTGGATGTAAAGTGACTGCTAAAGAGTATGTTAATAAAAGACAAGTCCTAAATATTATTATTCCTGTTCGACCACTTCAATATCTGCTGGCTGTCTGTCTACCAGCCAGGAAGCTGCCCGAATGCCGTCACCTGAAATGAGAGGAGAGTTAGTGATTCAAAAAATAAAACAGGAGGTGCAACACAAGTCAACACAGGAGACAGACACTGACCAAAAGTGAGCTGCTCCAGGGACAAGCGGCTCACCTGGTTCCGACTGGCTCACAAAAATACAACAGCTGGTGGACAAATGTTCTGCATGATCAGGCTTTTAATCACTTCTCATTTACCCTCATCCAACATGTACTGTATTTTTAGAAGAGCTTTCCATTCCATAACACACTCTGGTCCTCATTCACAGCCGCAGACACGCCCCCTCTGCACTTTTTTTTTCTATTCTTATATAGCGCTTTTCTACCTACAAGGCCCAAAGCGCTTTACACTCACAGACCCATTCACCCAGTCACACACACATTCACACACTGGTGGCGGCTCTGCTGCAGAGAGCTGCAGCACAGGGATCAAACAGCCGCAGGTTGTAAACCTCTGTACTCTGAACTGTTGTACAGCTGTAAAACTCCTCAGTACACACTTTTATCAGACAGACATAGTCATTTTCATACTTTTATCTCTTGTTTAAACTCTCAAAGTTAAAGCCTTCATAAAGAAATAAGACAGAATCTGAATTATTCCCCTACCCCTAAGGCATCTCCCTACCCTTACATTTAGCCCTACAAATGGAGAGTTATGGAAAAATAATGTTTCTCACACTCGATGTTGTCATCAATAGTCACTGGTCAGCCACATTAGCTCAGAGCTGCTAGCGCTAGGGAAATAAAAAACAACATTGGCTTTATAACTTTGAAAAAGTCATGAAAAAAAAAGTCTGTCCTTACATTTAAATTGAAATGTGCATCAGAACACACCCTCATAAAAAAAGCACTTCTCCTCCGCGGCACAGCGCTATGCAGATTATCTTCGCGGCGGAGGGTCTCGGCATCCCACCTACGGTTAGCCCTAGCTAGTCAGCACGCAGAACACAGTGCAATGTGTAACCCTTGTGCTATCCTTGGCACTTTAGTAACATGTAAAAAAAAACAGAGTCTGACACAGCTACACATTAGTCACATTAGCCTATCTACAAACCTGGATGTACCTCATAAAAAAGCAGACTGATACCGCTGAAAGAAATGTTACTATTAGCATAATCATTTCAACATCCAACCTTGTTTCCAACTGATGAGTCAAATGAGTCTGGTGCAGAGTCTTCCGTTGTGCGGTTGCTGTTCCAGTCCATTGCTGTGAAGGGAGAGCTGAGCCGGAAACCAAAACTCTTAGTTTATTGTTTAATCTTCGTTCCAATACTCACCTATGGTCATGACCGAAAGAACGAGGTCCTGAATACAAGTGGCTGAAATGATCTAACTCAACAGGGTGGCTGGGTGCTCGTTTAGAGATAGGGGGAGAAGCCCGGCCACCTTCAGTGAGCTTGGGGAAGACCCAGGGCACGCTAGAAACTTTGTCTCTTGGCTGGCCTAGGAATGCATTGGGGTCCCCCAGAGGAGCTGAGGAAATGGCTGGGGAGAGGGAGGTCTGGGCATCTTTGCTTAGAATGCTGCCCCAACAACCTGGTCCTGGATGAGTGGAAGAAATGGATTGATGGAAAATAAAACCTTCGATTACTTATAGAAAATTGCATAGTGGGGCAGTTGTTAGGGCTCTAGCCTCACAGCGAGAAGGCCCTGGTTCAAATCCCCAGCAGGAACCTTTCTGTGTGGAGTTTGCATGTTCTCTTTGTGCATGTGAGGGTTTTCTCTGTGCACTCCAGATTCCTCCCACAGTCCAAAGACATGCTTCATTGGTTCACTGGTGTCTCTAAATCGTCTCGAGGCATGATTGCAGCAGACTGGCAACCTGTTTGGTTTGTACCCCACCTTTGCCCAACAGTGGTTGGAATAGACTCAAATAACCCGGTGACTTTGAAAAGACATTGAGGGATTCTGTAAATGGATGGATGGAAAATTTAACCATTAGAAGTTTTCATTGTAGTTCTGAAACGGTTCATTGACAGAGTTCATATTCACATTCGTCCTCTGGCCCCTGTTACAATGGAAGCATTTCTGTAGCATAATTAAAAATAAAAGTCAATACCATAAATTATTTTCCAGCCAGGGAGGAAGCGGTGCAAGGCATCAGCGCGTTGTTGGTCCTACCAGCAAAATGNTAAAGGTGGAAAGATTTCATGTAATCCATGGACACCAGTGAAGATCATAAATCATTGAAGAAAAAAGGTTCAGAGCTCTGTCTAGTGGGTCTAGATGACCCAACTCCCAATGTTAAAGTGCCTAGGATAGCACAAGGGTTACGGCTGCTATAAAAATTGATAATCTGTTTGCATCCAGTTGGAAGGTTTGGGGGGGGGAAAGAAAAAGCCTCCTTCCACTAATAATAAAGGTGACGGATAATCTCTGCTTTGTTCCTCTCCTTTATCACTCAGCACACAGCTGCTCATCTGAGGGAGCTTTAATAGTATTTGGTTAGGATGTCACCTTTAACCTGCAAGGGAAAAACAGGAGCTCAATAGGTCCCCTGAGGGGGCCCGAGGATGGACTCAATAACAGGAAGCGGGTATATTTAAGGAGATGACCTCAGAGCCTTCAGTGCCGTATGGCTGCTGTGTAGGCCAACGCTGTGTTGTGTCCGTACATCCGCCACTGTGTTATAACCCCCTCAGGAATTAACAATCTCACCACATTAACGTGTTTGCATCCACCATTCTATTTGCAGAAGAAGGACATCAGCGGAGCTGACAGACTCCATGCCTGCAGAATCCCCAGAGTCAACCGAGGCCTTAAAGCCGCGACACAAAAGGAAAAAGCCAGAGCCGTTTGGTGGCTGGTCAACAGGATGGAGCAGCCTTCTATTTTATTCTAAACTTGATATGTACAGGAAAAAGTGTCTGGATACATTTCTCTGAAAAAACAAGCACATTGCACATCATCAGCATTCATCAACTTCATGTCGTAGAACACAACGAGCTGGAAGGCTGTGCCAGAGGAAAATATGCAGTACTCATCAACTCTCATAGATAAAATACAAAAATGACACATTTTCATAGGATAGCGATAAAAAGCCGCAGTTTATGTGCTGCAGTCACAGACAAATGTTGTGTCCCTCTTTGTGTTTCCTAGAGATATTCCCTCAGGCACTTTTTGACATCATAAATTTGTTAAGCAGAGGTCAAACACTTTTTCCTTCTTTCATACCGTTTAGCTCTCCCTTCCATACTTAGGTGGGGCTTTAAAAACACAAAACGTTGCTTTTTTCTGTCTAACACCCTGATAAAAAAGAAAAAAAACAGGTGAATACCCCAAATTTTCATCAGTCTGGAATCCTTCATCTTCCTACGCATTTCCTGTCACTAGTCTACCCCCCACCCCCCGCCGTGCAGAGCATAAACTTTCCCACTGCTGCGCTTCATTAACAGACAGGGATAATGCAGCTCCACTCTGCATAAGGAAAGAGTGTAGGAGGGAGGTGGCATTCGAAACCGCCTGTTTGTTTTCCACAGCTTCTCTGTTGATTCTCTGTGTTCATCTTTTGTTTAAAGCTCGCCCTCTGTCTCGCCTGCAGGCAGAAACAGCGCCGTCACAAAGGTTCAGACTGAAAACATTGGTTGCCACCAACAGCAGTGTGTGTGTGTGCGTGCGTGCGTGCGTGTGTGTGTGTGTGTCTGTGTGTGTGTGTGTGTGTGTGTGTGTGTGTGTGTGTGTGTGTGTGTGTGTGCTGGGTTCGTTTCTTCTGGGCTGAAACATTTGGCAATAACAGGTCGCATTTTTAATGAAGTGAAAATGTAAATAATTGAAGGTCATAAAACCAGCAGCCAAACTGTTGCCTCCAGTTTCATTTGTGGAGGATTAAAAACCTCAGTTCCTATGTTGACACAAAGCAGATCAATGCATTGTTAATGCAAAACGAAGCAACGCAACACTCTGATCATCCAACAGCAGAGCCTCCTCACAGAGTACAGAAAAACATTTAATCACATTCTATCACGCATCAAACCTCGACAAAGTTCACAACATTCCCACTGACATAGAAGATGAAATAAAGTCTCTCAAGTGAGTTTTTAATCCTAGTTTATTTCCACCTTGTTTTAAACATAATCCCAATCAGTTTGAATTATTTTTGGTGATAAAAGCTCATCTAACAAACCTGTATTGACCCACTTATATGGCACGCTCTCCCCTGTAGCTTATTATCCAAAAAAACACCAGAGACAACAGAACTTAAAAGTTAATGTTAACTGTTAAACAGTCCAAATCTTTATGTGGACTTCAAGAGTCAAAAAACTCAAATGGCACCGCCTCCTGAGCTACGCCTCAACATCACACCACAAAAAAGACATTTGCTGCTTTATAATGATAATAAGGATTTCAGTTTTTAGGTGAACTGAGGTTTTTATGTAGATCTGACAACGGCAGATGAGTGCAGATGTTTTTAGAGCAAGGGTGGCATCCAGAAATGCATTCCTGCCTGTTTTTCCAACACACCCAGCTGCTCTGCCACGACCTAATTGGCTGGACACACCTGATCCAGGTAATCAGCCATTCTCTGGAAAGCATGCAGTCACACTAACCCTAGAGGCCTAGAGTCACCCACACCTGCTTTAGAAGCTGCTACCATCGTCACCCCAAACTCTGATAGTTTGTTCACACTCGGCTTGGAAGTGCGTTTTCAAGTGGCCACTTCCAACGAAAGGTCTATGTAGATGCACTTAAATGTGCGTTTGGGGCTTCTGCATTCAAAACTCCCACGTTCACAAGTTTTTAAGTCAGTTTCTCAGGCTCGTACAAAACGTGCGGCTATTGAATGCCAATGGCCAGTCTAACTGGTTTCGTACGTACAGCCTGAAAACGGACTTAAAACTTGCATTGCGACACCTGAATGTGCATTGAAGGTGTTGTGGGGAAAGCGTTTTGTTCTTTCATTCACTACTTTATTTTAAAAATGACGGCCTCCCTGCCTGACTCCTGGAGCGTTGTCTGAACACTTACTGAAACAAAATACAGGAAAAAAAGTAGAATTTGGTAACAAACAGTAGAGATGGGCTCTGTTTAAGATCCTCTTCTCCTAATTTGCTGCCCTCTTGGTAACAGGCTGGGTCCAGCTTGGAGCCTCTGGTAGTAGCCTTCTCTGGCTCTGACAGGCAGCAGGTGGCTTCTGATGAAAAATTCAGCGACAAGCACAGCTCGAGAGGCAAGGGGGAGGGGGCGTTAGCAGGAGAGGAAGGGTGAGAAGAGACAGAGGTGGATTGTGAGCAAATGAGAGGAGAATGACGGTGGGAGAGGATGGGAGCTCGGGCTGGAGGCCGACGAACAGGGGAGGCAGGGCTAGGCAGAGGATCAGAGCTGTCTACGCTCTCTGCCTGAGTCTCCTCCAAGGAGGAAGCACACAATATGAATCATTTATGAAGGGCCTTTTATTAATAAAACTCACACACGCCGTGCCCTGCTTTCTTTCCCCCACCTAAACCTGTTTTCTCTGCTTCCCCCTGTGAGAGAATGCCAGAGAAAGGCAGAAAATTCAGGAGCAACAGACTTTTGACAGGTGGGACTAGTAACCATGGGACACGCAGGCTGCTGACTGAAACATGTACCTTGTCACATGCCTACACAGAGAAACGTACGCCTTCCTGAGGACTCGAAAGAACGCCCACTCGTTTGCCTGCTTGATTGTCAGAACACAGCAGCGTCAGATCTGGATGAATCAGAGCGGTTCTGAACGAGCATAGTGTTCTGGAGTGCAGAGAAGGCACCGAGCATCTAATGGATGTAGGTGGCTGAGTGAGTGACTGACAGCCGGTATAGGTCAGAGGCACAGCAGGGGATCGAACACAAACACCCACATACTGTGCAGACTTCATGTCAGTTTACCTCTAAGATCGCTGCTAAGCTATAAGACCTTTAGGTAGTTTGTGACATTTCGTCTGAGTACAGTTGTTCATCCTTCAATTCAAGGCAAAATCCTTAAGAGTAGAAGAGTCTCCCCTTCTCCGACCCGAGTCTGTTGAGCCTCGCTAGCTGCGAGGGCGAGGGCGGCACATCATGGCGGTACGGCCCCTTTGGGGAGGCTGGGTCCTTCAGATGAACCGTGTGCCCGTCGTAGCTGCTTTTCCCGCTGCTTTCCTGCATCAGCTTTCCTTTGGCTTCCTGCTCCCTGCGTCTCTGCTCCTGCCTTAACAGCTCCTGGGCCTCCAGGAGGACTCTGGCGTTGACGCTGCCTCCTCCTGGGTATCCGTTCCTGGAGCCCTGATAGCTGGAGTACCTTGGATTGTCCTTGGCCATCTGGAATCCCTCGCCTGGTGGGTAAGCTTTATCCCAGGAGTCATGGGAGACGGTGCTGGGATTCTTCCTGGGTTGCCTAATGCAAAAATGGGAAAAAAAATCATACACAAAAGGAAGATGAATTTAATCTTACCAGACAATTTGGCACATCCATTAGTCATTAGCCATTAGTCTTTACTGGATTTAGTCAAAAACTGGAATCTATAGAACTTGTTTCTAGTTACTGCCATCTATTGAAATTAGGTAACCTCTTTGGGGCTCCATTATGGTTTCACTCATTTTTATTATGCTCGTAAACAAGGTCCATCTTGAAACAACAACTACTTTAAAGACCCTCTAGAGATAAAAAGTACTTTTTTCCCTTTGTGAAACCTTTTTGTTGTGGCATTTTTCTGGTGGAGGTTAAGCTCAAAATTGCATTTCCGAGTATTTTCTTTATTTAAATCGTAGTGAATCAGGAGGAGAAGAAAATGAATGCAGTTTGAAAAAGATGGTATTTGTTACAGAAAAAATACTCTGGATGGGACACAAGCTCCCTGCATCCACAGTAGACGAGTAGATCCATGTACGTCTTAGTTTTCCTTGTCTGAGCTGGTATAAGCCTCAAAACTGTATGGCTGGATAGCTCCAATGTTGCTCGCCATTTTCTTTGCACCTCCAATGGTAGCTTGGGGGTGGGAGGGGCTGTAAGCCAAAGGGAGAAAGTGTAGACAAAGGCATGATGGGAAATGAATGCAGGCTTCCTCTGCGCCAATGGATCACAACTCTCATGAACTACTGCTGTTCTGCAGAAATACACAGGGTTTGGGATTTTGTCTAATAAATAATTAAAAGACCCCTGGGAACACTTTGACAATAGATCAAAAGATGATAGGAGTGGGACTTTAAAAACAACATTCTTGGGTTGTCTTTCTGCTTCTGGGTAAAAACACTTATTAAGCTTAAAAAAGTTACAAGTTCCAAATATGGAAGGCATTTTGCAGATAATCCATCTGGCAATGAAAGATCACAATTAGCTGCACAAAAGCAAATTGGAAAACTTCTTTCTTTTTTTGCACTGTAACACATTCCACCACAATAACTATAGGATAGTTCAAAGTCAAAGTAAACTTTATTGTCAATATCTACAATGTTTTCACAAAGTTGGTGTCACATTAGTTTGAAAAACCTTTCATATGAAATTAGAATAAAAAGATAATTTCACTGAGAACTTTGTTGTGGTTGTCATGTCTCAGAACTTCTTGTGTGTCAAATATTATTCCTGTTTACCCCCAAAAAAGAAAAGAAAAAAGCTTTAAAGAACAAAGTTCATACCTTCATCTAAAACTAAGTCCAGTGAAGGAAACCATGGATCTGACTGTCTTGGTGTACAGCCAATCAAGATGCAGGACACAATGCACAGTTTAAAGTAAAATTAAAGCCGCAAGCGGCGTTGTATGGCCCGCAGACGCAACCCGCCTTCCACGCCCAACTCTACGCACCACCGCCTCCATGCCCAAATCTACGCACCACCGCCTCCCTCACCGCCCTCACTGCCCACTTTTGATAAAGGCTAATCAAAACGGCATTTGCTAATTATGCTAACAATGCGAACTATCCTAATGTGGCTAAAAGTGCAAGCATAGTGATCAGCATCATCAACTGACTCAGGAAAACACATTTTTAAAAATGCTAATTATGCTTACTATGCTAGTTATGCTAACACAGCTAAAAGTGCTAGCATAGCGATCAGCATCATCAACTGACTCAGAAAAACACATTACCTAAAATGCTAAATATGCTAACTATGCTAGCTATGCTAATGTGGCTAAAAGTGCTAGCATAGCGATCAGCATCATCAACTGACTCAGAAAACACATTCCTCAATTGGTGAGAGCTATATGTCATAAGTTGATAAAAATCCCACTTTTTCCAAAATGGCAGCTTATCTGTTGATTTTATCTCCATAGCAACCATTTTATGTTTTGGTCCCCTTGGGAGGACGAACAGATTGATGTCAGTTTCGGACAAATCGGTAAAAGTAAACTTTTTGTTGTCCTTAGCAACAGTGATTTTATGCTAACCATGCCCACATTCCTTATATGTTCATATCCAGTGTTTTTCAATGTATTCTGTTTCAGGCATTAATGCATGCATTCAAATTTCACAGTAGTCCTTTGAAAAACAAAGGAGTTATAACAGTGCGCCACATTGCTAGCTCGCCACGCGCACGCCGTTCAAAATCTACAACTTCTAATTCCAACATTTTTTCCACAGTAGCTTGCCATTGATGCCCAACGTTGGTTATTGGTTTCGTTAGTCGATTCTCAAAAGAAAAAGTTCCGAATATTTTTGACAAAAATGAAAATATTCGGAACTTTCCTTTATCGATCTTGTCGTGCGTAGCATCGTTTTGTTCAGCGCGGGCCAAGGAATCGCATATTTCCTCTTCACGACGTTCCGATGAAAAATGTGCGAGCTAGCCAAGATGGCAACGGTTGCTAGCTCGCCACGCGCACGCCATTCAAAATCTACAACTTCTAATTCCAACATTTTGTCCAGAGTAGCTGGCCGTTGGTGCCCAAAAAGTTACGAGACGATTGATGAAAATTCCAACGACGAGTTTTCGTTTGTATCTGGTGCTAAAGGTGCTTTTTTGAGAAAATTCCAGATGGCGGCCTTTTCCCAAGGTCAAAGGTCAACGACACTTCTGGGGTGTTTGTAGACTGGAGCTGGCAGCAAGTGTGTGCAATTGCGTGAAAATCGCTCAAACAAAAGTGTCTTTTCCCCATATTGTGGGAAAACACGAAAATCGCCAATTCTCAGAGTTCGCCACAAAATGGCCGCCAAGCCGTAGGTCGTGCGGCCGTCCCATAATGATTTCAAAACATCTTTGGGATATCCCCGACACGTGTGTCTTGGTTTCGCGACTGTTTTTTGAAGTACATTTTGTTCGGCCCCATACGCGATTTTCGGCCCATTCATTTTTTTGACGGGATCGCTGGCCGTGATGTCATCGTCTTCGGGGGGGTGACGTTGACATTGTGGAAAATTCATTTGCAATTTATCCCAGGTGTGTGCACATTTTGGTGACTTTTCGAGCATGCGGCGGGGGTCAAATTCTCGCTGAAAGGCGGCGAAGTCGTCGTTCCAACTGCGAAAACAATATGGTCCTTGCAGTCAGTGACTGCTGCTGCTGCGGGCCATAATAATAAATGCATAAAGCATGCTTACTTGCAAAATAACCCCAGTAGGAAAGCAGAAGATGACCGGCATTATGAGATGGGAGCAGTGAAAATTTTTACTTCCATTCATCTGTGTTTTGAGGAAAATGATAGTAAAACGTTTTGTGGAGTCGTTAAAGCGTTATGGTTGAATAAACTGTTTGTTGGAAGAACACGCTTCACAACAACAACAGCAACCCGGCCCATCATCAAAAGTCACCTCGTTCACATCAGTCTGACATGAAGTGATCCGGACAGAGGCTGTTTGTGAGATGCTGGACTTGTTAGAGCTGTCATTCTGTTCTCAAAAATTGTTTGACATTTGACGACACATAGAAAAGATATATTTGGGAAACTTGGTAAATTAACATTTTCAAACACTTTCAAACACAGATTTTAAAAAACTTGCTTCTGCAAAACTTTTTAATGTAAATCTATTTAAATGCAAAAAATCCCAAACCAAAGACGCATCTGTGCTCAAAATTTTAAATTTCTTTTTTTTCTGCAACAAAGACAAAAGAGATTCGCCATTACGCCATTGCTCTGAGGGACAGCAGCAAACAACATAATGGGAAAGGTAACCACGTCAAAGTCTTCCAGCCTGTTAAGTCCACTGCCTGAAAGGATGATAATAACAGCTTCTGCAGTAAGAAAGATGAGACGGCCACCTTGCCCTCGGCGGTTTTGTCTCCTCGGGACACAGTCAGGTGCCACACTTTTTGGAGGCTGCATTTAGCAGCAGGACAGGGCAAGACAGATCCAGATGTGGGGAATCTGGTCTGGATTGATTGGGTTCTTTGTGGCAGTTCTGCACCCACGTGGCATGCACATGCATCCAACAGCTCCCAGCTTTATCTCTGGGGGGATGAGGCAGAACAAGAGAAAGACCACAGAAGAAGATGAAGCACAATGGCATCCATGGGTTTTTGACTCTGAGCCATGCATAATTAGCAGGTTTATCAGCCAGCTGTGAAGAAATCACATTATTCCTGCATTTGGATTAAAGCATTTGGAAGAGGCAAAGAAGAAAATGTCCATTAATGAGAAGAGAAAAGACCTTTGTTTTTATTCAGCAGAGACTGGGAGCATTTGGGAATGGATATGCTCTTCAATCTGTGAGATAAGGGAATGTGGCGCAGGTTTATTCACGCATGCTTCATCGACTCCAATTTCACAGAGATGGGTGTCCCCGGCATCTGATTTCATTTCACATGTTGACAAAGGGGCCGAAGCCAGCCTGTCTTACTACTGAGAGATGCAAACCAGATCGCCGCCTCTGTCTGCTGCAGCGCTGTAAATACAGAGATTTACTGCTCCGCAGTTCCTTCATGCTCTCTCGGATGCATGAAAAGAGTAAATGTGACAAAAGAGGAGCTTTAAAAAAAGGTTGGACTGACAGGTGACACACATGCATGGATGTAGATAAAAACAGGTGAGACCGAAAGCCACAGAAGCTGCAGGCAGCCTGAGCTCTGCCATTACTCTGACAAGAAGATAAATGGCGCCCATCCATGATGAATATAAGAGGTCATTATTCCTCAGCGATGTCTCAAATGTCAGAGGTTTTATTTACAAGAGCGGATCCCCGTTTAGGACGGGGGTCTTGCTCTCAAGGAAACTGACCTTTAACTGGAGTGAAAGTTATTTCTTTACGGAACTCCACAGTCATTAATCAGCCCTCCAATCACAGCCCAGAGATCCTTACCACCGCCACCACCAGAACAGCATCTGACGCCTATCAAGGGTGGGGTCCCTTAAGCCCGCCTTTGGTCAGTCTCAGCTTCTGGATTTGAACAATGCTCTTCCGCTCAAAGTCAAACAATAAGACCGCTTTCTCAAGATATCACAGCCGGCTTCACTCAAACAGTTTATTCAAGGAATTAGTGCAAAAGTAAAGAGCTGTGGCCACAGGATGTTGCCTCTGACCACTGGAGCGTAATGTCGGTTCATTAATCTTTCAGCAAAGCTATTTGCAATATTTATCCCAGAATGGATTTATGGTGATAACAGTGGATTAGAGTACAATGGTGGAGCAAGACAACATAATGTGCTTTGTGCTGAAGGACAAAATGCCGTATGGATCTAGTTGGTTCTAGATTCCTGAGTTTAGTAAAAGACAATCTCAGTATCTCACCGTTGAAATTAAAATCGGATTTCCTTCTGGAATATTTTTTGAAAAAAAAAAAAAAAAGGGAATACTTCCATCACACAAACATGAATAAACCTTTTAGATGATGCTCTGAACAGGAGATTTTCTACCCACTTTTTAGTTTTTTTGCACAGAAATTGGTATTTTGTGTGCACAAATTAGTTCTGTCGTGGCTACAAATTAGCATTTGTTTGCCCATAAATTTGTAGTAGGAAATGATAGTGCTAAAATGCTAATCTGAGTGCACAAAATGCTAGAAAAATGCTAATTTGTCCCCTCAAAATACACAATTTTGCGAACAAATTAGTATTATATGACAACAACTTACTAAATTGTGGATATAAATTATCAATTTAACCAATTATATTTATTATTAGTAGGAATTATGTCAGGTCCAGGGCTCTGTATTTTTGGACCATTGGACATTGTTTTTTAGTTGGTATCCTTGCTTTGAAGCTTTTAAACCTCCAAAACTGATTAACAACCATTCTGACTCCGTTTTAGCAGAGTGACTGTGCACCATCTGCGTAAAAAGGCTGAAGTCTCACAGCCCCAACCTAAAGTGGCTGATGACGACAGAGCTGACTTCTTGAAGGACTTCCACAAATAGAGCAAGAAGACAATGAGCAGAACACAGCAGCTGTGTGTGTTCCTAAGATATCCCAGCTGCTTTTCTCCAAACTGTTTATTCATGGAATCAGAGGGAACTGTAAGGAACAAGCATTGTGGTAAGGATCAGAAGAAGAACTGAAGCAGATGCTGGAGGGACAGTTTAGTGGTGCCAGCTGAGAGAGACATAAAGCCTTTCAGTTCTGTAGACCCACATCAGTGCTTAGAAGAAGTGTGGATGAATTCTGGAACGGTCAGTCACCATTTTCTCAACCTTAATGAAAAAAAATTCCTTAAATCTGCAGCTTTTCCAACTAAATCAAAGAATAATGTTTTGGAAAACATTCTTTATTTTACACTGTTCTCAGAGGTTTGACTATATTTGAAGGACAAAGGGAGAAATGTTCTTGTGGATCAGTGTTTCCCAATCCTGGTCTTCCAGATCTACCACCATGCATGTTTCCCAGCTCTCTCTGCACTTTTTGTTCAGTCAGCCAGAATGAGGTGACACTTGAGTCAGCTGATCAGAGAGAACTGGAAAACAGGCGGGCCAGGAGATCTCGAGGACCAATCAGGATGGGATTCTTGCAGGATCCAAGACAACATGGTGGAAAGCAGGCAGACATGCTGACCACATGCCAGTCACAGAGAGTCATTAAAAGTTCACAACTTGTACCCAGTGGTTTCTGCTGAGAACTTTTAAGACAGTTACTAAAAGAGTTAACATCACTGACTTAACCCTTCAGCCCCTGAGCTTTAGCTCTAGTGTTTAAATTCGACTGTAACTCTTCAACTGTTTAGACAATTAATGCAATTCCAGCAGATTCTGAAGCGGAGAGAAACAGCTTTGTACTGAAATACAGCACTTTACATCGGTCAGCCTGGGCACATTTGGAGGTTGTGTTGTGGCAGGGGGGTGAAAGGAAGGCAGCAAGTTCCCCAAAATTGTCTGATGATCGACCCATTTCAGACTGCCACTCTCCGGCCACCCCCCGGCCCCTGTGCTGGCGTCCCACTGATTGTTAGAAATTGTATGGTAGCAGCACGGGCCCTTGGCGAGGGCTGTTGACATGGGCCGGGGGCCCCACGGACATCTATCTGACAATGGTGGCTACTGTGGGTCCAAATGCCGAGACGGCATTGATGCTGCATTGATGCTGCATTGATGCTCTTCACCCGATAAAGACTCCTGCTGTGGTTGGACCGCTACGACCTGTGTTTGCGAGCTGGGGCTTTGCCCTCGCTGCCTTTCTTGGGAGGCATGTTTTATAAATTGTATAATCCGACTAGACCATAATGTTTGCTCAAAATCTAAGTTGCGATTGACCACTAGTGCAAAATGACCTGCTAATTATTTATCTCCGGCTATCAAGTGGCTGGTGGCCAGTGGCACTTATGAATGGCCGCGTTCTGGAGACATTTACACATCGTCCAATCAGAGCTGCTGCTGGCTGGCAGCTGGCAGCCGGCTGCCGCTGCCATGTGGCCACCCAATTTCATAATGGCGTCATCTCTGCACAACTGTACAGTACATTCATGACTACGCCCACGATTTTCAAAAAAAACGGGCAGCGGCATGAAAACTTGAAGATTTTGCCAATGCCTCCCCATCACGTAGTGGCAGTTGTATTTAAAGGGTTAAAAAAGTAACAAAAATAATAACATATAAAAGGCAGATCAGTAAAAATAAATTCATGCACATAACAATATAGCAGGAACTAATAATGACCAGTTGTAGCCATGTTACTGCTAAATCATGAGCATATTAGCAGCCCTGACTTTTGTGTTCATGGACCAAATTAGTTTGGACTGATGTAGAATCCCATTAAAAGCAGTGGCTACATACCATAACACCAGTCACCATGGAAATACTTAGATAAGCTGATAAGTACAGTGTGTAGACAGAAATCCATGAGCTCACGGTTAGTGAATATGTGTTTAATTATTTTTAAATGGCTAAATAATGGGGCACAAAGCAAAGAATTTCTTAGTAACGCAGGAAGCTGTAGATGATGAATGGAAGGGGAGAGCCGTACAATAAAACTCCGATTTAAATAAATGGGATCTGTGGGCTTCTGGAAGTCAAAGGCAGATTTTATCACTTAAATTAATAAAGTAATTGGATTTATAATCTAGAAACAAAAGATGCAGACTTTTCTATTATGCATTTGTGAATCATTTGGTTGAAAAAGAATCTCCTCCTGTCCATCCATTTTCCAGACCCGCTGAATCCCTTCAAGGCTTACAGGGCTGATGGAGCCGACCCAGCTACTGTGGGGCAAAGGCAGGGGACACCCTGGACAGGTGACCAGTCTGTTGTGGGGCCATGACAAGAATAATGAGATATAATGTGGGGCTATTTTTTTCATTAGGAGATTTCTATATCAACCAAAAAAATAATAACAAAAAAACACCTGAGCACGTTCTGAGGTTGAGAAAAGCCTCTGTGCAGTTATGCAAGACTCTACAGAAGCACATTGTAATTAAAGCTGTTTTTCTCCTTGTCAGAATCAGCTGATTCATGTTAACGGTTAAGAGTTAAAATTGTCAAAGAATGTGTCATTTTTAGATGCGGCCAGGGACATCTCATGTGTTAAAGTCCCACTCCAATCATCCTATTATCTATTGTAAAAGCAACCCCAGTGGTCATTTTAGTATGATTAAGCCATTTTAAGCCACAATACAAAAACCGGTCTTGTTTTCTAGGGCATAATTTCTTCAGAGCGGCAGGAATTCATGAGAAATTCACCTCTAAGTTGGGGCAGGACTGTTGGTTCAGCATGAGCCTTCTTTCATTTTCCATTGTTTACACTCTTTCCCACATGCCTTCAGCCCCTCAAACTCCCACCCTAACATTAGTGGTGCAACAGAAATGGCTAGCAATGTTGGCGCTATCCAGCCGTACAGTTTTGAGCCAGGTGCCAGCTTAGACGAGGAAAATAAAGACGTACATGGATCCAGTGGTCGGCTAGTGGATGCATCAGAATGGAGTGGAGCAGAGAGCTTGTGGCCCGCCCAGTGTATTTTCTACGTCACAAATACGATCTTTTCCAATGTCACAAGAAATGTCACAAGAACATGTTATCCCTTGTGCTGTCTTAGATGACCCCACCCTTCCATTGACGTGTTCTCCCTACCATGACAAAGGTGGAAAGATTTCATGTAATCCATGGACACCAGTGAAGATCACAAATCATTAAACAAAAAAGGTTCAGAGCACTGTCTAGTGGGTCTAGATGACCCAACTCCCAATGTTAAACTGCCTAGGACAGCACAAGGGCTACAATACCAAAACCCAATTTTCACTGGACTGGCTCTAGGGTTAGCTTGAGGTAACTAGAGGATCGTGCAGGCTGCTATCCCATCCCGCAGCGGCTCTCTGTCTGCCGGCCATCCAGCTGCTAGGGCCCGGTTTTGCAAGCAAGTGAGCTCCGCCGCTCTTGGGAGGATTCAAAGATGGGCGGGACTTTGATAATGGGGCTGTGAAGCATGATGTGAAACTTGAAACGTGTAACCAGTTGACCAATCATGACATCCAACTTTTCTACTTCCTGTAAACCACTAGGAGACAGCACACGATTTTAGACTATAATTTCAGGAATTGAACAAGTTTATTTTTAATTGTAAAAAAATTGGCAAGGAACAACAGTCAGCACTTTAAAAACCACATCTGTACAGGTACACAACCAAAAAAAGTTTATCTACTGTTTAGTTATCCTTTAAAGGCTTAATGTTGTAGGAAATGGTAAACTGACACAAAAAGCAATGAATAATTCCCTTCAAAAACATAAAATCTCAAAAGTAGACATCCTAACATGACATTTCCTGGATTCCAAAGCCACTGGGAAAGGAAAATTGTATTATGGAGGAGCAAACAATCATGTCAGATCTGTGTTAGAGGGTGACTTGTTCCATGTTTGTGGTCTGAAAGTGAGCCGCACTGAACCACCGTTATTGGAACACGTCTGACCTTTCATGAGGGAGTATATTTCGGATCGTGGGTTCTTACCGTGGCAGGGAGCTGTACTGCCGCTGCTGCTGAGCAAAGGAGTCCCTCTCCTCCTGCCTCTGTCGCTGCATCTGCACCTCTACCGACACCGAGTGCCGACCCGGCTGGCTGTACCCGGTGGAACCGTTGCTGTTGACGTTTGACTGGAAACATTAGCATGGCAGCTTGTTAGCGATATAGGACTCAAAGTATCAGAGACAGTCTTTTATTTCTAGAAATACAATGTTGAAGTTCAAGTGTGACAGATAAAGAGTTAAATTACTGCTCGGATTCTAAATACATTTAGGGGTCTCCCTGCTGAGAATTTGTCCTTGAAAGGTTCTTGTGTCAGCCACTAAAAAAAAAAACAACCCTGAGGAAAGAAGCTTTGCCCAGCAGATTTCTACCAGCTCAAGGATCACTTGGAGCCCGAGGCAATGACTTGGCTTCCCAACTCCGCAGATCCCAATGTGTTTAAGCATTCGCTGAAGGTAATGAATCAAATCCAATCCAGAAGGCCTCCTGCCTGCCCTACTGCACCAGACTGCCAAACGGGAGCCTTCAGAGGTGCTGGTTCAATTCGGCTCTGATTACGACCAGCACATCATCAGAAAAGGGGGTTTGAATTCTGTGAATGATCAACTTTTTCTTTAACCTTAATTAGAAACAGAAAACTGTTTTGCTGACCGAGCTAAATGTAAGGTATTAGACTGTGACAGTAATGTCACAGTCTAATACCTGACATTTACAACTGCTGTTCTCATAGTGCTACTTTGACTCCTGAACTGCTGGGAATGTTCCACCCTGCAGTTAAACTGATACCCTTTCTAGTGTTCAGATAACCAGTGAATGATGGCGAACTGCTTAAGCATCTGGCCTTTCTATGCAAAGCCCACCTTTAGGTCCACCTGATAATTCCAGCATGTTAAAAAGCTATGTTATGCTTTTTCCACTAAAATCCTGCTATTTCATTGCATTTTACTCTACCGCACGACACAGTCACTCAACTGGATTAGAAAAATAGGTTTTACTTTCTGTGCTTTCATAAGTAGGTAACTTTAATTCACAACCATGTCTGGTGGCGAGTCTGAAATTGTAAAAAAAAAGATATTTCGGGTAGGGGCAGAATACTGAGCTAGAAAGAACCATGAGGTGCAAAAAGAAACGGGAGATGATATTAGTTCATATAAAGTCTAGTTTAAATGAAAAAATAATCACAGCTAATACTTAGCAAAAGAGAATAATACTAGTTAATTCAAAGCATGGCGAATTCCAAATCCAGATCATAAATTAGATTGTTTAACTTTTAAGAATAGTAGCAGTTTAGAAGTAGCATAAAGATGTCCCAGATATAATCAGAAACTAATACTGTGAAACAGGGCATTGCATAAGAAAAAAAAGGATATTATGGATGTTGGCACAGATTAAGATTAGACATCGACACGTTTTATGGATTACTGGATTTGTATCTGGAAAGCGATTACTTTAGCTGTAATCTTCAAAGATACATTAAGTGCTACCGAACGGGAAGGTCACAACTACAGATTTGAAAAAAAAAACAAATTTAGGACAGAGATGTAACATAATAATCGGAGATTCTTATACATTTTATATAAAAAGCTCTTTTTTCAGTTAGTGGGTTAATGACAGTAGCACGTATTTTGGATGTAGAAAACACAGTAAGCCACGCCCATTCTCAGAAACTGCAGAAACTTACCGGGAGTCAGTGGGTATGGACTCACCTTGAACTCGCCTCCTCTCGGGTCAAAATGAGGGTGAGACAGATGAGGGAAGGGGGTGTGTGAGAGAAAAGCCATGCTAAAAAATTTAGAGAAAGCTGATGGGGATGAGATGGATATTAGTGGGTGTTAATGAAACAGACAAACATAGGGACATGTCAGTGGTTTCTGCATGGTGATGATGCTTGATTTTCTTTTCAAAACATCTGTAAAACCAAGCAGAACCTCCTCCTCCCCCCTTTATTTAAACACGTGCATTACCACCTTTTGTCATGTTCTCCTTTTTTTGTTTGGGCCAAAGTGATATTTAGTATTTTTTACTATCTATCTGTTGTTTTTATTAGAGCTGTGGTAACGAGGTAATTGCCACTTTGTGGAGTTAATCAAGTTTTATTCTATTCTATTCAAATAAACTGATCCCAGTCAATGGACTGATTAGAAGTCCATTCACTCATTTTTTTTGCAAGACGGACGCCTCCGTGTTAAAACCAAAAATTGTCAGTCAGTAGTGATTGGTCCCATTTGTTCTGAGTCAGCGTTGCTATGGCAACCACTCTTGCCAAACAGGAGTGAGCCTGTTAGAAGGCCACAGCCCTATCACTTAAGGTGGGTTTGAAAGACCGTTCAACGTGAGAACACCAACTTTTATTGAGGCATCTGATTGGCCAGTTTTTAACTTGAGTAACTTGCGCTGCAAATAATATCATAAATCAAACTATAATTAGAAAGAACATCTTAAAAAGGCAACAGAGCAAGAACGGTTATTCTGACAAATATTAACCAGTGGTTACTTCCTGTTTGGAATGCCAGGGGGGGGAGGAGTCACTAAGTCCAGTTCTCACACTTAAAACTGAAAATTTCAGCAAGAAGGCTCCCCCCTGTATGGTTTTAGGTTTCCCACTCAATGCAAATGCAGCTTTATCCCTAAAGCTTAGACCTGGTCTGAGGTCATGTTCGTTTGGTCTCAGATGGACTCAAAACTTTCAAAATACTTTAATAAGTTTAATTTTACTCGGGCAGCACACACGCCTCTAAACAAAAGTCAAACCCAGACCAACTAAGCTCTCACCTCAGACCCTCCCCACATCTCTAAAAGTCTATTTCTGAACCTCCCCCGAGCCTAAAAACAGAACTCGCTGACACACAACAGTGCACACACCAACTTCTCTTTCCCAGAAACACAGCTTGCACCCTTAAGGTCGTGCCCACACTTGTACCACAACTCCTGCTATGTTCATTAGCGGTGTGGGTGCAATAATTGTGTGCAGATTTGCTGCAGCACAAAGCCAGTCTAATCACTTTTATGGCTGTAAAACGTGTTGAGAGCAGCGAGGAAGCGGCCCGGACATCAGTTAATGGGAAGGCCATAAAACGATTAAGGGTGCTGAAGAGACTCCCCTTAAACCAAATGAGGCGGGGGCCATCACCTCAGGCTCTAACTGGCAGATGCTTGTTGCTTGGGGAGGGCTGGGCCTGCTTTCCCTTCTTCCATATACGAACTGAAAACTGCCCACGGGGAAATGGCAGACTCAATATTTTTTACATGAGGGAAACAAAATTCTCCCCGTAAAGGATCATGACCGTTAAATATTCTTGGGAAAGTTGGATCATTTGCATGAATACTAAGTTCTTAAGGGGAGAATGGAAAATGCCTTCAAGGAAGTCAGATAATGGAAGTATTAAAATGTTACAGTATAATACAAGAGGCAATATTATGCCTTTCCTAAAGCCCCACATCAACTGAATGAACTGCTCTATTCCCATAGTGGTATAAATGGCTGCAATAAAGACTCGCGCAGAGCTGCTGGGAGGGTGGGCATCAGTCATCCTTGATTGAATAAGAGCATGCAACTTCAATTCGCCTCCCAAAGCAAAAAGAAATAAGGAAAAAGGATAGGCTACTAAAAAAAGTAGCAGATCAAGAATGGTTATTTTGACAAATAGAACGTCTATGGGATTTTGGCTTCTTGGAACCAGCGAGTACTTTGGAACATGAGGGGGGAAAGGTCACTCAGTCCAGTTCTCTTAGGCTACGTTCACACTGCAGGGCTTAATGCTCACTTCCGATTTTTGAAAAAATCTAATTTTTTTGCAAGGCTGTTCACATTTCCAATTAAATCCGAAATTTGTGATCTCCTGTGTGACCGTGAAATGACCCAGAAGTGACCCGCATGAGAAGAGGGAGGAAGGACAGCGGTAATAAAAGAAAGTTTCCCCCAGAATAAATGCTATGGACTCTTTATTAACCCGCTCTGGAGAATCTAAGGGTCAGAACAGGGAAGTGTACACTGAAGGAGAATCCGCCTTCGGTCCCCCGCACTTCTGACCACGATCAGAAAGGGGGAAAAAGGTCATCGCGGGGAAGGTTCAACACCACGCTCGGTCATTTCGCTGGAAATGTTTTAAAAACCGCCCAGTTGCGATAAAAGCCCTGGAGTTTGGCCTGAATAGAGCTGTCACCCCAGATATGAATCAATCGGTGACCTCGCTTCCCTTCCACTGACTGGTCTCAGCAGCATCGTCCACCATGGTTGATGTTTATGTTCTAGTTCCCGCCTAATGCAACGCAGAGTGATGACGTTTGTAGCTTATCAATGATGTACGGGTCGGATACATGTGGCCTGGCCGTTCAGACGGAGGTCACATTTGAAAAGATCGGTTACGTATTGGATTCAGGACCACATATTAGAGGTAAGATCCGGCCTTAAAAATCCAGCCCGACCCGACCCAGGCCCGCGGGCATTAAAGCTGAACTCGGTCCGAACCCGACCAATTAACTTGATTTGCAGGACCGAGCCCGAAGCAAACCCGAAAGTTCAATTTATCCCATAGTATTTTTGGCAGAAAAAAAAAAAAGATTTCTTAAAGGTAAAATAACCTACATATTTTTATGATCATGAAAGTTATTTTCTGTCAAACAGAGAGTGGTCGCTGCAGCCAAGCGCGTAGTCAAGCTCGCTGTTGTGGCATAGAGTTCTGCTGGAAGCGCTGCGCATAGGTTCCTCACCACATGATTAATGCATTTGCAAAACGAAATAACGCTGGAACACAGAATAAGAGGCCAGACAAACAGAGGGAAAGAGAGATCTTGATGAGCTCTCGTTTCATTACGGAGAAATACTGCAGCCACAGCGGTGCATGTTTGCCTTTTCAGTTCCCCTGTCTTAAGTTTATCATTGACTTCTTGCTGGTCCATATCAGGGATACCTAAACAAAATAGATGCAGACTTGCAGAGGGAAGATTACATCCACAACACGTGCGCAGAGCTGCGGGTGGCCGGCGCCCCCTCTGTCTGCCAGTTGCTGGACCACAGTGTCTGTCAATCAACGGTGGGCTGGTGACTAGTGTGATAGAGGGGGCGGGGTCTACCTGTTTGTGTATGTGTATGTGTGTATGTGTGTGTGTGTGCGTTCGGTGAACGTTCTCCCTCTGAGTAAGAAGCTGGCTGTGCCTTTCGGTTCGTGCGGTAACCGTTCTGGCATACAGGATTAATAAAGAGCTGTTCGACAACCGCCCGCCTAAGGAGCTTCTTTGCAGCCATTACAATATATTTATTAAAAAAGTCAGCGAGAGAGAAGCCCGACCCGAACCGACCCGAACGTAATGCCCGACCGGGTCGGGTTCTGACTCGGGCTCGGGCTTAAGATCTCACGTCTACCACATACCCAAGTGGCCTGGGTCACTTTTGAAAGATGGGATCTGTATCGTTCAGACTGTCATGAAAAGATCAGATACAGGTTGAATAGGAGCAAACAAATCAGAATTGGGTCGTTTCAGCACAGTGTGAACGTAGCTTTATACAGTCAATGGATCCAACCCAGTTTTGGACTGTAGGAGGAAAACAGAGTGCCTGAAGAAAACCCACGCATGTATGAGGAGAACAAACTCTACACAGAAAGGTAACAGCCAGGATTTGAACCAGGCCCTTCTCGCTGTAAGGCAAGAGGACCCTTCCACTGCTCCACCAGCTTTTAGTTTATCAGAATACCTCTCTAAATGACTTAAAATGTTGCCCTGTATCAATTTTATGCACACCTTTCACAATAAAAAGACTTCGAAGTGTGCAGTAATGGCTTTTCTCAGGGTTAAGGGAGCAGACTGTTTCTTCTAGAAATTTTTACATTTCAAGTTTCCAAAAACTAAATCTTTGAACCTCAAATTTCCACTAAAAAGAAACGGTGACCTCTGAGCTATTAGATTCTTAAGATTTCCATTGAAACAATTTTTTATCACATTCACCCAAACAAACAAGTAAATAAAAACTAAATAAATATAAACAACTCCCTCTTTTGTTTTTTGATAGAAGCTGATATTACGGGAAATATTGTCAGTTTTTTTCCTACTATTGAAAAGCAGGAACTTATTTTCAATGTCCCCATCTGTGGCAGGCATCAAGCTCTAAGTGGGTCAGCTGTAGGTAAATGAGGAAAAATGAGACCGGCCTCCGAGTTTTGCTGCACACAAGTAAGACAAAGCAACAAAATGTAATATGTGCAAGTGGACAGTAATTGAATTTCAAAGATGCATACTGCTGTTTTCCATACAGCCCACCAGCATGACCAGGGCAGGACTCTATTACCATTGAAGGCAGTCTGGAAGCCTGACTGAAGCCTGATAAAATAAAAACTAAGAGACTTTAGACTTTTGGTGTATTTCAAAATAAAATGATTTACGTTTAGACTAGCAGTTTGACTTTGAAAATAAAAATTGTCTGTTAAATAAAATAGTATGGGAGAAAAACCAAGGTTTCCTGGGAAACAATAAAAGCGTCAGCTGACATAAACAAAGCCGAAGGTGTTGCACTGTCGGGGGCTCTAATTGAGAGGATGCTCGCGTGTTCCAAGACAAAGGCAGAGGAACCCACGCTCCTGATTCCCACACTGTCCCGAGCTTCATGAACAATGCCGGCTGGAACGCACCAGGTCCAGGACTCGTCAAAGCTCTGCCTAAACCGTTGAAACCCTCAGCCAGGGGTCTGAGCCATTTGGGCATGTTTCTCACTGATCAACACCAAAAAAGAGGCACAAAGTCTTATTCCACTCTTTTTAAAAATGTGCTAATTGATTTGCATTTATATAATTGTTACTTTTTACATATATCCATCTATGTTCCTCAACTACTTTCCATTTGAGGTTACGGGGCTGCAAGAGCTTAACTCAGTTACAGTTGGGCAAAGGTGGCTTACAGAGAAAAAGCTCTCTAAATGTAAAATTGTTTTTCCTTTTACATAACTTTATTTTAAAATATAAGTCCACATAGTATCATCCCACTGAAGCTAATGTACTCCCATAAAAAGTTTGAAACAATGCAGGTCAAAAATGACATTTTCATTTATTTCTTAACTTTGGTGAGCTGTCATCCTTTTCTCTGCTTACAACTGATGGTACATGGTGTACACGTGTTAAGCACTTTTCCACCTTCCGTAACCCTTGTTCTATCCTAGGCACTTTAACATTGGGAGTTGGGTCATCTAGACCCACTAGACAGTGGGTCATCTAGACCCACTAGACAGTGCTCTGAACCTTTTTTCTTCAATGATTTGTGATCTTCTCTGGTGTCCATGGATTACATGAAATCCTCTTCACCTTTATCCACCTTTGTCATGGTAGGGAGAACACATCAATGGAAGGGGGGGGGGGTCATCTAAGATAGCACAAGGGTTAAAGACCCGAAGCGTTTTACAGTCACTGTCCCGGTCACCCATTCACACACTTCGCTGAAGAACACTTACACCAACCTATAAACACCAGAGCCAAAGCAGGGTTCAGTGTCTTGCCCACAAGACGCACGGATGGGCAGGAATGGGAATCGAACCAGCGATCTTCCGGCTTACCTCTGCCAGTGATCTTAACTTGAACATAAACTTTATTGGTTAGGTTCCAGACTCCTGCCCTAAATTCTTCTGATGAACCTGATAAACCTTCTGATGATAACAATAAGGGTTTATAACACATGACGAATTTATTTTTACATTTTATTAAAATTCACACATTTTCCCATTACAAACCAAAAACAACAAACGCTGTAAACCATTTAGATTTAAAACAATGTCATAAAGACAAAAACACACCTGTCTGAGTGTGTTTGTGTGTAGAAAGACTTTGTGTTTAGAGCAATTGGGACCCAAGTGTGTTTCAGGACAGAAAGGGGCCAGTGGTTTAGTGTGGAACAAGGTTTCCCCCCATCACCAACATCCACTCTGTGGACTGATATTTTATCACACAACTGTGACTCTGTTTGTGCTAAATAACAACCACAACAACAAAAAAACACATGCTGTCCCACTCAGAGAATATTTAGTGACATAAACACGTAAAAACAAAATACTTATCATTTTTATAAGCTTCCCGTTGCTCCATTGGACTGTTCTGGTAATCAGAACTTCTAAAACTGTTAAACCAAGTCCACTTGGGGTGCATTGTGGGACAAAATAAATACTTAAAATATATGACAAGCGATTTCATCATCTGTAAAGACTGTGAAGGATTTGTTCGCTAAGGATTACCCCTCGTTGCTCCAGAGTGCACTAATTATCCTTCTGCAGCGGCTTGAAGCTCCATAATGAATACATGCCAGTTTAAAAGCACAAAAAGTCTGACTTTGAACTTTAAGAAAAAAGGCACAGTAAAAATAGAGACAATCCATGGAGGTGGGGGGCGTGTCGGCGTGGATTTCTGACAGACAGGAAAAGGGGCGATGGATGGGGGGTAGGTAGTGTCAGATGGGTGAGGTTAGTGGTGTCAGGAGGTGTGAAAGCTCCTGCATGCAGACAGTTAATGAATAAGCCTGGAAGGCTGGCGGAGGTTAATGCAGATCCTGAAGTGGGAGCGGCATCCTTTTTGTTCGTGGAGCGGTTAGTGATGGTTAGCACTGTATGCCGGTTAGCCACGGGTACTGACTGACTTCATTCCTGACAGTCAAAGTGAAGCCTTCCCCTTGGGTGGAGTTCACACACTCACCCAGGACTGTTCAAAGCTGTAGGTTCTTCTGCGATCGTCTGGGTCATCTGGGACGTTCTGGGCCTGCTGGAACTCCTGCCGCAGCTTCTGTATCCGGTCGTGGTTGCTAGGAGTTAACCGGTAACTAGGGAGAGAGAAAGGGGAGCGGAGAGATAGATGAGTGTGAGAGGGCCATTGTGAACGGGTGACCTGGTTCCATCAGCTGTGCCGGAAACGGACCCCAGGACGGCGTTGTTTAAAGTCCAACGCCCTTCCTCCATGAATTGATCAAAAGTTGACACATATAGACTCAACCCATATAAAACACGGAGCGTGATAAGTGAGCATGGAGCCCAGAGCCAGCTCACAGCCCAGCCACCAGCAATATGAATCAAACTAATGTGTCTGTGATGTATTATTCATAGCCATGAACAAAGACTAGTGGTGAACGGTGAGCAGCACCGCGGCTTCCCCCGGCTGCCTCGTATCGTTCAGCTGCTGGCCTGTTATTGTGCTGTGCAGGCCCGCAGTGCTCACATCAAACAGGGCTGCCGATGCTGCAATTTTCATGCTACAATGAACAAATACACTGCTGCCCGCAAAATAAAAGCAGTGTTAGGGGCTAAAATGTTCAGCTATTCAATTTTGAACGTTCTTTTAGACATTTGGGCTGTTAGCTCAGAGGGTGAGGAAGGCAAAAGGTTGGATTAAATGAAATACTAATGTGTTTACTGTTCTCGTCAATATTCTTTAAAGATTGAAATGACTCAAACTCTTTCCAAATGGTTTATACTGTTTCACTGAGATACATGAAAGTGAAATCTTTCGATTTTAAAAACTAATACAGCAATTTTAACACAATTCTAACAGTCTTTTCTAATTGTAAATTCTTAATTTTAAAGACTGCTGGACAGCATAAATCTTTCAGGTAAATTTGTTAATTAGTTTAACTAACACGGTCAATGGGACCCTACGTAAACTTTCAAAACCGGTTTCTGTGCACACACACATATATATTTATATCGATCGATATAAGATGAAGTGGAAACTCTAAAAAAAAAAAGACGGACAAACGGACAGACAGACAGACAGATAGAGCATCCTATAGAGGCTCAGATCTACCACACCAGACAAGACCCAAGATGTAGATCTACCACACCAGACAAGACCCAAGATGTAGATCTACCACACCACACAAGACCCAAGATGTAGATCTACCACACCACACAAGACCCAAGGTGTAGGCTGTGCAAAGAGGCGCCTGAAACAATCCAGCACATAACTGCAGGGTGTAAGATGCTGGCAGGTAAAGCATACATGGAGCGCCACAATCAAGTGGCTGGAATAATATACAGGAACATGTGTGCAGAATATGAACTGGAAACCCCAAGGTCAAAATGGGAAACACCTCTGAAGGTGGTAGAGAATGAGAGGGCAAAGATCCTGATCCAGATCCAGACTGATAGGATGGTAATGGAGAACCAACCAGACATTGTAGTGGTGGATAAAGAACAGAGGAAAGCCGTTGTGGTGGATGTGGCAGTGCCAAGCGATGGGAACATCAGGAAGAAGGAACATGAAAAACTGGAGAAATACCAGAGAAGAACTGGAGAAAGCCTGGAAAGTCAAGGTGACAGTGGTGCCTGTTTAAACAAATGGAGATAAACAGAAACTTGTTTATGTTTAGTTTCATAAAAAGGGTTTCGGTTCAAACTAAATACTTGCTTTGGGTTTTGGGAGTCTAGGCCACAAAACAGAAGATTATATGCATTTTACTCTGCTTATAAAAATTGAAAGTCTTCTGATTTATTGTAAAAACGTTCTCACATCGTCTTTTAACTATGATTATGCCATTTATTGGCCAAAATCTAAAAACCTGAACCATGATCTTTTTCAAACTGCCTTTTTTGTGTGCTCCTAATTCATGATTTGAGAGAAATGCCACAAGAAAATATTAAAAACACCCAAAAGACTATTTTGATAACTGTTCAAGGCAAACAGGTTTGGTTTGAACAAAGTTGTAAAGAGACTTTTTAGCACAGAAATGTAGAGGCGAGCAGAGCTTTGAGTTAATGTGACCTCCAGCAGAGGAAAGTAATTGACACGTGTCCCTCTCATACAGCGTGAATAAATGTCGAGGTTTGTGAGTGGAGGAGCAGCAGGGGGGGGGGGGGGTTGACTCTGCGCTCGACTTTTCCACTTTTTAACTTTTGCCAGGAAGTTCCTGGGGACTGCGATGTCTCTAAGGATCCAAAGGTCAAACCTGCAAATGTGTACAAACTGAAAGATCAACTCTCTCTTTTTTAGATCTTTCATAAAATTTTACATGATGATTTGGAAAACTTTGAGTGAATAAAGGCTGTGACTAGACAGATAAGAAAAGAAAAAAAAAACAAATCTAAGTCTGATTCAGTTGCATTGCCAGCTGTATTTGTTGGATTACCCAGACAGAAAAAGCTAGAAGCAGTCGGCCTGGTTAAAGACCAGGAGCATGTCAGACACAATCCTGCTAATCTCCATGACATGCAACACTCCCTCTGCCTCTTTAAAGCACGGCTGACCTAATAAATGCTGCCCGTGTGACCCAGCAATGACGGGTCACAGCCTTCATGTAAGGAAAGGTAAAAGAAGTCAAAGGATGACAAGCTAAAGGGAAAAATGTGGGAAAAGGCCGGGACTTGTCCGCCTTTAAATGCAATTGTCAGATGACAGACACTGGCTCTTCAGAGACAGCGGTTCAGCTTTTTCATCAAAAGTGTATCATCATTAGTGCAACCACGAGAGACTGAGAAGAGCTCAGATAAAGGGCTCAAACATCTTGAATCCTCCAGTTGGCAAAACTGTTGTAAATCAATCAGAGAAAGAGCAACATGGAAAAACAACTTTCCTGCCCCCCAAACCCCAGGGACGGAATAACAGCAAGCTGAAATTTGCTCTGCGATGAGCACAATCCCTCTAACAGACTCACTCGATATCTGCCACCGCGGGATTAGGCTGAAAGGTCACAGCGAGGCTTGGTTGAGTGGGCCATCTATGGGACTCAATAAGAGGGCCGTGGCGCCACAGATGCATCCTGCTATTCACGCTCACCCGTGGTCCTGAGGAGACGCTGCCCGTCTCAGCCTTAATCCAGAGCAGGAGCGGCTTTAAGACACTGCTGATGCTTTAATGCACACTGAAGCATGACGAGGAGCGACCATAAATAAAGCTCCAAAAAAGATCTGAGAGGAAAAAGTGTGTCGCCAAATTACAGGATTTTATAAAAATAAAAAAAAACACAGCACAAAACATTTTAGCAAACAAATATGTTACTTTGTAATTCTTTTATCTTTGTTTAATCTCTTGTGGATTAATAATCTGTTTTGATTTATTCTAGAGCAAAAGTCTAGAGCAAAACAAATCTGCTGATATGTAAATGCCTGTCAAGATACAACTGTAATAACTGTTCTGTCTTTCAGAGCAATTAATACAAAGAGAAATAATATCAGCATTCAGCCATAGAAGACGTTTTCAGCCTACTTTAGAATAACGAGTGGCTACCAGCCGCATGAACCTTCAGGTTGGTTTTTACATGATTTACATAAACTGACTAAACTAGTTCAGTTAGTCAAACAGTAGCCGCGTTTACGTGGGCAAAAGTAATCAGAATGAACGCCTGACGGGAAAGAAAATGTGTCATGTAAACGCGTCGTTCGGAATACTCTGCCCCGGTCAGACTCATTCGGATCAGAAGTTCTTTTCGATGGAGATAGGTGGGTTATACCGATCGTTTATCCGATCGTGGAGCATGTAAACGGTCATTCCGATCGTGTGTCACTGCTGCTCTGGGTTACGTCACGCATAGACGGTGTTTCACTGAGAGAAAGCTTTGGAGTACATACGGGACCGACCAGCTCTGCAGACGCCCCGTGAAAAGCGCCGCTCCGCTCTCACACCGCTGGCTCTCCCCTCTCTTACACCCCTCATGAGGGAGATGCGGGGAAGGAGCGCTTTGTGCCCCCCCGACGCTCACTCGGTCCACTGGCACCCGAGTGAACAGAGCAGCTGGATTAATAATTTTGTGTCTGAGGGGAGGAGGATGCTTTGTTACGTGTGCGTTTTGTTGTTTTGTTGTGTGTGGGAGAATCCAGACTGCGAGCCGTCCCGCCGCTCTGGGTTAGCGGCTGCAGGACTCAGGAGGAGAGCCGCCAGCTCACTGCGGCAGCGGTTTGTTTACAACGGGACCTATTTCCTCATCCGGGGATTTTTTACACTACTGCGCATGCCCAGATGATTCATTCCGACCGAAAGTGTGAGCCATGGGAACGTTTGTTCTAATCGGAAAAAGTTTTTCTGATCCCATGTGCACGGGTGAATTTTAACCCGACCATTGATCCCATCAAGATATTCTGCCCATGTAACTGCGGCTAATGATGACTTAGGACAGATCACATTGGTTAATAAAGATGAAAGGATGAACAAAAACATTTAGTTTCTAACAAAGGAAAGCATTTCCCTATGATGCTAACTGACCAACGGCTCTTTCTGAACAAGCATTTTATACAAAAAGCTTTAAAAAAAACTAAACAAAGATATAACCTCCCGTCTCTATCTTTGCTACAATAGAGCAGAAAAAGATTCAGATTAAAAACACTTTACATTGGATCCAACCAGTCTTCAAATTTACAGGAAAACAGCTATATTAGTGACCATTTTTACTTAGAGCAGCTCACATGCTAACGATAAAACATTTTTTTTTTCCTTACCATTCTTTGAAGTACCATTGCTCACATAATCCCAGCGGATTCTAAAGTGGAGAAAAGCAGTTTTGGCCTGATATGTAAAACTTTACAGCAATGAAGTGTTTAAGCTTTGAAGTCTTTACGTAACCAAAGGTCAATCAGCTTTGCACTGATATTCAACACTGTATTGATGTAAAGACAACATGCAAAGCCACTTTGCTCCACGCCAGAATTCCCATTGATCCCGAAAATGGTAGAAGAGTTCCGGTACGTCAAAGAGTTTTTCATATACCGTACATGTCACTGGCATCACCGCCTGTGTTATAAAGTTATGTCTGATTTGAATATATGAACATGTGGGGCCAGGTCAGTATATGAAAATAACCTCTAGGTGTCTTTTTACATTCAATCTAAAGTGATACAACTTCACAACAGAGATTCAGGTATTTGTTCTCTGTCTCCAAGTTTTTCTAACCTCTCTGGTTAGATCCTTTCTAAGAACGGAGCTTCATCAATTGATTGCTCAAATAAACACCTCTTTAAACCAGCACTCACTGGTTTTATTCCACTTTATGACCCCTTTTATCCAGAAAAGTATTTATTGAGGTGGTGAAGCCTTACCCAGAGTGGAAACAAAAGTAACAAACGGATCAAATACAAACAAATAAGGTTTTTCCTAGATGTCAGAAGACACACAAGCAACAATCCGGCTTTTGACATTTTCATTTATTTAAGATCACAAACTACTCACAAGGTTCTTATAGAATATTTGGGACTTCATGTTAACTGAATCAATAAGAGCTGGAGGCCCTAGGAAGGACTATAGCTGAATTTAAAAGTTTCGAAATGTTTTGAAATTTCCTGAGAAATGCCCCTCACTGGTGTCAATAAAAAAATATTTGCGAAATTTTTCTTCAAAATATAAATTTGAAGCATAATTGACAGCTTTTGGACAAAAAACAGGAAATTTAAAAGTGAAGCCATTTAACCCCTTGACGCCTGAATTAGTTTTAGCTTCAAAAGTAACATTTCTCAGATGTTTTTGTTGTCATGGAGATGCTAACTTTTGGTCAATTTGATTTACAAGGGGTTTGCACATTGCATATTTGCATCAATAGGTATTAAGGGGTTAAACAAGGTTAAACAGAATAAATAATTAATCATGTATCCTTTTTTCTCGACACTTTCTAAGGAAACTCTTTCACAACTGTTTTCACTTTCCACAATTCCAATTCCAAGATTTGGAATTCCAAACAATTCCAAATCTAAGTTAATTCCAGCCATTTACCTTGCAGTATATAGATGTTTTTCTTTAAGTATTATTTACCCAAGCATCAATTATTTGTTTTGCATCAACAAAGCTGCATGGATTAGATTATTCAAAAAATCTAAAGTTGGAGGAAGAAAACAAAGTTTGGCTTCAGGCTCAGATGGATGGAAGTCAGAGAGGCCTTCAATATTTTTATTTCTCTGGGAAAATGAGACAAGTTTATGAGATTATGTCTAACCCAAAGTTTATTCAGTGAATGTGTTGTTGTTTAAGTGACTCTGAAGGCTAAATTTGTTTCCATTTCTTCTGAAAACACTTCTTTGAGCATCAAAGCTCAGGAAGCTTCTTGTAATTTTCTGTCTCCATCATTCTTTTCTCATTGAGGAAACCGCTGACAAAAGGTGATCAGAACCTGAAATACTTAGATGGTAATGAAAAGAGTTTCTCCTTGAAGGAAAGCTGTTTTAAAGTGATGCACCCACACATTAATTTCATGCCCACGAAGCAGCAGTGGTTCACAGAAGCTCTGTGAGTCATGCATCTTTAGAAAACAAACTTTTGTGGCTGAGGTCAAAGGCATGAGAGCTTCATCTATCACAGGAGAAGAGGCCGCTGTAATGGGACTAATCCAATCTGCCCTCATGGCAGTGACACTGCTTTCAGAGAGAACGTGAGAGGCCATGGATGATTCCATCTCCAGGAAATGGCAGCGGCAGCTGATGGACCCTAATCCTGCAGATTAAAAGTGAATGGGCTCTTTCAGAGCAGCTCATAAACAGACCGGGAGCAGCAGCCAACTAAAGATGGACCTGAGTTTTACAACTTCTGATCTGGACTTTGAGACAAAATCTAACTCTTGCACTGGAAGCGGAACACCAGGAAACAGCTGGACACACCCCATAAAGACCATCACGCTGAGTGAGGAGGTCGGTTACAACCAGGGTGACCTTGAGGAAACAAGAGCGCTATTCTTGGTTTTACACTGAAAAGTGCCTCATAAGTTTGCTACGATAAAATAATTTATTGAGGCTGATGTAATAAAATCACTCCTCACTCCTGATTATAGATGGATTGAAATGTTTGATATGCCAACCAATTCATCTGCCAGTAATCCTCACCTCAAAATAACCAACATTTTTAATTAAAAGCAGCCATCTTAATTAAAGATTTAATTAAGCACGGGTAGTCAAGGGAGAGATGTGACTGTTGTGCTGACTAGCTTCCTCCAGCCTGTTAAATAAACATGCCCCAATGGCGTGATACGGGCTGTACGGTGTGATTATGTGTGAATGCAGCTGTGGAGGTTCATTCCTGGAGTCTTATCAGGTGAACTTCACAGCAGTAGGAGCAGATTTTCTCAGCTGTGAAAAATGAAGCAGCGATGCTGGAAGCGATAAACCGGATCGATTGATCGAAGGCTAAAAGAAAGACTGATGCTCCTGAGAAACCGCGTCCATGGATTACATTCCACCTCCATGCCATAGTGGACTGATGTCTTTGTTGCAAAAAAGTTTCTTACAGTTTTTTAAAACATAAAAAATAAGATGCATAAGTTTTATAATACTTAATATTTCAAAATAAAATTTGCATTTTTATTTTTATTAGTGTGGCACCCATAAATGCCTAAATCTTTGATTGAAAAAACTGTAAACATGTTTTAGGCTGCGTGTACTAGTTCTCTCCATGTACTATTATAACAAGTGGATTTGCTAAATTATTGGCCTTTTCCTTTTCCTGTATTAGAGGTGTAAAGTATGCAAAAAACTGAAAAATGTAAATGTTCCCTGCAAGTCATCTGCATTGATGCAGGTGTTGCAATAAAGGCAAAACTTTACAGAAACCTGAGTGGGATTTTTATGAAAAAAATGCATGGAATTTACCAAACTTGGTTTGACATCACAGATTCTTTAGGGGACTGAATATTTTTCCTGGCAAATATGTGCTATTTGTGTTGAACGGTGTAGTTTTTTTCTTGTATCTATACATTGTACGCAGTGTAGAGATACAGCTTTTTTTGTCACCAATCCCCCCCTCCATCATGGACCATCGGCATGCTGAACAAGGTTGCGCTGGGTTCGGTCATCACAGCCTGGGTCACAGCAGCATCATCTCAGACTATGGAGTTAATTCAGTCTCAATAATCAGAAATGCACACAACCTCTTTCACAAATACACACTCTGATTTACAACTTTAATTTTATGCAAATGTTCAATATGAATTTGGAAATGCGCATGTTGTGTTTCACAAATGCACAATAAGTGTTTCTCACAAATGTGCACGCTGTGTTTCACAAAAACATAGTACACTTTTCAGAATTTCACACTAAAAATTTCAGGAATCCACAATAGATGCTTCACAAACATAATTTTTAGGTATACTTCTAATATGAACTCACAGATTGTGCAAATTTTAGAATGTGCATTCACAAACCCGCTCTCATTTGTGAATCTCCCTACATTTGTGAGAGATTTCTCTGCGGTGAATGTTGAGACTCCCTTCACGCTGCAGGTCAACTAATGTCACCATTAATGAATCTGTCAATCAAACTCATCAGCAAAACAGGCGTGCTCGCTTTCAGCCAATCGAATGGCCCCTTAGACTTTCTCCAGCTTTCACATAGGTGACAAATAGCCCCGCCCACCTTTGATTCTGTACCGGTCGGTCTTCAAAAACGACCGGCTTGTGCAGCTTTCCAGTGGACTTGGAAGCCAGGCAACAGTGGTTGAATGCAGTTGGCACTGAATCCAGTGAACTGTGTCCTGGTGATGGGATTTGCTATGAATGTTTCACTCAGGATAGGATGCTAAACTCAGACAAAACCGAAGTTATTATTTTTGGCCCACAGAAACAAAGAGAAAGTGTCAGCAGCTACCTTCATTCTCTGTCTCTTAAACCCTCAAATCAAGTCAGAAATCTAGGGGTAATCATGGACTCTGACCTGAACTTTAACAGCCATATCAAGTCAGTAACATCAGCTGCATTTTACCATCTGAAAAACATTGCCAAAATCAAAAACATAGTGTCAAAGCCAGACCTGGAGATACTTATTCATGCATTTGTCTCCAGTAGGTTAGACCACTGTAACGGCCTGCTCACCGGCCTCTCCAAACGAGCTGTAAAACAGCTTCAGTACATCCAGAATGCTGCTGCTCGAGTCCTGACCAGAACCAGGAAGTATGATCACATTAGCCCTGTGCTCAGGTCTCTGCACTGGCTCCCTGTACCTCAAAGAATAGACTTCAAAGCAGCTCTGCTTGTGTACAAGTCTCTCCATGGCCGAGCACCAAAGTCCATCTCTGACATGTTAGTGCCATATGAACCATCTCGTACTCTGAGGACCTCAGGGTCCGGCCTCCTGTTGATTCCCAGAGTCAGAACTAAACAAGGGGAATCAGCGTTTCAATATTCTGCAGCTAAAATCTGGAACAGCCTCCCTGAAGTCGTAAGACAGGCCTCTTCTGTGTTCATGTTCAAATCTAGACTTAAAACATTTCTGTTTAGCCGTGTATATGACTGAAAAGTCCTATCTGCACTTTTCTTTTCTTTCTTTATTTTTAAATCTTTTTTTTCTTTTTCTTTTTTTTTTTAAGTAAATTTTATGTTGATTATTTCTATGATGTATTGTGATTTTAATGCATTTTTCTGTTTTGTGAAGCACCTTGAATTACTTTGTGTACGAATTGTGCTACACAAATAAACTTGCCTTGCCTTGCCTTGCCAGGATAGATGCTAATGCTTTATCCTTATGTTAGCTATGCTGCTAGTGTCCTGTCAGCACTCAGACATCGGTTCCCTTCGGTCTGGATCATGAGGAGGTGGAAGAGAAAAATCTTCAACTTCCACAGAAGGTTCTGTGGAGAAACTGGCGTCACTTTGTACCACTCTCCATATTAAAGACGCAGCGTGACTACGTTACCTCAAGAAACCTCTCTGTCAATCACAAATCACCCCCCCGCCCGTTTTTTTCTCTCCACTCTTCAAATCAGGGCTGAGAGTGGAGTCAGCCTCCAACTGTCCTGTTGCATTACCCCTGCACTACCCCTTTTGTGAAACAGCGTGCACACCTGTGAGAAACACTTATTGTGCATGTGGGAAACATTTAGTGTGCATGTGTGAAACACAACATGTGCATTTCCAAATTCATACTGCTCGTTTGCCTAAAATAAAAGGGTATGTGCTTTGGGGAACAGGTTGTGTACATTTCTGATTATTGAGACAGAATTAACTCCATAACTTAATCAATGAACTTAATGAATTAACTCCAAATGAGTCAACTTCTCGAAATGTATGTGTGTTTGTTGTTTGTCTGATCTTGTTCCAGATGTACTGGAACTAAATTTCCCTGCTGAGGGATTATCAAAAGTCAGTTGAATTTGAATTTAATTTGGATGCATTGGAGTATGATTTTAGTTTTAGAGACAGTTTTTGTATGTATTGCGTCTAAGAAGCTAAAAAAATATTAGTGCAAAAATATGGTCAATAACCCTCTTTATAAACTTCAATTGTTAAAATGCAATGCCTTAGAAATTACTTTTAAAGTTTTTGCTCCTGATAAACCTGTATCCACTGACAAAACTAATATCAAATATTAAATAATATTTAATATCACTTTGGTTTTTTTATTTCTTTTTCAATATATTTTAGTCATATTTCATTTTATGATACATTAAGTTGGTTGAAGGGGTTTGGGAGGGCATGCTGTGTATTTTATATTTTCATGTTTTAATTGTTTTAAGCATGTAAAGCACTATATGTTGTTGTTACTATTTGAAAAGTGCGTTATAAATAAACTTTGATTTGATCTGATTTAAAATTTTTATTCATTTTAAATGGTCAAAAATTATATAAGATAAAAACTGACTCAAACGTTTAATAAAAAAACTGAAATAATGCTAAAACAGACAATCCAAGATTTCCTTGGACCTCCACAATAAAACAAAGTTGAGGCTCTAAAGTTTAGAGTTGGTTGGTTAATCTCAGGCTTACTGGTGTTGTGTTCATACAGAGGAAAGATTAGAAGGTCAGAGGGGTCCTCATGTTGTTACCACTGAGCCTCTCATTAGCCATAATTCGTCTCCACACTGGATTACTTGGACTTAACCTCGTGACACTGGATAGAGGGACATCGATCCGCAGAAACATGGTAATTAGACGCCAATCGATACGATATCGCAATACTTAGCAGCTCATTATCAACAGTCGCCATTTGTTTCATCACATCAACTGTCTAAACGAAACTAAAGTAGTCATTATGTTGACCAAATCTACAAATAGATTGAAAAATAAGCAAAAAAAAACTCCAAGTGAGATTTCCTTTGGACATCCAAAGAATATCTACAGATATTTGGATATTATAACCTTCTTAAGAGTTCAAAAGACAAAACCTCAAGATAAACTTAACATTTTTCATCAAACATTTCCTTAATGGGGAAAAAGTTGCACCAATAATCCACTTAAAGTGCAATTTTCTGCAGCACATTAAGCCTCAGATCTCATCTTGGAACAGCAGCATTCAGCCTCAGTGTCTGCAGTCCCACAGGGTGTCTACACTCGTGCAAAGCAGACAATAAACACTGGAATCCGTCTAAGGAAGGGATTGTATTCAATTGTTTTTTAGTTTTATGGGCCATCTCTATTTTTCCTGGGGCTCTTTTGGTCAGAGCGTCTGAGATGGTCATTTTTTTTCACTGGTATTAATGCGAGCTGTCTCTGTGTCTCATAAAGCAAGACGGGGAACTCTCCTCACATGTTAAGCTACAGCAACACTGGAGGCAGAGAACCCCGACAATTATTAACATAAAGCCCAACTTCATGGCCGCTCAAATCAGCATATTGATGGCAGCCTCTTCACTTAAAATCGAATAAATTGGACAGATTTTGATATCTGTAACACGTCTAACAGACAGAGGGAAATGCATTTTACGTCACAGCCTAAATCCTATCAGGCCGTGTGATGTGCCATGGTTCAACGTAACCCTTGTCAGGGCATTTTCCATCTGGCTTACAAGCAGCTCCACTTTTAAATTATGCAATAAGTCTTTAGTCATGCCAGAATATGGGGATGAAATAGAAGAATAACTTGTGAATACTTCCAGTGAAAATACCAGGATGATGCAGAAAACCAAAAACTTAAACGATAAATGTGGAAACATCGTTGGGGACTCCGCTCTAGCATCTATGTGGTTTTGGAAGATTTATTGTTTTTTATTCTTCCGATCATAAGAATCATCGATCATCAGTTTTAACCTAAAAACTCTAAAATTCTCTGCCGGACGATAGTGTCCTCTATGCAGAGAAGTATAATGATCACGGCTGGATTTTCTGTTTTGTATTTTCTGTCTTTTCTCTGTTGTTTTAAACTCATATCACTTTCAGGGTCTTTTCCTCTGAGACATAAACTTTCAGTGTGGTCTCATCACAGCTCACTCACATCCAGACTTGAGGGTTAAGAGGTGACGGTGTCATCTGTGGACACCATTCAGAGTCAATGGACAGACACCAGCAGCATTTCGTCATAATACAGCTGTCTACAATGCTGGCAGAACACTTGTCTGCGTCGTGGCGACTCAGTGGATCCAATCACCTGGAGAAACTGTAACCAGGCAACAAGGTTTTTTGAGTGAGGGTCGTCCAAGTTGATGGCACTACCGCAAAGTATCACAACCATGTTAATTATTCCTCCTGTGTGTAAACATGGTTGTAAAGTAGACCCTTCTGGACCATTAACTTTCAGTGCGGCTTTTACAACTATGCACAGGAGTGGAAATCCGTTTTCACTGTTTTCAAAGAGGTTGAGCAAATCACTGGCAGAATTTTGGAGCGCGGGAAGAAAGTGTGAGCAGAAAAGAGGGTTTTAAACCAGCCGGGAGAGCGTGCTGCCTTATCAGCTGTGGATTAGGGGGAGGCATTAGAGTCCATTTAGCTTTTTTACATTTATAGAAGTTTGAGCTAAACTAAACAATAATAACGAGGACCGAATGAACTTCAGACTGAATAAGAAACTGCTTTTGCAGAACTTATCTTTTTAAAAACTTTTACAGTTTTCTTTTTAAAGATTACATTTTTGTCGAACACGGATTTAAAAGTTAGGGTTTTTTGTCGAATAAATAAAAATAAAGAAAAATATATTTGTTTAAAGCTGTATAGACGCTCCATAATTTGCAAAATTGGCTTAATGTTTTGGATAAAGATAAAAAAATGTTACTTGTAGAAAAGTGAGGCTAAAATATGCATTTGAGGGGCATAGCGACAGCAGCCAGTTGGCACGGGTCTAACAGCATGAAAGAAAAAATAAGTCTTAATTAAGCACAGAAAAATAGGCTAATTAAATAGATTATAATCATGAAATTATCCCTGATGACTTTAAAGAAGAAAGATGTCTGCTTGTTTTGTTTATATACAAAAGACTGAACTACACAACCCAGCAGGAGAGGAGGGCTATATTTGGCAACCAAAAAACCATTTCATAAAGGATGGATAACCATCCATTGACAGAAGTAATGGGAAAAAATGAAAATTGAAAATTGCATTATTCTTTGTCTTTTATGAAAGGCTGGTGCTTGTCTCCAGAGCTGGACAATTAATTTTGTCGAGTCCCAAAGAGATGAAAGGGAGGCAACATTGAGAAAGAAAAGAACTTGGAGTATTTTCTGAAGAAGGCATAGAGGGTCCAGCCCTTATGTTTTTGTTTTTTTGTCGACTGCTGTCTGACGGATGGGTCTCTCACTTGTAATGGTTTGCATTTTCAGAGCTCTACATAACATTTCCAGCCCAAGATGAGCAACATCTGACAAATCATCCTCTAAGTCAAATTAGGATCCATTATCATCAGCAGACAGGGGGCCTTTTACCTCTTGTTTCAGTTCTGCAGGGAAGCAAATGGAAGCAGAATCTTAGAGAAATAAGATGGAGTGTGTGGTGCCATTGCCATGGTAATATGTGCCCAAAATTCCAGGAAAACCACTATAGCTCAGGCTGGAATTTGGTAAAAGTAACAGTTTCTAGAAGTAAAATAAGATAAAAAGTATTTTAAATAACTACTCTATGTATGCTTTGGTATTAACTATCTGACATTTTTCACAAATACAATCTAATTATGTTTTTACCCTTTATAAATATTTGTGTCACATTTGATACACACATTTCTGAAACCCCTATCTCATTCACATGATCCAAACTTTCCCTAGTTTATCATCCTGTAGTTTATCATCCTGCCACTAGGGGCAGTAAAGGGGCTTTTCCTGTTCATTTCAAAATGGCTGCTTCCACCGTAGGTCCCATCACCATTCGGCCTGCAACAACCGTTCAGGATCCTTCGACTAGTCCTGACGTCACATTGACATGTGATTGGCTGTCTGTTGGTCCCTCAGATGGTGATTGGTCTGGACAAATTACGATACTACCATAGAGGAAGATATTATGCGGTCCGTTGTAAACAAGCAGAGCTCCGACATAGAAACGTGCTTTTATTATTATGATTGTTATTTAGTGCATTGCAGTTGAACGGACTGCGGTCAGAACCCTTCTCCAGACCGCACCCTGTTATCACAAAGCAGCTTCCCCCCTGCAAACGCAAAGCTACGAGACTCCAGCTGCTCTGATCAGAGAATCGGTTCACTTTGTGGAGCAGCAGGTTTATTCTAACAGCCACAGATTTTTTTAAAAGTGGGTTGTGGCAAAATCTCTCTATAAACACTACAAAGAATAATGTCAGACACAACTTAAGAGGGAAAAGAAGTTTGGGTTACAAAAGGATACATGAAATGAAAATATGTAGAGCCCGAGGAAATCTCCACGCTACGTGGTTTGACCAAGTGGGGCTACCGTAGTGTGACGTTATCCTCAGTCGAAAGGATAGAAAAATTTGAACAGTTCTATCATAATCACAATATTGACATTTTTGAACCATTTAATTCTGTTTGGAAATTTCTTGAGTGTATATTTCCAAAGCATTTGAAGGGAACTGTCTGGAATTAGGTCCAGTCAAGTTCCGACAGTCACTACAACAAAGAAAAGAAACAGGAGAGAGCACTGATCTGCAGCAGAACTGAAAGCTGCAGTTCTGTTTTGTGATCCCGTCAATTTTCTGGTGTTTATCTGACAGAAGTCGAAGCCCTGATGTGTTTCATTGTTTTTTCCCTTTCTTTATCCAGAGGATCCACAGGTTCACTGGAATAAACTGTGAATGAAAACTGTGACAAAGACAAAGCTCGACTAGATTTAATGTGATTATCTGACAGGTCAAGTTGCTTTATGTTTTTGCTTTTTTTAAACCTTGCTATTTGAGTTTGAAAGTCAGCAGAGCGTTTTATGATCTAACATATCAGGAGAACATGCTCTGTCATCATTCTCTGAAGAGGAGCAAGCGTTAAAAAACTGTTGTACTGAATCCCTAACCAATAAAAGAAAAAACTCTTGTTTCTTTAGAGCAGCTCTGAAGCTCAGACAGCAGTACAACTCCAAATTCATTCAGAGCAGCAGATGTCAGAGTAGTTATATGTAACATCTGCTCTCCCAAAATCTCCATGCTTCTGCCGTCAGATCTGAGGAAGTCCTGGGTGACCCCCCCCCCCCCCGTCCTCCACCAAAAAAATCCCACTGGACCAGCTGAAGCAGTAAATGCCACCTGGCTCTGCAGACACAAGGACTTTCCTGCCTCTGTACCAATGAGGTCCACTGTAAAACATGCGTGGCATAAGCAGGATGCTCACTTCCTCCTCCTGCAAATCCCACCAACTGACTTATTCCTCGACTTCTAAATAAAACTCAGTTATGCTGACCAGTGACATATGCTGACATTTTAATCTGGCAGAAACATTAAGCAGATAGTGTCGAAAAAAGCACTTCAGACACAGAGCTTCTGCTAGATTCAGTAGCCTGCTCAAACATGAAGTTGATTTGTAGAAATTTGAAATAACGTATACAAAAACTGTGAAACAAACAGTGAAGAAAGTCTCAGCTCAAGAATATTAAAAATACTAAGCAAACTTTTATTTTATTAATCTTGACAAGGTATAGGTGATTTGCAATACAAAATAAAACCTTCTTTTGTGCAACTTGATGATGCCGTTCCACTTAGTACCAAACTGTCGAATAATCTGCCATTTGTTTATTGAGATGCTCCCAATGCTGAGCTGCAATGAGACTTTGAATAATGATGAAGTTGTATTTTAACAGTGCAATAGCATTTCAAAAAAACAAAGTAAAACTAAATTAAATGCTTTTGTTAAAGTGGAACAACAACTGTTTTTCTTAAACGGCTGAGCTTCTTGATCAGTCTTCTGATTGGCACATAAAAAACATTTAAATGGGGAAAAAAAGTTTAAACAGACAAACAAAAAGAAAAATGTAAAAATGTTAATTTTGTTCCATTGTTATTTATGTCTGCATCCTCCTTCTAGACTTTGTTGACGTATTGCATAAACATAATTTTAGCTTCTTGTTTAAACCCAAATTAAACTACTTAGGGCCTGAGTTACGAGCACACCCAATAATGAGTGCCAAATTATGTGCACACACAAATAGTCTGCACATCCCATCTAATTAGGATTTAGTATTTCTTACCAAGACTGATTGCACACGAAATAACAGGAGCAACCACAATATTTAAATAAGGATTTATAGATTATACCTGAACTTTAGAGATTACAGATAATCTATAGTGCAGGTTAAATCAATTCAGTGAAGAGTAGAGATTTAGTGCAAGGAATGGGGTTCAGCTTGGAGATGGTCTGACATCTATTATACATAAAATTCAGACTATATCTAGGTCATGAGCGCATTGGCAGGAATTCTCATATTTCTGCAGCTGATCAGCCTGTACATGCACTAATGATGGTAATTAAGGCCTTCATTAGAGTGATTTAATATGGAGTACAGGTGAGGCTCCTAAAGTCAGCTACCCCAGAGTGCAGCAGCTGGGGTTTAGGGAGGTAGAACAGTGCAAAAGAGAGAAACCAGAAGAGTGTGCTGTGCAATAAAGAAAAGTTTAAAATAAAAATCTGACAAATGGCAAAAAAGTGGAATATTGAAATATACAATTGTCACCTGTAATTATTATGGCTACTTCTTTTTAAGTGCTTAAATCATCCAAACATTACAATGCTGTACATTCAATAGTTTTTGTTGGAAAATAATCTTTGCCTCATGGATTTCAAAGTATTCACATGGGCCAAAAAAGATGCTATATGTATCGCCTTTTGTTGTTTTAACATTGCTTTGTAGTTAAGTAGTACCAGTTTGCACCCAGAACTCCCCACTCCCCTCTGGCATTCCCAACTGTACCTGTTTGCTCCAAGAAGCCAAAATCACAAAGATATAGAGAAAGGAACAGCCTTTAGTCATTCTATTTTTTACAGGTTCTTGATTATCTTCACTTTCTACATTATACTTTTTCTTTACTGCAAGTTTTTCAAGCTTTAAATTGGCTTCAATCACCTAATTTCTATGAAGGTTTGAGAAAAGGGAGAAAATGTTTATGTCTGTCTGAGACAAGTGTATTTTGGCAGTGAGGAGTTTTACTGCCATAAACGTCTGTAATCAGACTCCGTGGATTTCACCGATCACAGTTATTTTTAGAACGAAACTCCTGCAATAAACGAGGGAACTTTGTATTGGTGAAAAGAGTAAGAAAAGTAAGACAGAAATGTGCGTTCCTGCAGCAGAATACATAGAAATTCGCTTTTTTATAAATACTTGATGAGAAACAGACGTGCAGGACACAGCGCAGCTGGGCAAACTGTGGACGTGAGGAGCTGCATCCCTCAAAGTCTTTATTAGGATTATGATGGGAGAGGATCCACTATTTATTGTTTTTTGAGTGTTTTTATTTTAAATGTATCATTTTTCCTGAATTTTTCTATTTGAAAATCATAGTGTGTTATTTGTTCATTGTTTTATTTCATAAATAATGTTATTTATTTTAATAAAAGGATCATGAATGAATGAAACTTTATTCATAGCACTCCTTGAAGGTACCAAAGGGCTTCACAATAAAAAAGAGATCTAAAATGGGAACAAAAGTTTTTAAACTAAACACTCTAGAATCTTCTGTTTTAGAATATAATTTCCATCCAAATGTTTTCATCTACATTCTGTATCATTTCTTTCTCACTTCACGCAACTGCTCCTGGTCCAGCCCTTCTATTGAATTTTAGAACCCAATGTGGCCCGCCAGTTAAAATTATTGCCCCTGTTAAAATAATTTAAGAGAAGCAATTCTGTTAGAAAATCTCATGAAACTTTTTTTTTGCATGTGTCCATAAAAAGTGCTTATATTTTTACAGAAGCAAACCTTTAGGCCGCCTTTACACTGCAGGTCTTGATGCTCATTTCAGATTTTCTTGACGACCTGCTTACATCATCTTTTGAAAGTGACCTGTATCTGATTTTTGCATTTACACTAGACAATGCTGAAACTATCAAACGTAGACGTTCTGAGGACTACGTAGCAGTATTTCCGCCATCCACGGACCTCTTTCGGACTTTTGTGACTGCGGTTGTCATGGAGGCAAGGCGGCGACGGAAGGAGGCGTTGCCTTGGGCGCCTCTGAGGGGACGCACGAGGGAGGAAAAAGGAGGCGTTGCTGCTCGGCTCTGAGTTTTGAATGAGGAAGTGTTTGCAGACGTTGTGCTGTACTAACAGTTTGATCCAAGTGTTGAACCTTTCCTGCGCGATGACTTCTCTTTTCTGACCGTAGTCAGAAACACACGGGAGATTTCCTCGGGGTTCTATTTTCCGTTCTGAACCCTCAGCCTCCAGAGTGGGTTAAGAAATACTCCAAAACTTTTGGACGAGACACCTTATTTTTAATTTACGGTTCTCCGACAGTCCCCCGATCCGCGCTCACACCCCCCTCTCTCCTTACACACACACAAGCGCGCGCGCGCTCACACACACACGGTCCCCATCATACACGCCCCCCAAAGAAATAAACGGCTTCTAGCCTGTTCCATAGCAACGGTGTCCCGCTTCAATAGTTACCATTTGCGTCCGGAGCGGACATAACAGCGGTTTCCAACTACGGTCTGAAGCCTGAGGCTGAAAGGTAACACGCTGACAGCAACATCAGCACTAAAGCACCTTAATAAGTCATGTGATCTCAGTTGGTGGTGTCCTGAATTGACGTCACTGACTTACGACTCGCATTTACTGGGGAATATCCGATTTGTCTGCTTACATGGCCCACCCAAATGCACGTATCCGATTCGTTTCCGATTTATTTCCACATATGAGAGAGGCCTGAATCCGATCTGAGAAAAACGGAATCCACGCGCTTTTGTCCTGCTTACACGTTCACCGATCATATCCAAACTGTGACGCATGAGAGGAAAAAAAATCGGAATTGGGTCACTTGAACCATGCAGTGGAAATGCGGCCTTGGACAATCAGGCCTTTGATGTAGTTTGAAAATCTGTAAAACTTACATTGAGTTTTAGAGTGAAATCTGACAATTTGAAATAAAAACCCCTTTCAAAAAATGTGGATATCACGGTAAAGTGTATCCATTTCCCTCCAAAAATTTAACTTTAGGGCCCACTGCTTAATTGATTTCAAGTTTTTTTTAACATATTTTGGAGCTCCAACCCATGAAACCCTAAAAACACAATTTCAAAATTTATTTAGAGATTAGAATAGAATAGACTTTAGAATAGATAAATCTGCCCACATTTGTCAGAGCATGAATGTTTTAACCTGAGTTTTACCAACTAATCATCCACTAAACTCAAAGCACCTGCACAGCGTCCCCCCATAGCAGTAAACTGGTTAAACTAGATTTGCTGTTAAATTCTTGGAAAGGGTTTGTTTTTCTGCAACAGTAAGCAGTTAACAGATATTTCATGTCAAAGTTGGAGCATGTGAACAAAACGGTAGATTAGATGAGCCAGACTTCACAAAAACAGACTTAATTGTTGAATGTTCAGTTTTCATTTGCTAGGAATGAAGCCGTATTGTTATTAAAGAAGCATCATTTATTGCTAGAAAAATAGTATGCCTTTATGTCTTAATACAGACAACATGATTTCTTTGTTGATTTCAGTCACAATCTCCTTACCAAACCTATCATCACTGAAAACACCACCACCCCTGTGATCATGTTACGCTTTCTCAGCACAGGAGATAAGAATGCTCTGACAGAAAAAAAAATACTGTCTTATCTACAAGCGTAGATATACACGGGCAGAAAAGGGTTTGAGCAGCAAAAATAATTCACAATTTATTCAGCTCTTTGCTAAAGCAGACTGTCTGCAGACAAATGTCCTGACTCCTGTCAAAACATCTTCGGTTGTCCCTGTGGACGGAGACCTGATGGCACAAAGTCTCCTGGACGGACTGACACAGGATCTGAGTGTGTTTGAAGAAAATATTTCACCTCTTCTGCAGGTTTTTTTACAGGGTGCAGCTGTGTTTGAGGGTCACCCTATGAGGCTTTTTTTATCTCTGCTTTGAGGTCAACTTTTGTGAAGATTGAAAGCAGGCTGCCAGTTTCATTAAAAGATGAGTCACTGCACGACATGACATTTGACACTTTATGTGTTTGTTGGAGCTCTAATAAATCCAGGCTTTTAATTTGTAAAGAGAAATCTCCACTAGCTGATGCCACTTAAAAACACATGCATTCTGACATGAGAAGCCATAGAAAAAGAGACCCCCCCCCACCCCCCATGAATTTAAAATGGTGGCACATGGTCTCATGCAGACACCCGTCACACCCTTCTGCACGCTTCAATTCCCTCTGGGGAAATCTGGTTGCTGTCTAGAAAACACTGTCAAAATTCAGAGTGAGATGGAAGTTTGTCTGGAAAACCGAAATGAGGAAGATGAGCGGGATTTAGGGGGAAGGGTGGAAAACAGGAAGAGAAGGGAAGGATGATGATAGAGGGGGGGTCACAAAGCTGAGCTTGAGTTTGTTTCTTAGACAAAGAAAAACAACAACATGAAAGACGTGAGAGGAAGAGGAGACAAAGAACTTCAACTGATGAATTAGTGATGTTTGTCCTATGTATAAATCTGGTCCTTAATGTATTGTGGATGAATTTTGTCCTTTTTTTTTTACAAAAGGAGTCAAGAACAAAATTGAAGAAACTAAGAAAGAAAATAACTAACAAAAAAATGGAGATTTTGATAAAACATTTTTAAAAATCCCAAAGATAAAAGAAATCCAAGAAAAGCCAATTAGGAAAAGAAATGCTCTTAACAAATAAGAGTGAATGTTTTATTGCATTATAAGGTGCAAAGACTACAGCCTGACATGAATTTGTTTCTATATCAACCATGACACACATACATGTTTACACCAGCCTATTTTAAAACTGTATATTTTTATTGTTTCCATTTTTTAAGGTGGTCTTGGACTCAGAGAAAGGCACCAAACAAATAGAATTATTCATTCATTCATTCATCTTCTTCTGCTGGAGCCTATCCCAGCCACTTGTGGGCGAAGGCAGGGGATGCAAATAGAACAAAACAAATAGAATTAATTAATATTAATATTATTATACTTATCTTTTATAGTGTTAGAATTTACACTGGAGGGAATCAGACACGGTTAACTAAAAAAAAAGAAGGTTAAAAAACAAATAGCTTTATTGCTGTTTTTCTGACGCAGCTGGATGAAAAGGTTCATAGAGACAGTGATGAGATATCTGGAGGAAGGGAATGAACTAGTCACAGATGAAGTTGATGGTATAGAGAGGTGATGAGACGGAATGAAGGTTTGGAAAGGCATTTGAGGAGTCCAGTGAGCAAGACTTCAATGGCATTGTAGCACAATTACAAGATAAAACGATGGTTTTTGAGGAAGTTAAACGTTAAAACTAAAATAAAAATGCTAAATAAAAAAAGCTAAAATAATTAAACCATGTTTGATTTTTGTAGAATAAATAGCTTTTTGATTTGTTGTAGATCTTGACATCAAACATTCTATCAAAACTGACTGCAGCCTGACAAAGTTCACATTTTTAGTTATAAAAATTGTAAAACACAGTTTGTCTTCACCTTCTGTTCCACTGGAGGCTAGCTTTAGCTTGATTGATAGATTTTTTCAGAAAACCTCAAGCATCTTCATCAAGGTTGAAAGAGACATTCTTATCTTGATTGTTGGTTTTGCTCTTTAAAAGCAATAAAAGGAAAAAAAAGTTAAAAATGGTTTTTGTTCTTGGGAGTTTTAAAGCCTCGTAGAACAAACAATCACTTGGTTTCAACAGTTTGATTTTGAGAAGAGTATGAGTTCACATCAGTTTCTTCTCATTCACATTAAGCCCACTGGATTATAAAAGAGTCTTCAGTCTGCAATCCTGAACTAAATGAGTTTGAATGCAGACGGGCTGCAGTCTGCGTTCTGGCATGACTGAATGAAACCTCAGGGGTCCTGCAGCCAGTGGCTGAGACAGGTTGACTTTATATCGAGCCAGGGGACCATAAATAAGGCATTATGGGTATGGAGGGAGAATGCTTGGCTCAAATGTGCCCCTTTAAAAGGCACTTTGACCATTAGCTGAGTGTCCAAGCTGCTTTAGGAGAAAGACCAATATGTTTGCTTGTTCATGGGAACCTCTTCATGGCAGGGATGCATTTCAAGAGACTGGAGGAGACACAAGGAACAGCCTCGGGACCATGACCCCCGCCACCCTCGTCTTTTGTGCAGTTAATCTTATTGTGAGAGCTCTGTCTAATGGGGTCTAATGGCGGCCAAACCCATCCCGAAACACAGCTCTTCAATCACTTTAAATATATTTTACACAGCACTTCACATGCTAGAGATGTTGAATGATTGCACACATCATCCTTCATTTATTATTCCTCTACATTTTCATCTGTCACTGCTCCATATGAGTTAAAATGTAATGTGATTTTTATTTCTTTATCTCTGCATTTTATTGTTTCTCACAGCTTTTATTGATTCATAAACCTCCACTTCCTTTAGAGTGTCGGGGGACATTTCTTCTGTTACTTTGCAAAGGATGAAGCAGAAAACAGAAAATTTCATCATGTGGAGCACATGTAAACCCCATGTGCTGTTGAGCTTGAGGTCATGACCTCATCAAAATGTATTTAGGAATTCTTTTGGTATACAAGAGATTTCATGGCTTCGTCACAATTTCTTATAAGTTAAACCTTTAACACCGGAGCTTTAGCTGCATATGTTGGAATTATTATAACTCGTCAGCTGTTTACCCAATAAATGTAATGAAATTATGAATTACTTAATGCCAGCGGATTCTGAAGCGGAGAAAAGCAGCTTTGCGCAGATATGCAACACTTTACACTTTTACAGTAGTAAAGTGCTTACGCAATCAATGGAAATCATCTACTCTACAATAGGGCGCACCGGATCACGTCTTTGAACTTATGTCACAAAAGACACACTGAATTATAAGGCACATTGAGCGAGACTAAAGAGTCAAAGGCAAGGCCACCAGTTCATCAGTCCTTATTAACTACGTTCACAGTAAATCTAACTTGTTTGTAACACGCTACACATTAGCCACATTAGCAAGTTAGCTTATTTTACAAAACCTGCAACTCACAACGTTGTTTGCAATACCTATAAAAAACCAGACTGATACCACTAAAACAAATGTTACTGTGACTACGCTAACCGCTAACCTTGTTAGTAACACGTAAAAAACACAGTCCAACACCGCTAAACGTTAGCGTATTAGCGTATTTACAACACCCAAACTTCCAACAACCAAACAAAAAAACAGACAGACATTTTGACAGACCACTGTGTCCGAATGGTTTTTACATTAGTAAGCAAAGCCATAATTAATCCATACATAAGGTACTCTGAATTATAAGACACAGTCTTTTTTGACAAAAATTTAGGCCTTGAAGTACACCTCATAGTGTGGAAAATACAGTAATTCTGAAGTGGAGAAAAGCAGATTTGCACCAATGTGCAACACTTCACTCTTGTAAAGTGTTGAATTTCTGCGCAAAAGCTGCTTTTTTTAGCTTCAGAATATTTTACAATTACAGGAAATGCATAAATATTTAAAGAGTTATGCTTGTTGAAAGAGTGTGCAGTATTTTTTCTCACCAGTGACATCTCCGCTATAAAAGGGTTAAACTTCAAACAGGACCAAGATCATCAAAGTACCACTATCAGTGTTTAACTGTTACTGTTATATCCTTTTCTGAAATGCTTCTTAAACTTAATTAATTGCTTCATCAGTTTCTAGAATATCTGCAAAAAATTTAGGAATTATCTAGACGTTTTTCTTTATCTCCAAAGTAAGATGATTCTACATGTCTTTCTTTTCAGCAGTGTGTCTTTTCCTTTCCTTTAATGGATCCATTTTTGTCTAGTCTACTTCCTGTTGTTGAATCATGAACTCTGACCTTGTTGGAGTCAAAGGAGGGCAGCAGTTCTTTACAAGTCTTTGTGCTTCTTTAATGACCTCCTGGGTGAGTCCATTTTTTCTGTTCACTTTATTCCGCCAAGACCTCCTGGAAATGCTCTTCCATTGCAAATACTGTCAGTGGTTCTCTGTGATTCTGGAACCCTTTTAGACTTTCCTACCATCCATCCTTGGATTTTTCTCAGATGTTGGATGATGCTTTTTGTGACGTTTCAGCTTAATTTGTCACACAGCTTTTATTAATGAGATTTCTAGATCCAACAGCCTATAGTGTTAACTCTCCAACAAAACAGTTACTTTATATCAAAGCTTAAGTCTGTTTTTGTTCTCCCTTAATAGACTAAATCTGTGTTCAAAAGCACATCTAACAAAACTTTTAAATGTAAAAAAGGGGTTTCATTGCTGGGGGTATTTTCATATAAATAAATAAAAGCCTTTAGACATTTCTAAATTCTCATTTGTGTATTAAACAATTTTCAGAACATCACTGTCTTTCATAAGAAATTCTGTCCAAATATTGACAGGTTATGTAATTTCTATGAAATGTGATGCGAAGCAGTCATGCAGCAAATTCTGGATCAAAGCAGCATTAAAAAAACACAGCGCTGTTGTGTTCTTTTTAGGGTCTCAAGGATGGAGTTTTTTTCCACAAAGGACAGGGCAACGACTTTAATCACTGCTTAGTATCATGAATATACAGTCTAGTGTATTCGTCTCTTATGCCCATAATTCATCTGCATATCCTTGAACTTTCAGACTCCATGTCTGATGCCTTCAGGAGACACAAACAAACCAGCTACAATTTTATGCAAATGCACTGCAAGATCCAGATCTGCTTTACTGAAATATGGCTGCTTTTAGACGTCTGAAAAACAACAAACTACTGGGGCTATCAACATATAAAGACTACTTATCATTACCTTCTTGTGTGATTGTGCGATCGCTGGGTTTTCATGGTCCACGGAGCGTGAAAAGCCACAAAATTTGACAGGAAACAACAGGTTAGTTAATTATAACATGTTATTTTTACAAGCAAAGCTGACAGCAGCTGGCTCCTAAAGCAGCTCTGCAACATGACAGCAATAGTTGTGGATTTGTGTTAATGATGAAACATTTGCAGCCAAATCTACTGTTTTTAGAGGGATTAGCATTCTTAATCTGGATATTATACATATGGTATTAGATTTTATAAAAACGCCTGCTATAAATAAATAGTAAGCTGCTGTTTATTGAGGATTACCTTTCATTTAATGACGTGATGTCAATTTAAGCAACACGGCTAGATTAAGACATGGAGGACAACAGCAAGATGAGGAAAAAAATATGCGGAAAAGGTCATTTAAATGTTAAAATGCTGTAAGGAAGTACTTTGCTCTAAAAAAGGGCATGTTATTAGTAGGATTTTTATGCAGATATAGTAAATATCTACTTTTATAATATTTATTTTCTAAAAGTCTGTGTTTGTGTGTGGGAAGTTGACTCAAAAATGACAGTAATGGATGACTCAAACAAAAACAAAAAACATCTTTCTTTGGTTATTCCTGCTTTCTCAATATTTATACTAAAGAAAATCCAGCTGGATCAAAAAATTATATCAACCTCCACCCTTAGAAAGTTGTTTTTCCACTCCAATAGTGTAACCTCTAAGAGACATCGTTTCATCCATTCATGCTGTCTGAGGTCAGAGCTCTGTCTCCCCCTCTGTTCACTGGCGGGTGCAGTCTCCAGAGTACTGATGGCACTTCATCTCTCAGCAACCCAAGCATGCACTTCCTGGATGCCACACACCTGACCCTCTTTCATTCAACCAATCACAGATTACTTAAGCACTGCACTGAGCCTCACTCAGTACGAAGTATTGTTTGTGCCACTCTCCCTTCCATACCAAGCGTTGTAGTTGGACCTTATCTTTTGTTTGCTGACCCTGTTTGCTTGCCGCCTGCCCCAACTCTCGCCTGGATCCTGACTACACCGTCTCTCCTCTGATGATCTCATGCCTGCTATTGACACCTGCCCGCCTGACCCTGATTTAGCTTTGCAGACTATTAGCTGAGCTAATAAACTTGCTCATGTGACAGATGCGTTTGCGCATTTAAAAAAAAAAAACATTACCATTGACTGTAAACTAGAACCGGACTGATTGTCCCTTCCCCCCAAAATCCCATAGACCTATATTGACTATTTACTATTACAGTACATTACATTCTATTTTTCAGAATAACTATTATTGGAGGGGGGGGGCAGTGGATAACTTGGAGCTGTAGAGGTGTGAACAGGTAGAGGCGGGGGGAGGGGCTTAGGCTCACCGCTTATGATTCCAGACCCGTAACAAACTAACAGCTGCTTCTTAATAAAAAATAGTAGTTATCCATAAAATTAATATACTTTATTGGGTTTAAAGAAAAAATTATAGAAACGAGTGGACAAATGATCAAAGGAAACATCATGCTCATAAATAATTAAAAGAAATATTCTGACAGCATTTTGAATCAATACAAGTACGGCCAAATGAACTATCGTGATATATCGGCAAAACAATTTTTGCTAACACCCCTAGTGTTGCGGCTCCCTGTGCTTTCATTTCTGTGGTAAAATGATCTAATCGGCTCTTTGAGTGGTACAGGTTACCGACCCTTCTTAGACAGTCAATGTATACTATAGCCCCTCATATTTTTCCTTTTTACTGATAGTCTATTTTTACTGATAATCTTTAATAATTAAATAAAATGAGGTTTATTGTATATTTGTAAATGTAAATTGGGAAAATAGTAATAACATGAAAAAACATATAACTGCTGTTATATTTGTAAATATTTATTTTTGTAAAGCAAAAACACTTGAGTTGTTTTGAACATTCCTTTTGGTTAATTGTAAAGTGTAAAAGTCAGATAAAAAAAAACGTCAGAGAAGCATCTTCCGTTTTTCTTGATTATTTTGAGCTCAGAGCAACTTATAAAACATCTGTACATGTAAAACAAATGACAGATGATCATGTTGTCATGATCAGTATTTACTACTAAAATCCACTTATGATGATAATAATAATTTATGTCTGCTTCATTATTCTTAGCATGCTATGTTAGCTGCAGCTACAGCAAAAAAGTGTTAGACAAAATAGAATGAACGAATAAATAAGTGTGGGGAAAAAAGGCAAAGCTCACCTCTAATGATTCCTTAGATATGAATTTAAAGACGCTGGACCTTCTTGCTCTCTATACTCGGGTGAGTCTTGCATTGATAAAACTACACAATAAACTACCAGTCTTGACAAAGCTATAGTAAATCTGACCTTGATGCAGTAACCTGGCATTAGAACATGCTGTCTGACAGCTGCATGCAGACAACGAGCGATGATTCCAAATCCGCGCATCTGCATGTCAAAATGCCCCAGATGACTGTCTCACAGTCTAAACCAAATCAATGTGAACCTGCAGACTTTTGCTGTGAAGTTTTTGTATAAAAACACATCTAAAAATGTGTTTTTAGAGTAAATAGAAAAAGGAGCCTTAGCTTTCACTGTGATTGGTTAAAGTGTTTGTCTACATAGCAAAGTGAGAGGAAAGTGTGTGCACAGTCGTGGCATAAATCAAGTGTTAAAAGGACATTGTGGGGGACTCCAGCGCATATTGATTAGTCATTATTTGGACTAACTGGCCTAAAGGAAGGGGATGATTGTAAGATTGGATGTGATGGCAATCCATTATCTGAAGGGCCAAGAGGAGAGATGGTGGCAGGGATCAATAGGTCTTGTGCAGGTTTAGGCCACAATTCAAATCCATCTAAGACATAACAAGAAAAATAGAAATATCTATTAGAGGAGCCAACGCTCCTAGGTCTTTTGCCCTGTGATCCATCATCTCAGCCTTCATGAGATCAAAGAGGAAAACATTTGAATTGTAGAAAAGACATATTACACATATTTGGAGTTCTATCTTTTTAAGCCTAAACAGACCAAATGATGTCATCCACAAAAAAAATAACATTTTTAATCAAACGACAATCGTGAACACAGACACCATGGATAGAAAACATTTTAATCTAAAGAGACAAATTAAAAGATGAATTTCGCCAACAATTATTTTCTATCTTTGTCAATGAGAAGGAAGACAAAACAAAGATGCTTTTTCACACTTACAGTTCTTCTGTTCTCCTTCACTATACCGTTACTGTTCTCATTTTCCATCAGTCTGTTCTTGATAAAAATGCCAGTCCCTAAAGTCATTGCATTTGCTATTGCAATAGAATTATGTCTTCAGAATAAACAGGTTGCTGCTGTTCTTTGTTATTACAGAAGAAACAATGGTTGTCATGGTTACATAAGGCTACCCTGGTGTCTAGATTATGTGTCTAGATTATTAGACCCGTTTCCTGCATTTCATTACAGATGTGCAGATGTACACTACAGAGTGTTTACCATAAAGGTGGATATAAGCTTGAGGTGAGATCTTCATGTGTTAATTCAATTTCTATTAATCTGCTAATTCCTATTTTTAAATATTTGCCATTAGATTATTATCCTACAAGTCACACAATTAATTGTGAATATGAAATATTTATTAAATATTGAGTGTGCTAGTAAACCAGATTTAGTGCACAGCCTGGATTGATTACAAGAAGGCCTATGACTCAATGCCACACACATGGATCACTGAATGCTTGGAGCTGTACAACATCAACAGGACTCTAAGAGCCTTCATAGGAAACTCAATGAAGCTGTGGAAAACCACCCTTGAAGCCAATGGGAAGCCACTTGCACAAGTGTCCATCAAATGTGGGATATACCAAGGTGATGCTCTGTCCCCACTGCTGTTCTGCATAGGTCTGAACCCCCTCAGCCAAATAATCAACAAGACTGGCTATGGATACAGACTCAGAAATGGGGCCAACATCAGTCACCTCCTCTACATGGATGACATCAAGCTATATGCTAAGAGGGAGCGTGACATTGACTCCCTGATCCACACCACCAGGATCTACAGTACTGACATTGGGATGTCATTCGGGCTCGAGAAATGCAGCCGGATGGTGACAAAGAGAGGCAAGGTAGTCCACACAGGAGGGGTCTCACTCCCAGAAGGAACAAAAGCAGACATCGAGGACAGTTACAAGTACCTTGGAATTCCGCAGGCAAATGGCAACCTGGAACAGGCAACAAGGAAAGCTGCAATAGCTAAATACCTCCAACGAGTGAGGCAAGTCCTGAGAAGCCAGCTCAATGGCAAGAATAAGACCCGGGCAATAAACAGCTATGCACTGCCAGTTATCAGATACCCTGCAGGAATAATAAGATGGCCAAAGGAAGAGATACAGACCACGGATGTTAAAACACGAAAGCTCCTCACCATGCATGGAGGGTTCCACCCCAAATCCAGCACCCTGAGACTGTATGCTAGCCGCAAGGAAGTAGGCCGAGGACTAGTGAGCGTAGAAGCCACTATCCAAGATGAAACATCCAAGATGCATGAGTACATCAAGCTCAAGCCCCCAACTGACAGTGTGCTCAGCGAATGTCTCAGGCAATGGAGAGCAGAGGATACAGTGCTGGAGGACAGATCCTCATGGGAGGACAAACCCCTGCATGGGATGTACCACCGGACCATAACTGAAGTGGCTGATATCAAGAAGTCCTACCAATGGCTAGAAAGGGCTGGCCTACAGGACAGCACTGAAGCGCTCATCCTGGCAGCTCAGGAACAAGCCTTGTGCACCAGATCGATAGAGGCTCAGATCTACCACACCAGACAAGACCCAAGGTGTAGATCTACCACACCAGACAAGACCCACGGTGTAGATATACGACACCAGACAAGACCCAAGGTGTAGGCTGTGCAAAGAGGCACCTGAAACAATCCAGCACATAACTGCAGGATGTAAGATGCTGGCAGGTAAAGCATACATGAAGCGCCACAATCAAGTGGCTGGAATAATATACAGGAACATGTGTGCAGAATATGGACTGGAAACCCCAAGGTCAAAATGGGAAACACCTCTGAAGGTGGTAGAGAATGAGAGGGCAAAGATCCTGTGGGACTTCCAGATCCAGACTGATAGGATGGTAATGGCGAACCAACCAGACATTGTAGTGGTGGATAAAGAACAGAGGAAAGCCGTTGTGGTGGATGTGGCAGTGCCAAGCGATGGGAACATCAGGAAGAAGGAACATGAGAAACTGGAGAAATACCAGGGACTCAGAGAAGAACTGGAGAAAGCCTGGAAAGTGAAGGTGACAGTGGTGCCTGTGGTAATTGGAGCACTCGGGGCAGTAACCCCCAAGCTGGAGGAGTGGCTACAACAGATACCTGGAAAGACCTCTGACCTCTCAGTCCAGAAAAGAACAGGAACAGCTAAGATACTGCAGGACCCTCAAGCTCCCAGGCCTCTGGTAGAGGACCCCAGCTTGGAGGAGAAACCACCCGGAGGGTGAGAGGGGCGTTTTTATATATATATATGTGTGTGTGTGTGTGTGTGTGTGTGTGTGTGTGTATGTGATTTGTCATTTTGTTGAAACTACATACATTTGTGAAGTTAATTTTAATAGGGAAGATATGCCTCACTTTCAGGCTGGCTGAGTCGTTACGTCACTGTACACCCCATCATTCATCAAGCCTTCATACTGAACAATTGCAATAACCCCTTTCTTCTCAGCCAATTACAACCATATATTTGTCTTTAAATATGGTCTGGCCTCTAACCACCTACAACATCTAAAATCTGGGGTCAATGGTCAGAGTTCTTTCTAAGCATGCAAGATGTTATCAGCCCAATGCCTAATCGCCAAAGATTTAGTTTCTACATCAAAGTTTTGCAAAACTTGTGTAAAGTTTATTTGGGGGGTGTTTAGTCCTCAGACGGCAGAGTGCCTGGGACGTTTAAGTGGGAGCACCCTCCAGAGTTTTCATGTCACTGTCCCAAGTCTGGGATTGTGGATCACAGAGAGTTGGGCATCTGTAGCTGAAAAGCTAAAACGTGTGAAAATCATAGCAGTGATTTACTGTGGCAACCTCTAAAGGGAAGTAGATCCTGTATTGCAATCAAGGTTAGTTTTTTTCCAAAAACAAGCCTTAAGACTGAAAAAGACCCTTAGACTGTTAAAATAAAGAACATTTGAACTCAGGATGCTATGACTCAACTTCAAAACAATGTTACCTGGATAAACAAGAACCTTTACGTGTTAAGAGGGAAAGATCAATGAGGAAAATGAGATCAAAATACATATTTGAGTTTATTCATTTGTATTAGTGAAAATGTGTTTTTTTCAGACTTTAAAACCTGAAAAGGTTTAAATGCTTTGACGACTTTGGTCAGACACTGTAGCCTGACCTGTGGGCCCCTTAGGGTTTATTGAAAACCAGATGCTTTACTGAGTTCTGAAGCATCTGTAAAGGATTCACCAGCCAGGTGTCATCGCAGTAGTAAAGGAAAGATCATCATTTTAAAAGAAACCAGAGTGAATGATGGAATCACTGTGACACCACACAGCCCTTCACATGCTTCACTGTTTTTTGGACTTTGATGGAAACCTTTTAGACGAAGACTGAAGATCGGATTTCATTTCTGAAGTTCAAAAGGGCAAAATTTTTATGCATGAAATCTTTTAGCATAAAAGAATACAAATGTGTTCGCTATGTCAGGAGCTCTTTTTCTTTTGGCCACAAGTCTCCTCTGGGCCATAAAAAGGAGAATCATATCCCAGAATCCATTAAAGACTCTAAAATAAAAGTTCCCAAAGCAGAGACAGACCCCTCAATATCCTACATATATAATACATGCAGGTCCAAAGCCGGGACGCACACACGCAAACAGAGAGGGCTTTGCAGTCTGACAGCTGAGCGATTTAAAGTGCCGTTCATGATACCAAATGTGGGTCAAAAGCCTTTTAGGCCACAGCGAGCTCTTAGCTCGGCACCCTGCTCTCCTGCTTAAACCCAAATGTTCTAAAGTTCCCCTATCTTATCCCAGCTCCTCCTCCCACTGTGACAGACCGAGTTCTGCTCCCAGCGGGAGACAAAGCGCAACACATCACGTGAGTCAGGCACCATTACATGCACACTAATGTGCAACATGCTGTCAGAGTTAGCCCGGCTACGGTTAAGCTCTCTCAGAGTGCTATTAGGAATGTCGGCAAATTCTTTGATCTAATGAATATTAAAACCTTAAGTGGATTTTACAGAGACATTTGGGATGGTAATGGTTTCACTGCTCCCAGGTCTTTTGTAAGTGTGTTGAACCTTTTGTTCTGGGGGGAAAAAAACTCTTTTGTTTCATATTGAAATGAAACACATTTATTTATTCATTTGCAAGTCCATCCAAAGAGCCTGTTAGTTAGCTTAATCTTTCAATTGTTAATTTTTTTCGTTTAAAATAAATAAATAAAACCAATGCAAAAGTTGGACTAAAAGTGAATTTTGGATTCTGATTGGCAGTTGGGTGTGGAAAGTGATAATTCACAGTGATAATGCACACCTGAAAAACAAGTTCCGTTCACATAGCTAAAATGTTCTATTTTACTGCGCTGGCTTCTCTAATTTAAACTTTTGCGTCATCATTTGGACAAAAACAAGCGGTAAGATGTGAACTTTCTCTCTGAACTGATGCTTTATTCAACCATCGTGACGATCAGCATTTATTTTGTTTTCATTTGCTGCTGCAGTTGAGGTCAGTGCCGGCTCACCACATAACAAATAGTAATATAACAAATTGTAAAAAAAAAGTAATCTACACTGAAAAAAATAACAAGAACAAAGTACTAAAAACGGATTTAATTTTTTTTCTTTCGCAAGTTACCTTGATATGAGCGGGAAAATGGCCTTTCAAGTGTGCATTATCAGAAATTAAAGCACAGCGTGGAAGCAAAGCACACTTTGTCGGCCATCATAACATTACTCAAAAAAATGGTCTGAATGGGTAAAAATGTAAAATATTAAAAGTACAAGTTATTTCTGTGGGTTTTTCTACAGCTTTTCTAACGTTTTTTTAATGAGTCCAATATGGATTAGCTTTACTGTTTACAGACGTCCAAACTGAGAGCAGTCTTTAGGTGAACGGACAGTCAGTCTGGCTCCAAATAGAGGGAATGACATCATCAAGCTATCAGACATGGTCAATAATGGGTGGAGGTTGTCCTTAGTCTGTCCCCCCAAACACAAAGATCAGTATATGACTGCAAACACGAAATCATGCAATAAATTCTCTTAACCAGCATTTGGAAGCTACTTTTTCTTAAGCTCCCCATGTGTGAAAAAGTGTGTGTGTTACTTGTTGCTTACTATGTTGCTCGATCCAAAACCCTGCAGAGTCCCACAGGCCGTCCTTCCATGTCTGCGGCCCTTTGAGCAACATTACTCATAAATGGAACAGGCTCAGATCCGGTTACAGACGAGCTCTGTTTCTGCAACTCTACCCTGAAACATACACCACACTGCTAAATGCATTATTGATAAAACAACCAGGTTTATGTTTTTACAACGAAAAGAATTTCAATCAAGTCTCCACGATTCCACGACTCCATCATCAAAAAATATTTTTTTGTGCACAATTGCAGACTAATGGATGCAGGTATAGGAATTTAAACATGCTTTACAAGGAATTCACACATTCTTAAAAAACACCTAGAGACAACATCCAGGATGTGTCACAAAAACGTTTCAGTCAATATTTGTCTTTTGACAGATATGTTCTGAATTTAAAATGTTGCAGCTGTAATTATTGGGACAAGAGTTTAATTTTGGATTAGTGTTTGTTCTTACACAGCTGAGATGGAACTTTGTTTCAGCTTCTGATTGGGACTCAGAGGATGGTAAAGCGTGCTGTGATCACAGCAGGACATGTGCTGCTAAAATGTTCAGAGTCTGCGGCTTCAGTCATCTATTAAAATACAAGACATAATCCTTATCAAAGTCATCAATGCTCTGCAGGGGAATTACGCCATTTTTCTGTGGCTGATTCTTTATCCTTTCAACACCAGAGCTTTAGCAACTGCAAGTCTTCAATCTTTTACGCAATTAAAGTAATTCCAACAGATTCTGAAGTGGAGAAAAGTGGCTTTGTGCTGACATGCAACACTTTATGGTAGTAAAATGTTTAAGCAATCAATGTAAATCAGATGATTCTAAACAAACATGGTAAGATCAGTGTTGATTGACACGGTCTGTGTTCTGATTTATTATTTCATTTTTATCTGAATTTAAAAATAGTGTTTTTGGATGATGTTTATTTCATTTCAGAAATAAGATGAAGATCATCCCTGCTGGGAGATCCTTTTCTAATTACACTTTCTCCATGTCTAACCATTTATACAGCTGCTGTACGATGCAGCACTCAGCTCACTGTTTCTATATGTTTATGTTTCATCTATAAGGCCTTTGTGGATTGGAACTGGGCTGAATTTCCCTGTTTGTAACTTCTTGTAAACCATTTAGACAAAAACGACTTTGAGAAAACAAAAACCACAAGGTTGCATCTGGATTGCTGCATATGCAGACAAAATCTCTTCAAAGAAAAGGTTAAAAGTCACTTTAATCTTTAAGAAAGAAAAAAGCCACGTCCTGGTTTTTGCTTTTTCCCCAAGATATATGGCACTGTGAAAATAAATCTCCCACTACCCTGCTTTCGTTTCAACCCAGGAGCATCTAAACCACCCATAAAAACCACTGAGCCATCCTCTTTCACATCCACCCCCCCCTAAACAGACACCTTTAGCTCTTGCCATTGACATGGAATTAGGAGTTGAAGAGAGCAATCCTGCTTCTCTATACATTGAAATCATGAGATAGAATACTTATGAAACAAACAAATAAAAACAAATAAAAATATTTAAATACAAAACAAAGTAAAGTCAAAATCAAAACTATGTAAAATATATAAAAAACAGACAAACCTCTCCTAAACTAAATACAAAGATCCAAAAATGTATTCCAAGACGTAACATAACTCTTGCTGGGTTTGTTTGTAACCAAAAAATTCACAACTATTTACATAAAATTTTGAATAAATAAATAAATAAATAAATAAAATGGTGGGTTGGTGTCATTCCTATGTTATAAACAACTGACAGGCAAGGGTAGGTGTAGAGACTACTAAGGCTTAAAATGCAAAGTGAACATTAAAAAACCTGTCTACAAAAGGGGGCAAAGAAAAAGTGTTTAAAAGTGTAAAGAAATGTTTCCTTCTTGCATACATTAAGATCCGTCAAAGCTTTGAACAACTCACCATGACTCACAAACTTTTGTATGTGTGAAAACTCCACCTATGTTCAGCAATGCAATCTTTAATAAAAATTGCAATTTCTTCCTCAAGTTTTGAAGGATGTCTATGTCTCAAACAAGTGGAGGTAGAAAATGCTGGCAGCTGACACTGACAGTTTCCTGATGACCCTCCCGTCCCACAGAAAGACACTGTTCTTCACATTCAGATTCTGCACGCCACCAACAGCCAGCATTTTGATGAGGAGTTTATTGGCACATGACACGTCAGACAGCGCGGTAGCTGAGAACCAGTCTTAGCGCTTGTGAAAAGAGGAAAAGTCACAGCTGCCAGTTTCTGCACCTCCAGGTTGGTCTGGCAGAAAAGAGGCTGCAGCAGAGGAGAGGACCCCCCCACATATGCACAGCCTTTCTACCCTGCAAGGCTCTTTAACAACATCTGACTGCAGACATGTCAGAAATGAACTAAGATTTGAAAGAGAGAGTGGACTCAAACAAGGCTGTTCATGTGAAAGCCATGTTTGGCTCAGATGTGGAGGATTGGGAAACCTGGAACGGAACGTGCAGACTGTTGCTAAGTGGATTATGGGCAATAATATCATACGTTTCAGAGGTGGGTTTCCTATTGTTTTGTACAAGTTAATAAACTATTATCCCAGTAATGCTTAAGTAAGTCAGTAATGCCAGTAAGTCTTTAAAAATCCATTAGTGTGCTGACGATTGCACAAAAACACCTGAAAGTAGAAACATGATAGCTGAGCACTGACATAAATGAAAAAACACCAATAACAGCATGTGAATGAAATGCGGGAAAGCCCTTTGAAATATAAATAAAACTAAGTGCTATAGCTGAAACCTCTTGCAGTGTTTGATTACTCCAGGTATTTGAAACATCCTCCAGACATTAATAAATTCTCTGTTTTAACAAATATACCATAAAAATTCAAGGAAACTGCTTCAATTTTTTTTTTGCACATATTTAACTTTTGATACTTGATCAATTTATGCTATGAAGATTTTTGAAACTGTTATGTCTATTTTACTGATATAGTATTGTTTTTTAATCATATACATGATTTTTATCATTGACATAATCTGCATATATTTTAGATAACTGATCTGCATTTGCCATGTTGATTTCTAAAATAGTTATTTTTTACATAATAATTAAGTAATTCATCTTTGGCATGTGCTTTATTGATACCTAAGGATTCTTAATTCTGTCTGATAAAAGTTATGAACCAGATATTGATAAATCATGTAATAAAATGGTTATAGTATAACAGGGTGGGATTATATAAATTCACTTCCTTCCACTCCCTTTCAAGCAATATTTATTAATATGTCTAATTATCCTAAGTATGATTCGTCATTGTATGAATGTATAACTGATGATTGTATTGCATTTGTGTATTATTCTTATTTGATTGCTTGAAATAAACCATTTCAAATCAAATCCAAACCATTTCAAAATAACGTAGGGATAATCCTATGGACGGTGCCCAAACGTAGGACGCCCCCACAAATGACACACTGCAAAAACACTTTCTTGTATGTAACAAAACATAACTAGAAATCCTGTTTTATTGGTGATGTTATACATGTCAATAAAAGCTCTGTAGGTTTCAAATACATGAAGAGTGCACACAGGCTTTCCTATACGCATGCCAAAAGCAAACGGCAGAGTTTGTATTTGTGCTGCAAGGCGGCCGCCTTCTTCCCTTATGAGGCACCTGCTCCCCAGGTGGAGATGAAATGTAATGGAGGCGATTCAATGAGAAGCTGAACCTCTTTGGGAAAAGCAGAAAATCAAATCCCATTGAAGCCCCCGGAGCCTTCCCAGCATCCACTGCTCCCTCGTAGATGGGAGGGAAACAAAACAATAGTGGTTAATTCAGTGGGCTGTATGGACGCTTACACTCACGACAAAAACCAGAAGTCAAGCAACAAATGTTGGCGATTGATGAAGCTGCTCAAGAACATTCTGGCACATTTCAGAATGGAAACACTAGAGAACACAGAAAAGGAACCACAAAGTGCAATGGACAGGCAGAATGTTATGCACTTTGGCTAAGAACCAAAGCAGATGAACTCAAAGAAAGAATGATCCTGTTACTACACTGTCACCTACACAGTGAACCACAAGCACCCCTAAAAAATCTTTCTTTTTTCACTTAAGGCCTGTAAACTGGACCTAGCGGCCATGCTCCTTAAAGAAAAGGGAAACGGCAGATTGCTCCCAAAGGCTTACAAAGCTCCTCTGCAGCTTCTTTGGCTGTTTTTGTTTTTGAACCACTGCTGCTAAAATGACATTTCTGACAGTCCCACGTTTGAAGAAAAAAGACAATTAAAAATGAATCCACTGGATATTTATGCAGCTGGAGAGCAGCAGTGCTGGGAAAGGCAATTGTGCGTTTTACAGTCCCGGGGAGGATACTGAGTGATTCTGCTCTTCTCATTAGGTCTTCTTGTTCAGTGAAAAGGTTACAGCAGAATTTCCCCTTGACCAGCTCGTTTGGTTAACCCGCCTGCAAAACATGACTGCCGATGCATCAACCAACAGATCTTTAAGTCATTGTCGTCTCAAAAGTAGCTCACATGCTAAAAAAGCGTGGTAATAGTTTGAAGAATGGATTCTTCAAACCCATAAAACAATTCAAAGTAACTAGGAAGGACAATATTTCAAAGTATCAGACGCAACACAGATGATGTGGCTAATAATCCATCCATCCATGCATCATCCATTCATCTATCATCCATTCATCTATCATCCATCCACCCACCCACCCATCCATCCATCCATCCATCCACCCACCCATCCATCCATCCATCCATCCACCCACCCACCCATCCATCCATCCATCCATCCATCCATCCATAGAACTGAATCCCTTCAGGGTCATGGGGTTGCTGGAGCCTATTCCAGATATTGTAGGGCGAGGGTGGGGTACACCCTGAACCGGTCGCCAGTCTATTGCAGGAATATAAACTCACATGCACATCTAGGGACAATTTGGAGACACCAATAAATTTATAAAACATGTTTTTGATTGTGGGAGGAAACTCGAGTGCGCGGAAAACCCCCACATGCATGAGAAAACATGCAAACTTCACTCAGAAAGATCCCAGCTGGGAGTCAAACTAAAGTCTTCTCACTGGGAGGTGAGAGCGCTAAAACGACATCACCGTGCAGCCCTGTAGCTAGCTATCAGCTAAGAAAATGAGTTCATCACTAAATGAATGTTTAATGGGGAAAGATTGCAAATTTTGCCAAAAACATTTAATCTCAAAACATGCAACATGACATGCATCATAGGTTAATTGCTCACTCTAAACTGTCCTTAGATGTGAATGTGAGTGTGAATGTGGCCCTGCGACAGACTGGCAGCCTGTCCAGGGTGTCAATGCCTTCGCCCACAAGTGAAGAAAATGACAAACATATCAGCCTAATTGTTCTTAAGAAAATGACATAAGTCGCACCTGAACATATGTCCAACCCCCAGCCAAACTATGCAAAACATGACTCATACTCAGAAACACACGGTAAAGTGTGATTTCTTTAACAATACATTTTTATGATTTTTTTCAGTTCTAAAAAATAACCCACACTGTGATACAACTTCCACCATGCAATCATGCAATAAAAGTTGCTATTTTCTGGCTGTCATCACATTAAACATTTTCCATTTAAAGCTCTGTAAATATTGGCTGACATGTTTATTCCAGCGATTTGTAATAGGTTGCAAATCCGCATATGCACAGGCATGATTAACTAAGTATGTATTTAAATTAGAAAACGATGCAGAACATCTCACTCTACTAGACATCAGAGGGACAATCTTTTGATGGCTAGGGGACGGCCCATTTTGTGAGACACCAGAAAATACGACTCTCAGGACTCAGAGTGGACATACCCTATGAGGCATCACTGAAGAGGAGGTTGTCTGAACTGTAAAAATTCCAACTTGGCTTAATTTTGGACAAAGCAAAATATTAAAGCTGAAGAAAAGAAAAATCTGAAACTGTTTACACTCAAGCTTGTTTCAACAAGCCCATCATTTTGGTGGGGAACTACTGGCCTGGGAGCAGAATAATATTCATTTTAAGTATCACTTTCTACAGACGTGTTATTACTTTGATCAAATCTCCAAAATCTTTAGACTCTGGGAATGCCTAGCACAGTTTTTAAATAGAACAACAAACAAACATGTGAGTGGAGCGCCATTCCCCCTTTGTGCACGCCGTGACTGAGACAAACTCACTTCCTGTTGAGATGTGGGGGAGAGAGGAAACAGGAAGGCTTTGGAGATCTGGAACTGTAAGGCTGGATCTTAAAGAGGTTTTTAGTGCTTGGCACCTACACTGCTGTAATCAAGGGCTCCTGATTGAAGAAGAGACGCTGAAAAAGGCCTTCACTCAGGGGGAAATGAGCAAACTACGGGGATGTTACATGCAGCCAGACATAAAAAAGAATGTCCAGAGACAACGGCTTCTGAAAAATTAATCATATATAAGAAAAAAAGAATCTGTGTTAAACTAGGAGGAACCACAGTGGAGAATATTTTCAGATGTTCATAGAAAAACTCCCTCTATGAGCTAAATTTACCAAAATAAACAAACTATTGAATAGGAAGCATCCAAAGAGGAGGAATCAAAATCTACTTAAAAAAAGAATTGCATATTTATGAGAAAGAAAAAAAAACTGAAGCTCAGTTCCTTTACAGATGAACGAAAACAATGCATGTGTTTTTGAATTCAAATCACATGAAGCTGCAATGAATTTATTTTAAAGGGGTGGAAGAAAAAAATTGTCAATTAATTTGTAATCGAGTGAAATGGCCGTAAAAGTTAATAACACGGTGATTCCATTTTACTTTAGGGAGTTCTGGGTTCTATACTGGCTAATTAAGTAGAACTTTATATCAGTAATGCAGGAATATTGTCTTGTTTTGTGCATCCGCATGCCTCTGCATTACATTGGGGATTGAACAGCGGCAGCATGAATTATGAATCAATACAGCACTTCTTAACTGGGGCCATTTGGGGATCTGCAAAAAGCAAAGCTAAGACAAACCCACTCATCCAGCTGTGCGTGTTCTCGCCTGCACCCACTCTTGCTGCCCTGCAGGCTCTCCTCCATCGGCTTCAACTCTCCCAAATCCATCTTCCTGCTACAAATCTCTCCATTCATTGATTGGAGGAGGGCTGGAAAGGCAGAACGGACCTGCTGCGGCGAATTGCTGCTGCTGATAAGATGCAGTCTGGCTTTGGCTGGGCTACCTTTCAGGTTTTCATTGTGCCACAAAGCTGCCGAATGTGAACAAAGCGTAAAAGCAGTTGGGCATTTGAAACCACAAACAGCTGTCAGTCAATAAATAAAAGGGAAGGAACTTCTAGAAAATTCTGATGTGAAAGAGGTAAACAAAGGCACTGCAGCCAACCGAAAATAATGCATTAAAGATGAACGAGGATGGAAAAAAATGTGGAAAGGTCAAGAGGAGACAGAAAGAGGGAAAGATATCTAAAGGTCTCCATTCACCAACCCCCTGAGCGATCCTGGATCCCCGTGAGAAGTGAGTATGGCAGGTTGTGGCTGGCAAACTGACATTTACCGCCTGCCCTCTGTTGCTGTTGGTTCATTTTCCAGGCGTGATGTCTGTTTGCCGCCTTTGAGCAACAGTGCAGCTTGAGAGGCTTCAGATTCAGGGAATGAGACGTTACTCACATTTCTTCTCTGCTAAAAGCTGAATTGTAGGAAAGTAAAATGACCCTCGTTTTAAAATGAATTATCTTATTTTCTGTCTTGTGAGAAAAGTAATCTGATAAAGAAAGCAAAATAATCTTAGTTTGAGTAAAGTTAGTTTGAGAAGACGTCTTAGTTGCTAGTTTTTTCCTTAAAACATTCTTGGTTCTTGGTTTTTTAAACCATTTTTCTGACCCTATTGGCAGATTTTCTTTTTTGGCCTAGTTGAAGAAAATCTGCCAATGGATTCAGAATGACCTATTTCTAAGAGGCTGGTTTTGGAGCGTAAAGGGTGAAATGTTTGGAGAGCTGCAGATTGGATCAAAAGTTCGTCTGATCCCTGGCTCTGAGAAAGGATCCCAGAGAAAATGTTACTGAAATGATCAATTTGGGCAATATTTTTCTAAAACAGAGTAAATTCCTACCTGTCTGTTGAAGGAGGCCGCTCATTGCGAGGCTTGCCAAGCGGGCTGTAGAGACTGGCGTCTGAGTGCTGGTGCTGGTGATTAAAATGGAAGGGGTCGTCGCGAGGGCTGTGGGGCCGGCTGTGGCCGCTGTCCAGGGAGCAGTTCAGCGGGTTGGCGGCAGAGTAGTGGTCATCCGAGGGTCTTTCTGGGGTGCGGCTTGTGTCCAGAATCTCGGCGTAGTCTCGCTCCCGGGCTTGACGCTCCCTCAGCTCCCTGGTCTTGGCCTGGATCCTTATAACGGGGATAACAATCTCATCTCACAACAATCAAGATCCAAACATTTAGCAAACAAATAGGTTACACTTCGACAAAGACTTCAAAATTCCTCCCTTTTGATGTCAGGGATGCTGAGGCCAGCTATTGTTGGGCAATTATGGGGCATATCTTGAACAGGCCGCCTGTCAATTGCCACACGCGCATGCACACCTTGGGGCAATTCAGAGACACCCATTACCCTATGCAGCATGTTTTTGGACTGTAGGAGGAAACCAACGTGCCTACCAAAAACCCTCACATTCATGAGGAAAACATGCAAACTGCACATGGAAAGAACCCAGTCAGGATTCAAACCTGGACTTTCTATTTGTGTGGCAAGAGCGCTAACGACTACGGTAGCCCATTTTCAAAGTTCAATGAACCAAAAACATTTTTTTTAAGTAGTATTGTGACATTTTGACTGGCAAATACTCTGACTCCTCCTAGTCTGTGAAATAAAGCAGGAGAACAACAAGTTCTTTTGCATGTTGTTTGCTTGTTTGTACTAAAATTTTAATCGCACAATTCTACAAAGGTGTGTTTTCATATTTCTAATAGTGTTTTTCCACTATAATCTAGCCAAAGTTCCTAATGCAATAAAGAAAAAACATAATGGTTGATTTTTAACAAGCTTCAAGTGTTGGTGACTGTTGACATTCATGATGTGGCTTCCAAAAATATTAGAAAAATATTGAAAAAAATTGTAGTTAGCGGTTAACTTGAGAGAAATTAATTCAGAAAATATTCCCCTTTTAAAACAAAAACTGTTTATGATGTCAGAGGGGAACACTTAGAAAGGACAACTTCTTTCTGCATGTAGGTCAGATGCCCATACGGTACCTTTTTATACCAAAACTGACACACGCGTCAATTTTTTTCTTGTATCCAACTGTGCTCCTTTCAGCTGCCAGGAGGAGCATAGTTACGATCTGTGCTGCTAGCAACTCTCCAATTAACGCTCCCAGAGACAGACCTCTGCAGGCTTCTGAGACAGAGAGGGGTGGCTTTCAGCTCTAATAAGAGCTGACATAGAGCACAGTTACTGATAAGCATAGCTTTCCTGATTATTTCTGACTGCCAAAACACAGCGTTCCCACTGCAGTGGAGGCTGACAACACAAATGCATAGAATCGTTTCTTTCCCCCGACTCGTCTGCTGCCAATCTTGCAGCCTTCACATAATAATAATAATAATAATGGATTGGATTTATCTGCGCTTTTCAAGACACCCAAAGCGCTTACATTATGTCCATTATTCATCCACTCCTCATTCATACTTGGTGATGGTAAGCTACGGTTGTAGCCACAGCTGCCCTGGGGCAGACTGACAGAGGCGTGGCTGCCATTTCGCGCCTACGGCCCCTCTGACCATCACCGGGATCATTCATACACATTCACACACCAGTGGAGCCACACTGGAGGCAAGGAGGGTGAAGTGTCTTGCCCAAGGACACAACGACATTTTGGCTGGTGGGAGCAGGGAATCGAACCGCCAACCCTTCGATCATTGGACGACCCGCTCAACCACCTGAGCCACTGTCGCCCCATATGAGATGTTTTGGTCCATAAACACGCATCTGTCAAGCAAAAGGGGAGCTGTGCTCTCTCATAAAAGCAATGGAACAGGATGCAGATTGTAACTGTAAAACTCACAAACTTACAACATTAACCTGAGTTGCTACTCATAAATATACTGATTCGGAGCGAAAAGACGAGGAAGTAGAAACATTTTTTTTGACAAGGAAAAGAAGAACTTATCTGTCTTTGCCACCTTCACATGCAGTGTTTAAGTTACAAAGTTCTAAACTCAATTGTTTAAGGCTTCTGTGAATAAAATGTGAGAAAGAGTTTTAAATAAAAATACAAAGTTCAGGACAAAAGGCAATAAAGTGGCTTCCAGACTGAAGTATTTAAAAACCCCAAAGTGAATGGATGACTTCATTTGCTGTCAAGACGAGATGTTACTTTAAAATGTTACTTCAATAAAAAAGTAATCGATTACATGTCCACTTTCACACATTCAGAGACTTGAGCTGGATAAAGTGAACTGATTTCAGAAGCTTAAAAAAATTCAGATTTAATCGTGATCCTCATGTGAATCCTTTCAATGATCCAGATTAAGAAAATTTAGCATGTTTCCGTTTATGCTAAGATTTAGATTGAAAATATGACAGAATTAGTTTACAAAAAAGGAAAGAATTCAACTGATCCAGAAGCGTTTTCAAAACAGGGATTAAAGTGGATCCAAAACGGTCAGAATATCTGGTGGGTTGACCTGTACGGGCGCTCAGGGTTTTTGGGTTGTCCATGGAGGGTTGCAGGAGGAACGGCTGCATCTTAAGGGGAGTGCAGATGTGGCTTTTAGTTCGCTTGAGGCTTGAGGGAGGTAAGCCAAACAAAAAAACATACAATTGTTGTGCATGTGGTAAGTGTATCGTGAAGTATTCTTTAGGATAATGTTAGGTACATGCACTTATGATCTACGGGTGAGGCTGTCATACGGTGTCCTTACGCCATACTGCAGTCGTCAGTAGGTAAGACAAGGTTACTTGTCTAGCCCATTTTGTGCACTGTGACAATTCAAAGGGCTTCACAAAATACATTAAAGGAAAGGTGCAAGTACCTGCTCCTTCCCACATGCACAGGGTGTGCGGCTGATATGGAAGTCCCCACAGGAGGCCCACACTAACTCCGCCCTGATTGTCTAATTTCCTCATTTTTTACAGTCAGGCTGCACGCCTGATTGTTAGAAAGGCGTGCTTGTTAGTCCTCGCTGCACAGGGTTCAGGGTTATGACCTGTCACTCTACGGGTCAACAGAGCCGTTTACAACCTTAAACTTTAGTGTGGATCACCTGTGTGCCCGGTACAGGTCTAGAAATGTTTTTGCCCGCACACAGCCAATGTCCTGCCGTCAGGGTAGCTGGGACTAAAATATTAGTTTTGATGACATCTACCAAACATTATTTTTCTATGTTGGTTTTCTAACTGCCAATCAAAATGTGTTTTTCTGAGTTCCAACGCCACCATTATGTCATAAAGAAGCTGTGCTGAGATATTCAATTCAGACATCCCCCTTCAGTGCTTCAATCATTCATTGTTGTTCAGATACTTCCATGTGAGAATAAAGGGGAATGCACCGTACATAGCACACCTTTTCCCCCTATTCCCGATATTTATATAACTTGCAGTGCCGTTTTCTAAAAATTATGGCTAAAGCTTTGGCTTGACGGGTTTATACACACAAATCTGAGATTCTGCAAATATCAGCTGTCATATTAATAAAAGATGACACAGACCCCTGAGACATCTGTGGGTTCATCTGCCCATTTTAACTCCCTACAGCAGGAGAACCTGATGTGCAGTCTGCTGCTCGTGCTTCACCCAGTGAAAAATAATATCATAAACAATGCATAATAGCCTCTGAACCCCCAGAACGAGGTAAGTACTTTGAATTCAGAGAGTGCTGGTAATGTACTGCTAACATACTTTTATCTTTATGTCTTTTCAAACAGAACACACGAGCATCCGACATCGAGCGAGTGACACCCAAAATTGCCCTCTCTTTCTTCTTAGGGAATTATCTTGTGACTGACTGGCAACACCATTTTTTATGGCAGCAGGGACTACCTATCACACAGGCCTGTAATTAGAGGCTCGCCAATTATCAGGGCTTTACAACTACCAATTATCAACACTGCTCTCTTTTCAGCTGCTCTTTCTTTAAAAGGCAGCAGGAAAGCTAATTGGACAGCCGGAGCCCTGGTGTGAAAGACTGCATCCGACCACTCTGAACGCCAGCTTCTTCTGGAACATTTGCATGCTGGAATACTAAAAACAACTAAATCAAAAGGGGGGGGGGGTCAAAGTTTGTAACAGTTTCAAGAAATCTCTGTTGTATTTCAGCAGTATATTCAGAAAAAAAGGTTTGCTTACTACTACAGCTATGACAGATCAGAGATTTGCATGCCACCACCTTTTCATGTGAGGACCCCAGAAAATATCTAACTGTACACAAAGAGGGGCTCCAGAGGGACCAAACTTTAAACCCAACAGAGACATCAGACCATCAGAGAAACCAGCAACAAAAGCAGGAGCTGCTGATTCTATGCACAAGAACAGCGGCTGAGAAGATAAGGAAAGAAGAACCAAACCTCTCCTGGTCCAAACAGAGGGGTTGTATGGATCAGCGGAGACAGCTTTTCCCGTAGGAAAGAGACAGTTCTTTGACTTCAAAATAAACATTTTACATTAGTCCTTTAAGAATGTAGTCGCAAAGACTTTAGATTTAATTACAGACTATAAGACAGTATATTTCCTAATGTCCTACACATTTGAATTTTGTAAAAAATATTTTAGTTTGATCATTTTAAAATTTAGATTTTGTTGTTTTGAACAAGTTCTTACGGCATTTTGGTGTTGATGGAGTGCATGTATTATGCTGTTGGAAAAAATCCTATTTGTGATTTCAAAAATACGCTGGGAGGGCGACAAGCTCCCTGCTCCGCTCGATTCTGGTGCATCCACTTGTAAATGACTGGATTCAAGTAAGTCTTTGTTGTCCTCCTCTGAGCTGGAATCTCACTCAAAACTGCCTCCAATATTGATCGCCTTTTTGTTGTACCGGTAATGTTGAGTTTGAGCTGTTAGGGGCTCTAAGCTAGCAGGAGACAGTGCTAACCAACCGATGGATGATGGGAAGTGTGACATGCTTGCTCTACAGCAACAGTCCTGCCCATAACTCAATGGTAAGATGAGATAAATCTTTACTGTTTTTGCACAATGATATTACATACAAAGTACAATGAAATTGGGATACTGTCCCACATCAGTGCATTTAGAGAGAAAATAAATTAATGTTTAAAAAATGAATCTAAAAAGAACAAATTTCTAATAAACTTCTGTCGCTCTGCAGAAACTTAGTCCTAGAAAATGATCCAGGTTTGCTGATTTTGGCTAAAAAATATGGCACAATCATAACTAAAATCCAATGGGACGATGCTTTTACAATAGATTGGAGTGAGACTTTAACAGTGCAACCTGTAACAATCAACAAAAACAAAAGAAATCTTGAACAGTTTTAATGCAGGGGAAATGAAAGTCTGAAATCTCCCCCTTTTACATTTTGTGGTTCACATCAAAGTATTTTGCTTAGAATAACCCAGACTATCCCAGACCCTAATTTTTCTCTTATTACAGATTTTCTAAGTCGTACCTAGAATTAGGCAACAAGGTTGTGAAAGTCTTCTACAAAAAATCATAAACTCGCTGTCATCTTAAATGTGTTGGCTCCTGGCCTCTGGTATTGGTTCCCTACCTGCCATTTTACTCCTGCAAACTAAAAGTAAATAACCCTTTTTTCAGAGAGAAATTTCCCCTGAGTGACAGCACGTTGCACTATAAAGACTCACAGTGTAACTCCCAATACAAGTTGGGATATTTAGCCGAAGTGGCTCGCGAGAGGCTGTGACACAGTGAGCCTGCATACATTTATTCTTGTAATTTTAGACAAGAAAGGCACTTACTCTGGAATTAGAGACCTCAGGCCAAAAGGCAGACAGATTTTAAAAAAAAGCCTTAATATTAAATCACAAACACAAGCATTATATATTAATTAATATATGTATTCATTAGTATTTATTTATAAATGTGTTTTTGATTTAATCAAAAAAAAATACTAAGATCAATAATCGACCAGAGTGATCATTACTTTTGATGAATTTTCCTTTTCTTTTGTGACTTGAAGCAGATGTTCTTGTTCATTATACATTTATGCAGTTTCAGTTGAAGCTCGTTGGCTCTCAGGAAACAGCCAAAGCTTTCTGATTTTTCAGGGAGGATTTTAAGCCTTGAGCAACAGGGATGTTTTTTAAAAGTCACTTTTCTTATCTACATCAGCATGAGGAGCAAACACAAGGCAAAGTTACTTAAAAAAGCTTCAACAAAATAAGTACACACATCAAGGAAGCAAAAAAGGAAAATGACACTTGGTCTTAACATTATTCTCTTTGTCTTGAAATACCTAAATAAGAAAAAAACTTGTTTTCTTTGCAGCTACCAGCCTTGGGAATGAATACACTTCTAGCCTGAAGGGGAAATAAGAAGTGAAAAGCAGCGAGAAGTAAAAAGGCGGGTGGACAAAAAGTGTGCAGCAGATAACAGGGTATAGAAATGTCAGGACAGGACATTATGCTAGAAGAAATGTTTCTGACAAGTGACCTTTCTTCCACATCAAGCCAGAACAATGGTCCATTATGTGCCATTGTATCCATCTATAATAAACCGTCCCTTTTAGAGGTAATGCTGACAACTGATAGACCAAAGTGAAAGGCAGGAAGTACAAGAAGGAAAAAGGGTTTGCAGGATAAGATGGCTTCAATAAGTCCTTCTGGATGGATGACAAGTATGTTTGAAATGTTTGATCATTTGGTGCCAAGAGATTTCAGCCAGTCTGGTAGCACATGTATTTGACTGAAGCAGAACTGATTGTACTTTCAGCACGCCATGATGCTTTTAATCTTGAGGGAGAGTACGACAACCGAACAGGTGTTAAGGTCAATGTAAGTTCATAGAAAACAACTGGACTTTGGACACGGCAAACAGTTTTTGTAGAAACTGGATTTGTGAACTTTAGACCGTTTACTGTGTCTTAAATAGGGATGGGTATCGTTAAGGTTTTAACGATACTACTACTCTTATTGATACTGCTTACCGATCCAGTACTCTTATCGGTACTCTTATCGATACTTTTTGAGGACGAAAAAAAAATAATAAATAACAAATTAAGAACATAAAGTGTTTTATTTCCTCACTATGCAACAACATTGTTTTTTTTGACAAAACATTTTACTTTATACATGAGAATGTTCCAGACAGGATATTTATTTAATTATTTAATCTAATTGTTTTTATTATTTATGAGTGTGATGTTTCATCTGATCTTTTGTCCATTTTCCACAACCTTGAATAGACTTTTCTGTCTGTCAAACACCAGAGTTAAGTTAAATGATGGAAACAAATTCACTTTGATGCAGACTCCTTTCTATTTTGCCAACTCCATTTATTTTTCTTTAAATCCCGTTAACCCAATAAATGATATTAATTTTACGGATGACAACTATCATTAGTTATTAATTATTATTAAGTATTAGGAAGCAGCTGATAGTTTGTCGAGGGTCTGGAATCATAAGCGGTGAGTCTAAGCCCCGCCTCTCTACCTGTTTGTTGTATGCTCCGCGTGAAACGCCCCACCCCCCCTCCCGCTGCCCCAGCCTGTTCTGCACAAACAGCACAACATACGGTCATCGTAGTAGCAAGGTGACAGCATGGTAGGCAAACTTAATAATTTTTACGCAGAAACGTTAGTTCTTAGTCTAGGGCGCTCACGTATCCCCTACAAGATCGCCACTGACTGTGTGTGCGCTGCCTTGTCTTGTGTGTGTGTGCGCGCGGCGCGTGCTGTCTGAACAACAGCCCCGCCCCCCGTGCACACAAATAGACAGAGCTCACCTCTTCAACGAGAATACCGAAATTAATATCATCATTAATTAACGGAAAATTGACTGACTTGGTGAGTTAAATATGGCAGATAACGTTTATATTTTGTGGGACACAAAAAAAGAAAAAGAAAAAAAAGTAACTTCTCCAGTACCGATAGCAGAACCGTTCAGGTCAGATCTTAACAATACTGCGGTCTTGAAGAATGCGGCCCCGGGGCTGGTTCAATACCGGGGCACGGTACCCATCCCTAGTCTTAAACATATTCTCCTATCTGGTCTGTCTGTAAATTTGGTGCCGTCTGTGTGTATCAGGTGATGGGTGTGTACTGCTTGAAGATTTGTATGCATTTATATCGTTTTGAATTCATAGTTAGTTTTAAGCTGCTGTCATTTCAAGTTGTGTGTGCGTAAATTGTATTTTGTACGTTTTTGTTATATGTGAGTGTACCGTAGGGAAGGTTATGCTAGGAGCCCTCTGAGCACGGAGAGGAAATTCCTTCACCTTGTCAATTGACTGATCAACAAACTGCAGAACATACAGACTTCAATTTGAGCATAAAAACTCATTCGTGGAATTTGACTGAACCCTTAATTCAACCCTTGCAAATTGTAAATTGCTTGCACTAAAGATATACAGGTGATGCTCTCATGAGTCCCCCATGCCACCCCCTAGTCTCCACTCGTAAGGGTAGTGGTAATTAAGGTCCGAGTACTAGCCCCTCAATGGCCGTGTGGTCAGGTGATGTGTAAATGTGTAACCACTCTGACTTACACTCTGATGGTCCAATTTCCTATTCCTATTTTAACAGTCAACAAGGATGGGCCAAACTAATCATTTGAACAGTACTTGTGCAGGACTTAGGGGGGTTGAAAATATTAAAAAAACAATGACACCTACCTCACCTTTACTTATCCTAGCGTGTTGTAAAAGTGTCCACTAAGACCCATCCCCCATAGCATGCCCATAGAAACAAATGTGTATGAACATGTTTGCTATATGGGCTCACTGAGCGATCTACAATCTTAATATTTCCCGCGGACCACCTGCAGTTTGCAGGTTTGCCCCTTTTCCACTAGCGGGCAGCCTGTACCCACCCACAAGGGTAGTGGTGACTAAGGCATAAACCCTTAGTAGTATGGCTTTCACAATTGCATAAAAGCATATGAGAAAAAATTCCATGAAGGTATTCATTTGTGGCTTTAGTTTCAGAGTTACTTCTGGCTAAGCACTGATTAGGAACAAAGATGCCATATTATTCTATGCTATGCTATGCTATGCTATGCTATGCTATGCTATGCTATGCTATGCTATGCTATGCTATGCTATGCTATGCTATGCTATGCTACGCTACGCTACGCTACGCTACGCTACGCTACGCTACACTACACTACACTACACTACACTACACTATACTATACTATACTATGCTATGCTATACTAACTTCAGAGCAGAATTGCACCAGCTACTCAGCTTCAGACAGAAATGGTACGTTTTTAAACTGACTGGACTGAGCTGAGACTAGCAAATCTGTGTGCCAAACATGGGATCTCCTTTAAAAAAGGACTTCAGTGTCAGGTTTGGCAAAATGAGATGTATGAACAGATGCTGAATATATATGAGCCCCTGTGTACGGGATTTCCACTTGTTCCCATCCAGACTATAATACAGTAGCATCAACAGATGCATGACATTATTTGTCTTAATAAATAATTCAAATAAGAAATTATGGGCTCTCCAATCTCACCCATTGTGGCCAATTTGTACATGGAAGAAGTTGAGAGAAGAGCCCTGGACTCCTTCCCAGATACAACTCCAAGCCACTGGTTCAGATATGTGGACAACACTTGGGTCAAGATCAAAAGCCAGTAAGTGGAGACTTTCACAGATCATATCAACGCAGTAGACAAGAACATCAAGTTCACCAGGGAAGACACAAAGGACAACACCCTAGCCTTTCTAGACTGTGCTGTGATCATTGGAGAGGACAGACAGCTCCAGGTTGAAGTGTACAGGAAGCCGACTCACATAGATCAGTACCTGTTATTTGACTCAAACCACCCTTTACAGCACAAACTAGGCGTCATCAGGACATTACAACACAGAGCCCAGGAGGTCCCCACAAGATCTGACGGAAAGAAGAAGGAAGAGCAACATATCCACCAAGCCCTCCGAACCTGTGGATATCCCAGGTGGGCATTCACCAGATCCAAACATACAGGAAAACAAGACAAGAAGTAACAAGAGCCGAAACGGAACAGTATTTCAATTCCATATATCTCAGGCCTGTCTGAAAAACTTAAAAGGATTTTCAAACAACATGACATCCCAGTTCATCTCAAACCAGTCAATACCCTCAGACAAAAACTGGTTCATCCAAAGGACAAAATTCCCAGCTACAAACATAGAAATGTTGTGTTGTCTATCGACTGTAAAGAGAACTGCAATGAACAGTATATAGGAGAAACCAAACAACCTCTACACAAGCGGCTTTACCAACATTGCAGAGCCAACCCAAGTGGACCTGAGTCTGCAGTACATCTCCACCTGAAGGCCACAAACCACTCTTGCGAGGACAGTGAAGTCCGAATTCTAGCCAGAGAGAAAGGATGGTTTGAGCGAGGAGTGAAAGAAGCCATCTTTGTCAAGAAGGATGAACCTTCTCTTAATAAGAATGGTGGTCTCAGGTTTATTCTTCCATCCATCTACGGCAGTGTTTTGAAACCTAAACAAACCAAACCAGTTCCACCTGAGTCGTTAACCGCTGAAAGAGACGACCAATTTGGAGAGGGAGTCACTGACTCCCCAACCCCCAGCTGAGGACAAAGGACTATTAACGACCCGAAACCATATAGGCTGAGTGGACAACACCTTCAGTTTCAGGTCTGACTCCTCCCCCATGAGCGCATATATACCAGCTCTTAGACCAGCTATTTCAGAATTGACAAAGCCTCTTGGATAAGAGGCGAAATGTCTTCCAACTTTAATACCAAGTCCAGATGACATCCCCTAAACCTACTACAATGGAACCAACCTGGATGAATGAGAGTCTTCATAGACATCTTGACCATATAATCAAAAACCAGTTTCAGGACAATCCAAACCACATAAATGAACACACCAGTTTTATTAAATTCGTCATTTTTATGCTGCTTATGCAGTGGATCATTAACTTCCATGCAAAGCCAATTCCCTGAAACATCACACATTTTTGGTCTAGATGCTTTTTAAAGCAAAACTAGAACATTCTGGACAGAGAGCCACAAGTTTCAAAAATAAAAACAAAATATAGTGTATAAGGCAGAAATACTGACATGAAAAAATGAAATCCAATCATTAAATGAGATGTGTCTTGAATCGTGGAATTAAATGCACAATTTTGCACTTTTACAAGAAATTCTTGCAGAGCTACAGTCAAAATGTAAATGCCTCAAAACAAAACCAAAATCACAGAGTTCTCAGAGAAACTTCACCTTGTTGGCCCAAACAGGAAGGTTTTCACCTTACATTCTTGTTCAAACACAACATGAAGCTGTGCAAGCAAACACACAAGTCTGTTGGTACCAGATGTCCTACTGACACCTTGAGCTTGCATTTGTCTAGGTTACGAATAATTACAGCTCTTTAGCCAAACAGTAGAAAAGCAGCTGTCCATCATGTAAGCAACCACTTTGAATTATGCTCTTTGGGATATTCACCATTTTAATAAAAGCAAATATACAGCTAATCTTAAATAAGTATAAAGACAAAGCATTAGACTTACTCCCAATGATATCTATGGTAACAACCACATTATCTTATATGGATGTCTCTTAGCATAATAGTGATAAAACTAAAGACGAAGCGGTTGTATTTTTGTGTCATTTGCAGAAGACAACAACACAAATTTCACAAGAAGCCACTGAGAGAAGTAATGAGTCATGCCGTACATCAAGTGCATGGGTATTAATTAGTTGGCAGAGTTTTAACAGCCTTGACATTTATAAACGTCTGCCTTTCAAAAACACTGGAAGAGCACATCAAACATCTCATTTACTGAAAAGAAATAAAAATACATTTTTTATATCAGTTTTTGACTTGATCACAATAAACCTGCAGAAGTGCCTTTTTTTCCCCCTCACTCAGTATTTATGCATGACAGGCACATGCTGCCCAGGGCGTGACTGGATTTATGAGATGAAAACAATATCAACAATCCTTCTAAGAGCTACTCTTTCCTGTTCTCGGATAACAATCGCTCTATGTGGGAAACTGGGTCCATAAATACTCTGGATGCGGAATTATCATGAAACAATCACACTGGTCTCCCCCAAACCGTTTTCATCTTTTAAATCCCTTTACGAAGTGGGTTATAGGAGGGCAAAAAGTATAAGTCAGCCAAAAAATAACAAAAATTCAACTCAATAGCAGTCAAACATTTTCTGTAAGTCTTCACAAGATTTTCACAAACTCTTGCTGGTATTTTGGTCCATTCCTCCATACAGATCTCCTCTAAAGCAGTATGTTTTTGGGCTATTGCTGGACAACACAGACTGTCAACTCACCTCAATGATTTTCTAAGGGGTTGACATCTGGAGACTTGCTAGCCCACTTCAGAAGCTCGAAATGCTTCTTACAAAGCCACTCCTTCATTACCTGGGCAATGTGTTTGGGATTGCTGCCATGCCAAAAGTCCCAGCCATGTGTCATCTTCAATATCCTTGTTGATGAAAGGAGGTTTTCACTTAAAATCTGACGATACATTCCCCTATTCATTCTTTCCTTACTTGGATCAGTCATCTTGGTCCCTTGCTAAACAGCCCAAAGCATGATGTTTCCACCCCCATGCTTTACTGTAGGTATGGTGTTCTTTGGATGACACTCAGCGTTCTTTCTCCACCAAACACGAGTAGAGTTCATCTGACCATAGGACATTCTCCCAATCCTGTTCTGGATCATCCAAATGCACATGTGCAAGCCGGGCCTGCACATGTACTTGCTCTAGCAGGGGGACACATCTGGAACTGCAGGGTTTGAGTCCCTGGCAGCGTTGTGTGTTACCAATGGTAGCCTTTGTTACTTTGGTCCCAGCTCTCTGCAGGGCATTCACTAGGTCCCTTCATGTGGTTTTGCTCACCTTTCTTGTGGTCATTTTGAACCCACGTGGTGAAATCTTGTGGGGAGCCCCAGATGGAGGGAGATTATCAGTGGTCTTGTACGTCTTCCATCTCCCAATTAATAATCCCACAGTTGATTTCTTCACGCCAAGCTGCCTAACTATTAAGTCTTTCCAGTTTGGTCAACAATTTTATTTCTGGTGTCCTTAGAAGGTTGTGGACAGGTGTCTTTAATATAGATAAGTTCAAACAGGTGCCATAAACACAGGTAATGAGTGGAGGACAGAGGATCCTCCACCCAGAAATCTTGCTTGTTTGTAGGAGACCAAATATTTATTTTCCACCATAATTAATAAATCAGTTCTTTTAGAAATCAAACAAAGTGATTTTCTGGAATTTGTTTCTCATTTCGTCGCTCTTAGTTGAGCTATACCTGTCATGAAAATTACAGGCCTCTCTTAACTTTTTAAGTGGAAGGACTTGCACAATTGGTGGCTGACTAAATACTTTTTTGCTCCACTGTAGCTTTAACATGTCTCTTGTAAACAGCAAATTAGCCAGGAAGTAGTTGCAGAAGCATTAGAAACCCAAAAGCCTTGCAGTTGTAAAGGCTAAATAGGCCTTACAGTATCTATGTAGCTGTCTGCCACGCTCCATGTCAGCACACTGTGCACAGTATCTGAGTAACGGGGCATCTTCTATTTTACATAGAATTATTTAAGTTTTATGTGAATTCTTTTTGTTTTTGCATGTTTTAATGTCCAACATAAGTACCAAATGCTAAAGATGTAGATAAAAGAGATTATTTGCCTTGTAGACAATTAATGAGACAGTTTTTGTTGGTCGTCATGGTGACCCTTTGCACTAGCTGAAGTGACAAATGTTGCAGTCATGTGATTTGAAGGTAGACTGAAATTTTCAGCACATTTGTTTTCAGTGTTTTTTATAGTTTATCTTTACAACTTATGCATTTAGGTTTTTTTTTCCTTTCTTTTTTTTTTCTTTTACAAAAAAACTGTATCTTTTTTTAAGGATTACAATTAAAAATCCCAAATTATTGCTCATGAGTGTTGGTTCATTTTGGCTCCAACCAAATGAATTAAAATAAAGTAAATTCTGTCGCCATATTTGTGTGATACAGGTGCCGTCATATTGGTAAATGGTAACTGGCGTATACTTATATAGCGCTTTCTACCTTCTTACGAAGGCCCAAAGCGCTTTACAGCAACAGTCCCATTCACCCATGCACACACACATTCACACACACATTCACACGCTGATGGCGGCTCCGCTGCCGAACACTGGCGCCAACCTCCCACCAGAGGCAAGGTGGGGTTCAGTGTCTTGCCCAAGGACACTTCGACACACGGGCGTGCAAGGCGGGAATCGAACCTGCAATCTTACGATCATGGGTCGACCGCCCTACCGCTGCACCACGGCCGCCCCAAATTGGAACCATCAGCAGCAGTGAGCGAGTCTGAGCTATTGTTTCTATGGCAACACATCTCGGCGGCAGTGTACAAGCCTTACGCAACGCCGTCAGGCTGACAAAACACATCCTAACTCCCAGATTGGGTGCAAATGTGGGAGGAGACAGCCTTGCGTCAGCTCATGAACTTGAATACACCCACATCTGCCAAACAGCATGGATGTCACTTCTGTTCACAAGTTCCTCAGTTATGTTTTTTGTTTTTTTACTTATTGACAATCTAGGTATCACACATAAAATTACTAACAGTAACCATATAATCAACATTATATCCCTCAGTTATGATGAAGAAATTTACCTCCACGATTCCCTATTTCCCATGAGTCTTAGAGGCTTAAGGCGGGGCCAACGCCTGGGTCGCCACACGTGCGTGTTTCAGAATGAGCAAGGAGCAGCAGTGGATGGAGGGGTGAACGGGAACAGCCCTCCTTCCGCTTGTGTCGCGGCAGCATTATGGTGGTAATGGGGCTGGTTAAAAAAACTCACCAGTAAAATAAAGCAGCTGCAACTGAAAAGAGCGCGGCGACTGAAAAGAGCGCGGCGCGTGCGTCAGAAGTTTCCTTCCACAACAAACACTGTTACTCCGCGGACGCCTCTGAGCTCCACGCTCGCCCCGCACGCTCCTTGTCTCCCCTTCCTATCTTCTCCGACACCCCTGGCCAGGGCGGCTCCAAGGAGGAGCGCTTCGTCCCCGTTGCGCCGGTGGACGGAGCGAATCGTGTCTGTGCGGAGCAATCGGACTTAATACTGAACGTTTTGTGGATGAGGGCAGGGTTCGACATAGCCATTTGTCCGCTGGCCCGGTCCTGTTTTTCGAGCAGTGCGGACCACAAGACTTTATTTTTCACTTGTCCGCTTGGGCCACTAAAATATCTAACGGTTAATATATTTTTCACCTTTTTCAATAAAGTATATTTTGCGAAAACGTGTAGATTTACCTCGTCTTCATAATTTACTTTTTCTGCTAGTCCTGTGTTCAGACTTCAATGGTTTCTATGGGAAACCTCTGATCACTCTTCTCCTTCTCTCCCGCCTGCGCGAGCTGCTGTCACTGCCGAGCCCCACGCGGCACGCGCTCACTCTACTTTTTTTTTTTCAAACTTTATTGAATGTAACTATTCAATACAAAACAAAGTTAAACAGCAACAACGAAGGAACAAGCCAGTGGGTTATTATTACATTTTACGCAGATAAATTGAAACTGACACACACATCAGCGCGCCCAAATCCGACACTGTCAAGCATGTCAGAGATGTAGAAGACATGGCAGGAATAGTTAGGAATATGTTGGATGAAGTAATGGGTAGAATCAGTAGTACGGACAGCAAGATATTTAATGAATGCATTGAAGATGAAACTGTATGCACTAAGCTTTAAGCTGAAAAACAAAGAATCAAAGGCAACTCCAAATACCTGAATCTCAGACTCAAATGCAGTATAATGTCAAAGTACTTCAATTTGTTTTTCTTTACACCACTGTAAGCAGTAAGTATTTCTAGTCAAAAGCTGAATGATCTCAGTAATTTTATTTAATTTTTCAATTATATAATTTAATTAAGTAACTAAAGTAACTAAAAAGTAAATGTAACTTTGCAACAGTAACAAAAAGCAGAACCTCAAGGCAGTCAGAGCAAAAAAGTAAATAACACTTCTTAACTATTGATTAGGAACAAATGTGAAATAGCAGTGATTAGAAGCACCATGAAAACTTCTGAACTAGTGTTACCTACTACACTGCAGTGCTCTCTTCAGAAGATCTGAAACAGACTAGAGCAGATTTAAGTTTGATATGGCTTATTTTCATGGTCATTGAAAAGTGTAGAAATAAGTGATGTCACCAGAATGCACCAAATTGCACCATATTAAAAGTTTCCGGGGGGGCATGCCCCCGGACCCCCCTAAAGTTGCAAGCACCTGCGGAGCGGCGGGTCCCGCTATGCGCAGTGTCGGGCCAGTAACTTTCAGGCAGGGCCAGTAAGTTTCAAAAACTACTGGCCCTGTGGGCCAGTGCAAATTTCTGGGCTATGTCAACCTTTAGAGGGGAGGAGGAGTTGTTACGTGTGGGAGCCTTCAGACTGTCATCGGCCCCGCAGCTCTATGTGATCGAGCAGCAGGAGAACACGGCGGCTGTGGGTCGGTGTGAGCTTTTCAAAGTAAAATTCCGCTCAGTCCTTAGAAACCGTTAAAACTATCACGTCAATTTGTGTTTCCGGTCGTGTCCCGACAAAATAAAGGCTGATGTTATTCCCACATCTTTACGTGCAGCCAAGCTGCAGATTGCAGCTTTTCCGTCACGCAGCTGACCGGCTTTTCCAATCCCGTTGGTGATGGTGAATTTTTTCACGCTGCTTTTAACGATTGCTTTTAACTTGAAAGCTGCATCATATTGTAGCGGCGATCACGTGCACGTTGGGTCTAATGGCACCAAAGGATTCTGGGATGCGGCCGGGCATGCGTGTTTCTTTTTGTTGAACCATGACTGAAGTGTCTAAGACCTGAAGTGAGGTCCATGCTGTTTGGCTGCTTGAAGGTGTGTTCAAACATAAATGACTTGTTGCTTGGAGTTGAGTAAGCTTTCAACCCATGCTCTGAAACTACAAATACGTTCATGGCGGCCGCCAAATAAATCCGTAAATAAGCGGCGTCACTGAATAAGCTGCAGGGCTGTAAGCACAGGACAAAAGCAGCGGCTTATAGTCCGGAAATTATGGTATAAAGACGCTGTTTTTAGGCAAACTCAAACAATCGGTTTTCTAGGACATCGTTTCTACAGAGCAGCAATAGTTCATGAGAATTTCACCTGTTAGTTGTGGGCGGGACCATTGGATAGAGTGAAGCAGGGAGCTTTTGGCTTTCAGATTGTAGTTTGTAGATAACAACTCAAATCTTTTTAAACATCATTTTTTCGTCTGCTCCTCATTCACAACAATTTAAATAAAGAAACACTCGGAAACGCAGTTTTCGCAGTTAATATGGGGCCTCAATCAGGACACAAATGCTACAAGATGTTAAAAACACCAAAAAAACATGTTCTTTATGAGTGGGTCCTTAAAAGCAGACTCAGGAAAATGTGTCAATCAACAATTTCAAATGTTCAACATGGGGGCCTGCAGGAACCACATGCTATTATTGAGGCATCTGATTGGTCAGTTTATAATTTCAATAACGTAAAATTAAGAAAAAAGATCATGATAAAAAATGAAGGTTTAGCAAGAACATGTAAAAAAAAAAAGGTACAGAGCAAGAATGGTTATTCTGACCAATAGAATGACTAAATAATAGCTTTTATTTCTCTTTAGGCATCCATGGGGTTTTGGGTATTTTCTGTTTGAAACGCCAGGGGGGCGTGGCACTCAGTCCAGTTCTCATATGCAATGGTCCTGAACAAGAAAGGTTCATTCACAGTAACGTTTAGCTTTCTGATAAGGTAAATGATGAAGAAGCTTACCTCTCCTGCTCCAGCCTCATCTTCATCATGTCTTCGTCTGATGCCTGCGCCTCTTCAGGTTTCCATTTGTTGGATCCTTTCCGATCGATTTTCTCTCCCGGTCGCTCATCTTTGCGGTATTTTCCAAACCTGGAACCCAAAAGAGTAAGTCGATAACATCATCCATGGAAAAGTGCCGTAGAGACATTAAGAGGAACAAATGTGTAACTCAGGCTGGACTAACATCAGAGAAACTGAGAAAGCTTCAGCTTAACAGTTACTCACATCCCTAAAAGGAAGCACTGAAAAGTCCTTTTTTATTTGAATTGAATCCAAGTCAGCTTATTTAAAGTTGGGGAGGTGCAGATGCAGTAATTATATTCATAGGGAGGCAGCACAGCCTAATCAAACAGGAGCAATGGCACAGATATCTCAGCTTGATTGAGCAGGTATAACAGTGCAGCTTGCTGAAGAAATGACTTTGGTGCAAAACCTCTGTTTCCACAATGAACCTGTGCGATTATTCACAGGGAAATTGGTCTACAGAGAGACAAGCACGGGGAGCCCAAAGAGCTCTGCTAAATGAAACATAAGCTTAACCGTAGAATACAAAGCAAGTTAGCTGAAAGTCATAGGATCAAAGGATAAGCAGAGAAGTGAAACCCCCAAAGTAAAGTGTTTGAGGATAAAAGACAAAGGCAGCAAACTGCCAGAATATCTTTAATATATCAAAAAGAGAAGACAAATTAAAGAAAAGCTAACTTGCTGTCTGCACAGAAACAAATACAGAAAGAGACAAACAAATGCAAACAAAGGGAGACCAGGCAGAGAAATATTTGTAAAAACAAATTAAATAAATACATTTGTAAAAATGTGGAGAAATGTATCAAACATTGGAAAGCAAAGAAAAAATATCAACAAGGATGGAAGAAACAGAGGAAAACCAAAATGAGTCATTTTGAGAGGTTTTTCCAAAGAAAGTCAATACAAAATTCAATAAATCATGGTTAAAAAAAAACTCTAAATAAGCAGAAATTTCGATTTTCAGGATTTCTTATACTACAAATCTATATAAATATAAATATACAACTGAAAGATCTTTTTATGGTTTCTTCACGCTCCTGAAATAAATTGCCAAAAAGACAACAAATATGATTCTTTTATTACAGGAAAACATTGATCAACCACCTGTTTTTTAAATTCTTTTTAACCAAAGGAAATATCCTAAAATATCCAGAAAATATGAATTAAGAAAAACCTGCAAGCCCCGCCCCCTCTCTCATCACTATGCTCCAGCTTCATCTTCAGAGATTTTAGAACAAACAATTCTTTGCAAAATATAAATTGGTGGCCACAGAGTGTTTATGTGTGGGAACTTAATTTTTTTCATGTCATGTCTTGAGCTCCATCCAAAACAGAAGCAGTATAATAAAGCCCCCCCAGAACGTCTGCAGTCCACATGGGGAAGGGACTTTCAGCCGAAACGCCGCATTTTTCCACAATTTCTTCTGACAAGAAGGCCATTAGGGAACAAACTGAGAAAAAGCAAAAGATGGAGAAACGGCCGCCTGAAGAGAGAGAAGCGATGAAGGCCCATTACCCGTTTAATCTAACTGCAGCCGTCTGGAATGGCGTGGAGTGACAGCCTGGAGTTAATGCTGAGAGCAGGAGTGATCTATCATGGGAGGAGACTGTTGACAGTTTCCCTCTCCAAACCACTAACTTTCATTAACAACACTTAAAAAACATCACAGCCATACATGCACACACACACGGGCACACTAAGATTTATGATAAAACATAAAAACTAGATAGAATATTAATCATGACACTGGACTCTAATATTCTTAGTTTTTATTATCATAATAACTGAAGCAAAGTTATTTCTGCTTCATCCCAGAAATCAATGAGAGAAGTTTGGCTGCTTTTTGCAGCGTAAGAAGATCAGCTCTAAATATTTTGGTTTAACTTGTTTGTCTTAAAAAAACTAAAAAAACTGCAACCTTATGTTTTGTTGTCTTCTGGCTCGTCCTTTTAGGGGCCACCACAGCGAATCGTTTGCCTCCATCTAATGCTCTCCTCTGCATCATCCTCACTCACACAAACTACATCCATGATCCTCCTCTTTGGTCTTTTCTATTCTTCTCCTGGTATCACATACCTCAGCATCCGTTCACCAACATTATCTCTGTTCCTCCTCTCAACATGGCCAAACCATCTCAATCTGCTTCCCTGTATTTCTCTCCAAAACATCTACTATGGTCTGTTCCTCTGATGGACTCATTCCTGATCTTCCCAAAGAGAACCTCAACATCTTCCTCTCTGCTTCCTCCAGCTCTGCCTCCTGTCTCTGCATCAGAGTCTCTAAACCAAGAAACTGGCTGCTCTCACCACACTCTTCTACACTTCCCATCTCAACCTGCTTTCTTCACCACTCTATTTTAATTTAAACTGTTGGCTTAACCCATTCCACCTTCTTCACCTTTGCTTCCTGTAACCTCACCCTTCTTCTAGAGTTCCTCTCATTCACACATAGATGCTCTATCTAGGTGCAGCTGACCTTCATTCCTCTCCTTTCTAGAATACCTCACACCTCTGTAGATGTTCATCCACCTGCTTTCTGCTCTCACAAGATCACAACGTCATCTGCAAACATCATGATCCACAGAGATTCCTGTCTAACCTTAACAAGAACTCAAAGCTGATCCTTGGTGCAGTCCGGCTTCCACCATGAACTCCTCTGCTTCACTTACAGAACATCTCACCACTGCCTTCCAGCTTTCATCCTTGTCCTTCATTTTCTTCTGTCACTCCAGACATCTTCATCAAAACCACAGCTCGTCTCTGTTTTCTGTCATAGACTTTCATAGTCTAGATCTACAGAGACTAATGCAGACTAATCCCTGACTTTCTCTGTTCTTCTCCAGAAAAATCCTCAATGCTAATATTTTCATCTGTGGTTGTGCATGAAATCAAACTGTTGCTCACAAACATTCTCTTTTGACATCAGTCTTGTTTCCACTACTCTTACCTGTAACTTACCTAATTGTGTGACTCATCAGCCTTAGGCTTCTGTAGTTTCTTCTAAAAATGATCACCAGCACATGTATCCTCCATTCTTCAGGCATCCTCTTACCCTCTAACATCTTAGTAAACAGTCCAATCAGAAACTCTACTGTCATCTCTGCTCAATTCCTCCACAGGTTTGTTGTCAGAACTAACTGCTTTCTACTCTTAATCCTGTTCTCCCTCACTTCATCCTTACTTTGCTACTTTCTGCTCCACAACAACCACCTCTTATTCTGTGCTTCATATGTGAAAGTTGTAATATGGCATGTGCATTACTTTACTTTGCTGCAGAAACGCGTCTTCTCAAATTCTGTTCAATTGTATTTGTAAGTACTTAAAAATTTAACTGAACTCTATTTAGAAACATTAGAATAACAGAACCGGCTTAAGTCCGAGGAACCTGACACAGAATCACCAAAGAGGGACCTTTCTGTGTGGAGTTTGCATGTTCTCCACGGGCATCTGCAGGTCAGGTTGGTAATGCTTTATGATAAGAGTCCTTAATAAACTATTTATGAAACATTAACAAGCTCTAGAAATGTTTTAGGAAGCTGCTTATAAGTACATTAAATAGCATTTGGTAATGTCTTACAACTGACTTACAAGTTTTAAAAAGCTGTTTATAAATACAACAACATATTTCTCAATAAACTACTTATAAGACATCAACAAGCACGAGTAATGTGGCATTAAGCTGCTTATGAACTCCAGCTTCCTCCCAGCAGCCACAAACATGCTTCATAGGTTCATTGATTACTCTAAAATGTCCCTTGGTGTGCATTGGTGTGTGATTGTGGCCCTGCGACGGACTGACAGCCCGCCCAGAGTGTCCCCTGCCTTTGCCCACACAGTGCCAGGGTTAGGCTACGGCAGCTGCCTGACCCCAAAAGGCACAAAATGGGTTTAGAAAATGGATGGAATAAAAAATATAGTTTAAAAAACAAATATATCATAGGAAAAACAGTAAAATGTAGTAAAGTAGTAATAGGTAAAATCAATGAAATAAAATTAGATTTAAAGTTCAGTTCCTAAAACTGAGGAAAAGAGGATGTAACTGCAGTCGGAGTGGACACCCTGTGGTTCCTGTCTGCTACACAACAATTTGCATTTATGTTTCCTTGTTCATAAATAAAAAAAACACTGCAAAATTAGTGCAGCCCTCCAATATCTGGGCAACGAGCATGATAGCAGATGCCAGGCTAACAGAGCGGGGTGTTGCTTCTGAGTCCAAGTGATGATCAGAGAGTGAGGGACAGTTGGCAGCCAGCACTGTTGGCAAGACTTGATGGTAATGATGCTTTGATTGTGTTTGGGTGTGAGGCCACAGAGACATGAGAGGGTCAGGCTGAACGCACACACACACACACACACACACACGCACACACACTCACACACACACACAGACTCACACACACACACACACACACACACACACACACAGACTCACACACACACACGCACACACACACACACAGACTCACACACACACACACACACACACACGCACACACACACACACACACACACACACACACACAGACTCACACACACAGACTCACAAAGTATGCTTCCTGCAGCTCCCCCGCTGACGTTCACATGTGAGCACACATCAAAGCACAAACTCCTCAACACTTCTGCTAAAGTCTTCACCCACTCAAACACAGCGCTCATCACGCCGCGCCGCAGAGCCACTCTTGGGATCTTTGATAGAGTGACAAAGAAACACTTGATACATTTTTCAAAAAGCGTGACCCCCCCTCTCCCCTCCATCGCACATCCACCCTCAGTGGTTTGGGACAAACATTTGCATGCCATTTCATCCTGACTAGCTGTCACTGACACGAGTGCAAACCCTGAGGCTTTTTTTTGAGTAACATGTTTGCTGCTAAACGCTCACTATTGGGGTGTTTGCTAAACTGCAGCTCCCACGTATCACCTGTCAAACACACAACGTGGGTGTTAAATGGACCTGTTTTTCTTTGGGATTTTTCCATTAATGCTGCTCAGGAAGTTTGGCTGCCTTTCATTTTGTGGCACATTTTGAGAAAATACAAAACAACATTTAAAAAAAGGCAAACAGTTAAACAAAATTCAAGAAATGATTACCATGGCTTCATTAAGGGGCTAAATCTGCAATTTGGTGATGACAGTCTGAATTTTGGTAATGAAACATATTTAAAAAATAATAAAAGCACGCATTGTATGGTCCACAGGCGCTACCCGCCCCAGCCGCCCCCTTTTGACCCGCCCTTACTGGTTGAACTGCTGCTACATGTCCCTAACGCTTCACTTCTGCCCCTGTCAGCCTGGTTATAGGTGCATGACAAAATAATTCATTAATAAAACAACACATTTTTCAAAATGGTGGCTTTTCTGTTGATTTTATCTCCATAGAAACCACTTCTGTTTCGGTCTCCCGGGGGTGACGAACAGGTCTGTAATGTCTGGAAGAATCGGCTAAAGTACTTTTTTTTCACTGGGGTTTTTTGTTAAGCCCGCCCACTTTCCTTATTTGTTCATATCATAAGTTGTATTGTGTCATTTAGCTTGAGCAAAGAAATTACGTATTTAGAGTATTTAGAGTTAGGAGGCTATTGATTGAAATAAAAGAAGTTTAAAGTTATTGCAGTATCTGAAGGGGTCCTGTAGCCATCCCATAATCATTTTTAAACTTCCTTTGAATATCCCCAACATGTACTTTTTTTAACATTCTTTTTAGCCCCATTAACGATTTTGGCCCCATCAATTTTTTGGCTGTTTTGTTTGCAGTGATGTCATCACTTTTGGGAAGGGGTGGAGGTCATTCACTACGCCCAAAATGTTCATATTGTGAAAGTTCTGGTAAGTTTTTGAGTTTGTGTTGGGGTTAAAGTTTTTGCTCAAAGGTGAAGTAAGAAAGTAGAATAGTGAAAAAATTCTGGTCCTTACAGTCCGGGACTGCTGCGGGACAGAATATTAATAATACAAAAAAGAGACATTGGGGTAAATAAAATAGTCAAGTTGAGTTTTAATGACTGATGCTGAGCCAATCAGAGCAGAAAAACAAACTAACCAATTGTTACCACATGGAAGAAAAGGAGGGAGGGCCGGATGATGCAGCAGAGAATGAATCGATGCTGGTTGGGTTTGCCAGTACTGAATCTATGAATGACAGTTCTCTGAGTGGAGCTGAAATATTTTATTTTATGAAAACTTGTGTATCCTTGTCGGCCGTGGTGCAGCGGTAGGGCGGTTGACCCATGATGGTAAGATTGCAGGTTCGATTCCCGCCTTGCACGCCCATGAGTCGATGTGATCTTGGGCAAGACACTGAAATCCACCTTGCCTCTGGTGGGAGGTTGGCGCCAGTGTTTGGCAGCGGAGCCGCCATCAGTGTGTGAATGTGTGTGTGACTGCAAAGCGCTTTGTCCTTGTAGGTAGAAAAGCGCTATAGAAGTACACGCCATTTACCATGTCTGTTTGGTAACCATGGCAATCAGGGTTAAGAGCATCGATTTTGAGCTCCTAAATTAATGATCATATTTCAGATCAGTGTTAAATATGTTTCACAACCTTCTCTGGTAAACTATGATCTTCAAGGAGCTCAGATTTTCTCTTTTCTCTTGTGGGAATACAAACTGCTTGATTCTATTTTGAAGTTTAAACCTTCATGTTTTGTAGTTATTTTGATCAGTTTTTATGATTTAATAGTTTTTAAAAATCAGCTTGCTGAAGTATTTTTGAGTGAAACCACATTTGTGCTTGCATACAGTTTGCTGGTGTCCTGCGCAGTGATTACACAACTGTGCGTCTGTGCAGCTCCAAATGTCCTCTCCAAGAGACTTTCCAAAATGTAAAGTGCAGTGATCGGAATTGATCCCATCAGTTTGATACTCAGCCCTGCTGGCTTCTTCCCCGCAGAGCAGGAGTGCTCAGTTCCAGCTGATCTGCCTGTCTCTCACTCTTTGCTCCCCCTCTTCTCATCCTTTTATCTTTGCTCTCTCCCCTTTTTTTCATTGTCTTTCCTTCTTTATTTTTATTTTTTCTATTTAACCTTTATTTACCCAGGAATTGTCCCATTGAGATTAAGAATCTCTTTTTTTTTACATAATATATATACCTAAATTTCAAAGAGAAATAGTGAAGAAGAATAGATTTTAATATTCACACTACTTTCCCTACAGTAATGAAGAAGAAAAAAACAGAAAATAATCCCTCAAACCAGAGTTATTAATGATATCAAATCAGATTTTTTAACATGAGTCTTGATGGGAAGCTGCTCCTATCAATAACCTGCCTCCAGTGGTGTTTAGCAGAATAGCACTGTTTTGGTACCTCCTGGTTCCCATCAAGTTTGGGAACTAAAAGTTTGGGCTTTGGCATGTGTTTTCACACCGCTGTTAGAAAGCCATCACTGTTGATGGGGGACACGCTGCAGCCTGAGCACAGCACAAACTATGTAGAAAAAAGCTTGTCTAGAAAGGGAATTCAAGATTCTTAAACCTTTGTCAGACCTGCCCTTACGGGTGAATATGGGCTGTCTGAGGGCAAAAAAATTGGCAAAACTGTATGGGGCAGGCAGGTGGAATGCAGAAAATATCAAGGTCATAGACCACTCTGTGAACTGGTGGAGCAAAAAAGGTTGATGGGGATATTTTCTACAAGCATCGTGAGGGCGCCGGTGGTAGGGAACAGTGATCCAACACATAAGGCTAAGTGAAGGTAAAGTAGGTGGTATGCAGGCACGTGCTATGTACTCCAAAGGGGGCTGTTAGTGTTGTTCAAATGACTGTCTAAGTTGATGTGCCACGCCCGACACTCAAAACACGCAGCAGGATCTCAGAGTGCATCTGTACATTGACTCAGCATTGAGACTGGTTGCCCCTGATGCTCGTATTGCGTTGGTATGACTGCAGATTAAGGCTTCACAGGCTTTGCTTCAGGTCAATCTTCCTTCCTTGACATCAGCAGGATGCTGCTGCCTCTCAATCAATTGTCTTTGTTTAGATCCCATTAACTTTGCTTTTATATTTTGGCTGCACAAATTTTGAAGTCTTGAATTTAAATCAATTGCTGACTGATGGACAAACCCAGCATTCCTGTCTGTAGAAAATAATCTGAATAGAACTGAGTAAAACCAGGATGAAAGTAGTCTGTTTGTACCTGAACATGTCCCCGAGTCCTTTCAGCATGCCCTTCTTTGGTTTTCCCTTTTCCTTCCCTCCTTCAGGCTTCTTCTTCTCTTTCCCTCCTTTGTCCTTGTCCTTTTTCTTCTCGTCCTTGGTGCGGTTAGTGCCGTTTAGCAGAGGCTTTTCCGTGCCGGACAATGGCGTGTGGTCTGCCACCGTAGACACGGAGTCTCTCCCGGACCTGGAACTCTCCTCCGTGTCCTCCTCCACTGTGGGGTCAAACAGAAAGAGTTTAGGACCGAAAACCCCCTTAGATGTCATTTTAGAACATTGCTAAAATAAATATATTATTACATTGTTGACATGTTAGGTCTGATTTCTGCTTTTTCCTTTTGTTTTTTAAAACACAGCAGGACTTTTTTTCATCTTATATAAGCTTTAAAAAATGAACAATAATGGCTTTTTAAGACTAAGCTGTTTTGTTCCAAACTAACAGTCCAAAGTATAAATTTCTTATGCTTTTTATTTTGGATTCATCCACTGGTGATCACTTCTAAAGTCTTCATTTGGATGCAGTGACTATTCCTGTGTCATGTCCTGATGCAGGGACAGAAAAGAAGGGAGTTTTCTGATGGTGCATCCTGTGAGGACGCCTCCTCTATCTGATGCCTTTGATATCTGGTGTAAAAGAGGTCACATCCCAATCATCAATATGCTATCGCCACGAGCAGCCATAAAATCAGCTGCCAGATATTGAGCATTAGTCAGAAAGCTGTCACTCTCATGCAGAAATATGAAAGGCACAGCAGAGTTTTAGTAGCTGACATGCCATCAGTGTCACTCGGCAGATTTATTATGGCTCTGTTAATGTCATTTGGCATCATTTCAGCAGCCCACAATGCAATATCGCTGCAGCCACTGATGGGTCATTTCACACGGCAGACGGGTTTCAGGTCGGGAGCAAATTTCTGACGGGAAACCTGCTGATGACAAGTTGATTCATGAAACCTGCGCTTTTGTAGTTTCTCAGAGGGAGGAAGGTCTTTTTTGTGGAAAGTCTGATATCTTACACGTCTCCATGCCCTCATCGTCGTCTTCCACAGTGGCGGGCCGGTCATAGGATTTGTCGATGGCAGCTCTGAAGCTTTCGTTGCAACCGCGCCCCCTGATGATTCGGGGGCGGGGCCTGTGGAACGGGAGGTCCCCATTGAGCGTAACCTCTGCTACGGCTGTCTGAAGACTCTCTAGAGAGCTGGACTTCTTCAAGCCCAGCGATGGTCCAACATCTTTTGTGGAAGAACCTGATGGGGAATGATACATAGATTGGAACTGTAGGAGATTGAAAACTCAGCTGATCTGGAAAAGGTGTAAAAGAGGGAAAATTTGGAAAACCCTCATCAGAAAAAAACCTTTAGCTTCTTTAAGATTAATGTAAAAATTTGCCTCCAAGTTTAAAAACTTAAAAACTTAATTTTAGCTTTTTTATATTAAATTATTATAAATCTGTTTACTGAAAGTTTAAAGTTGTGTTTTAGACAACTGCACATCAGTAAAAACATGAGTAAACCTTAATTTACATTACACATAAATCCTTCATTATTGCAGAGAATCTGTATATTAAACTGCATCTTCAGGTAAACTGAAGTTCATAAACATCACAGGCAGAAGGTGAAGGAACAATAAAAAGAACCTAACTCTCTCAAAGAGCTAGTTTCAGTCTCAAATGTAACATTGACCAGCTGCTACAAGGCTTTGGAGTTGAAGTTTTATGAATTTTATGGAGTAAACTGAATATACCATAAAGTATGCAGCACTTTATATTTTACGATGAAATATAAGTAATATTCAGTTTGAGTACTTCATTTGTGATTGGTGAGAATAATTAAGATAGTAGGTAACATCATCCAGGGTACGTCACGGAATATCAAAAAGAGTAAACAATCAAGGTGGGTTTTAGCAACTGAACTTTAAATCTAATTGATTTTACAGATAAATCAAGTCTCTTTTCTAGGCTTTAGAAAAAAATATTCTTAAAACTGAATTTTAAAAAAAGCTTAACAACATCCAAAACAAAATGATTTCCATCCCAAAAAATTACAAACTGAAAATTAGAAAAAGACATTTAAACCGGAGTCACGTGACGCGCTTGGCAGGTATGGCTGCTTAAGAGCGATCTGCGCCTATCCCCGTGCACGTTTGCTGACATTAATGCAACCAAGAGCTAGGAAACGTGCTTCCCTGACTGGGTAACGCGATATAACATCACCGAAAATGCCAAACGCCACTAGACACACCGCCAAGTCCAACTCCGGGGCAGCGGGGAGCAAAGTCTCTGAGACTGCTAATGCTAGCACGGCTAACATGAAAACTTCCCCACGGCGACATGAAGCGGATACGGAGGAAGGGCCGACCGGCGATGTGGCGAAAGAACTGGCCCGGCTCTCGGCGCTTATTTTGGAAAAGGCTGAAAGCCAAGACAAGAAACTGGAAGAGATACGGGTGAGCACAACTGCTACTGAGAGTAAATTAGCGGATATAGCTAATCGGATTTGTGAAGTGGAGAGCAGACTTTGCTGTTTGGAAGACGCCCACAGGGTACAAGAAAGCAATCCATCTGCTTCCAAGGCTGAAGTAGAAACACTTCGCCAAAAGATGGATGACTTTGAAAATAGAGAACGGAGAAATAATTTACGTTTTATGGGATTCCACGAGGGCTGCGAGGAGGATAACGCTGTGAATTTTTTGGAAGAAATAATCCCAAAGATATTCAACATCCACTTTCCAAAGGGACTGGAGATTGAAAGAGCGCACAGACTCGGATCCAGGCCAGGAAGAGGTGAGGGGAGCCAGGCACCTCGACCCAGACCCATCATAGCCAAGTTTCTGAGGTTTCAGGACCGGGACCGCATCGCTGAAGCAGCACGAAAGATGGGCACTGTCACCTGGGAACAGCGCCGCATCATGGTGTTTGCTGACTACTCCAAGCTGCTGAGCGACAGACGGATGAAGTTCAGAGAATGCAAGAAGCTTCTGCATGAGAAACACATTCGTTTCTCTCTGAATTACCCAGCGGTGCTGATGGTAAAAGCACCTCAAGGATCCCGCCGGTTTGAAGACCACAAAGAGGCCTTGGCCTTCATCACCTCTCTGGATTAATCCGGTTTGCTTTTTTATATTTATCTTTATTTTTGGAAGGACCATGCAATGGGGGAGAGGAAAGATCCCAAAACAAACAGAAAAGAAGGGAATATCAATAATTGGCTGCTTGTATGGATCATTAGACCATAACATGATCTATTTTGCATTCAGAACTTTCTTTTTTTGGGAGGGGGACTGGACGAACTTTGATGTGAGAAAAATGGAACATCTCTCATTTTTCTGGAGTCGGTAAAAGGTCTTTTCCTTGTTAGACTTGTGCCAGACTAAAATAATTTTGTTTGGTTCCTTTTTCTTTTCCTTATTTTCCATACTTTAGTGGGAAAATGTTCTGATATTCATGCCGTTTAAGTTCAAGGTTGCACTGTTCTTGTTCTAGCTGCTCAGCATGGGAGGGCGTGGCGCTTAACAGCAGCTAAGGTTAGGTGTATGTTCACGGACCAAAGTGAGGGAACTGTAGTTGTCTGGTTACACAGACGTTTTTTGAGTTTTGTTTTGACAGGATTTTATTCATTTTTTCTTAATGTTTTGTTTTACTTTTTGATGCCAACACAATGCAGCTGCTTATTGGGGTATAGCATTACTCAATGCACATCTGTCTGTTACATGTTCACATATGAATAACCTAAGCTTGATGAGCTGGAATGTCAAGGGCCTTAACAACACTGTGAAGAGGAGGAAAATATTATCATTTATTAAATCTAAAAAATGCGACATTGTTTTTATCCAGGAGACACATCTGTCTCCTAAGGAATCACAAAAACTTTGTACAGGTTGGGTGGGCTTCGTGGGTTCAAACAGTGGGAGTACTAAAAGTAAAGGAGTGACTACATTAATTAACAAACGGTTACAATTTCAATGTATAAAGCAGAGTAAGGACGAAGCAGGTCGAATGTTATTAATGTTATGTGACATACAAGGTAACAAAGTGATTCTGGTTAATGTCCTGCACCCAATGTGGATGATCCTTCATTTTTTGGGCTTTTGGAAAATAAATTAATGGAAATGGGTGACCACCCAATTATCATGGGCGGAGATTTTAATGAGGTAATGGACCCGATCCTAGACCGAAGCTCTAGACTTTCACGCACCTCAAAGGCAGTTACAGCGCTGAGGGGAATGTCTGAGGCATGCTCCTTGGTAGATATCTGGCGTTTACAAAATCCATCTGGAAGGGACTATACTTTCTATTCTCATCCCCACGGGTCATTCTCAAGAATAGATCTCTTCTTGGTGTCTCAGTCTCTAGTGCCAGCTGTTGCATCTAGTAATATTGGCAACATAGTTCTATCAGATCATAGCCCTATATATCTCTGCATGCAGGCCTTTAATTGTGCTGTTAGAACGCCTAGATGGAGACTGAACTCCAGCCTTTTATTAGAGGAAACATTTTGCGAATACATCAGATCCCAAATTAACTTGTACATAGAAACCAATATACCTACAGCCCCCTCAGCTGGAGTTGCTTGGGAGGCCCTAAAGGCCTTCCTGAGAGGCCACATAATCCAATATGCTTCTTCAAAAAAGAAAGCAAACCTTACCAAGCTAAAAAAACTTGAAAATCAAATTAAAAGCACAGAGTCCAACTTTAAAAAAGACTCTTCTACAACAAATTTGAACAAATTGACCATGTTAAAATACGAATATAATGCAATACTATCACAAAAGGCAGAATTTAGTTTGTTCCGTGCCAGACAAAAATATTTTGAAGAGGGAGAAAAGGCAGGCAGGCTTTTAGCCAGATATATCAAGCAAAGGGAGGCCATGAGCACCATTTCAGCAGTTCAGGACGACAAAGGTCACCTTTTCTCTGAACCACAAAAAATAAACCAGATATTTAGTGATTTCTACAAGGGGCTTTACAGTTCTGAGTCAGATGCCACTAAAAATGACATTGATGCTTTCCTGTTAGAGTTGCACCTTCCTAAAGTGACCAAGGATCAACTTGAAGATCTTGACAGACCTATTACTATTGAGGAAATAATTGATGTTATTAAACACCTTCCCACAAGTAAGGCTCCAGGACTAGATGGTTTCACAGCTGAGCTTTTTAAAAAATTCCCACAAGAACTTGCACCTTTAATGCTTAGAACTTATAATGAATCTTTTGATAAACAAATACTTCCGCCCTCACTCTCTGAAGCAATTATAACACTAATTCTAAAAAAAGATAAAGATCCATCTGACTGCAAAAGCTACCGGCCTATTAGTTTGACCTCCTATGATAGTAAAATCTTATCAAAGATTTTGGCCAATCGGCTAGACAGAGTTATCACCTCCCTCATACAGCCAGATCAGGTTGGTTTTATACGTTCTCGATCTTCGGCCAATAATATCAGAAGATTAATTGACATTATGTGGGCAGTGAAGGATAGCAAATCCCCCATGGCAGCTATTTCATTGGATGCTGAAAAGGCTTTCGATAGGGTTGAATGGCAGTATTTGTTTAGTACTTTAGAATGCTTTGGCTTCAGTGAAAGGTTTATCAAATGGATTCGGCTCTTATACACACACCCTAAGGCTTCAATACTCACTAATGGTATAATTGGGCCACCGTTTGAATTAAGAAGAGGTACCAGACAAGGTGACCCTCTTTCTCCCCTCCTTTTTGCTCTTGCCTTGGAGCCGCTGGCGGCCGCCATACGAAAGGAGCGCAGATTTCCAGGGATTGTAATAGGACAAAGCTGTCATAAACTAATGTTGTATGCAGATGATATCCTCCTTCTAGTGTCAGACCCAAGTAATTCACTCTCCTCACTGCTCCCAATAATAAACAGGTTCTCTGTTTTATCAGGTTACAAGGTTAACTGGACAAAGTCTGAGGCACTTCCACTAACTAGCCACTGCCCAAAAACTCCTTTTCCTACTGGATTGTTTTCATGGCCCGAAAGAGGAATTAAGTACCTAGGTATAACATTCCCACCATATTTGTCCAATTTGGTAAAAATTAACATTGAACCCCTCCTAGACAGAATGAAGATTGACATAGAACGTTGGTCTCAGCTTTATCTTTCTATGTGGGGTAAAGTAAATATAATCAAAATGGTCTGCACTCCCAAATTTAACTATTTATTGCAAGCGTTACCAGTTCATATCCCTGTTACATATTTTAAACAGTTTGATAAGCTTTGTAATTTATTTATATGGAACAATAAGAAACCAAGGCTACACCTGAGGAAACTACAGAATAGTGTTGAAAGGGGCGGACTTGGAATGCCTAACTTACTGTATTATCACTATGCCTTCTCTCTTAGGCATCTAGCACATTGGTTCTTACCACCTGAGAGAGCTCCCCCTTGGTTTCCTCTAGAAAATGTGGCTAATTCCCCGCTGACACCACTGAGCTGTCTGTCAACTAATCTGGCTCCCCTCTCAAAGTCACATCCTATCCTGTCACATCTTAAGTGTATATGGGAAAAAGCGGCCAAAATCTTTAAATTCGATCCACACCTTCATCTGGCTGCAGGTATCTGGCATAATCCCAAACTCTGCATAGACAAAACAACATTCTTCTGGAAGTCTTGGTTCCAGAAAGGAATACTCACATTAAGCGACTTATATGATACTAATACAATCAAATCATTTGAAAAGCTAAAGCAGGAATTCAATTTACCTCGCCAAGATTTCTGGAGATATCTGCAGTTACGGCACTTGTTAGTAACAACTTTCGGTTCCGTCACTACAGTCCCATCAAGTTGCAACATTATAGAGGACATCAAAGTGGCATTTAGATGTGGACATGAAGCTGCAGCTTATTATAGGATGCTTTTGACAATGTCTGACACCAGTACATTATCCCTCAAGACAACCTGGGAAACTGATTTAAATATTAATTTTACAGAGGCAGAATGGAATGGGATAACTAAAAATATTAAAAAACTATCAAGGGAACTACGAACAAGATTGGTTCAATTTAAGGTCCTACATAGAATGTACTGGACACCCAACAGGCTGCATAAGGTGGGATTATCAAAAACATCTGCCTGTTGGAAGTGTCAGGATGCTACAGGCACTCTTCTACATATGCTCTGGGAATGCCCCAAAGTTCAGAGCTACTGGTCATCCATACATAAGGAGGTGGAGAAGGTGGTTGGTCAAGACGTTCCCTTCCAGAGTAGACTTTATGTTCTAGGTGACCCCTCAGTTCTCAGTCGTGTATCATCTCCTCTCTCACAGTGGATCCAAACAACGGTAATGCTGGGTCGGAAACTGTTAGTGAGAGAATGGAAGGCCCCATCGACTCCATCCTTTTCTCACTGGCAAACCTCTCTGGGTCAACTTGCAGCGCTAGAGAGGTTATCGTATAGATTGCTAAACAGAATGGATGACTTCAACAGTAAATGGTCTCACTATTTTGAACACATAGGTCAACGACATCACCAGCTCTAGAAACTAGAAATGACCTCAATTCTCTGTTATGTAATGTTATATATCCTTTTACCCATGCGTAAGGGCTAACTGTCAGATTTGGCATCTATTTGTGTGGTTTTTCTTTTTTTTTTTTTTTTTTTTTTTTTTTTTTATTTGGGAGTTTTGAAGTTATGGGGTTGTTTTCTTTTTTTTCCACACTGAACTGCATCTCAGTGCTGTACTCTGTCTTTGTGGAGTTTGTACTTTTGTCTTTAAAAACGAATAAAGTTTAAGTCATAAAAAAAAAAAGACATTTAAACCTGCAAAGTATTATCAGCGTCTGATGTAACGATATAGTATTCTCCACCCAGTTCAAATCAAGACCTTCAGTCCTGTATGCATGCATCACCTTTAACTATTAAAAGGATAAATCTATGTTTTGTTTTCTATAGCTAGGAGGCAAAGTGATTTTTTGTTTTTTTCTTAGCTGCCTTAAGAGATTTATAATAAGAATTTATACAAATAATCCTATGAGGAAGATCCTGATAGAAAAATCAACCAGCCTGTTTGTAAGTTGTAATGCTGAGGCACAACTATCCTGAGAATTACAGCACAGAGCTTTTTCCAAAGACATTTTTAGAAAACAAGACTCTTTCCAACACAAATAGTGACAGAGCAAAGTGACACAACTCGAAACAAGACACTTCCTGCCACTTCCAAACCGTCAGCAGCCAAGTGTGACCTCAGAATCCCTGTGGGCGGCGAGAGCTCTGTGTTCTTTGGCCCTCGCACCTGGGATTTGTTCCAGACTCACCACAGTTCTCAAAGTGGACATTCAAAGATGTCGTTAGTTGAGTGACAGCAATGGGACCACAGCAAAGACGTGCACGTGACTTACATGTGCAGTAATGTGCAGTATTTGTCTAAATACTGCATCATCATAACTAAAGGACCACTGGGAACGCTTTTACACTGGACCAAAAGAAGAGCCAAGTGGGACTTTAAAACATGAGGTGTAAAAGCTATTTTCCCTCAAACCAGATGGCGGTCTCACGCCAAATTTCGGCATCGCTGGAAACACTTGCAGCATTTTGCCGACCAGTTCAGCTCTCATAACACAATTGTGAAAGAAGTGCTGACCTAAGTAAGCAGAAAAAGGAAGAGGAAAGTGCTGCAACAGATAGACAGGAATAAACACCTGCTCCTGCTGAACGCCAACAGTCTCCTAAGGGACAAAAAGCAATAAGGTCTGACATAAACAGACTGTAATCAAACCTGAATGCTGTTATCTAATCAACCGCGTGGATCCGTGTACGTATGCGTGTCATTCCTCCTGACTGATGGCAAATTTCGTTACAAGATGAGGCTGTAGATGGAAATAACCATCAGCAAAACTGGAGGAACATGACAGCTTAATTAAACTAGAGCAGTTCCAACAGTTGTGCAGGTATAATTTTTGTGCTCCCCTATGGCACGTTTCACAACTCACACAGTGGGGATAATTGGAAAAAAGGTGGGTTTGGAGGTGAAGGAAGCCATAATCTCCTGGGACATGTCACTTCAGAGAAGCAAGTAGCAAAATACTGAAACTCAGACAAGGCTTTGCGGCACAACAGAGGACAAGAATAGAGGAACGAGTGAGAAAACGATCAACAAAATGCCTGTAGGTAAGTAGAGCTCACTAAGCTTTCATAACTTTAATGATGCATAACCAGTTAGTTATTGGTTGTCTGTAAACCCTTTTTGAGCAGGATAATTCTCTGCTACAATGTCAGACTACTTTAAAACACGAAGCCAGAGAAGACGTAGAAAAAAAAAGACAAAAAGAAGCAAACCGCTGTGAAAAATACAATTCACTTCCATTAAATGAGGTCTTGGAGTAAGCGGTGTCCCATTCATTTTTATCCAGCTGTCTTTTCCCTTGACGTATCACAGAAAGTACTTTATTTGGGGGCTTCGCCTGCTGCCATTCAACACAGTCAAACTTCAGCGCCAATATTACAGAAACAAGGCATTACTGTGGCTTTCACTGACAATCGGAAAACAAACTGGAAAACTTTTTCTTTTTTCTGCTGTGACACTAATGTGCCAAAGTGGCTTTTTGTTAAACAGCCACCTGGCTGCAAGAAAAGCAATTAGTAACTCTAATTGAAACGCCAGGCATTTGCTTTTCATGGTTTAGATGTGCTGAACTGCAAATAAGCAAGTCTGGGAACAATGTTTACACTCTGTGTCTGTCAGAAATGGAATAAAACCGCTGAAGGCACCATTTCAGGTCTGGCAAACAGTCAGTCACATTGGCATGATCAAAGCATATTTAGGCCGAGTGGCACTGCAATTCATCTCTAGACAAAGTCTGTTTTTCTGATATGAGCTTTGACAGGCCTGTCAGAACAAATGACAACAAATCTGAAGCAGCTCCAACCAAAGGCGTCTAATAAAGAGCATTTTTCTACAAACCCTCAGAACACATTTCAAAGTTAAAAAACCGACTGAAGTTTTGGACTATATCTGTGGTATCAGACATCTAACTTTTGTTAGAATTTTGTCTGCAGTGGAATATTTTTCTACTTTTGAACTCATCTCCAACTTTATTAGGAATCTTTAAGTGCCGTTTTTTAGGCAATACAATGGATTGTTGTGCAACATTGATACTTACAGTGGGGCACAAAAGCTTTTAGTCAGCCAATACAGGTTTGTCCACTTAAAAAGACAATGGAGCCTGTAATATATCATACATCATAGATATACCTCAACTATTTAAAAAAAAAACAGAAAATCACATTGTCTGATTTAAAAAAAATAATAAAACCCGAAGACAGGACTTTGTGGAGACACTTCACTCTCCAATGAGACAGAGAGGCTTTTAAAACTGAAGATAGAAAAAGAACACTTCTAACAGTCTAACAGTGGGGCTGGGTTGATAAAACCAATTAATCGATCTGTATCAATCCAAGCTTATTAGATCAAAAATCAACCCCCATGACTGTTTTTTGTGTGTGATAGTTTGCATTTTTTGAAAAGTTAAAGGCAATGGACAACTTGATTACCACCAAAAACAAGTCTTGTAATTTAATTTCCTCAATCATTTTACAGAACAACATTTAAAATGCTTCATTATTTTTTACAATAAAATCAAAATAGAGAAACAATGGCTGAACTAATGAAACTAAGAACAGCTTTTCAGGAAGAAACAATACACCATGCATGAAAAAATGCAGTACTAAAAAAGACAAAGCTCAAATGTTTAACAATAATTTTCATTCTGTCTAAATGAGCTGCATCTCCTTCTACAGACGATTGTCCTAAAACGTCAGAGCTTCTGTGCAAAGGCAGGCAAACGAAGTGAGAAAATGTGTTGTTATAAATACTTTAAAGATATTAAAATATACTAAAGGTTAATACAATTTTCCCTGCTCTGCTCCATTCTGATGCATTCACCTGCAGACCAGTAGATCCACGTTCCTCTTTGGTTTTCTCATCTGAGCTGGCATCTGGCTCAAAACTGTACGGCCGGATAGCTTCAATATTGCTCACCATTTTTGTTGCACCGCTAATGCTGGGTCTGGGGTTTAAGGGGCTGTAAGCTAGCAGGAGAGTGAGGGATGGGAAGAGGGGTAGGGGTGCTCTGCACCTATGGTCCCATCCAATGCTTAGAGGCAATATTCTACTGAATCGCTGCCCCTCTGTAGAAACAGTCCTAGAAAACAACCGTTTATTGATTTTATTTGGCCAAAACCAGCATAATCCTAATTTATAGACCCTTGGGAATGCTTTTACAACAGCTCAAAAGATGATCGAAGTTGGTCCTTAAACCTCTAAATATATGCAGATTCTCAGCTCAGACTTTCTCTTTCAGCTTTTCTGTCATCAAAAGTAGATTTTAAAAGGTTCACTTCTTTTCTGGCTGCTATGTAAAAGTACAGCAGACTCATCTGTAGCTAACATTTGACAGAAACACCTTGTGAAATGTTCTCACCTTTTATGACATTTTTAGCATGACAGACGGTAGAAACAATATTCTCTCCCGCTCACGGCTGCTAACAATTAAGTTTTAGACCTTAGTGTGCAAGTCTGAGCTTTTTATTCTGTTTTACACTCTCTTCACAGCCACATCTTCATCTTTTTGCAAACTGTTATTGTATATCCTCTTTCCTACACCCAAAAGCTCCAATCCTTTTATTCCCCAACAAAGTTCGTCCTTGAGTTTGAACCACTGATTTCAGAGGCAGCTCTTTTATTCAGTCCAACCACCAGTGAAAACACAGGAGCTGACAAAGACAGATGACTCGCTGTCAGCCAACTGCCTTAAAGGACAGGGAGCTTTCTCTCCTCTCCATCTCCTCGTGCGTGCACACGGAAAACAATTAGCGCTCCTGCAGCAACCCAGCCAAAAAGGGGTAAAGTCAAATCTGTAGTCTCCCAGGTGCTTTCACAACTGTTGAGCGGCGACCTTAAACTGTGGCGCCGACTCCGAGGCTTCACTCTACACACCAGCAAATTTGTCTTGTCAAGAGCAAGCGAACACTAAAAGCCTGAAGGCGCAACACAAATGCATATGGAGCGGGGCAGTGCCGGGAAACAAGCGACCTGCAGAAATTCTCTCTCCAGATTAATATATGCAACTGTCGTCTGTGTGCGATCTCTGTGACGTGCTGATGCAAACTGATAAAGGAACACAAACAGCTGCTTTTATTTCCCCAAAGTTTTTTTTTCCATAATTGAACTAATTCACATCTTTTTAAACTCATAAAATGAAAAATCTAGCAAGTAAAATTAATATCTGGAGTAAAAATCAGGCATAATGAAGCAAATGTTTCCTTTCGCTTGAAAGCTTAAATTTACATTTATTCAAATGTTATCTCATGATGATTTTCTAGCATATTTCTTACACTTGAGAGCAACATAGATTTGAAAATAAATGTTGTATGTGGATATAGTGCTTTCCTACCGTCATAGAAGGCCCAAGGCGCTTTACAGTTACAGTCCCATTAACACATTGATGAATGTACACTGGCACCAATCTATGTCCACAAGGAGCAATGTGGGAATGTCTTCCCCAAGGACACTCAGACTTTGGAACGCGCTTTGAGCATTCACACTGGATTGTCGCTACCTATAACTAGCACATCTGCTCACAGCTGGAAGAAGTTTGCCCTGAAGTGTTGAAGTGGTTCAAATCTCGCAAATCTTGCTCCAGGCTTTTCCCAGCTCTATTCCAATGTATGGAAGACTCTGTCATAAAATTCCGCCCGGACACAAACCGCAATTAATAGTTTGTCCGTCATGATCAATTTTTAATTAGTTGGCACTTCTGTGAAGTGAAAGAGATGTCATCAAACTACTTGTGGATTTTGTTTCTTTGAAACAAACCTTTGCTTTATCATCTGGACATCACTTAAAGCAGCTGGCTAAAGAGAGACCCATGCTTTCTGTTAGGCATTTGGAGACAGTGAACCACGCCTTTGTCACCACTAGGCTGGATTATTGCAATTCATTATACATGAAGGTTAGTGGTATCACTAGACTCCAGTTGGTGCAAAATGCAGCCTCACGTCTTTTAACATCTTTTAATATTATCATATAGTCAAAGGGCAAAAAGGACTTTTCTTTTATTCCACTGCATTGTAAATAATTACGCAAATTGATCAATTGCATTGTAAATTATTCTATTTGATCAATTATATTTGTGCTTGTGTTGGAAATGTAACCTTTAAATCATTCTTTATACATCTTAACAGATTTTATCTGGTACTGTTATATTCTGTTGTCTTTCTGTTTATATGTTTGTACAGCACTTCGCGTCTGCACAAACAATTTCAGTGCTCTTTAAATGTAGTTGGTATCATTATTCTGGTAAATCAAACCTTTTTAGGAAGACTACAACATTTCCTGTTTTCTGTGTGTGTAGGACATCCCACAATGCTGTTCTCTGGCGTCTGCATACATGTATTTGTGCACTTTACGACCAAGAATACATCAGTGACTTTGCTTCTCATCTGTTCCTGAGCTTCTTCCGATGGTGGGATGATGCATAGCTGTTTGTGTACTTCAGTTCTGTAAAATTACAACTGTTGTATTTTAACACTGAACTAGGTTTGAGATCCTTTTCATAGGACTGACATATTTCAAAGTTTATCCAATCGTTCTATTAAGGTTTTTCTCATTAAGGGACAAAGCTGAGTCTGCTGCAGGGAGGGAGAGTTTTTCATAGCTACATTTCAGAGCACAGGTCCTTACCTGATCCGGTTTCGGGATGAGGGGTGAGGTTAATCTCGTCGGCTACTGTTAAAGGAGAGGGGGAGGAAAAACGAGGGAAGATACAAACATTTGGTGTTAAATGAGTGCTCATGACATTCCACATGCATCAACCAAGTAGCTCCACAAACATCAGAGAGGAGCTTCATCTCAATTAGAGGTGGACGCCATGCGAGACTGGCAGGCAGCGCTTTGAAGGGTTTGAAAAGAGAATTTCAAGATAGCAATCAGACCTGTTGAGATATCAACACAGCAGTAAGGAGCAATCTGGTCAGGAAGATTAGATATGATTATAGAGAGTGAGCGGAGACAGGGAGGCAGGCAAAGCAATCAGCGAGCGCTTGACGCCACTTTAAGGTGAATCAATGTAGAGAAGTTGTTGACTTTGGCAAGAAATGAATCTGTCTTGTAGCTGAGAGGATAGAGGGAGGAATACATATATAAAGGAGGAGCTAAAACATGAGAACATGCAGGAGGAGCTTGGCGCAGTTTAGGAACACTGCAAACATGTCCACTGACTTTGTCAAGGGATTATTACAGCAGATGGCATCTATTTTGTTGTAATTTCTGTTTTTCCTGAAGACGGGTTTTGGAATGGGAGGTCCTGCTGTTGGCTGAAGCATCTATCTACACATCTGTAGATCTAAAACAATGTTTTTGTTCCACAACTGAAGTGGAAAATAAGGTAACAAGTTCATAATAATGCAGCTTTGACTTCAAACCTGAAAAAAAATATGCTCAATTTGAAATTATTGAGTGGGACGAGTTTTGTGTATGGGATGAGAATGGAAGGAAGTCTAACATGTGACCCATAGGGCGCAAGTTTGAAGGCTGTACCTAGATCCATGCTTTTGGACTTGCGTGTTTTGATGATCTCTAGCTGGGCGGCGTCTCCAAACTGCTTGGTGCGTTTCTCAGACATACTCTGGCGCCCAAAACCTTCCCTCTGAAAAGCCCTATCGGGTTGGTTTTCATCTGGACTCAAGACCCTGAAACAAGTGAGTCAAAGATGAACATCACAATGAAACCTCTGAAAAGAACTAACAAAGGGAAAAACATGCAGCAAAAATATAGACTAAATAAGATGTCATAAATTTAACACTGTAATTGTATGTTTTTTATTGGTATGAATGTTGCATGAAATGGAGATTTGGTTCATTTGCTTACTTTAGTGCATCTCAATCACCTGCTATGCCTCTACTGATTTGCTGTTCTTATTCCATGGTCCAAGTGAATATTTGATTCTGATGGGCTGAAGGGTGTTTTTAATAAAAAAGTGATGAAGTTCTGATCACGAAGTTTAAATGTTCTATATAATTGTGCTGCCATCTTGCATCCGGTGGACAGTCTGTCCTTTAAATGGCTCTATGACGATTTGCTATTGCTAACCTTATTGTTCCATACAGAATAAATACATGTTTATAAATAATGTTATTATGGTTGTTATTAGGAAACAACTTGTGGAGTTTGTTTCTTTAAAACAAACTTCAGCTTCATCATTTGGACCAAAACAAGCGGTAAGAGGTGAACTTTCTCTCTGAACTGATGCTTTGGATCACTTCTCATGATGTTTAGCATATGTCCCACTGCAGCAGAATGAGGGCGGTGCAGATTCGGTGGACATTACCACATCGCACCGCGTGTCAAATGGTCTTGTGTAAAACTAAGCCTTAAAAATAGTAAGTATTAATAATTGATTTAGTATTCATTTACTTCATAAGTGATCATGGTATAAGTGGTTCATTACCCTTCGAGGTGTCCATTATCAGAGATTAATCAACACAGAGGTGTGAACTCAATGACCCTAACTTTGACCAAGGCCTATCCTTCACCTTCAACTTCAGAGAACTTGAAAAAAAAGAATAAAAACGTTTTGACGTTATAATTTTGGTTATATAATTTTCAATGTTTTATCATCTTGACTTTTTCTACTACATCCAGAGTTTAGATGTTGTTTTAAAATGTCCTTCATGTTCCTGCTGCCTCTTCTAAAAACTAAGCTACTAGTTTTGAGTGCAGGAACCAAAGAAATATTTGGAGGAACTCCTTCAAACGTACCTGTCGTTCTGAGCAGGCAGCTCTTTGGCCCACACTGGCATCCCTTCAGCAGCAAAGCCCACGTCCTCGTGAGAGCTGGACGAGGATTGGTCGGACAGGTGCGGCGGGAGGAGCGGCGGCCGGTCGTCCTCTATGATCACCGTGTCATCCTGCGGCATGTTGACGGTCGGCGAGAGCTGGTAGTTTCCTGGAGGACACAGCGTTTCTTAATCCTCTTATTCTCTTCAAACCAACACCACGTTACTTTCATCAAAGGTTCTCCTTCTTTAAAGTCCAGACGCTGCCAGGTCCATTCTCAGTCCAGCTGACCCAGGTTTATGTGATTTATTCAGAATTCTTCTCCTTCAGGAAGAACAAAGAAAGACCCCTCCTTCATCTCAAGGTTGGAGTCTGATGCAAAACTGAAGCTGGATAAGAAATCCCTCATAGGATTAAATCTATAAACTGAATTCATTGCAGGAAATAAAACCATCAGAATAATGTGGTTTTTTACTGCAGCATCTGCCTTCATACGTTTTAATCAAACAGTTGGCTCCTGTTTGATGCACCTTCCTTTCATTTGGTTTAATCTTTGACCCTGGCAACGATTTTCTAATTATTGAGCACACAATGAGAATAATTACGAAAAAGGAAATACCAGAAAAGTGAATGAACGACTTATTATTTCCCACTGCTACAAGGCACAAACAGCATTTTTGGCACTATCTCCAAATTTAATTTGAGGCTGCTTAATGGAGTGTGTAAGGGAAAAAAGACTTGTAACTTTTGAAGCCAATGTCAAATTAAAAAGCAGGCCAAACGGCTCTTGGCTGATCAGTGGATATAGAGGAAGCCGTTTTTCAGCAGCCACAACAGTGTTCTGATGGCAAAGCACAACCATTAATTCAAGCTGCAGCCCTCAAAAGAAGATTGAAAAACTTATCTGAGCCAAGACCAAAACAATAATATAATAGTTTCCTTTCTTAGCCTCTAAAACGCAGAGTTTTTTTAAATGTAGTGCGTGACTTTGTCTTTAATCTGTTTGTTTTTTTATTTGAAAAGGTTTTGTCAAAACCAGCTTCGGTGCTGGTGGGTGAGGCTGTAGAAGAAGCTTCTTTCTGGGTTTAAAGCCCCCAGCCGGGCTCTTTCTTCTGACCGAACAGAGGTGACCACAACGTCACCGGGGGCGCCGCTGTTTCCCGCCGGAAACAGCCAGGTGGATCACCTCATGGAAATGAGCTGAGTACAGACGACAATCAACCCAAAAGTCTGAAGGAGTTTGTGGTTTAAGACACTTTTCCAGAGAGCGTAAACTAACAAAATGACCTTTAACTCAATTCACGGAGGCCATTTACTAAATCAACTTTTCCACTCTAATGCTTTCTATTTTTTTATATAAACAACAACAATAGACATTTAAAACCACCATATTACTAATACTTTAAAATGTTTCTCTGTACTTTCTATAACTCCAAATGTAAATAAAAACCCACAAATTAAACATAGGCCTGGGCAATGTGGACAAACAATAAAATCTATGATTTTCTTACACGAAATGTGATTTCTGATCATATTCGATTTTTCTCATCTCCCTTCCTTTCTTTTCTGAAACAAAAATAAGAGAAAATACATTCTTATTTAAACATCTGGTTTGGAGGTGGGCCTGAATTTAAAGCTGTAAATGCTTGAAACCATTGCAATAGGTGTTTTGTAAGCAGCCACTAACTGGAGTCTCTCGTAGAGAGCATCACTTAGGAAGTTTCAGGGTTTGAAAAAAATGTGTCAAACTCCCACTTTTGGTATTGACAGCCTTCAAACAGGTTTTGTGGGGTGTGTTTTGTTGTTCCAAGTCTGAAGTCACAAAACCGAACAGTTACATAGAACTTTAGAAGCTAGTTATTTTTATAGTTTTATCTGTTTGCTAGTTCACATTTTGACGTTTGCACGTTGTGAGAGACAGACGGGCTAACCTTTCTCCCTACAACAGATCCGAAAACAGCAGGATGGATGCTGGGAAAATAAAATCCAGATTTGATAAAAATCAACCTTCTTTAGCAGCAAATTCAATTGAATTGATAAAATTGATCACCCAGCCCCAATTTAATGCTTTTACAATTAATTTTCACCAATGGTAAAGAAATACAACATTTTATTAAATGTGAAATGTGCAACTTTACTTGTATTGTATATAGTTTGGGGAAAAAAAGAATATCAACTTTTAAAAGTTTATGAGCAAATCTTAAGTCTCTTTATCTTTTATCTCTTCTTTTCGACACCTCAAACTTTTATTTTCCATCTTTGCTTTGTCTCTGTGACAGCTTTTGAGGTAGAAGCTGAGAGATAAGTAGCTAAAAGGCTCATTTGCAAAGGAAATGCATGGTTACTAATGCATAATTAAATTAAAATAATTCATTAGTCATAAAATGGAACATTTGCAGGGCATGCATAATATGTATGCCAATATGGGAGAAAATATTTGCCAAATATATGTGTTAGCCTGCAGCTGCAGGAGTGTGGCTGAGGGGTTTTCAGTTGTGTTGGCGCTCTTACGACCACCCCACTCCTGCTGTGCACGGGTGGTTTTAACTGTGAATTAGAGAGTCTGGGCAATTCCCCCAGACCACACATTTTCCCATCCAACACGCTCAGGTGGATTCTGGGAACCGCCTAATACTAAAGCTCTAAAGCAGTCCGGTACAAAACCCAGAGAACCCCATCAATGTCACAGTTTGAATCACTGCCGTACGATCAACTGGCAGCGACTGAGCAGAGAAGCAATAAATCTGTCGAGTGTTGCTTGAAAACAGGAGCAAAAATAAATAAAAAATGACCCCCCCTTCTGTATTTTCTTCCAGGGCTCGAGGATGCCATGGTGGAGCCACAACACTGCCATGAGGATTAAGAGAACAGTCAACCCCACCGCAGGATCACACAGCTAGGAGGGTTGGAGCAGTCACCAATTTAGGTTCCTATAGCAGAAATCATGACTGTAGGGAATGTAAAGGCACAACAACAAATAAACAGAGATACAAGGAGGCAGGAACACAGTGTGAATGACACAGGAGTTTACTTTCCCTCCTTTTCATTTCCCCTCCGCTTGATCAATTTGCATAATTAGTGAGGAGGTTATTGCCAGGGGTGCTGGGCCTTGAAAGCTCTTGGCCTGAAGGGATAATTAAGGCTCTCTGTTATCCTTGGCATCTTCAGGGCGAACAGAAGCAGTGAGGGGTGGAGGAACGTGCGCAGTCCAAGCTAAAAACGCAGGGTACACCCTGAACAGGTCACCAGTCTGACGCGGATCACACTCTACACACACACTACACAAACACACTCACACCTACGGACAACTTAGAATCACCAATTAACCTATGAAGCCTTGTTCTGGACAGTAGGAGGAAACCGGGATCCCCAGAGAAAACCCACGCATAAACAAGGAAAACATGCAACAGCAGAAAGATCCCAGCTGGATTTGAACCAGGACCGTCTCTCTGTGAGGCAGCTTTGTTTATTTTAACATTCAAAATTAAAGGTATATAAAAATAGTTTTTTGTTTTTTTAATTTCTATTTAAGATACAATAATTGAATGAGTTCAGTAGATTGATTTTCTACATCTTCTTTTTTCCACTAACAGTCTGACTAGCTTTTGTCTAAATAAATAAATAACAAGCAATTCCAATAATATTTAGGCCCAAAGTGAAACTGAATATATTTGTTGAGAAAATCGCAGCACCTCTAGTGTCAAGGAGAGGGCAGTGGGTTACAGCGTGACCTTATCTCCTTATTCAGTCCACAAAGCGCATTTAGAATAATGTTGTAACCCTCTGCATGCCTCAACAGTCCCACCCACAGCAGACCGAAGAGTGGAGCTCCATATTTAAAAACTCACCATGGCATGTCTTCTGGAGTGTTAAGAGAAAGAAGAATATATGCACTGTAGGTTCTTAGGCTGTTTGGCTCCGTGGAGGGTTGTAGGGACGTGTCGCCACATCTGAAGGGGAGCACAGGTGTGTCTGGCAGTTCCCCATGAGACTCCAATGGCCACTTTCTGTGCAGTGCATGTGGTGATTGTATTGTGAAGTATCCGTAGGAACATTGAGAGCTGCACGCCGTCATGATGTGGTGGTGTCGTACGGTGACCTTAAGCATTCAGACACAACTCCAGCAGTAGATGGTGAACCTCACTGTACTTAGACAGTCTCTGAATCGTCTCATCAACTCAGATATGGAAATGTGTTTACCGATGCTTTTATAGAATTCTTCAAAATAAGTAAACCGGATCTCTCAACATTATCCATGTCTTCTGTGCAAACATATAGTAGATACACACTCAATGTTTCCATGTAGCAAGCTAAAAACTTTCAACAGTAGTTCCTATCACACGCAGTGGGAGCATCTAGTTTATGAACACAGTTGGCCAAGTGTCCAGCAGAGAATTTGATGAGCCTTAAAGAGAGGTTTACACCAAACATGATTCCTGTTTGGTGTAAACCTCTTGATGGGCTCCTTGGGCAGTGTGCAGGGTTTGCACAGATAAAAACAATAAAAAACCTGTACAACACGTATGTGTCACACCTACTCCTCCCTAACTTATTTAAGTAGCATGACATTAAAAAATGTGCATTAACATTTTCGTTCTATGGGTTCATCAAGCGGTTTATGACATGGATATTTGGTGTGGCCCACCTGTGTGTCCAGAACATATTTGCACTGATTGTGACAAATACTGTAGCAAAGCAGCGGTGACTGGATGTAACTGAGACCGACTGTGTGACACGAGTGAGGGACATGAAGAGTCTGGACACTCATTTGTATTTAATATTTGTCCTTTCTTATTTGACTAGCTGTACTTTTTAATGTAAGAAAAGTTTGAAAAGAAGAAATAAAACTGTCAAGACTTTGGAACTTGCTTCATCTAATTTGGCTCTCATGCCTGCTCACCTCACTGTAGACCTCAGCTTGACTCCCTTTATAAAAGCACCTCTACAACTATTAAGCTCTGCTGCCAAATGACCTTAAGACAGTGATCTTATCTGGCACAGGGAAGCAGCATAACTGCTGCATCTCCTTTATTATCTGCAATGTGCTTCCTTCCCATTTGACCCTGCACGCTCATTATAAGCTGTTGCTGTTTGTTAAGCATGGAAGAACGTAGCTACAGTGGCAGCATGATGGAGCTTCACCTATTAACACTTTTTGTTTACACTGGCAACAGCATCAGCCAATTTGCATGAAAGGAAAACAAGAGTTCATACTTATGTGGCATTGATTAATGAGACAGTCGTGGTAAGAGCTCATTTAGAAAACAGATTAAAAGTTACCAAATTGACTTTCTAACTTCTCCTCTGCTCAATTATGTTACAGGTGTTCCTCATTCCTCTTTAAATCTAACTAAACTCCTGTCATCTTTATATTTCCCTAAACACTTTTTCACAAAAAAAGGAGAATTTTGATGGACGGTCATGGAATTAAAGCATTCTGCTGCACCATCTGGACTACAGGAGCACTCCTTTGCAATGGAGAACTGTAATCTTCCATCAATCCATCTACTGTTGGAGTTCTGCACTCATGCAATCCTGCACAGCTGCATGCAAAGCTCCCACGCATGAATGCAAATATGCTGGCTAATCTCTTGCACTTTGTCAAACAAGTACACAAATTTTCAGGACTCCTCATCGCTTGTTTGAACAGTGGCAGCACAACAAAAGTCTTTCAAAGAGTAACAATCATCAAAACACACACAAAAAAGAAAATTAACAACATTCTCTGATGCCGCCTGAAGATACGTTCAAACCACACTCGGCAACTCGCTTTCAAGCAGCCACTTCCAATGACAGGTCTATGTAAACGTTACAGCATTACAGGCTTCAGCATTCAAGACTTGTGTCGCTTCACAAGTTTCTACGCCTGTTTTTGGGCTCTATGGACGTATTGATGGCATCCTTTGTAATACACAGAAGTGCAAACCATTGAAACATTGATCATGGTAAAATAGAAGGGTTTGTTTCTGGCTGGAACTTTGACAGCAAGTATTGTATAAACTGGATTTGAGCTGTGAAAGAAAAAAAGCATGGAGCAAGATTCACCAGATTTGCACAGATTCCACATTTCACACCGAACCTCTTCTGACTGTAGGAGGTGGACATGTGGTGGTAAACAGTAGAAAAAGAAGAAGAGGCCCCTCCCTCTTTGTCCAGTTTGAACACCATTGGGCTTATACACTATAAGGAATGCGCATGTTCTTTTATGTGTGTCAAATACCTGTTATAATCGTAGCAATAGACAGGAGGTTAAACTGATGGTAAAAAGCTGAGGGGAGGAACCCGCTGTACCTATCGTCCGTGGGATCATTCCTGGTCGGGGCATCAGGTTGTCATCGAGGCCTTCAAGGCCACCATACAAAGAGTGGGAGATTCTGCGCTCGTGGTCGTCCAGGGAAGTGTTCACAGTCTGCTCTGATGGCGGGGGGCTTCCTGGAAGCTCCTAAATAAAAGAGGAGATAAGGTTAGATTTGCTGCAGGGCTTCTTCAGTCTTCAGAAGTACACGGATTAATGGACTAATGCCAAAATGCATGGTACTAAAAATGAGAAAACAAGAATAATAGGAATACTGTTCTGTGCAGTTGTGAGTATTGACGAACACAGAGGTAGCTGTTCATGCTAATGCTACCAGTGAGGAAACAGGGATGAATGAGCATGGATTTCCAATGAGCTGTTGAGCTGCCGGCTCCACGCACAACACTGCAGATGAAGGTGCACTTGCTCCATCTCCACATTCCACGTAAGACCTGGTTTTTGTTGGATGAATCTAGCATTCACTGTTTAAGTTTGAAGCCTAGTGAGACCCTGTGTCTGAGTCTGAGTAAGTTTTACCCCTCAGTGTTTGTCAATTGGATCGTTGACTGTATTGATTTGCAACAGCTTGTGTATTTCTTCCTGCCATCATGACATATTTTGCCAGAACGCTAACCATCATCACAGGCATCACATGACAAGTGTTAGGACCCAAGTCAATACTGGAGCCAAATTACCCAAATCAATGAACGTAAATAGCAGGGATGGGCTTCGATCTGCTCGCTGATCCCTTATGGGTATAGAAGGTCGTAGAGAGGAGTAGTTGCATCTTAAAGGGAGCCCAGGTGTGTCTTGCAGTTCCTTTATATAAGTTACATGCACTTATGACGTACGTCAGCATCATCCACATAGTAACCCTTACGGTGCGAGTATAGGCCCTTTACTGACCACCCTAACCTCTGTGCAAATGCCACATGCATGGAGAGTCCAGGTAATATGCAGGATGCTGACACAAACAATGCCCCAGACTGTCTAATTTGACTGTGTGTTTTTTTATTCCAATCACCGATGGTGACCTGTGTAAGGCAGACCAATACTTGTAGAGTAGGCCTGGTCCTGATTCAATTCTGGCTAAATGCTGTGAATCACAGCAGAACCACAAAACCAATCAAAGCAGACAGACAACAAAGCCACCACCAGGAAATAACCCATTCCAAAGGTCACCATATGGTGCAGTGACTGCTGGCTGCTCCTGACTTTGAATGAGGTAGTTAATGAATGAGCTGGATGCCTTTGTACCAGCAGAGGGGATTTGCCATACAGACTGCGTATTGACAGATCGCACTGCAACTCCATGCATATTCAGTCTGATAACTGAGCTCTGGGAAGGGCTTGAGCCTGCCGGGTGCCAGTGGTGCTGCTAAAGCGGGCTGCTCTCATTTTGTGTGGGTTTCTATGGCAATGGATGAAGTAGCAGAAGCAGTCAGCCTCAAGATTTATGCAATGGCAAACAATTTGGACTGATTTGATCTTGGCTGTCGGGAAACAAAGACACGGAGTAGGAAAAAAAATGCAGTTGTTTGAATCTGTATGCCAACAAAAGTCACAATAAGTGAAGTTTTCATCGCAATAACCGGATAATAGAAAAAAAACATTTGATTGACAGCTTGTTATGACATGTCTTTTCACAGAATCTCTGCAGGGGCTTTTTATGGCACTTTTTTGACTAAATAATGCTTTTCCTCTTTTTGTGCCACTAGTGTCGTGGACACCTTTTCAGGCGGACAGTTGTGCTGCCTCAGGCCATGCCTCCAGCTGCACATGTGAAGCAAAGATACCTGTGTTGAGACTTTTATTGATGCGCTAAGCTCTCTGAGAAGTTTCACTGCCTAAGTCTGCACAAGTGCCCAAATAGGGTCTCTCAGCAAATAAACACGCAGGAATATCCTTAGAGAGGTTGAGTCCATGCACAGGGCGGATGCAAGACAGCACAAACTACACACTTGGTGCACTTATGCATGCAGAGAGCCCGACGCGTACACAAAACAGCGCTCCAGGCTTAGCCTCTGCTTTCAATTACCACACAGACCGAGGGGAAATCAAAACTTTGACACACTGTGTTGGAAAAGGAGGGCTGGGCAGCCAGGCAGTGCCACAGGCGCACACGTGCACAAATACGTGCACAGACACACAGACTCCGGTTCGGTTTTCGAGCAGGTGACAGCAAACGTGAAAACATGACATTGAGGAGGAGGGAAAAAAATCCACTGGTTCTTGTTTTTGCTGCATTTGTCTGTGGGAGAGGAGGGCTTGTAGTTCCAGCCCCACCTGCACACTTTGTTTCATTGGATGAATTTATGAATTAATGCTCAGAAGAGGCTTTTCAGGGGTCTGCTTGAGGCTGTTTTACATTTTCACATCAGACTAAACCTCATTAAAGTCCTTTTATGAGTCTGCACAGCTGCAGTTAGCCAGAAACAAAAACAAATTATGTTTTTGCACAAACGAAACGACATTTAAGCAAATGACACCGTCTGGCAACATCCTTTGGTTCACTGGAAATGCCAATCCTCAAGGGAACCAGGACACAACTTTATTGACAATTTGTTTAAAATTTACAATTGAAATAGAAACTTTGAACTATTTTGTTAGCTCTACAGAGAAAACTGAGTTTATAGTCCTACTTTTTTATGTCATGAAACTTCAAGAATAGACAACAGGAATAAACTTTCCAGGAAATAAAATGACATTAAGGAAGCTAACTGTAACCATTTACTCTGAACCCACACAATCACCTCTACAACATTCTGGAAACAGGCAAAAGAACAAAGTCAAGTTAAAAATATATGATTTAAAAAAGAAAAAGAAACAAAAAGGAAAAATGGCGCAGTTCTCAAAGATGGAAAATAAAGCAAGACGCATCTTCAAGATGTATGTTTGGTGTAAAGCTGGAGTTTTTTTAAACATGGGAGTCAATTGGAAATTGTTTTGTTTTGACACAAGCCTCTAGTGGTCAATTGAGAAACTATAACATTTAATATTTCTGACTGTATATGAGAACTGGACTGAATGACTCCTCGCCCTCATGGCACCCAAAACAGGAAGTACCTGCTGGCTCCAAGAAGCCAAAATGCCACAGACTTCTATTGAAAAATAGCTTTCTCACTCATTATATTTGCCATTCTTGCTTTGATACCTTCGAAATCCTCATTTCTTTCATGCTATTTTTGTCTTTCTTGCAAGACATTCAAGTTATAAATTGACCAATCAGATAAAAGTATGTGGTCTCACGCCAAACATTCAAATGTTCGATTAACAGATTCTCCCAAACTTGCTTCCAACAAGCTCACTCCTGATTGATGAGAGTGGTTGCCATAAAAATGATGACTCAGACTGACTAGGACCAATCACTGCTTACTGACGACGTCTGGCTTCAACATGATGCTTACCACAAAAAAAGTGAGACTAAATTGACTTTCACTGGAATTTCACTGGAGCCAGAAGTAAAGCATTTTCTCACTCCCTCCAGTTTTCTTATACAGTCAATGGTTTCTTCCTAAATTATGGAACAGGCTCCCTTTTTGAGGTTAAATAAAGTGAAAAAATGAAAAAAAAACTGCTGTCACCCATAAAGATGTATTTAAAAAAGATAGTTCTGTCTGGGAGACATTTTTCAGGAATCAGTAATCATCTGGACAGACTGGCGACCTGTTCAGGGGGTCCCCTGCCTTCGCCCATTGCCGGGATAGGCTCCAGCAGCTCCGTGACCCCGAAAGGGAACAAACGGAGGAAGATGAGTAATCATCAAAGTTCTGCTGTTTCATTACCATTTATTTAGAGTTTGTTGGCATTTCTGCAGCACTTTGCAGAAGCATTTGATTTTATAGATCCATACTGCAGTCTTTGGTCTTTCAGAGACTGGATGGAGAAAAAAATAAGCATATAGTCAAGGTCAGTAATAATGAGCGATCTGGAATCAGTATGGCCCTGTCTGGAAAGGGGCGTGTAATGGAGGTGGTCTACATGAGGTCACTGACAATGCTTCTGTCTTCTAAGTTGTTAAAAGACTTCGCTGTCACCTATAAAAATAGTTTGAACATTCAGTACAATACAGATTTTAGGAGAAACAACTCTTTGCAATTGTCAAAGTGCACAATTGCAAAAAAACTTAATTTTTTGTAGTTTTCCAAAGCAGATTTCTCCAGAAAACAATAACTATTTATCGTGATTTAACACAAACAGCATGACAGACATTGCTGTAGTTTTAGAAACCTAAAGGTCTTTCTGGTATGCTTAAAAGTCTATGGCTGTCTGGAGGCGTTTCTCCTCACAAAGATGTCAGACCTTTAAAGATGAGACGGATAAAATCTTCCATCATGTGATGCACTGAGAGGTTAACCAATCAGAATTGAGCATGGGCTGGCCTCAGCAGAAAGTCACCCAAAAGCAGCCTTAACCCTTTAACACCAGAGCTTCAGCTGCATGGTTTACGTTCTTAAACCACGGTAACTCTTCAACCGTTTACGCAATTAAAGTAATTCCAGCTGACTGTGCAGCGGAGAAAAGCAGCTTTGCGCTGATATGCAGCACTTTACAGTAGTGAAGTACTTGTGGAATCGGGCAATTTACATTTCCGGTAGTAATTGTCTGTGATAAGCAAAGCGGCTTTTCTCAAAATCAAAACCATCTGATTCAGATTGGTCCAAAACTTACGCTAGATAAAGAGCTGGTGTTTTAGGTGTCACCAGGGTGTCAAAGGGTTAAACAGACAGAAGAGCCAGAAAATCAAAAATTATTCAGATTAAACATAATTGATATTTAGAAATGAAAACAAAGCTTAAGATAAACGAGTCCGATTATGCACCATAAAGCAGCATATTAAGAGTTCTTTAATCATTTAATAGATGATTGTGAAGTCTGAGGAAAGAAATCCTCACAGCAAAACAATTCATTTTGTCTAATCACATTTTAAATTTTAAACAAAATTGCATTTTAGAAGCATTGTAGAGCTTTATTTTTATCAAACTTTTCAACCTAACCTTGAGGGGAAAATCCCTCCAATGATTTGACAGTGCTGAACAGCATTTGAACGGGTCTTGGAGGGCAGGAGTGATCCTACTGGTCTGTGGGAAATTCAACCTTTGCTCTTCAGACCAAAAGCTTCTTTAACTGCCTTTGGTCCACATCTGTGATCCATTTTACTGAATGATGAATTTGTTATCACAGTTTTAATGCACACCATTTGGGATGTTCTCTCAAAATTCTATGCTACAAAACCTGAACCCCAAAGTCATTCACTCATACGTGAAAAAAATTAGGTCAACTTTTCTGCCACTTAAATTATAACTTAAAAACCCCCCAAAAAAAAAAAAAAAACACCTTTCCAGATAAAGATGAATTACCTCATTTCTCTTGACCACTCGTCTGGCAACAATGAGCTGGATCATCCCGCGCTTGTTGCCCTCCGTTGACATGGACTTGCGTAACGTCTCCATGGCGTCTTGGTTGGTTTTGCCCAACAGAGACTCCCCGTTGACAGCGATCAATTGGTCATTTACCCTCAGCCGCCCGTCCTTTTGGTGCAACATGTTAAAAGTGCATACTTCAAGGTTTTAACTTGCACTTAAAAGCAAAGAGTGCACTTTCCCCAACAAGCAGACGGTAAATACAGTGCCATAAATAAATAGCAGCCATAACGCCAACTCAATAACGTTGATCAATAGGACCAACAGTCTGCTCTCTGAGTGTATTCTGAGAGTGCTTTTAAGAACATCATCACAGTCTGTCAACACCGTCTAGTTTGCTTTAAAAACAACAAAGCTGAACTATTGAAATTAATGACAGCACAACAGACAGCACAATAAAACATGGAACTTTGAAATCCTAGATTTTCTTGGACATTTATTTCTGAAACAAGAAGAAACTTGCTGTTGAGGCGCATTAATTATTGTTTAAACTATTGTTCCTATCTGTTGTTTTTAAGATTGATGACCATCTTTGAGCTCCTAAAGCGTGGAACAGTATGATTAATGATAATGAGAGGTTTGCATTCTGCCTGAAGCACAAATAAAGGCAACTCATTCTGAGACTGTTTAAGTACAGAGAAAATAATTACTAAAAAAATCTTTCTGAAGACACATTCAAACATGCACTGCTTTCCATTTGTTGCATGGCAACAAAGAAAAGACGGTCACCAAAAAACACCATTCCCAGCACAGCTGCAGCCAGACTTCAAGAGCAGCATGCACAGCAGAAGTGGTTTCATTTGGCCTCAGATCAGGCGATTAAACCCAACAATAACCTTCAGAAACCTTTTTTCTAAAAACTACTCATTGAATCCTTTAGGCTACCATAGAGTGCAAGTAAATCTAAATCTCGATCTTATTCTTTATTTTATCTAAAACTTTCTGGCACTGCAAACATACTTGAAAAAATAAAAAAAATCACCATGGTTTTAAGTTGTCTAAACTTCTCTTTGTTCGACACCTTTCCAAGCTTCTGTCATAATCAGTACAGTTGAGAATGTATTTGTCTAATTAAGAGCTACGATCTACAATGAGGGAAATTATTATTGAAATGAGTCAAAATCCTTTGTGCTCCATATTCTTGACAGTGAAAAACGTGATTAAAGACAAAAAACTAAGATCCTGTTCTCAATTTATTCAATTTTTTTCGTAAAATGATTCATTTCCACGAATTAGTCTACTTTTTTGTCATTTTAATCAAAATAAGCTATTAATAGGGACACAGAAACCCAAAAAATGCTAATCATCTGCTTACAACTAGCAAAAACATACACATTATTGGTCTATTGGTCTGCTTTACACTCAAGGTAAAGTAATTTGAATAGTTAGCTTCGTTTAGCTTATTTTTCCCTTTTGAAATGCTTGTGTGGAACTCAGATTTTGATTAAACATTTTCTGTTAAGTGAGAATGACTTGGACAGGTAATTTTACTAATTTCAAATGATTTTTTTCTTCAGATTTGTGTTCTTTTTCGTTTTTAGACACTTGTTTTTGTCGGACTTGTAGAATTTTGTGTTATGCTTATGTTTCACATCATAACGGAAATTCAGTAGTATTTTCAATTATACCCAATTCTCTGACATGGATTAAAATGTTCTGTACCTTGCAGGCCGCTCCTCCATTAATAATAGATTTCACAAAAATGCCCAGATCTGCGTGGTTTTCCTTGGAGCGATTTCCTTTGACGCTCACGCCCAGCCCTGCAGAACCAGAGTCGCTGAGCGGGATCTCAAAGGTCAGAAACTCTCTGGTACCGTCAGGAGTTAGAACCAAGTCATCCTCCTCTGTCCTCTGCTGGAACAAGAAGGGAAAAAAAGACAAAATGATGTCAATTTATTTAACTGAACACAAAAATCAAGTGTTCCTAGATTTACCAACTGTAAATTAACAAACATAAATGCAAGCAAAATTAAATAAACCCTGTTAAAAAGGTTACAAATGCTGTCCAGAGGGTTCAAGCTGCACCCCCCCAAACTGTGGGGTCAGGTGGAGCAGGAGTGGTAAAAAGGACATTCATTTCCCTGTTGAGGTTAATAAAAAGTACCTGTGTTGAAACTGCTGGACAGCCGGTAGGGAGGCAAAGCAGAGAGCCTCATCCACTACAACAAATTTACCAGGGTTGAACAGGGGGGGCAGCCTTAAGTCAAAACTGGTGATTATTAATTAGTCTGAACATACCATCAAGTCTTCTTCATTATCATCCAGTTAATCTTAGGAGGTGGTTCATCAATGTTTGTAAAAAAAAAAAAAAAAGCAGGTAAAAAGGCAATTTATAGGATATTTAAGGTTGGATTTTTATACTAATAAATTAGCTGCATCATCTTTAACACAATTTAAAAACCCACTCCAATGAAAGTGGTGTTTTTGGTGTTTTGAACGTGTTCTTGTGCAGTTTTCCTGATGATGGAGGACATACAGAGAAAGCTTAAGCTTAAAATTGCATTTCTCAGAATTTCTTTATTCAAATTGTGAATCAGGAGCAGATGAAAAAAAAATACTGTTTATTTGTGACAAAGAACCCAGTAGGGGTGGGATTATATAAACTTATATATATTATACTTATATATAAACTAATAAATCAAGCTCAGCATGTCTGTAGTTAATTATCACTATATTTAATTAAGAAAATGTGATTTAAGTGTTGTTGTTTGTTTTTTAATCTATGCATTTTATCATTTCTGTAATGAGTTTGATCAATCTTTATTGCTTTAACCACAATGCTCGGAATCAATCAATCAATCAATCAATCAATCAGTCAGTCAGTCAGTCAGTCAGTCAGTCAGTCAGTCAGTCAGTCAGTCAGTCAGTCAGTCAGTCAGTCAGTCAGTCAGTCAGTCAGTCAGTCAGTCAGTCAGTCAGTCAATCAATCAATCACCAATCAATCAATCAATCAATTAACATACGCTGGGGCGGGCAACAAGCTCCCTTCAACAGGGGAGGGGAAGGGGGGTGGGCTTGCTCCACGCCAACGGTCCTGCCCACAACTCAGAGGGGATTTTCTGATCAACTACTGCTGCTCTGTAGGAACTGTTTCCTGGAAAATGATTTGTTGCTAAAGATGGCATCATCATAATTCAAAGTCCACTGGGAATGCTTTGAAAAGAGACAAAAAGATGATCATAGAGGGTCTCAACACATCTTTCCCTAAAGCCACGAAAAGTATGATAAAAAACATTAAAAGAATGACGATACCTTTTTATATCTCAGCTAAAAATAGCAAAAATCCTCACAAAAAGCCTTGATTTTTACCTAAATGTTGTTTAACTAGAAAAAAATATTTTTCTGACATTAAAGCTTGTCTGTAGGCTGAAGAAACTTGATGTATCAACTCTTCTGGTTTGCACATTGGTCGGCCACTTACTTTCAATCCCACTGAGTATAGTTGACTCCTACAGTCTAGCCAGCATCAATTAACAATTTTTCAGACTGGAGCTTCTCAGACAATGTGTTCCAAAGTGTGGTACAACTGGATGTGGCAGAGTTTTAGGTTTCTCTGGGAGCAGCGATTGTTTGGTCTTATGCATCTGCATCTAGTGCAGTGACATTTACCACAATATTTCTGCAAATACGACAGGGAAAACCTTTCTTATCGGTTACACCTGTAAGAAATTTGCAGTTCTGCATGAATAGAAGTCTCTTCCTCCAAAATATCAACAAGCAAAAAAAAAACTCTTTAATCTAAGACTTATTTTAATTTGACTACTATGTGTGTCTGTGTAGAAATAACTTGGTTGAGAATCAATTTAAATGTAAAAAATATAGATATATGAAGCAAATTATTGCTATCAGTGTCTGAAACAAGCAGTGAAGTTTTCCACCAGCCCTTAACAAACACAGCAACCTAATTGGCATGCTTAGTACTCATTTACCTCTACAACAGGTGCCTCTCCCCCTCTTTTCCATATTCATTCTCCTTCTGTATTCTAATCCAGCAATAAAAAGATATTCTCTCCTTCGCTCTCTCTGTTATTTGACAGCTGTCATCTGAATAGATGGGTGAGTGCACGCAATTATGGTGCACGCCTAATGAATTCAATCATCAGGCTCGGTGTCAGCATGTCATTAGCTCCCTTTGTTTGCTGGGAGAATGATGGAATTACTATGGGCTGGAACAGAGGAGGGAGAAAGAAGGATGGAGGGAGGGAGAGGAAGAGGGCGAGACAAGGATGGAGGAGGAAGGAAAAGCAGGAAACAGAAGGAGGTAAGCAAAATAAGACAAAGGACAAACAAGCATGAGCTGCGTCTCAATGCCAGCATGGAAGGAATGCTGCACAAAAAGGTAGAAGCGTAACCTCCAAGAAAAGGGCTGTCAAACTTCAAACAGAGTAAAAACCAATTTACCACTTCTGCGATGTTCTGAGTATCTTTAACAATTCCAAATAGTTCTTTTTGTTCAATAGTTAATACAGAAGCTTATTGAAAACTGAACCTTGGTTATTTTTAACTCATAGCGATCAGAGCATCTGCCATCCAATGTTTGAATCCTGTTTATCTAACAGGTACCAATTAGTTAATGTAAATGGTCAGTCCTCTCATTGCACTGGAGTCCCACAGGCCTCAGTTCTAGCACCCATCCTGTTTGCTTTACCTGCTGCACTTAGGAAACATAATCAGAAAACACGGTATTAATTTTCACTGTTATGCAAAAGATACCCAGTTGTATTTACCAATTAAACCTGACCAGAATGACCATATAGAGAAACTGATGCATCAGAGGCATCAAAACCTGGATGACAATGAATTACCTCCTCCCTAACCCAGAAAAAACTGAAAACCATAAATATAGCCCCCAATTCAACAGAAACCTGGAGGTTTATATTGGACCAGGATTGATCCTTTAAGGCTCACACATCACAGGCTTGTAAAACTGCATTTTCTTCGCTACATATCTAGGATCAGAAATATATTATCTCAAAGTGATGCTGAAAAACTCATCAATGCATTTGTTCTTTATAAAGTCTCCAGCTTGTTCAGAACTCAGCAGCTAGATTGTTAGCAGGAACTAGCAGAAGAGATCACATCACTCCCGTGTTAGTTTCGCTCCATTGGCTCTCAGTTGATTCTAGAATCAAGTTCAAGATCCTCCTGTTAACCTATAAGGCCTTACATGGAATGGCGCCGTCCTATATTAAGGACCTCATGGTCCATTACCACCCAAACAGGACATTTCACTCATAAAATGCAGGACTGCTTGTGGTTCATAGAATTTCTTTAAGTACGGTTGGAGGTAGAGCGTTTAGCCACCAAGGCCCTGTTTTATCAATATTAATATGCTAAAATGTAGATTTTCTATTATTGTTATTGTTATTACCATCTGCTATATGTGCCATTGTGCATGCAACTTACTATAAACAAGTTTGAATCACATTTCAATAACAATTATAATTAGTAGGTAGTAGGCTGCTAGAAGTTAGATTCAATTCAGTTTATTTATATGACCCACTGTTATAACAATAGTCATCTCATTGGGCTTCATAAAAGTAATTGTATAGTAAAGATGATATCATAAAGAACGCAAAGTCATAGAATTCAATAGGTAATGACTAAACTAAACTAAACAGACTAAACTAAACTGAACTAAACTAAACTTAGACTCTCCTTCTCTGTAATGAAAAACTCCTTAAAAAAACTGATTCTGGGAATAAAAAATACCTCAGCAATGTCCACATGAAGGAGGGATCCTCCCCCAGGACGGACAGGCGATGTACCAGAACTCTTAGAAAAGAATTAGCTTATCTAACGCTACAACTACATGTTTAGATAGTCCAGCAGATGGGCTTCATCCAGATGAGCCAGAGACAGGATCCACAGCCAAGTGTGGGGTAGGAGCAGGAGCAGAGATGAGGTGCACGGTCAGGTAACGGTGCAATGACGAGCCAAAGACGAAGTCCACAGCCAGGTTACAGGAGCACGAGCGAGTCTACTGGAGACTGGGGGAAGTATGGTGCATCAGGATTCTGTCCTCTTTCTCATTTACTCCTCTCCTCTATTCTCATGCCTCTGTTTGCTGCAGTGCAATTCATGTGTTGTCCCTCTTTCCCACTCCCCTCCAGGGGAGCGGGAGTGATTCTAGATTCCAATCTGTGCTCCTGTGGCCATGGACCTTCTCGCACTCCCAACTGTCCCCAAGTTCCATATGTGTCAAACTCAAGTCCCAGGGGCCAAATGTGGCCCGCCATTTCACTTTATGTGGCCAGCGAGAGCATAAAAGTTTTTAATTTCTTAAAATATATATGTATTTTTAGTTGATTACATATTATTTATGTGTAGCTGCTGTTATATTTATTCAATATTTGCAGGTCTTATGTGTGTGTGCAGAGAAGTTGTTGTCATCAAACCATCAGTTGGATGCAAGGCTGTGTGCAGCCTTTTTATATAAAATGTTACATTATAATACATGTTCTTTCTAGCTCAGTTTTATGTTATTTTTCTTTATTCACTTGGACAGTTTGATCGTGGGTTTAAATAAGCGGGCAATAATTTAAAGGATTAATGCTAGGGAAACAAGCAAACATATGTTTTCTATGCAACTGTAATTGTCACTTTAAAAAGTTCTTTAACAGTCATGGTATGTCGCCTGCCCGTCCTGCCATGGGAGAGGAACAATCCTTCATGTGGACAACCCTTTTTTCTTCCGTGAATCCGTTTTTTTAGGACTTTTTTCTTACTGAGAGGGAAAGTCTAAGGCACGCTCAGTTTAACTTAGTCTGTTTAGGTTAGCAATCAGCTATTATAGTTTATAACGGATTTCATGGGTTTTTTGTACAATTAGTGAAGTCCGTTGAGACAACTGTGTTGCAATATTGGGCAATATAAATAAAACTGAATTGAATCGAACTCAGTCAAAATGAGAAACTGGCTAAGTTGACATTTTCAAAGTTTGTAAAAATGTAAGCGACTAAACTTCCGCTTCTTTGAGTGTGACACTTTGTGACACTTTCTACTCTGACAACATAATACTCCACTGGCAAGAAGCTGTGGAAAAGTATTTGTCCCGCTGCTGAAATCGAGCAGTCAACACAGAGATTTTAGATTTTCAGTAATTGTGATAAACCAACTGCCAACATTGGCTGTTAAAACAATGTTTCTTTTCAATGAGATTGTAGTTGTACTCCAAATGTAAGGTGCCAACAAGATTTTTATTTAAACGGCTTGGAGTTTTTAGATTCCTTTTCTGAGCTCATCTTTCTCACTACATTATGAGAAATTAATAGACTTGGCAAACGGAACTATCCTCTGTTTCCCATCTGAAAGATCACGCCTCGCGTCATCCATTAATTTCTGATATTAGACACCTCTTGGGGCATGATTCCTTACTTGGAGAGTAACAATTTCAAATGATTTTAACCTTTTTCTTGACTAACTGTTTTTCATCTTCTGTGTTTAATGCTTATGTGAGCAGGGGGTTATTCCAGAAAGCAGGTTATATGAGTTACCACGGAAAGTTTGAGGATAAGGAAGCATATAACCTCAGCTTTCGGTTCCAGAAACAGAGGTTTGTCAAGTTGCCATAGCAACTCATGCTCTGAACATAACCTGGTCTGGAGCAGGTTTAGTTGAAGGTTAGTTTGTTTTCAAAGAGGTGAAGCATCATGGCGTGTCCATTTGAAGATGATTTAGTGGATGAAGAAGCTCAGATAATGCTTTTTCCACCATGAGAGGGTGATAAGACCACATATGGATGTTATAGAGATAAACTTTTTACATTACTCTAACTTAATTATTTGCTTCAGTTAAGATATTAATAAAAATAACACCAAGTTATCAGACAGTTATTTTACTTTCATTCAAAGTAATTAAATCAAGTAGGTGTAACTTGTTGCTGCTGTTAGATCGCCACCGGAAGGAATTGTGGGATACCATTCCCTTTGCCTGTCTGGACGGATTGAGGTTAGGTGGGGTTTTTGACCAAATGTGTTGACTTGTTTAGCTGTATTACTGTGTTTTGCAGAGTTATTTGTTCTGTTATGTTTGATTCTTTCTGCACCATGAGTAAAGAGGGAGGGAGAGGATGATGAGGTTATTTGGCAGCACTACTGCTATACAAAGTTTCAAGAACTGAAGTTAGAGTAAATGAATGTGGCTTCATATTGCAAATCCACACAGCATCATTCATTTTAATTGTAGTAGGTTTAGGGGATGTCATCTGGACTTGGTTTTAAAGTTGGAAGACGTTTCGCCTCTTATCCAAGAGGCTTAGTCAATTCTGAAATAGCTGGTCTAAGAGCTGGTATATATGCGCTCATGGGGGAGGAGTCAGACCTGAAACTGGAGGTGTTGTCCACTTAGCCTACATGGTTTTGGGTTGTTACGAAACCATGTAGGCTGGTTGGAAACGTCTTCCAACTTTAAAACCAAGTCCAGATGACATCCCCTAAACCTACTACAATGGAACCAACCTGGATGAATGAGAGTCTAAAATAGACATTCATTTTAATGTTATAACAATGAGAATAACTGCACGTTCAAAATTAGACATTTGAGATTTCAAGAAGTACAGTAAATTAAGATGGAAAAACGTTTATTCAATTGGAGTAATATGACTTTTAGTAAGATACATATGTAAATTTGAGTTGTATAAACAATTATTTAATATGGATAGACATAAGATATTAGGTTGAATAAATTTGATTTTTTTTAACCAACCGAGCTACCCAGGTAAGGTGCTCAGATCTACCACGCAAGACCCCAGGTGTAGGCTGCAGCTGTGGTGCCTGTGGTAATTGGAGCACTCGGGGCAGTAACCCCCAAGCTGGAGGAGTGGCTACAACAGATACCTGGAAAGACCTCTGACCTCTCAGTCCAGAAAAGAACAGGAACAGCTAAGATACTGCAGGACCCTCAAGCTCCCAGGCCTCTGGTAGAGGACCCCAGCTTGGAGGAGAAACCACTCGCGAAGGGTGAGAGGGCGTTTTTGTTTTTTTTAATATATATTTATATGCGTCACAATGAAAATAGAAATGAGATAGAAACTCTTGTGTTTTCTTTGTCTGTTCTTCTACTACAAGCAGAAACTCTTTCTTTTGCTGATAATGCAGCAGTGTTACTTTTTTGATGGATGTATAATCTTCATACGCCGTCATTAAAATCTCATACTTCGTCTCACTGAAGTATAGCGCTCTCTTTTGTTCTCCACGCGTTTCCATGGTGACTCTGGAAATCTGCGATCCATTGAGAATGTCTTTATGTACTTGACGTGAACGTGCATTAACCCAGGGTGACCAAGTGGAGCGTAATTACGCTAACTCATATCTGGTCTTTTGGAACCGACATACCCAGAGTAAGCAAGTTCAGGCGGACTTCAGCCAGAGTTCAGAGTTAAAGTCAGGCTAGTTTAAACATGCCTTCTGGAATACTCCCAGGTGGAGTAGTCAGGGTCAGTGTCCTGCTTGTTTGCAACCTAAATTGTCTCTGCAGCGTCTTATTACCAAAACAAACCTTTTTCAGGTCAACTGCAGAAGTTAAGGTGGACATTTCTGAAAAACCATCAGTGCACCAGCCATCCAGGACTGAACTTCACCCTAAGTTTAGTTTCATGATTTTGGTTAGGAATTTGTGAGAGGTCAGTAAATAAACCAACCCTCCTTTAGTAAAAGCTATTACTTAGGCAACACTGGTAACAAATGCTGCTGTCCTCCTCCACCTTAAGATATCATTGTCTTAGTTACTGATGACAAACCTGCTTATCTGGAACAAGTTTGTTTTACAAACCACTTTCCCATGATGCTTCATTTACTCTACTGTTTAGAAGAAAGATTCATGAAAAATCCAAAATTAGTAAAAAATTAAAGAGTAATAAACTTAAGGTTCTTTAAGATTTTTAACCCTTGTGCTATCTTAGATGACCCCCCCTTCCACCATGTCACCACCATGACAAAGGTGGATAAAGGTGGATCACAAATCATTGAAGAAAAAAGGTTCAGAGCTCTGTCTAGTGGGTCTAGATGACCCAACTCCCAATGTTAAAGTGCCTAGGATAGAACAAGGGTTAACAAGTTTTCAAACTATGAAAAAAGGAACCAAAGAAGAAAATGAGTGAATGGATGGCAGTGAATGGAACAAATGCAAGAATGGGGCACAAAGAAGAACTACATAAAGAAAAAGACAGTAAAAAATTCTGCAGGCAAAAAAAAGAAGATGAAAGAAAAGAGTGAAAAGATTGAGAAAGTGTGAAAGTGACGGACGGAGAGAACAGAAGTGAATGAACGAGGTGAATCCAAGTATAACACAAAAGAAGACAGACGCTGCCACTTTCCTGACTACAAGTCTGTCTGATATCCCTACCTCCTTTTCTTCACAGCCTTTCACCTTTTCTTTTTCACAACTGCTTTAATACTCCACTTTTTTTCAAATACATCTCTCTCGGCTCATTTGCTCTTTTTTTGTGCCACCTCTCTTCTATAACCCTGATATTCTTGCTTTGGTTTCAAGGACTCTTGTTTCCTTCCCATTTATCTCTACAATTCAATTTATTTCTTTTCATCCAAAGCAATAATTTGCGGGGTTCGTCATCTAAAGTTTGGGTAAACAAATGCCAGCCACGTTTTCATTTATATTTGGAAAGATATTTCGTTTTTAAAGGTATTAAACGAAATGTTGTCTGCAAAGGCTTTGGACTTTAGCCCAGGTAAATTATGATCAATTTTGCTTTAAAACTGCTTAGATAAAGAAGAGAAAAGATAAGATTGTTGTTTTTTTGAAAAATACTTTTAGCTTCTAAAGCTCTGAGTGCAAAACGTTAAAAAAACATTTACCACAACTAGAATCGAGACACGGTTCGCCTGAGTCCGGCAGCCGCTAACCCAGAGCGGCGGGACAGAAGCCTCGCCCCCTGGAGCGCACCCGTAACAAAGCATCACGCCCTGTCCGCAAACACAAAGCTATCACTCCGGCTGCTCTGTTCACAGACACGGTTCAGTCGCGCGGAGCAGCTGGTCGGTCCCGTTTCAGCTCCAAAGCTTTCTCTGGAGCGAAACACCGTCTATGCGTGACGTTAAACTAGAGCAGTAGTGACACATGATCGGAATGAACCGTTTACATGAAGCACGGTCGGATCAACAATCGACATAACCCACCTATCCCGATTGGAAAGAAATTTTGATCAGAATGAGTCTGATCTGAGCAGACTGTTCTGAACAGCGGGTTTACATGACGCATTTTTCTTCCGATAGGCGTTCTTTCCGATTACTTTTGTCCATGTAAACAGTCACCAAACTTTCTCAGATGGCTGATTATCTCCTGCTTTTACTAGTTAATAATTGACTATTTTTAGTTGATAGTTGCACCATTTTTACCTGATTGTTCAAGTTACTTCAGAAAAGTGCTCTATTTAAATGTTAAAGTTCCCTTACGATGAAAATCATGTCTTTTGTGTTTTTTATATGTATCTGTGGCATTCTTCCTATGAAGGAGAACAAATTTAATAAGAAATCATTTCATGTTTGCATTTCTAAGTATTTCTCCTTTTAAATCCCTATTAATCAAACTGTTGCAAAGAGGTTCTGTCTAAATTACAGAGCTGTTGTAATGTCAGAACGCCCAAGAGCACAAGGCCAAGCTCCATGAACTGCCCCACCCAGCGTGCACAAGCTCAAATTCGGGAGAAAAGAAGATGGCAAATTGCTGCATTGCCCGCACTTATTGGAAGTGCATTCGGGGTGGTATATTGTTGTTGGCTGCACATATTTCAAATTAAACTTTAAGGTAAAGTACCATTAGTGGTCACACACCTAGGTGAGTAAAATGCATTTGATCCATCCCCTGGAGGAGTGATGAACTGCAGAAACAGCCGCGCTCAGGAACCACTTAGTTGTTCAGCACTGGCCATACTTATTTAGAAAATTACGTGGGAATAGCCACTGTCTTCATGGCATTTTATTTTATATGCTGTGTAAGTTAATTTAACAATCTGAATGTGCTAGCATAAAATAAATTAGGAGCCACAGCCAGGTCTGCTTGCTGCTGCAAAGTAGCCTAAATTATAATGTAATTGAAAGTATTTTTTATGGACTTATCAAAGTTCTTTTTGTGTGTAATTTTATTAAATGTCAGGGTCTTGTACACACATACGTTTTGTCATTCTGCACATTTTGGAACCAAAAATATAAGTTTTTTTTTTTTTTTAGAAAAAGACAGGATGACAGAAAAAGGTGACGTTTGCCAAAGAAAGAGAGAATGGAGAGCTGCTGAAAAAGATGCAGTAACGGGTGGAAATGGTCAAAGCAAGTCAAGCATGGAGACCATTGTTGGCTGCCTACTGTAGCATGTATCTGGGCATATTTCTGCTAGGACTACCTCCCCATTGCACACCTGTGCACATGCTACAAATCACCTCTCAAATTAAAGTCCCACTCCAATCATTGTATGATCTATTGTCAAAGCGTTCCCAGTAGTTCTTTAATTAGGATTATGCAGCTTTTGAGAAAAATTAAAAAAACTATTTCAGGATATACTTTCTGTAGAGCGGCAGGAGCTCATCAGTAATTCACCTCTGAGGTGAGGGCAGGACTGTTGGCATGGAGGAACCCCGCCCCGACTTCCCATCACCCAATAATAATGGCGAGCAATACTGGAGTTATCCAGCAGGATTCCAGCTCAGACATAGAAAACAAAGACATAGATGGATCTAGTCTACGAGCGGATGCATCGGAATCGAACAGAGCAGGGGGCGTGTGGCCCGTCCGGTGTGGATTTGACATAACTACAAGCTTTTTTCAACTGAATGTTTTCGACTGCTCCTGATTCACAACAATCAGAATAAATACATACTCAAAATGCAGTTTTAATCCTAATTGACCATCAGAAAAATGCTACAAAAATGTGTTTGTCGACTTTTTCAGCTACCCCCTCTTGTTCCTCCCTTCCTCCCCCTCCACTCCCAGCTTGTAGCACTCATCCTCCTCTCACACTCGTTCTGACGCAGCTGCATGCTGATAGGCCATGAATATAAAATACCTGTTTGATTGACAAGGCTGAAACCGGCACAGCATGGAGGGAGAGGAGCGACCGAGGAAGAGAGACAGTTAAAGATGGCCCTCAGGTGTGTAGGTGAGTAAATACACAAGTGCCTCTGCTCTCACAAAATGATGCAAACCCAGGTTTACTGTCCAAAAATCATTCATAGCCTGATCTAACTCAGAGCAATTACACCAGCAGCTGCTCCTAAGACTATGGCTCATGTACAATTATACCATATATGCACAACATTTAGCTAAAGCGTGTTTGTGTACGTTGTGTCGCCTGTGCACTCCTGGGTGAGCCATGCATACAAGGCTCCCTGCAGTCTTTGCAGCTCTATATTGGGAGTGAGAGCGTGTGAGGAGCGTGCTGGGTGTGAGAGCGTGTGGTACAGGTGACAGCTTGAAACATCGCTTTAATTAAGGGGAAACACAGCTCCTCTGACTGACTCATGTCATGACATTTCTACACAAACGCAGGAGCAGCATCAAACCTTCTGACACAACGCTGCAGCCGCAATGTTTCACACCTGAAGGTAGGTGACAAAAAAGTTCTGCAATTCAGATAACAACCTCCTGACAAACCTATAACATTTGGATTTGGTTGATTTCAACTAAAAAATAAATTTGAAGACACAATTTTTTTTTATATCTACGCGCTTTTTCCAGTAATGTTCCCCATAGAAACTAAGAGACATTTCCCTGTGATGCATCTGCATTAAAGCTTTGGTCAGGGGAGGGTTGTCTGGGTCCGTGGAGGGTTTTAGAGAGGGACAGCTGGAACTTAGTGTGTCTTGCAATTACCTTGTGAATAAAAAATTTCCAAGTATTAAATAAAACATAAAGAACTAAAGCAAATATCAAATGAGATGATTTCAAAAAGTGCTTTTTGTTTTTCCAATTGTGTTTTAAAAGAAATTTTCCACAACACCGACAGCAAAAATCCTCACAAAATTATATACATGCATTCATAAAACAAATGATCTATATTAATAATAATAATAATGGATTGGATTTATCTGCGCTTTTCAAGACACCCAAAGCGCTTACATTGTGTCCATCATCCATTCACTCCTCATTCATACTTGGTGATGGTAGCTACGGTTGTAGCCACAGCTGCCCTGGGGCAGACTGACAGAGGCGTGGCTGCCAGTTCACGCCTACGGCCCCTCTGACCATCACCGGGAGCATTCATACACATCCACACACCAGTGGAGCCACACTGGAGGCAAGGAGGGTGAAGTGTCTTGCCCAAGGACACAACGACATTTTGGCTGGTGGGAGCGGGGAATCGAGCCGCCAACCCTTCGGTCATTGGACGACCCGCTCAACCACCTGAGCCACTGTCGCCTTCATGATATTGTTTCTATTAATATCATAAAAAGCTCAGTTGTTTTCATGCCTCATTCTGTCTTTTACGCACAGCTTCCCATCAGATATGAAAACTAGATAAACAAGATCATCAACATTACTTATCAGATAGAAAGGAAAGACATGGAATAAAAATGTCTAGAATGAAAGAAAATAAGCTCGACATTATTCTGATATGTTAAGTAAACTAAGGGAGCAATAATTCCAACTTCACTCGCCATCAGCGCATGGGAAATGTAGTTTTAGCACTACATTTTCCCATGATGCCTTGTGTCAAAGTGACAGCGTCTCAGTGTCAAATGACTCTTCCCTGTTAAATGTATTGAAACCACAACAAACACATATGAATTTCTTGATGACATCAGAGGTTCAACAGTTTAGTTCTCCTTCAAGGTTTGTGTTTCTTAACAGCCAAACATCCCAGAGTTTGGTCCAAGTCATCTTTCTAACTGAAACACTTTTCTAATAAGGTCTGGATTATTTTATATGTTAAACTTAAGAAGAAGTAATAACAAAATTGAAGAAACAGGATTAAAGTGAAGTGGCCAACAGACACAATTAAACTAAATTGGAACAATTTAATTTTTGTTGAACTTAACTTAACTTAAGACAAAAGAAAAACTAATGAAACTTCAACATGTTCACTTTTTGTGTAGCTACAGAAAACATAAACATGTTAGTTTTTTTGTATAAATGCTATCAAACATATTGTGATCATATAATTGTTAAAAAATAACAGTTGCCTTTGCACTAACATTGAAAAAATAAATCACTATTCAGAAAGTAAAATAAATTGGACGGAAAAAACACTTGCCAGTGTAAAATTTCAAATAATTTAGTTGAAAATTATTACGGAAAACTAATTTAACTTTTATTACAACTTTTAGAAAAAACAGCTGCAACTTCCAGCTTTTTCTGCCACAATTATCACAGAAATGCAGTCTGTGGAGGGACTCAATACAGATTAATGAGTTTCTCCTTTTTTCATTTTTGGATGCTGGTGTCCTGCAGGATTTTTGTCAAGGATAAAGTGTGCCTTGGCTCAGAAAAGGTTGAAAAACTCTGCTCTACACAAACACCTCCACTCATCTTCCATGGATCTTGATCTAACAGATGTCAAACAGACCTACATCCAGGAAGTATTTTATTTGATGAATTTGCATTCTAGAGGGTTGTTGGGTTAAAACAATACCATCCAAAATAGACTTATTTTTAGCTTTTACATGTATTTTAATGTTCACTCCTCACAAAAAACAATTCTAAAGTGGTATTTTACTTCATTCACACATTTTTGAGCATTCCTCTATAAACCTACACTCTGAACACCAGCCCCTCCCTATCCAAAGAAAACAAGTGGGTTTTTTACATTCATACGTATTCAAGTCGAGTCTGCGCTGTCATGGCGAACAGACACCAACTTACTTCACTGAGCTGCCGGTTATCAGCAAAACACTGGCTTTACAATGTGCACATCCATCCGCAACATTCAGATGTTCTTTGTTTTCATAGGCAAAATGCAAAAGGCTCTAAGTTAACGTCATGAAATGCGTGGCACCTGTTAAGTTATAAATACAGGAACTGTTAAATAAATATGTCTTTACTTGTTTTATGGTAGTTGCACATACGTACTCTTATTGTGAAAGGGAAAAAGGGAGGGGAAGTGAAGACGTTGTTGTCGGTTCTTGGAATAAAGAAGACTTTAAGCCAAGAAGTGAATTTGAATCTTTTTTAACAGCACCCACATGGAGCCAAACCTGGAGCATCAGAGATTGAGTTGTCTTATTTCTGTGTGGGAGAATGAGCTGTGAAAATAACTCCTATTTCATTAAAAGATAATTATTTCATGTGCCAAAGGTAATGTATTTTCATATATGTGGATATAGTTTACCCTGAAAGGCTGAAGAAATTATTATTGTTATTTTTGAATATTGAGCGAACCTGCAGGTAAATCCTTTTTAGCTTAAATCAAGATTCTCCTTGATTTTTTTCATTCGCATGACCTCTCAGACGGTTTTGTGTAGGAACCTTGTAAGGTGATTTTACACCTGCATCCTGTCATTTCCACAGTGACCTTGTTGCAGTGTGCACTCAAATGGTAGATTGATTCAACAGTTCTGTCATCTCAGACACAGCTAGTGAGAAAAGTGTTTATGCTGCGTCTCCTCCACTGTTTCAGACCTCTGAAGGTCCTGCATGTCATTTGGAATGCATAATGTTTATGTATTTTAATGCTGCATTCCATTATACTGTATATCACCCCATTAGAGATATCCATCATTACACTGCAGAGTGTTAACAGGTTACTGTTTGTAATGGCTTTGTGTGTAGAGAGACAAGGAAGCTTGCAGGTGTGATGGAAAGCATCTTGGCACAGAGCTGCTGCTGCTGCTGCTGCACTCATGTTGATGGCTCTCCACCCCGGCACTGCATTCATTTTCCATAACCCGTGTGGCTAATGGCCTAAACAATGGAGCTGAATGTTCAGGTTATGAGCCCATTACAGAACTATCAGGCGGGCGTGCAGAAATGACGCTTTTGATCAGCGTTACTGCAGAAGGCAGGTGTAGAGGGGCAGATTTGTTTTAAACGCCTTTCTAAAGTGTGTTTGTCAGACTGTGGGGGTTAGAGAGGAAATGAAGGAAAGAGATGCAGTGAAAACAGAAGCAGACAACAACAAAGAGACAGAAAAACCCCAACCAAGTGTTTTTTTCAAGATGATTGCAAATGCAATGGATTGTTAAAATGACTCCCAGTCCGTTTGTGCAATCACCCAAAGCCTCTCATTAGCCTGTGGAGCTGTTTTCCCCAGACAGCACGATGGCCTGAGCTCCAGATATCGTACAGAAGTCTCCTCCATCAGCCAGTGGCTTCTCTCGGTTGTCAGAGTGGGGGGAGGGGCTCAATCAGAGGCAACAAGTACGGTTGATGATGAAGTTTACTCAGCCAAATATTAACGTTTTAAAGCTTCGTTCACATAGAGCATGTGACGCACCTTCTGAAAAGCGCATTTAGCGCATGGCTTTCACATTGGACAAGCAGGAAGAGAAAAGCGCCACCTTCAGCTAGAAGACGTTTAGTGCGAAACGTCAAAGCGTTGCAAATGTTGTCAATGTTGCTTCCGGCTTTTTCTTTGACAGCTTTATTCTGATATATGACCTGATATAAGACCTTGTGTCATATAATTCTGGCCGGGCACAAACCTCAATTCATTTCTCCTCTGTGATCAATTTTCAAATGGTTGGCACTTTAGTGAATGAAAAGGGACACGATCCATATGTCACTACCAAATCTGAGTCCTTGATTGGTCAAACTTCGACCCGGTTTAACTTTCACCATGTGTTCAATAACCATGTGATCTATACGCCAAGGCTGAAAACAGTCGTAGAAATTCATACGGTAACCTTGAGAGTTTTAAGCGTGAAAGCCCGCGTTCACACAGACTTCTTTAAAAGCGGTTGCTTACTTGCGTTGCTAAGGGCAACTGTTTTGATGCGTGTTAAATTTGCTGCTAAATGTTTTCTCAAAAATGTGTTTATAAACTTGAGGCTTCTTAAGCACGTGGGAGGAGATGCCGTCAAGGTTTATAGCCTGATCACTACAAGAAGCATTGACTCATAGATCTCATTTACCATTGCATGGAAGACATGAATGATGTTGAGAGATTATTATGAAGATTATTTTTTGAAGAGCTCTACAAAGGCGTTTGTAATCACGTCTCCATGTTTGAATTCATGAGATCATTCAGAGACTCTCTCAGTACGCCGAGCTTCACCGTCTACTGCAGGAGCTGTGTTTGAATGACGGACGCGACGCTTTCAGCAGGACTTTCGGCTCTTCCTGGCCCAGTTTGATGACTTGGTGTCCCTAATCAGCCAGAGAATTGAAAAATAAACAAAATAGAGGAATTTTTTTAGTGTTGTCTCCATACAAATAAGAAAAATATCTTACATTTCAGGAGGAGAATGATCAGATTCTCAACCATGTTGGTTTTGGACTCCACCCACTGAGCATGTCTTCAAAAAGTCACGGGTCGAAGCAGAGTCCCTGATTGGTTGACGTGATGCAAATTCTTCACAGAAGTTCCAATATTTGAACTCCGGCAACATCGTACAGGTTTGCGGCCAACACTCAAATCATGGCGTTATTCAGATGAATTGCATTCAATGTGAACGTAGCTTAGCTGTTGACTTCTTAGGTTCTTCTGTTATCGGTTGTGTTTTTTCACACACCTGACATGTTTTCACAGACGTCTCCCTCCTTTGTCAGAGTCGCAAAAAACCAGACTTTTGGTTGCCATGAATATTTGTGTAAAACAAAAGATTGCATCCTTTAAGGGTCAGTGGAGTACTTTTATTAATCAAGAGCCATCTTATCTTCAGATTTTTGGATTTTCTGAGCTTCCTCTAACAGGACTGTTCCAGTTTCCAAAATGGCAGCTCCAAACTCTGCCCTCGTCCTTTATTCTGTCAATTTTCATCAATAACAGAGAAATGGGGTACTAACTGACAATTATTTGCCTCTTGGTGATTTACATTAATGCTATTAAAACTCTGGACTCTTAATAACTGAAACCAAACCGTAAACATAATTCAAAGTTTTCTGAAAAGAATAATAATAAATCAACCTCTGCCTTAGCACTTACAATCTAAGCTTCTCCTCAAGAGACTGAGGTCCATGAAAGCTGTTACAGACTGAGCCTGACCACTACTGTGTTGCTGTTATTATTGGCAGAGACGTTTAACATGAGGTGCCAGACAGCTGATAAACATCAGAAAGGAGCTGGATCCATTATGGTGGTAGGCGTTACGGGAAAAGGCTAAGAGAAAAGATCCTCTCCTCTGTCTGCTGTTTGGACGGCAGGAAGGAAAGGGATGGGGAAAGACAAAATGGGGAGAAAGAGATGCTGCAGTGCATTTGTTTAATCTAACTGGCTCATGTCCATGTGGCCATATTGGCTATTAGTACAGTTAAGTTTTATCTAATGCACAATCTTGGAAATTTTGTTTTCTACTGACATATTGCTTTTTATTACAGTGTGCAACATATTCAAAGCTACAGGTCGGTTCAAAATAAAAATACATTTTTACCTATTTTTAATAGGTTTTCATTTTTTGCAAAGTGATTTTTGTTTTTTTGTGTTAAAGGACTTTTATTGGTATTATATTTGTATTTAATTTTATTTATTCACAGCTAAAACCAGGTGACTTTGCTTCAACTGCAGTCAAACATGGTGGTGGTAGTGTGCTGGTCTGGGGTTGCTTTGACCTGGAAAACTTGAAATACTTGCTGGAACCAGCAGTCCTTATGTACAGAGGAAGGTTGTCTGTCTGTTTGTGGTCTTAAGAGTACCTGAAAAAGGATCCAAACCTCTGAAAAGCCTAAATATCCTAGTTAATTGCTATTTTATTTTGCTATAATTCTATTTCCTTCTATTCTTTCATAATGGTGAGGACAAACATCTCGTCTCACCTGTGTATTTCTCCGCAAATACTGTGTGTGAAATGACAGTAAACGAACCTTGAATCTTGAATATAGACTTAGAGTCCCATTTAAGTGATCAATCATAAACATAGGCATAAAGGAGTGGGATTGTATAAATGGGATTTCTTCTATTCTTTTTCAAGCAATTTATCAAACTCTATTTAATAGATTCAATGGGTCATGCACAGTATAAGTGCAAATATGTTTAACTTATGATTAAGATTAATGACATCATTTACATATAGATGTGGATGTGTGATAAGCCATTACTAAATAGCTTAAACAGGTTTGATATATTTATGTATAAAGATGTATTTCCTTGATTGTTTGTCTTTTTTTTGTTTTGATTACTTGAAATAAACTTACTGATAAATCAAAGTCCAGAAATTGATCTGATTGAGATTACATTAAAATGATGTTAAATGTAATCAACAAAGAAAAAAAGGAACAGTATTCCTATACGGCCATGTGAAATACTAATATTAGTTGATGCAATATTATTTAAATATTTGCTATTACTGAGGTTAATCCAGCTATACGTCTGTTTATGGCATTTTTGTTTTTCACTTTGGTCCCATATAATTTAGATCTTGCAGCAAAAATCTCCTTTACAATAAAACATGAAAGAAAATGTTGATGTTACTAAAAAAAAAAAGCAGACACAAATAACAATTGTTATTTGATTATTGATTCCAATTCTTCACCATCATTGTGAGACTTTTACCCTTAAGCATATCAGACATGAAAATAGACGCAATTCAGAACTGACTATTTAAAAACATGGAAGTACTGACGTTAGACAAAACATAACAGGAAACATCTTAACTGAATTTACTGTCAGATCATGGAAACATAAACACACTGGAAATGTGGTAATGGTGTGTGAACAGAGGAAGCTGCAGCTTTACTGTACTTCCTTAAATGCTCATGCAGACACAAATATGTCATCTTGTCCAAACATGCGACTGAAATGTGGCAGCTGCCTTTGCAATAACCATCAACATGCCGCCATAACGTTTCTGTAAGACGACAATCATTCGCACAGCTGGCAGACACAACTGCCAGTCAAATTAACTGGCCAATTACACAGCTAATGTAGCACCTAGAACGGAACCAATTACACGCATTCATCCAGATCTAACAAGAAGGTACAGGCAAATGTGAGGAGGAGAAATTTACTGTTGTTAAATTACAGCTCAGATATTTAAAGGTAAAGTTATGGAGTTCTTAAAAGCTTTTTAATAACTGTAATAACAAAAAATGAGCTTTTAACAGGCAACTGAATGGAGAAGCTTCCAGGGTAATGTGTGATGAGGAACGCTCAGATCATGTCTGAGAGCCTGCAACCACTGCCGCTGGCACAGGCGTCATCGTGGATCATGAGTGCTTCAGTTGGAGCAGAATTTTTCCAAATGAACTATTTGTTATTCACCACACACGAGTCTGCAGCAGGAAGGGAAGACTGATGACATTTTCTGTGCGAGCAGAATTCCATGTGATTCTGTGACATATGCAGCTCTGCAGAGAGTGGTGATGTACGCTTCCACACTGATCAGGTAAGAAGTTGAGATGTGTTAGGAAAGGGAAGTTAGCGTTCCTGACTCACATGCAGCACTAATGACTTTCCCATTAACCACAACTTTCTGTTGTTTCAGCTGGGTTATATGCTTTGTTATAGCAAAAAAAAGAAAAAAGCTAAATAAACCAAAAGGGAGGGTAGTTAGACGCAGCCCTGCTTTCTGGAAGAGGTTTTAGATGCAGGCAAGTGTTGGGGTGTAGTCTTACCAAATCATTGGAGTATTGCATCTGGGGCTCAGCACTCTAGAGGATGAAGGGGGAACAAAAGAACCAACAGCTGTCAGAAATAGTAAAAATAAAAACTATACAATTATGTCACTCAGGATGAGAACATTGATGACATGGAGCAATGTGATGAACAAATGGACATGCAGGACTCTAAATGATGATTCTAAGCTGGTAAATGGACAGACCCAGTATGGACAGTTCTATTTTTTTGTCAGAATTTGATTTTTTTTGGCATGGTAAATCATTTTTTCAGGCCAATACCGATTACAGATATTTTCTCTGCAATTTTAGCCGATTGCCAATATTTGCCGATACCGGTATTTAAGTGTCTAGACTAACGCAGTTTCCTTTTTCTTTGTTCCTTTATTAGAAATGCACAACTTTTCTTTTGTTGTGCTATCACATCGTATTTGACCTTTTCAACATAGAACAATAGATCTCAAAGGAAGAAGTATTACTTTAAACTTTGAAAATATACGTGAAGACAGTCATACCATTTATTAACTATTGGACACACTGTGACTGTAAAACAATAAGCTTCCCATTGCCAGGGATCTATGAGAAACAACATCTATCCCCATAAAAATTACCTGAAAACAGTCAATTGCTGGCTATGACTATAAACACAAGCTTCCCAGAGCCAAGAAACTATTAGGAACAAATATACATTTAAAAAATAAAGCGTATCTGAAAACAGTCAAAACATTATCGGTAGATTTTTAAGTATCAATAGCAATAAACTTAAATTATGTAAATATCGGCCAATACAAATAGTAGCAATCGATATATCACCCATCCCTACTTTTATTAGTGCCAAAATAGATTTTTTTTCTTGTTTTCCTGCTTGGTTCTTGTTGCATTTTTATTATGATAAAGGTTATATATATAAAGAAAATGTATCATAAAATTCCATTTTTGATTATTTCTTTATTCAAATTGCGTTTAATCAGGAGCAAAGGAAAAAAGTCGTTTGAAAAAGATGGTATTTGTGACTGAGAAACATGCTGGCTGGGCCACACCATCCTACTCCACCTGATGACTGTACAGCTAGATAACTGCAATGCTGCTTTTCATGTAACGTTGGGTGTCTGAGGGGATGTAAGTATTAGTGGGAGAGCGTGTCCACAGATGGGTGATGGAGAAGCAGAACGAGAAACAGTCCCACCCACAACTCCCAGGCGCTTCTTCAAGAACTACTGCAGAAACTATGTCCTATAAACAACACGTTTTTTAATTTGGGCTAAAAACGGCATAACTATAATTAAAATACCACTGGGACTATTTAGAAAATAGATCAAAAGATGATTGGAGTTGGACTTTAATAAATGATGTAAGAAATTATACTAAAATATTAATATGTTTTTATTATATAATTGATATTTAGGTAATTTTATCAGGTTTTTTAACTAAAAGCTTAATTCACTTTGGAAAAAAACAAAACAAAATTAAAAAACAGCTTGAATATGAAAGAGGTTATTTGCATTCAACAGAAAATATCAAATTATATCAAATAATGAAAATTTAATGACATTTTCTTTTTTTTAAATTGCAAAAATATCTAATATGATGGAATAACCACATAGCTTAATATCTATAATAAAATGATATTGTGGTCCTGTAGCAGTAATCTAACAGCTGCTACAATTTTATTGTATTTGCCTGCGTCAGGTCCAAAACATTTAAAATATGGACATGTTTAATTAGTTTTTAATGTCAAACATATGGTCCCTCTGTTGGCGGGCTTGTCCTTTTATAGTATCAAACAGGCTTTGTTGGAATAACTTTGTGTAAAATCAAGATTTCTTTTGTTCTTGTGTCTTGAGTCATAAACCATCTCATCATCGAACAACAAAGTCAGTCTGAGAAAACGCCTTGCTTCTCCTTGATGACAAAAACATTCCATTCAAATTCAAATTCAGCTATTTGGTGCCAAATTTATGTTTGTGTCTCTGACGCCTCATGACTGGACGGGGAAGAACCATTTTTATGACAGGAAGGGGGCGGGGTTTAGTGCTGCTGGCTGCTGTAAATCCCGTTAGTACTCAATAAGGTAAATCCAGCTAGTGGATCTGAGCAGACAGCAGAGAATCATTGAGTGCTGCTGTGGAGTAAAGACCGGCATGATTTCAAACGTGCCAACAGCCTCCACCCTTTACTCTTCTTTCATGTAAGGAAACAAAAGTGTTTCTGGTGCCCGTTATGATGAGCTTCTTAATCTTGCAGAGTGTTCCATTTTAATCCCAAAAGACGTGTAAAATCATGACCCCGAGGACAGAAAGCAGACACCAAATGCAGCGACTAAATTAGCATCCACTAGCATAGATGTCTTGAGTGGCATCTGCCCAGACTTTGTGACAGCAGCTATATCCAATTTGTGTCCCTGTGTGAATGATGCAATGTGGGGGTAGGGGGTCCCTGATTGGTATTCAAGAGTGTTTCTTTTCCCTTTCTGGCTGCTACCTGCCCTGCATCTGTCTGTTCAACTCACATCCATCAATCCATCCAGGCAGCTCGAAGGTAAAACAGACCCGGTGAGGAGGCAGGGAAACGTTGCCTCACAGAGGGAGGATGGGAGGGGGGCAGATAAAGAAGGAACGAAGATGGAGTGAGAGGAAAAAGACTGAGCTCCACAGATGTCTTCTGACAGAGTCAGACTTTCAATCTGCATGCTCAGAGTGGGGATTAACAGCACTTGTGACACACAGCCGATACGCAAGCATTTAAGTGAGTCTGTCAGGATGCTGAGTGAGTTACGATGGAAGAACGACGAGGTGGAGGCCGACAAACATACCACTTCCCGGGGGAGGAAGGCATCCTCTTGGCGTAGAACCAGCAATCCCACAGCTCCACCCATGGGTGTGGCCCTAAGTAATGCCACCACCTCTTCCTGAGTCCGCCCATTCAGATCCACTCCGTTCACCTGAGCAAAACATAAACAAATGGTGAAATGACCGTAAGAGGAGCTAAGAATTTAGCCACTAAAGTCATTTCAAAGGCCACACCCCCTGTGGGTGCAAACCCTTGCTTTAACTACACTGCAAAAACAGGTCTCCCAGAAATAGGTCAAAAATTCTGAGAACATTTTTGTAAAATAAGTTCTAAAAAACCTATAGGGCAGTACTTCTCAAATAGTGGGGCGTGCAATGTGATGCCAGGGGGGGCGGCAGTAGTAGCAGTTGTAGGCACAGGCAATACAGCAATTTTAACGGGGGGCTCAGGTTGTGAGGTGGAACGGCGCACGGAGCACACCCTCTATTGTCTACAGTCACCTGACTTTAGAAGAGGCCGATTTCAACTATCAGTCATTCTTTTTTTTAAAGTTGCTTCAAACAGGAAGAGCTTTTCTAGTTAAAGCCATCAAAATAAAGTGCTGTTTTTCAAAGCTACTTCAAACAAGAATACAATTTAGGAATAAAAACTATTGTAATGAAGTGCTTTGTTTTTCAAAGATCCTTCAAACAGGAAGTGCTTTTTTTAATTTAAAGCTCCCATAATAAAAATGCACAAAAGTTGTATTATTTCTGTTGTTCCAATTCCATGATAAAGATGGAAGTTGTGGGAGATGTTGTGCAGCAAAACAAAGTGCATACAGTTTAAGCTTTTTTTTTTTTTTAAAATGTGTTTATTTTTTAAGCTAATTACTTAGACAATGAGTTTTTACCTTCAGCACAAAATCAAAGTTTTCCTAGATGAAAAATGGTTTTAAGAGGACATTTTTTCATGTAAATATTCTGCAGAACGTGCATGATGAAATTCCCAAAGCTTTTTGATTTCAGGACATTTTTTTTCATCACATCAGAACAGCTACCTGAAATGAAATGGCTTTAATTTCAGCAGAAACGATGATTAACATGTTTTTGGCAGGCCTGCTGTGTTGTTAATCCTGAACCAAAGGTTTCCACCACATGTGAAGCACAACCTGCTCCCTCTGGACTGATGTGGGAGGAACCACCGCTGGCTCTTTTTCTCACCTCCAGCAGCCTGTCTCCTGCCTTTAAGCGGCCATCTTGGATGGCGGCTCCCCGAGGCAGAATGTTCTTCACGTAGATGGGTGCCGAGCCCCCGATGGGAACATCTCTTGACGTTATACTGAAGCCCAGTCCCTCAGGGCCTGTGAGGAGACACAGAACGGATTTTAAGTGCAGGATTTGATTTTATCTGGACGTAAAGACAAGCAGCTCTAAACCGCAATAAGCCATTGAGAATCCATTCATGTTTGGCTGGAACTGTTCCCAGGGATCTGATGTAAGTAAAAGCAATTATGTAGGTCAATGTGAGAGGAGATGTAAGGCTCACAGTGAGGAATGTCTGATGAGACAAGAATATATCACCTGTTAACAGTTTACAATGAATTTTATATACAACATTTTTCCTGTTTATTTTGAATTTTTTTTAAGCATTTGAGCTGAGATCAAAATACTTTTCACCATTCCACCATTGAAAAGACTGACATTAATTTGAGAAAACAAATACTGATCTGCAATACTAAAGAAAAAAAAGATTTTTTTGTCCTTTACCTGACTTCACAGAGCTCCTTCGACTAGGAACTTACGCCACAATAACCTACATTTCAATAGTGCTGAGTGTTTTACTGATGACGGGGATAAAAAAGACAGAGAGGGTTGCACATCACCAAGAAACAAGGCGGAGAAGCTTCCATTTGTAGGGTTTGCCGAACATTACACACAACTTTCTATGCCTTCTAGGATTATAGAGGTTTCAATATATCCTTGTGATACAAATATCACAAGGACGTATATAGTGTAAGTAAGAAATCCAATAAATCAAAAAAAAAGGAAAGCATGTGGTGAATTAATAAAAATATGGATTTTTAGATGACATACATGAAAAGGAGCATTAAAATATGGGGACAAATATTTATGGGGCTAGGGTTAGGGCCCCTTGGTGGGGAGGGTGATGGGACATCACTGTGAGTAATCAGCAGATGTCCCCTCAGTCCCTACCCGCCAATTTTAACTGCACCCCCTTAGTACACACACCCTTTACTCCTCCAAATATACATTCCAACATATACACACATACATGCACACACACACCCTCACAGACACACGCATTTCACAAGGAAGGTGGGACCTTGGACCATCTGTCCCCGACCCCATCCCTGGTAGGGGGAACTGGGCCCTTGGCAACACCGGCCGTGTTCCCGGTGTGCTGGTTTTCTGGGCCCAGAAGCGCTCTCTCACGCAGGGGGAGGGATCCCTGAGCTTTCTGGCAAGGCCAAGAGCCGGGGATCGCATCACACCTGAGCCGGGGGTGTCCGACTCCCAGTGGTGTGGGTTCTGGTCCTTGCCCCTGAGTGCTGGGCCTCGCCAAATTTCCAACTGTGGGTCAGCCTGGTCGGGCCATGTTTACAACACTCCTTGTTGACCCCCTCTTCTCCTGGGTGCCCTCCTCCTGGGCGGGGACACTAGTTGGTTTGAAGGCATAAGTATGCGTGTGTGAACAATATCTGTTTTGTGTACATGTTGACATGTGGACATTCTTGCAGCCAACCGGTGTGTTTATAACATCTGAGTGTGCGTGTGGACAGGCCCCGCCCTTTGAGATTTGTATTACATCTGAACCTCAACGTAATGATAAACATCCAGAAACTTGTTGCTTTATGCTGCTTCATGGTCCCCCCCCCCCTTATAATCACCCTTCTACCCCCCCCTCTCTAACATCCCTCTCTCTTCTTCCCTCCTTTCCTTTTCCGTCTGGTCCTACACAATAAATCTTTAAATACGATTAAAATTAATAAAGTTTGGCCTAGATTACAAAAGGGGTTTATTCAGACATACCTCTGGTTTGTCAGAAGATTAATAACCCCTCTTGTTAAAATAAAATATGTCCAACACAAGAGGCCTTCAGCTCTCATCTGTCTGCCTAGCTGATGGACAGGACAAGTAAAATAAAAAATAAATAAATAAAATAAAATAAAATATGGGGACCATATTTTATTTCTTTTTTACACAAAAAGTGTGAAACAAATAAACTCAACTTACCTATAAATCAATTTTTTTATCTTAGGTTTTTTCAAACATTCAGTTTTATTAACTTATTTTTGGGTGTAGATGTAAGGTTTACAAGGTTTGCCATGTTTCATTATTGTTTGTGAAAATGGGAAGTATTGAGTATTTTATGACTATGAATCCTGCCCTCACTACAGGAAGCATCCTTTAATCAAATTGTTCACCATTATAGTTTGACATCATTTTAATGACTACATATCCTGTTTTTTGTTCTTTTTTTATGTTTAAATGTATTTCTAAAGTCTTAGTCACATGCACACCTACAGTGGTTGACTTGTACGAGTGCTGTGGGTTGATGGGTTGTCCGGGACTGTGGAGGCTCTTAGAGAGGAGAGGCTTCATTTTAGGGTCAAGAAAATGGAACGTCCCATTGATGTGCGAGTCTTAAGTCTATGTGTAAGCATGTAAGTGGCACAGACTTATGACATGTGGGGGATGCTGTTGTACGGTGCCCATTACACCACATTCATTGGTAAGGTGCGCATGCTGGCCCTTCTCTTTTTCTGCTTTTCCCATCAGGGGTCGCCACAGCAAACAAGTCGCATGGTAAACTTGGCAATGTTTTTATGCCGGATGCCCTTCCTGACGCAACCTTCTCAAAGCAACCGGACTTGGGACCGGCACAGAGGTAGAGAAGGGAACAGGGAGCAGCCCGGATTCGAACCCTGGTTTCACGGACGGAAGGCGCCGCAAACCAACACGAGCCAAACCGGCTCCCACAGCAAGCCCATAGAAATAAATGTGCATAAACATATTTTGCCAAACAGTCAACAATCTTCATATTTCATGTTCCCTGTACAGGTTTGTTCATTTTTCACCTGCAGACAACTTACATCAACTTGTAAGTGCAGTTGCTTGACTACCCTAAATTCCGGACTATAAGCCTCTACTTTTTTCCTGCGCTTACAGCCTTGCGTCTTATCCAGTGACGCGGCTAATTTGTGGATTTATTTGAAGGGCCGCCTTGGACGTACTTTTGATCTCGGAGCTGGGGTTGAAAGCGTAATCCATCTCCAAGTCACAAGTCATTTGTATTTCTACACACCTCTAAGCAGACAAACAGCATGGACCTGACTGCAGGTCTTAGACACTTCAGTCATGGTTCAACAGAAAGCAACATGCATGCCCAGCCGCATCCCAGAATCCTTTGGTGCCATTAGACCCAACGTGCACGTGATCGCCGCTACAATATGATGCAGCTTTCAAGTTAAAAGCAGCGTGAAAAAATCCACCATCACCAACGGGTTTGGAAAAGCCGGTCAGCTGCGTGACGGAGAGAACAGCGCATGCTCAGTCATAGTCATAGTGACTCTAGCCCATCTATTAGCAGCTCCGTAATATACGAGATGATGTTCTCCTGCTGCTCGTTCACATAGAGCTGCAGGACAGATGGTAGTCTGAAGGCTCCCACACGTAACAATGCATCCTCTCTCGCCCCTCATCCACAAAACATACAGTATTAAGTCGGATTGCTCTGCACAGACATGATTCGCTCCGTCCACCAGCAGCGACCGGGCGCCGCATAGAGGCGCACGTATCGCGCTGAGGCGCGCGCTTTTCAGTCACCGCTGCTTTATTTTACTGTTGTTTTTTTTTAACCAGCCCTGTTAGAACCATAATGCTGCCGCGACACAAGCGGAAGGAGAGCTGCTCTCCCGTTCGCCCCTCCATCCACTGCTGCTCCTTGTTCATTCTAGAAACACTGACAACAGTGTGGTGACCCACGGAATAGCCCCGCCTTAAGCCCCTAAGACTCATGGGAAATGGGGAATCGCGGATGTGAATTTCCTCATCATAACTCAGGCATGTAATGTTGATTATATGGTAACTGTTTGTAATTTTATGTATGATACCTCAATTGTCAAGAAGTAAAAAAAACTAAACACAGACACACACACACACACACAAAAACCAGAACTGAGGAACTTGTGAACAGGAGTGAGGTGCATGCTGTTTGTTAGATGTGGGTATCTTCAAATACATGAGCTGACGCTATGCTGACTCCTCCCACAGTGGGGTTAAAAGCTGTATTTAGTCTGGGAGTCTGGACATGCTGTGACAGGCTGGCCGCATTGCTGATTACATGCGGCTTGTACTCTGATGCGGCTTATGAATGTATGAAGGTAGCTCAACACGTGAAAATGAGTGGGTGTGGTTTGTAATCGGGTGCGCTCTATAACCCGGAATTTACGGTACTTAGCGACATTTCCAGTTTGGCCATTCCTCCTATTTCCAGACTTTCCATTCTCTGAAAAAAATCCTGCAAAAATCCTCCTTTTTTGTCAAAATAGTGAATAATCAAAGGAAAATGTAATGTGAGTAGAACTGCATCATTTTGGATTCAAACTCTGCAACAATTGCAGTCAGTTTCATGTCACCTGCAGACTGCTGGAAGTGAATGAAAGACCAGAACTGAATTTCACTCCACAATACAAAGTTTCTGCAGGCTGTTGCTGCACAAAGTGCAATTAGGAGAATTTGGGGCCAATTAGAATTATTTTCAAATGTGCATAAAGTTGACAAAATGTTACTTTAAGAATTCTTTTTAAAAAGCCCCCTTTGCTGTATCTGAACTGGCATTAATCCACTGTACTGATGCAAAAATAAAGAAATAAAGAGCTAGGCACTTTCTGTTTTACGTCCTCCACCTAATCCCCCACATTGATGAGACAATCAACTTCCCACAGGCAGTGGAGGTGCGTTATTACTCTCACCAGTAAATGTGTCCACAGTTCCTGCCTTTAAATAAGTAGGAGGATCTTTAAAGCTCCCATTAGCCTGATTAAGACTCACCTAGGCAATTTCCTGCACCCAAGAAAATTCTCTGATTGGTTTCAAAAGTCGATGGGATTTGCGAGAAAAGCATCAAATTCAAGAGCAAAAACAACAGCGGAGTTTAATCTGCACCCAAAGCCGTGGGTTTAGGTCGCAGAACAAAGCCTGAGGAGACAGAGCTGCTTTTCTGGGATTTTTAATAATCCCTGCAAGTGTTTGCTTCAATTGCAACAACCGTAATGTGAAATGAGAAAAGAGAACATGTCTGAGTGTTCTCACAACAGTTCTCTGGGCTTTGTAACCACGGCGGTGAGTCAGGATGCGAGGAGCAGCTGGGCGTTTTGATGCTGAATCCACTCACAGAGGGAAGGACAGAGGGAAGTGGACACTTCAACAGGCATATGGTGCAGACTCTATCCTGTGGCATTTGACAGCACACAGAGACCAGCGGCTGCTTAGCAACAAGCTCCCTGGCCCCTCAGACCTGGCAGCAACACCTGGAATCCTGCTGGCAGAGGTTCACACAGCTTCAGCCAACTGTCAGTCAGACTTCGGCTACATTCCTTCTTGGATGCTGCCTGTTTTGTAAATTATTTTTAAGAAAAACTGGAGGTTATGCATTCAGTAAACAGGAAAGGGTAAACCGTTATAGTCTTCTTCTTTAAACATGATCTTTCAACCAAAAAAAAACTCATTCATGTAAAGACCCGATCTGATGAAAGTTGGATTTGAACATGTTCTTGTGGCATTTTTCCGATGATGGAGGAAATATATAAAGAAAATTAGGATCAAAATTGCATTTCTGAGTTTTGCTTTATTGAGATCATTGTGAATTAGGAGCAGACGAAAAAATGAGTTTGAAGAAGATTGTATTTGTTATGAGGAGAATGCACTTGCTCCCTGCTCCACTCCATTCCAATGTATCCACTTGTAAATGAATAGATCCATCTCTGTTTTCCACACCTGAGCTGGCATCAGGCTCAAACTGTATGGCCAGATGGCTCTGATATTGGTTACTATTTTTGTTGCACTGATAATGTTAGGCTGGGGATGTGAGAGGCTGTAAGCTAGTGGGTGAGCACATAAACAGATGGGTGACAGGAAGTAGGGTGAATCTCTAATGAACTCCTGCTGCTCTGCAGAAACTATGTCCCAGAAAACGTTGCAGATTGTTTGGTATTGGCTAAAACCGCATAATCATAATTTAAATCCCACTGGTGCTTTTACAATAAATCACAAGTTCAGAGTGGGAGTTGAAAATGAAGGACTATATAATATTTTCTTGAGAGTTCCTCAGAATCCATCTTACCTTTCTTCAGCTGGATGTTGAGTCTCCTCCCAACTTTCTTTGTGTATCCTGACGTCAGGGTGGAGTTTAGCCCCTTTTGTGGCGAGTGCGTCTGTCCCGTGGGAGGCTTCGCCGCAGTGACAGCAGGGTGTGTCAGGGGGGGGTAGGTGTCAGCGGCTTCTGGGTGAAGGTGTGCGTGGGCGTGTGGGTGAGACTGGGAGCCATGGCGGGACATCTTCTGCTGGTCGGCATTCAAGCCTGTGCCCCCCGCTGTGAAGTTGGGGCTATAGCGGCCAGAGGAGAAGGAAGGATTCCTCTCGGCGTGGGAGATCTGCTCATAATGGACCTTCATGGAGGACGGCACCACGTGGAACATGATCACAGGAGAGCGCATGGCTTGACGGAACATATTCTGGGCTCTGGATAGAAAGAAAAAACAATTATTAGACTGATTACAGCCTTACATCCAATTAATATTGTTCACAATTGTCTTTGCCTCCGCCTACTAGACGTCCGTCTTCGCCCACCTGAGCTTCTTAATTAATACTCATGGAAAATGTGAGTGGCTCTGAAAGCAGCTCCATCACATAATCCCCTTATTCTGCTGCAGATAAAGGAGACCTCTTCCGCCTGAAATCCTCTTTCAAAGTGAGCTGCTGCACAAAAGGTGTGAGTGGAAACTTATGTTGAGTGTCAGCGTTCTCTAAAAGCACAGCCTTTTAACAGCACCTGTTCAGAAAAGTGCTCTTTCTTCACACCTCACTACGACAGCTGAACCACAGTTTGGGAGAAAATGGTGGGGGGCCCCAGAATGCTTTTCCCCTCCTTTCCTAAATTTCCTCTGGCCCATTTTCCCAGAACCCCTCCAGGAGGACAGTCTCGTCACGGCGTCTTTGCAATTTCAGGCTCCATCCAGAGCCAGACAGGATGTTGTAAAGCCCCCCCCCCCTGTAAAAATACCATGTGATAAGATCAACAGTTGCTCTGATGGTCCGAGTCACCACGTGTATGGAGGGGTGTGGGAGTCCAAACTTTCACTTGACTGTAATCGATCTTGTTTAAGCAGAAGCTGTTGAAATTATAACCAAAGCTCCACCTAGTGTTAGAGCTAAGAATTACAGTTACACTTAGGCTAAAAACATGCACTAGTAGGGCACAAAAAGTTAAAAAGTTTTCCCGAACCTACGAAATTCTAGGTTGGATGACATAAAACCCTTAACTGTGTATGAGAACTGGACCGAGTGAGTATGACATCCGCATAGAAAATGGCGTACTTCTGCCTCCAACAAAGTGAAGGTAATTCGGTCGCCATCTTTTTGATAGACAGACGCCGCCATGTTGAAAACAGGCGACATCTGTAAGCGGTGATCGTTCCGAGTCGGTCTGATGTTTCTACAGAAAACATGCTCATCAATCATGAGAGCGCTCGTTATATCAATACAGACTATTTTCTACATTTTTGGTTGCTGGTGTGCTGCTGGATTCTTGTCATGGAAATCTGTACCTTGTATCAAAAGTGTATCAAAGGCTGAAAAACACTGCTCCAAAACATTAAATGACCTCATATATGGGTGGCTGTGGGTCAGAAGTACAGCCGTCAATCTCTGATCAAAAGGTTGCAAGTGCGACTCCTGCCTTGCCTGTCCATGAGCTGACATTGGTTCTGGTGGTTACAGGTTGGTGCCCTGCATTTGTGTGAATGTGTGTGTATGGATCACAGTAAAGCACATTGGACCTTCATCAAGGCAGAAAGGCACTGTATCAGAATATACCATTTCCCATTTTATTTGGCTTTTACAGATGAGGATAAAACTGGATTCAGGAGAAGATGATCAAACAAGCCGGTTTTATGGTTCTGTATTATTTAACAAATCAGCTGTTCTAAGATCAAAACATGGGTTTGGATGACAGCACACTCAGCGAAGCGTCACTACAGATACTTTCACTTTACTGTAACGACCAAACAAAGAGAAGACTATTTTCTCTAATGTTTTCCGAACAGCCTTATTGGTTTTCTGAGTGATGCTTTTGCTTTTGCTAAACTATGAAGTGATTTTCTCATTTTCTACCAGCATTTGAAGCATGTTGGATCAGTGTGATACGCACATTCATGCTGCAGAAATCCTACTTTAAACTATGTAATTTACATAGAACTACAAAAGTAGCAAAGATCGGAACAGTCTTTTTTTCGCTCTGACAGAAACTTTCACTTATGGCTGATTTGTATTTTATTTGTCTGCCAAACACGGTGTTAAAGACCTGCGTTTCCCTGTAAACTTGGTTCTAAAAACGCATCATTATTGTGCCCTTGACACAGCCAAGAGGGTGGTGCTCTAAATCATCCTAACAGACACAATCACTGCAGGATCTTTTGCTGTTTGAGGACATGCAGGTACACAGTTTCCACTCATTGCTACACTAAACAGCATCAAGGCTGGCGTGCAGCTGGCAGAGTCTTGAAGCTGTGTGGGCGGATTAGACGGGGAATAAAAGCGAGGGACACAAGCAAAACTGATTGTTAGGAGGTTTGCAGATGACAGAGGGAGAAACAGGAAGCTGCTGGAACAGGAGTCCAGGAAAGGCGCTACTTAAACACTGGGAGGAGGAGTGAGAAGTCTGCAGGAAAGCTAAAGGTTACCTCCGCACAGATGCAGAGCCAGATGGGTTAAAGAAACCAGCATTAGGGGATAGGTTAGAAGTGAAAGGAGCACATTTGAGAGGAAGGAGAAAGCCAACAAGAAGCTCTCGACCGGCTCCTGTGAGCTCTTACTGTTCGAATCTGATGTTTCGCAGGTCTCCGTTATTGATACGGACGATGCAGTCGTTCTCTTGGAACAGGCCCTGCTGTTCCGCCTTCCCTCCCTTCTCCAGACGCTTGACCAACAAGCCAAGAGTCCTGAAAGTTCAGAGGTTCATGTCAAGAAGGTGCAACCCAACAGTTTCTGACACTTGTAACACTTTGCTGCATTTGTTCCACCAAACGGTAACTTATTTTCCTTTTTTTCCATAGTGGCATGGCTGTTCAAAAATGAGGACAGCTATGTCTAACTGCTGCCTGTGCCTCATCAGCCTGTACGCCGCGCGGCCATGTCATCTGCTTCATCCCTCTGCCGATGAGAGCAAGAGAGGGGTCACAACCCATCAGGGGGCTACAGAGACTGCGCGGGGGAGTCATCTATTCACAGCAAATCAACTAATTCAGAAACGCCACTGCTGAGGGTTGATGCTCCACAGACCTGGTCTCTGTTCTGACAACACAAAAAGGACAATCAGTGGAGAAGTTTGAGGGAAGCCACACTGAGCTTCAACGACTTCAATGACCTGCTGCTCCTCACAGCTCCAGAGGACCCTCAACTGACAGAATCTGAGGATGGAAGGAGGAACCTGACCCAGTCTTCTTTCAGGGTTTTTCATTCTATCTGTACTTTTTACAGCTACTGTGGCCTGTGGACCAAATTGCTCCGCATTAAAACCTCCACCTCAAAGCTTTTCATAAAATCCTTAATATGTTGCCCCAGCACTTTTAAAAAAAACTGTGCATTTATTGATTGTAGTTGGCTGAATTACATTACAAGTTATTTTAAAATATTTGACAAGGCTGTTGCATGAATCTTTCTAGTTAATTTTGAGTTAACTTCTGAGACGCAGACGGTAACTTAAAAAAATGAATGTTGACACTGACGCTTTCAGGACAGCTAGAAATTGGGGAATTTTTAGTGAAATCCCAAACGTCTGTATTTTCCTAATATCCCGAGAGACTGGCAGTTTTAAGGGGTTCAACATCAAGTGGCACCATGACAAGGCATGCTAACCACGCCAAGATAACTTAGGGTCTGTCTACAGACTGGGAAAATTGTTTAACCGCAGACTAGTTCCTGGAAACCCGGTTTGGTCTGTGTTCAGACCGCCGCCAGCGCTTTCTTCGATTCGAACCAAAGGAGTGTAGCTCTCCTTTTTTACGCTTTCACCAACACCTCACACAATGTAGTGTTAGAGTCAAGAGTTAAAATCCGATCTGGTCTGTAACACCAGTTCAATTAAACCAACGCTTTTATATTCATTCATACACTCAAAACTGTTTTAGTTGACAAACGATCCTCTGGAAATGTAGCAGGCATCTTGGACCCCCCCTCCCTTCAGTGGGGGGGGCTGGGTTTTACCTGCGGTCCCTGCCACTGAACGGCACCACATGGATTCCCAGGGGCCCGCCGTCGTTAGAAACCTCCACCACTTTGACAATGTCTCTGGGAGACGCAGATGAGGCAGATGAAGGGGTGGAACAGAGGGAGGTAGAAAGAAAGAGGGGGGGGGGGGCACCATGAGGGCAGAACAAAAACAGGAAATGAGGGGAGTGAAGGAAGAAACAATGTGATGACAAAAAGTACAAAACAAAGAAAAACTCAAAACCAAACCCACTTTTCAAGAAATTAATAAAGAATTTAAATTATAGACAACAAAAAAGCAACAAATGCTAAACAAAAACAAAGATCATAGTTAAAAATAATTAAGAATGTTGAAAATGTAAACTTTAGGAACATAAAACAACAAACCTAAATGTATGTTTTTTTTCAAACTTAACAATGGATTTAAGACATGTTTTCCCTTTTTAAATCTCTTCAAAGCTAAAATTCCAGCGTATTCTGTTTTTAAAAGCAGTGTTTTAGGCTGCATCGCCTCCCTACCTCAGAGTTTCCGTCAAATCAAGGAGAATCACAGACTAATGCACGTGATTTTCTACTGCAGCTTTATGAACAAACCCTTAATTTGAAAAACGCGGGCAAAAACAGTTTGATTCATGATGGGGAACAATTCCGTTTTCACAGAAGGAAATGTCCTTCCTCTGCTGAAAGAGAAGTGAAGACAACTTCCTGACAGGATGTCGGATCAAATCACTGCATCTGCTACCTGCAGATCTGCCTGAGCATGTCAATTATCATTTCTCTGACATGAGTGACATGTGTTTCTATGATCCGCCACAAAGCAGCATGCAAGAGATCAAAGGTTGGCAGAACCTTTTTTTTGGAGAAAAAGGAAAACTGACTCAAGGTGCAAACAGCTGGAAACAATGGAGGAAAGTCTGCTCAGCAGAGAACAGGCTAAGCAGCAATTTTGTCTGAGAGGATAGAAAATGTCCTTTGACCCTCTGAAGGTGGAAAACCAGTCCCTCCCTTTTTCTGCCGTGTTAACACTGCCATACTTCACTGGACGCCACATCTCCATTCTTAGTTTGGAACTAGTGACTTTGATTAACTCGGGGGCAGGGGGGGGGCTCGTGTCAACAACAAGAGGCAGAAGGAGCCGCTATGAAATCACAGCAACAATAATACAATACCTGCATATTAAACTGGAAGCATGCAACAGAGCAAAAACACAAGACAAAAAGAGGTTTTAATAAAGGGAGCTGGGCTGGTTGGTGCGTGGGAGAGCTCTGATGGTGAGAGCAGGATCGCTTTTGCTCCCACAAAAGATCATTATGTAAATCAGAGGCGGGTTTAAAATGAAAATTCCTAAAACAGACCAAAGAAGCTCCTGGACGAACCTGGAAATTGATTGCTATGAGTAGAAAGAGGCAAGGAAATGTGTTTCTTCTGCTGATTTTGAATGTGAAAAAACGTTTGTTTCAATTGAAAGTGGGGAGAAGCTTTTGTTTTCATGAATTGTCATTAGGAGTATAAGAAGCAGAATTCAAAGGAATTATTAGGTGTCCCTGAAATGCAAATCACATCAACAAATCCCTCAATGCAAAAACACATTATAGATTATAAAAGAAAAAGAGATAATCAAAAACATCACATTTCACATTTAAAAACAAATGTTCACACCAAAATGTAATTACAAAAAAAACTCCATTTTCATCCTTGATGAAATCCAAAGATCTTGCAATATAATGTTTTATGAGTTATAGATAGTATCAATTTGTGATTAGGTAAGTAAAATGAACCTTATTTAGCCATCACCATAAAGTTTAGAAATTTAAATAAAAGAAATGTGTCCGCCAAAAGTGTTTTTGAGATTTGATGGAAGCAGCCAATTTGAAAAGCTTTTCTATTGCCCCTAGTGGAATGATGATGAACTACTGTGCAGAACACATGAAACGACTTATATAGTAGAGAAAGTTTTAATCATGCTAGTGAGATAGGGGTCTTGGTAAAATGCTCCTATTGATTAGAATTTTACTTTTGGAATTGGTGATGTCATATTTTCCCTTTAAAAAAGTAGTGAGCATGGTGTCCCAATTGCTTTTAATTGCTCTAATCTAGGGCACTAGAAAGTCCTGTCCTAAATAGTTTTTTAGTTGTTAGGATGGGAATTCAGACATAGCCTTTGTTTTGAATCCAACTCTTGCTTGTCTGGTATACCGTCAGGAGTCAGATCTCCGTCTCTCCCTCCGGTCATCAGTGGGAACCATCTCCAGAGTTCTCACCTCACTGAATCTCCCAGCAACTCCAGTGCAACACCTGTCAAGTATATGTTACAGGGTCTCCTAACATTTATTTTTGATTTTTTTTTTCAATTTAAGTACTATCTGGAATTTTGTTTTGATTTCAAGAATTTTATTGTTTTCTGGTGTTTTTAAATTAAAATAAATGATTATTTGTGTCATGTAGGGAGGGCTGTGGTAACGTGAAGGACCCAAAATGCAGAGGCGGAGGCACACGGTTCAAGGGGAAGGGGATTTAATCTAAATAACAGAAGGCGCTGCAGAGCAGGAAACAAAAACCAAAACTCACTGTGGGCATAGCAAGATGAACAGGGCAGAAGACGTACATGGAAGAGACATACGACGTTAGTGACGTTAATGGACCAGCACAAGAGGAAGGCAGAGACGAGACTTAAATACAGACAGGGCAGACGAGACACAGGTGAACAAGATCAGGACAGATAGGGACCAGGAAGTAAAACTCAGGAACATGACAAAACAGAACACCTTTCAAAATAAGACAGGAAACAGAACCAAACATGACAGAACAAGAAATAAAGCAAAAATCAAGACAAAAGAAACCCAAACCATGACAATTTGTTTTGCTTCTATAGTTCTGATATTCAAAAGGTCTTTGCATTGATTTGATGTGATTTGCACCTAAGGGCCACCGTACATTAGTGCTACAATAAAATAAACAAACAAATATGAAAAAAGGTAGACCTGATGGAAATGGCCGAAATGATAGGAGACTTACTCCAAAGACCTGATGGGAGTGTGTTCCATGCAGGAGTCTGCCCGGCCCACCGGCTCGATCCTCCCATTTCCCTCCTCTCTTGTCTCCTCCTGGATAAAAAAAAGGAGGAGAAGGTGAAACACAATAACACTTATGTTGATCACCATCTGCTGCAACACATTTAAACCTATCATGCCAAAGTTTCCACAAAAAAGTCGTGGAAACATGTGGCAAAGTCGCTATGATGTACAAATCTGTGCTGGAAGGCGGCAGCCTCAGCAGTTTGACTCAGACTAACACACAGCCTTTGCTGCATGTTGACATCACATATTCTCCAGCTCTGCTTGCCAAAAAAGTGGTTGCAACTTGATTATCCACAGTAAACAAAGAAAACAAGAGAAAAGTGTTGGGCTTTTTGCCATTTCTGTCGTCCTTACTGTGCGCCCATATTAGCCTATAGGTGCTGGATGCTGTCCAATCAGCTTAGAGCTTTTGACAGCCCACGTGTTGCACAGCAATCATCCCGCAAAAGGGTATTACAAACAGATTTGAGGGATCGGGGATGTGGAGCTAGAAACAACATTTTTCTTCCATGGCATTCCCCAGATTTCCCTTCCTGTTTGCATTCTAAGCCTCTTGTTAGCATGCTTAAGTCTTTAAACTCCAGGACAGATCAGAATCAAAACAAGAACCACGCTGAGACGCAAACCTGGCAAAGTCTTGAGGAGAAGTCTGGAGGAGGCCTTCCACAGCTATAAAAATACATGCCCTCCAAATTGTATTTTCAAAATGACATGTTTTTCACACCCAGTGTCCTTCGACTGAGAAGGCGACAGTCATGACTTGTTCACACAACAAGGAAGAGGAGTTAAGAAAGATCATTAAAATTGCAAGGAGGGGGCACTAGAGAGGAAAGACAAACCGTCCAGACGCTCAGCTACTGGCCTCATCAGTATGAAAATGAGCCTGTCGTTTCCGTGGCTGCCGTGTGGTTGCCATGACACCTGGGTTGCCTGGAGGACATGCCGCTACAGGACACAGCACAAGTGTGAGCAGGTGTGTGCTGCTTGCTTAAGTAAAGACCAACTCTGCTGGCCCAAAGCGCTGGCAAATCCGACTCCCTTAAAATGGGAAAAATGACATAAATGTGTCAAACTTCTTCAGCTTTCCCTGACTTACACGTTCATATAAAGTCTTAAAAAATGTGACAAAAACAACAAATTGAAGTCATCAGAATGACTGATAACACAGAGTCAACAAAACACTTCTCATACTATCCAATACTCAAGGAGGAGCGGCACTAGAAAGGTTGAGTTATCTTCTCGAGAAAACCAAATGAGATATGCATTCATGAGACGTCACAGGCAGGCGCATCGCATATCATTCATTCCGGTTCACGGCATCCCTGAAGGAACCGGCTGCACACCGAGAGTTCTATCATCTGGGGGGGGTGAGCTACAAAGACTAAGGTTTGTATCAGCGATGTTTACGAGCTGTTAGCTGAGACAAAAATGGAGCTAAAATCATAAACATAAAATACCTTCATTATGACTTTCATAGAAAAAACTCTGATGCAATTCAAAAAAGCTGCAACTGGTGTAAAAATAAAAGGACAAGGTTTAAAGCACTTTTGTAAGATAAAGATGATCCGTTTGACGTACTGCCATCTAGTGGCACAAATGCAAAACTGCAGCAGTGTTGCAACTTTTGTCAATGCCCGACAACAGTGAGCATTTTAAATCCCCACTCTGGTGAAAATTGTGTTTCTTTGGTGTTTTTAATATGCTCTTGTGGGATTTTTCTGATCATGGAGGACGAATATAAAGCAAATCAAGCTAAAAAATGACATTTCTGGGTATTTATTTATTCAACTTGTGAACCAGAAGCAGACCAAAAAAAACAGTTTCAAAAACCTTGTAGTAGTGATGTAGGACCTATAACGGCACGCCACGAGCTCCGTGCTGCATTCGATTATGATCCATCCACTTGCAGACAAATAGATCTATGTACGTCTTCATTTTCCCCATCTGAGCTGGTATCTGGCTCAAAACTGTTTCGCTGGATAGCTTCAATATTCTTTCAATATTTCTGTTGCACCAGTAATGCTAGGTTGGAGGTTTAAGGTGGTGTAAGCTAGTTTGAGTCTAAAGAGATGGATGATGGGAAAGGCAGGCAGGATCACTCTCTGCCAACAATCCCACCATCTACTCAGACATGAATTTCTGATGCCATCCTGCTGCTTTGCAGAAACTATGTAAATGACCCGGCTTTTTGATTTTGGCTAAAAATTGAATGATAATAATTCAAAGAGCACTGGGAGCGCTTTGAAAATAGATTAAAAGATGATTGAGTGGAACTTTAAAGCATTGGAGTCACTCAAAAGTGTCTCATTTTTGTAGATCCACCCATAAAAAATAAAATTTCAATTATTATACTTTTAGTATTTTTTTGCCTTGATTTATTCTTGGTAAAATTTTGCCAGATAAAAGTTGAAAAAATGACAAAAAGGTAAACAGAATTAACAGACCTGACGTTTGATGTAAAGCAGATACATAGCAATATTAATATTTCATGCCTATGAAGAGGGTTAAAGGTGGTGAGGTAGACAGGCAGCCAGGTTTGACGACCAGCAGACAATGTGGTTTCAAGCGCAGTCGTTGTTTCCTGGATGTGCAGAGGCAAGCGGGCACTTCTCAAGGCCAGAGGCTCATTAAAGATTAATGAGGGAATTTATAGGGGTCTGCATTCCCTATTTCTCAGACTAAATGAAGTGATCTGAGCTTCCTGTGTTTGTAAGAGAGAGCCAGAGTGGCCTAATGCTGCACTTTAATGAAGTAACCCTTACTGCAACTTTGAACACATCATCAGTTTTAAACAGAAGTTGATTTATTCAGACTGGAAGGCAAATGAGTATTACTTGTCTTTAAGTGTCGTGTGGTCTTTGAAAGGTCATAAGAATTCCCAGGTGAACCTTTGGTTGCTTTCTGCCTTGTTGTTCGCATGTTAGAAAATAATTCTGTTTACTAGAACCTGTAACATTCTCATGAGATGAGAAGTGATGTTGTTCTACAACAAGGGAATCCAACTCCAATCCTCGAGCCCTGAGCCTACTTACCTACTGCCGATGACCTGATTTGCCAATAGAAAGCTGCACGGGTCAGAGTGTTTGGTAAGAAGTAGAGCCATGGACTTACACTTGCGACATTTCTAGTGTTGAGACAATCATAGACTAGACAGTGACCAGGTTTAATGCAGAAAAATCCGAAAGACTGGGAGTAATCAGATATATGCAAATTAATATGGAGATGCAATCTTCTGAAAATCCTGGACTGCATGGCGATCCGTCATTTGAATTCATCTCAGAGGAGTGTCCGTGTGTACCGAAGCCATTTTTGAAATGGCTCTTTGTGCAAATCCTTCTCTTGTCTGTTTTTTGTAAAAATCCCAATGCAGAGGTTTGTAACATTAACCTTGATAATGTGGGAACTAATTAATCTGTAAGAGAAACATGTTGCCATTTTCCTTTAATCCTCCTAGAGGAATAAAATAACAGTTGCCTTGGACATGCAACACTAACTTGGGCTCTCATGGGATGTCCTTCTTCACCATTTCAAATACACATGCACGTATACAACTATGACTGTCATTGGACAAAAGTGTATACATGCAGAATAGACTTTTCAGTCATAAACCTAAAAGAGACAGCCTGATATATAACTCTAAGTGGTGTAACAATTAGTTTTGGCAACAACTGGATTCATATCATAATTTGTGGTTGATGATACAATTCATGGTTGATATTGGTTCATTTTGAGCGTTCCGATTCCATCCACTTCCTGACCTATCCATCCAGAACGTCTTTAGCCATAAGTGGACCAAAGATTTAGAAGGTTAAGACCATTGATTACTGTCAAAATGACTGAACAATTATAAACTTTGAAAGAACTCGCAAAGACATGTGACTAAACCATGCTCTAATAATGCTCTGTCTGTGTTATGTTGATGTGGAAAACAACAGTGGGCGGAACTTTATGAAAATAAATGTGAATGGTGTTGGGAAAATGGATGTAAGTTATCTCATATTTGCTTTTATGCATTACCTAGCTATATAGGTAATATAATCATACATGCAGAAGTGTGTGTGTCACAGGAAGGTGAAGGTGAACTCTTGGCAGGAGACCGACTATCTTAGCATCTTCCCAGCATCAGCGTGAAGGCTATGTGTTAAGACAGACATGTTGCAACTAATGTTTTCTGATAGCGCTGCAGCTGTGTTTTATCTGTTCCCCCTCCTTAGAGGTGAGGGCATGTGTAAAATAGGGAATACCCAACCAACTTAATAAAGGAGAAGGCAACAGAATATGCACCAGAGCGGAGAGAGTTTGTTGCTGGGTATGATCTCTGTTCGCTCTCCTCGTAAAATGTACCTTTGGTCTGTTGTCTTTCTTTCCCTTTGTTGTTATTCTGATGTTGCAGGTTGTTTTAACCCAACAAATGGATTTGCCAAGGAATCTGGAAAACTTCACCCAGCATTAGATATTCATCTCTGAGTCACATTGGTTGAACTTTTGGCTAAAGATATCCTGGATCAATTATAGGTCAGTGAATCAGATTGTTCTAAATGAACTAAAATCAACTATGAATCTTATCGGTAACCATAAATTATAATACCAATCAAATGGCTGTTACACCATTCGTTTTTAACCTTTTGTCATTGCAGTCTATTCTTTAGTACTGACTAACAGATGCAACAGAGCATCAAACCAATTTCTATTAAACATGTCATGCCAACTGGTATTTCATTATTAGATATAAACATGTAACCCAAAATGCCACAGCATCCCTGTACAGAACTACTGTAAGAAGTTTTTGAGCAGTGTCCTTTAGTGTTGATGACTTAAAGCTATATTTTTGATGAAGCTTCATCTGTTCTCTTTGTGTGTTTAGCTAAAAAGGAAGCAATACTCTGAACCTGTTATTGATTCTTTAGTTGGCAAAAGGAATTTCTCCACACTGGCTTCCATCTGCACTACAAGTGCAGCTTAGATGGCTCAGTTATCACCCAACTATACTGTATTCAGCCCATATACAAGACCCAACAAGCATGTCAGGCTTTGAGCTATCAATTGTGCATGATTTACACTCTGTGAGAGTTGAATTCTGACACTAAATACTAGTTTCTGGATCCTCTGGAGTTGATCCTCTTTGGACAGAAAAATAATGAAGTCTGTTCAACAGAAAGACGAAACAATATATGGCTGCACTTTGCTCACCTCACAGGAAGCTCACGTTTAGATTTTCTCTCACTAAGAGCACTCAGAAGGCTCTTCAAAGGCCATCAGAATGGACCCACTGTGTCAGGGGATGTTCTGATCAAACATCAATGCAGAACTTCTGATGTCTTATTCATTAGGAGAGTCTCTGCAGCGTGGGTGTTGCAGTCGAATGTCAGGTTTGACTACAGCAGAATAATTGCTATTTGACAGCAACAAAAGCCTGTCATTACCAATATATTCATTTACTCAGACTTTTGGGTGAGCTGCTTTAAAGATCTGGATGAGATCAAAACCAGCAATATGGTTCAAGACAACTTGATGATTCCGACCTGAAAGGAATCACTTCGATGTATGCTGATGCTGGACTTCTGGCAACGCCACAATCCATCATTAAAAGCAAGCATTTAATTAGAGATCCTTGCACTAATTCAATTAGTCTCTGCTGAAGACAGTTTAATGCTGGGATCCTGATAGGTGGACGTACGTTCAATAATAAGGAATTCATTGAGCCGAGGGGGCGTTATCAGAATTAATATCTTCCTGGCAGCCTGACGGAAAAAGAGTGAGGTGTGTGTAAATGTGGGTTGTATTTTAGCAGAAAGGAGATAAGGAAAACAAAAAAATTGGGAAAGAAGATGATTTAACATGTATTTTTCCCTTTATAAATATCATTATCCCTCTTTTTCCTTTGAATAATAGTCTGTAATTCCCAAAAATGTTCAGGTGTTCAAAGCTTTCTGTAAAGAACCCAAATGCAAAACCATCAGTCTGATTAGTAACACAGTTCTTACGAATTACCCCACATTTTAGAAGTAGACTGTTATTGGGGTAAAGTCAAAGGTTATTAAAGAGTGACATCTCAATCATTTTAGCTGAGGGGTGTCTAAACTTTTTGCAAAGAGGGCCAGATTTGGTGGGGTGAAAGTGTGAGAGAACCAACCAATCAGTTTGCATTACTTGAACTATTTTAATAACATTACTTTTAAATGAAATTATCAAACATTTTATTGCAATGGCATTCTTTAACAGACAGAAAACAAATACATCTAAATATATTTTTACTAAAATTGCTGTCAATTTGTCAAATGTTCACACACAGTTGCTTGTTGCAGTCAGCATGTCTCATCTGGTAGTGCCTCTTGAGACTGAACTTCTTGAATACAGCCACAGTATTTTAGCATATCAGGAAGACACAGTTGTTTAATCTTTCTCTGAAAAAATGTGCCAATTTCCACTTGCCCTGAGGGTGGTAGCCCTTCATGTTAACAATTGGCATTTTAGCTGAAAGTGTCACAGACGGGTTGCACGTCAGTGTTGCTGCAGGTTTTCACTGGTTTAAAATGTAGCCAACCACAATCCAGATTTCAACAGTTTTTTGGAAAGTGCTGCAAATCATTGATATTTTAAAAGGATCCTGCGGGCCAATGGAAATTTAAACATAGTTCACATGTATGTCAGACATCAGAAATGATGGATCATTGACTACATAGGAAAACTGGATCAAGCGAGTGTGATGTCACCACTGTACTTTTGACCAACTGTATGAACCAAGACCGATGCAGTAAACCATGACAGTAAGCAGGACCAGTTCTAAAATGACAGTTCAGATACAGCTCAACAGCGATGCATATCTTCATAGAGAGAACACATTCAGTTCTTCAGCAAGACATTCCTCTCTCAGGCAGTTATTTGGACTGAGACAGAAAGGTAAACAGGTTTTAGAGAAATTCATTGTTCAGACATTTTTGTTTGTTTGAATCATGAAACCTTTTTTGTTTCTTTTGCAAGTTCAGCGATTTTCTGCTGAAATTCCCCTCTAGTATCTTCAGCTGCAAACAAAAGAAAGCCGAGGTGACAAGTCTGCAGAGCAGTCGGGAATGCAGGAGCCATTGCATATAGAAAATAATGAGATATTGTAGAGGAGCACAGACTTTTCTTTTGTCCCACATAGACTTTTGTCTGTTTTATTACAGAATTTTGAGGATCCTCCTTGCAAATGTGAGCCGCAGCAAACCTCACAGAGCATTCACCACATGCCCTAATGATGAGGTGACCAGCTACAGTGCTTTTCATGTGATGCACCATTTACCAAGATGAGACTCCCAGTGGAGTCTGCAGCTACAGAGCTAAATAGGGGGTAAAGCTGGCTAAACTGCCCCTATGAGAGAAATGGAGCTAAAAGTTAATGGTGACAAGAATTTGCCTCACACTCTGAGGTAGACATGTCAGCCCCAAGGCCATTATTCTGAGCGGCTCCAGCAGTAATGGGTGCTGCTCAGAAGAAGAGCATGTCTCTACAAACAAAAAACAAAAAAAAGAAAACTCCAAAGGATGTCTTTAAGTTCTCTGGCTTTTTCTGTCCTCTGCTACAGGGATTTGAAGCAGGGTGTGATTCTGTGGCTGTAGGAGGAGACATCACACACTCAAAAGACAACTAGTTGACTTCTATAGTTTCTTATCTTCCTCTAGAGGTGGTTTGAATTCAGAGAGTAGTAACATTTAGGAAAGAAAAGTAATCATATATTAGAAAAATACAATTTTATAGATAATTTTACCTTCAAAATATTAAAATAAATATGATAAACAGGGATGTCGTTCTTGAATGAGCATGGAGTAGCCTGCAACATCTATCTTTTAAACCCACTCAAGTGTTTCCATTCAATCAAAACCCCGATGTAAACTGATGGACCAACTCTTACTTCTACGTACCTGTCATGCCACCTAAATCCACTAAAACAGAGAAAAACGTGGAATCCCAAACGGTCACATCTGCAGCCATTCGCAAAGCGAAATATCAGGTGGTATTAGTGGCCGAGCTAAAAACAACTTTTTGTTTTGATGAAGTCAACTGCAAACTTGATGGTCTAAGGAAAGAACTAGTTTGCCACGGTGAGCGATTGCCATCATTCGAGGAAAATGCTGCCACAGTGGAGGAGCGTGTGGCAAAATTGTGAGAACTTACGAGCCTGTAATGACAGCTAAGGGCTAAGCTAGAGGACATGGAAGGGCGAAACAGACGCCTTTACGTGCGCCTGGTGGGCTTGCCAGAAGGAATTCAAGGTCCCCATCCTTCCAGGTTTTTTGCATAACTCCTTCAAGACGTTTTTGGTCGAGACATGTTCCCCAGTCCGGCTCCCGGTCAGAGGCCGCAGACTGTAATGTTACTTAAACATTTGGGAAGTGAAGGGAGATGAAGTATTTGGAAAAATCTGATGATTACCCTCTGCTTTTTAGAACTAGGGCTGAAGAAACAATCCCACATATTTAGTTTTTAGATAAATTTGGTAAAGTGTCAGGTTACAAATTAAACCTACATAAAAGTGAGTTTTTGCTATTCCACACTGTTAGCATGACTCTTCTGAAATGGAAAGACGTTTTGTTTGAACTCGACTGAAAATAGGTCTCATTTGTGTACGTGGCACGCAGCCGCCGCTATGATGTCATCAATGTGTGACTATTATTAGAACTGACAAAACATTGCCATAACCCGACAACTATTATCCATTATGTAAGAGATAAGGCCTGAGAAATTAAGTTTTATCTTTTACTGCACCACAATGTCACAGATGTAAATTAAAATACCTCAATATTTGGCTTTTTACAGCAATTCTTAGGTTAAAAAATAAATGTATTTCATTAATTAATCAAGGTTAACAATTTAACACAGAAAAGAATATTGCAAAACTAACATTAATTAAATAAGTGGTCTGTGAAGAAACAGCGTTACAGGTTCTCTGAATTTCAGCCTATGTTTTTTATGTTGTTTCTTTTTTCTTTTAACTTGTCCTGTTCAACAGCTGAGCAAACAGATGAGAGCTGAGCGTGTTTCTAAACACTCATTTCTGTCTGATAAGAAAAGAAATACTAAAAGCAAAGTCGTTTTTCACATTTCAGTTCAAATTGTCTAATTTGGTATCAGATTGAAAATAAAGTAGGTGGTTCATGATAAACAATATGTTCAAAATATCTAATAATTTCCAACAAAGTATTGAAGTAAGTAACTAGAGATTCATGTGTTGGTTAGAAGTCCCTGAAGATTTGTATTTCTTTGTTTTTTCTTTGCAGAAAATGATTTCAGGATTACTCAAAGTAGATTACTGATAGATCACAGCAGCTCTCATCTGTCAAATCCCCAACTCCCCTTTGGCCACAGCTGGCATCTGCTGCCATCATGTTCCTCATCTGTCTTTGAGTCTTTCAGGGACCACTAATAAACTGTTGTTCATAAACCTGCGGATTCTTATCTGTGGCACAAGTTTTGAACCCTCCCAGAGCCTCAACAGGTGGATTATGTCTCCATAAAGACCCACCGTCTTTCTGATGAGAGAGCGTTTTTCTTTGGTGTAATTAGATTTTGGTAGCATGTGATGAACACTGCATTATATGGTTGTGTGCATGTCTGCAACATCCTGACAGCAGGCTCCAGATGACGATCCCCTTTGGGAAGCTGCACAGCCTCAAGAGACAGCCAGTTGTCTTTCATCTTCCCTCTGCCTTCCTCTGTCCCTCACAGCTGGAGGGGCTTAGCGCTTCCACAGTTCTGCCACAATCAAACCCAAAGATCAAATGCAGCCACAGGCAGAGGAACCACTGGGAGGAAATGGAGGAGATAAAAACCTGGAGGAGTTGGCGTCAAAAACCAGAGGGTTTTGCCAAGAAATGCTGGTAAATGTAGAAGTCTGTAGCCAGAACATGATGATGCATAGATCCTGTAGGTTCATGTTGAGGCTTGTATTTCACCAACATTAAAAAATATACTTTTAAGTTGATTTCATGCTGTTGTTTACCTTTTGGCTTATCCCTTTATCCTTTGGCACAGCAAATCAGCTTCTACTGATTCACATTTGGTTTTGGAAGACGTTTTTACACTGATGCCCATCCTAAGACAACCCTGAATTATCTTCAGGTTAAGGACATCACCCCCCTCGGATGTAAAAGTATTATACAAGCTTCTTGAGTTGTCCGAGTTTTTGTGATGAACCAGAGGAGTCGTGTGACTGAAAAAACATCTGCGAATACGTGAAACCGCAAATATTGAAATACGAATATGCGGAGGAACACTGTACATCTTATTTTTTCAAAACCCATAAGTCAACATTTATTTTGAAAATTTAGAAAAATGAACATGTTTTTTTTCTTCTTAGCCCTGGCCCGGGGGGCGGTTGTTCTCTGTCCGCTGCCATGCGGGTTTTGGGGGGGGGTTCTGGCTGCTGCTGCGGCGGGGGTCTTGGTGTGGGGGAGGCTGGGAACTCTGAATGTGAATATTTTTTTGAGCCAACAGGTATGTTTATAACATCTGAGTGTGTGTGTGGACAGACCCCGCCCCTTCTAGATTTGTATTACATCTGAACCTGACCATAATGATTATAACCATCCAGAAACTTGTTGCTTTATGCTGCTTCATGGTTTTACACCCACACACCCCCCTATAAGCACCCTCCTATCCCCCCTCTCTAACATCCCTCTCTCTTCTTTCCTCCTTTCCTTTTCCGTCCGGTCCAACACAAAAGATTTTCAAATATGAATAAAGTTTGGCCTCGATTACAAAAGGGGTTTATTCAGACATACCTCTGGTTTGTCTGAAGATTCATAACTATTAGCGGCTGGGTAGCTCGGTTGGCAAGGTGAGAGGCTACCACGCAGGAATCCAGGGTTCGATTCCCGGAGGGGAATGAGCAAGAAATGCTGGTAGCTGGGGGACAATTACCATATCAATGGCGAGCAATTAACATCACTCAGTGATGTGCCTCACTTAGGCAAGACCCTTACCGCTACCCCCTCCCAAGCGCCGCACGTCTGCAGCTCACCCCCCAGTCGATGGGTCAAATGCGGAGATCAAATTTCGCACACCTAGGTGTGTGACAGAAAGGTACTTAAAAAAAGAAAAAAGAAAGAAAAAAACCCTGTTGGTAAAGTAAAATATGTCCAACACAAGAGGCCTTTGCAGCTCTCATCTGTCTGCCCAGCTGTTGGACAGGACAAGTTAGACTTGCGGTTATGGCGGCCATGTGAAAAGTCGTGGTCTCTGCTGCTCTGCAGTTCACACTATACATGCTTTGGAAAGAGAAACGTTTTGCTACTGAGCAAAACTTTACTACAAGTGGAAGGAAGGAATATTGCCAAAAACAGCTTAAACTGGACAAGAAACAAACGTAGAATCTAAACAACCCAAACTAACCCGAGTTTCTCTTCGAGGGGAAGCGCAGAAGGCTAACGCTACCACTGCCCAGATGGCAGACATGTGAGGAGGGAAGCAGCAAGAAGGATGAAATATTGTCTGTTGTAACCTTTATGAAGGCAGACTTCTCAACAAGGTTGGACTATCTTTAATGGCAGTTGAAGACATGAAAATGGAACTGAATGATTGCGCTGGTGGGTGACACAAACAGAGGTGCGCATTTCCAACACGCCATCAGGGCTTTGGGGGCCAAGGTGAGCGCACTGCAAACAAAAGGAAAAGCTCTGGAGGACAAAGTCATGGGTTTGGAGTCAAGATCAAAGTAGAACAATTTAAGACTTGTCAACATGAAGGAGCTGTAGGACGCACTGCCTGGTCTTGGAAAAGTGGCTAGAGGCGCGCGACACGAAATACTTCAGACTCCACTGATTATAGAAAAGCGCACCGGATTAGAAGTCTGCCGGAGAGACACAACAACACTTCACCTGCTTTCTCATCATGAGATTTCCCATAACTTTGCAGAAGTATAAGCGGGCTGGTATCTCTGCAGCCTTGAACCAAGGACCTTATAAGGAGCAGCCGGATCAACTTTACGCAGTTTCGCGTCCGGGTAGTTCACCAGCAAAGTTGCTGTTGAGCTACGAGGAAAGCGCATGCCTTTAAAGCGTTGGCGAGGCGGCAGCTTTTGAAGTTCAGAAGAACTCTGAGTGAAAGTGATTCTGATGTGAGAAGACTCTTCTTTCAGTTGTGAAAAATAAGGTATCATGACGGTAAAATGGAAACATCGAAGCGTTTTTTTTTCCCTTTTCTTTCTCTTGATTACAACTATTTTTCAAAACAAAGTTTGTACCTATATATATTATCTGTGAAAATTAACAGCAAAGTAAAATGATTTTATATAAATAAATACTTTGATCAGATCTGTCCAAATCAATGAGTAGATCTTAACTTTGTAACATGGAATTGCAAGGAATTGCAAAATTTCAAAAAGGTCAGAAAATTAATAAATAAGATAAAAGACATGGGTTCCAAAATAATCAGAAGAAGATGAAGAAGTGAGAAGAAGGTGGCTAGGGTGTATTTGTAACATTTTCCTCCGCGAGCAAGAGGAGTGATGACTCTTATTCATGAATCCATCATCATTCCATGTTAGTAATGTGATTAAAGACACGAGGGGTAGATATTTAATAATACAAGGATCATTATTGTTGGAAAAAACTACATTTGGTTAATATTTACGGTCCTAATTCTAACAATTCTAATTGTTATGAAGACCTGTTTCTTACACTTTCGGCGCTGCTGGGACAATTTATAACAGCTGAGGACTTTAACTGGACCTTAAATCCAAGCCAGTTAGTCCATAGGGTACCGACCAAACTCATAACAGCTGTAGAGTGAGTGGTATGCAATCAATGAAAGAACTAAAACTGCTAGGAATCTGCAATCCAAGGCCTATTCATGCTATTCTTACAACATTTCAAACCTACTCACAAATAGATTATTTCCTAACTTCATCTGAATTGATGTCCAAAATGCAGAAGTGTACATATGACAATATTGTAATTTAGGATCATGTTGCATGTTGCTTAGTATACAGGGATGAAAAAATATCCAGCGACCCTCCTAGATGGAAATTCCACAAATGGCTGCAGGAGGGAGAGTTTGTTAAATACATAGGAAAACAAATAGATGACTTTTTCTACTTCAACACAGATCAATGCCTTTAAAGCATTTCTTAGAGGAAAAATGATTAGTTACATAGCTTCTCAAAGAAAAACAATCAAAATCTTGCACAACTAAACAAAACAATATTACTATAATTTTAATAATGTAGAAGTCATATCTATTGAAAAATATGAATCCAGGAATGTTTATTCATTTTTATTCTTTTATTTGTTTCTGTGTTTGTGTGTAGATACCTTTTAGTAAATGTCATACGATGCGCTTAGTTCTTTTCTTCTTTCTTCGTTTTCTCTTTTTATTGGGAAAATGTTACTAGTATTATTAAAGTTTCTGTGCCGTTGTAGCTCATTCTTTAATAAAAAGTTGTGTGAAAAAATACAAGCTCCAAGCTAATTTAATGCAAAACTCCTCTGCTTTAATCCTCAGTCAACCCACAGCTAGCAAACAAATAAAAACCAAAAAACTGCATAAAGACAAAAAGCAAATGAACACAGCATACCTGCAAAGATGACAAACCCACACAATCATAAACTCTGAGCCTGGGGTCTGTGTGTGTGGGTGTGACACTAATAACAGCCTTTTGTTTTATTGTGACAAAAAGGTTTGGATGCTGAATTCAACTGCAACCTGGGTAATATAAAAATATTTTCAGATTTCAAAGGTTTTTGACAGTGACCTAACCTGAAATAAGGTTATCCTAATGAACAAAATGAACTGGTGGCACTCCGATCCCACAGCTGAATCCTCCGGAGGAGACGATCCTGGCGGTTGCTGCACTCTTGGACGCCCTGAAGCCTTCTTAACTAGAATTGAACCTCTTTCCTTGAAGTTCTTGACGATCCTATAAATTATTGATCTTAGTAGCCACAATATTCTTGCCTGTGTTTGATGGGGGGGTACATGGTATGTGTGGGAGATTTAAGACTGCGATCCGTCCCGCAGCTCTAGGGGTAAGAGCAACCGAACTCAGAACCGGGTCTAAATAAATGTGTCTGAGCAATTTCCCGGATGCGATCAGAGCCACAGAGGTTTGAGCATCAAGCGAAATATGCTCAGTCCTTAGAAAACATTCAAACAATCGCATTAGTTTTGTGTTTCCGGTCGTGTCCCGACTAATGTTGATGTTGTTACATGTTTCGTGCAGCCGGGATAAGCCTTTTAAGCTAATGTTGTTAGCCGTGTTAGCATACTGCCCCAATCCTGGCTACGTTCAGAAAAAGCGCGACCACAGTTAAAATTCAAAGTGATGGCGAACAGGTGTTTCGTAATATACGCATGTATTTTATTATTAAAGCATGTTTAGAAAGATCATCTGTGTTTGCAGCTGACATGTCAATATATATAGCCTCTCGGCGCTGTTTAACATTGTTTTGTATTGAATTGTTACATTCAATAAAGTTTGAAGAAAAAAAGCCGCTCGGCCGAGAATTTATATTTCCCTTTCCGGTTTGTCAAACCCTACTGCGCATGTGCGAATGATTTATTCCGACGGAAAGTGTGACCTTAGTGAACGTTTTATATTCTGAAACATTTTTCTGGGCCCATACCGCGGTTGGATTCTAATCCGACATTGATCCCATCAAGATATTTTGGCATGTAACGTGACTATATAGTGTTGACTGCCCGTGGCGAGTGATGGCATCCGCGATAGTGGTCTCCATCGGGATGTCAGTCACCCATCATGATGGACGATGGTATCGTCCATCGACACAACCCTAGCAGCTACTTTTCCAAGTTTAATATAATTCTAAACTTGATGTTAACCAACAGTATGAAACATATTTTCCTCATACATTCATATTTGTGTTTGTATGTGTCAATTAAGAACACCACAGTGAGCCAGGCACATTTAGAAGGCCTCTGCCACACGGAGTACAGTTGACCCATTTGGGTGCTGTGGGTTTAGTTCTTCATCCCTTAGAAGGGTGCGTGAGGAGACTGACAGTCTTAAGGAAGCTTGGCGGTCATATTTGTAGATTCCTTGAGGCTCACCTCAAAGGATGTCAATAAATGGAACATACTATTGCTGTGCAAGTGTATCCTGAAGTGTCTGGGTCCGCTCGGCAGAGATTGAGCCACAGGACAAAAAGATCGCTGCGTCAGGTTTGTTTTACCCCAACACAGAGCGACAGGGCTCAAATTAAAGGGGTTCACTTTTCAAAAATGTAACACAGAAGATCAATAACAAAAGCACAAACCAAATGAACTCAAATGACCCCCAACAGGAAACATTAGGAGATTTTATACTGGCTGATCAGACCAATGACACAGCCGGGAGGGCACTGAGTTTGTAGTGGTGAGTGGCGGGTGACTGACATCGATGGAGAGACCACCATCGTGATGCCGCACGCCTGCCCGCTGAAGTGACACCATAGGCAGCGGTTATGTGCAAATAACTTGATAAAAAATTGTGGTGGATGAAATTCAACACGTGTAATGTTTAGAAAAACTTTTCAGATTACGCCGCGTTCACATGGGTCACACCGGTCGAATAATCATTAGCACATCTTGCTGATAGTGTTTTTAAAAAACCGGATGCGAACTTAGTTCCATGACAGCTATATACGCCGTCGATCAGTTTGTTATTATACAAGATAATCTCCTAAGCGTTCTTATTAATGTTACGGTTATTATGAAGCGCATCTTCGATCATAAATTTTATTTTAATCCGTGTGGTCAGTGCTTTTTCTTTTGAAAAACGGAGCCGGAAACCAGGATTAGCAGTATGCTAACGAGACTAACAACATTGCGTGAACATAAATCCATGCATTGGCAGCTGCAATCTCTGTATCTTGGTTTGCCGCGAAAATATGTGAGAATAACGTCAGCCTTTATTTTGTCGGTTGGTGGAAACACAATGTTTGAGCGGTTTCTAAGGACTGATGACCTTTCTGCTTAGAAGCTTACATACTGCGTTAGCTAGCGCTCGAGCTCTGCCCCGACACACACTTTTAGCAGGAGACCCGCTTCTCCTAAATTCCGGTTGCTCGTTCACGTAGAGCTGCGGGACGGATCACAGTCCTAAGTCTCCCACACGTAACAAAGCATCCTTACTTCCACAAAGTCCGTCTGCTCTGCTAGAGAACACGATCCTTGTATCCACCGGTCTAATGAAGTGCAAGGACCTCTCCTTTCTATTTTATTTTAAAGTCACTTCCCTCAGTTTAGACTGGATCATTGCGGATGAGTCATTATTTGGGAAATAAAATAAATAAAGTAAAATAACGAATAGCAATTATAAGAGAAAAAAAAATTATAAATAGCTCCCCGCCCCGACGATATCATCGTCCATCCCGATGGTTGACTACAAACATCGTCAACTGCTAATTTAGGGGACATTGCCCAACCCTAGGGAGCACAAATACAAAACATTCAAAACCTAAATATTAACTAAAGTAGTAAATTACTAGTAATTTAACAGCTTCAACAGAGAAACTGAACTTATACCTCAAAGCAAGTTTAGCATATTCCAAAAATACAAACAATAGTCCAACATAAGAATACACTTTGTCTTTCCCCTCCATCTTCTCCAGATGGAAGTTGTCCATGCTCCTCCCTTTCCTAGTCATCAGGAGCTTCTTCAGCTCCTCCATGCGACAATGGGAGGTTATTCTCCAGCCTCTGCCCCAGCATCAGGCCTCAAACAGAACTCAAAGAATAGATTTACTCAAAACAATACAAAATTAACTAAATGTGTGCACAAGTCCTTAAGTTAATTTTGTTGTAAATATTAATGAGAAATAAAATGAAATGTTTTATTCAAGAGAAATAACAAATGAACTTAACTGTGGGGCAGTGGGTTCTGCCCTCAGATGAAGTATTTGTTAGGATAAAGACAAAGTTACATGCACTTGTGACATACAGGTGATGCCATTGTCTGGTGCCCTTACGCCGCATTCTACTCATTACTAAAGTGCGTACACTTGGTTTTTTACCGACTGCGTGGAGAAATTACGCTCTGATTGTATAATTTCCTAAATTCTAACAGTCAGGCTGAACACAAAGAGTTAATATCTGATTCATGCGCAATGTTTTCTGTAAAGAAGGTTTGAGGGAAACAATAAAAGGAAAAAGGAAGGAATATTATGGAAAACTTTTAGAGGAAAACAAAAGTAATATAAAAAACATGGGGCATACCCAATACTATTCTAGAAAGGGTAACAAGAAGGGCTGCATGTCCAGTGCTATTAGTTAGATTTAATGATTTTTTTGTAAACGTAGGACCTGAATTAGAAAAACAAATCCCGGATCCAGGAACATGTAAATAAACTTTCACTAAATTTAAGTAAAACAAAAATGATGTTATTTGGTCACCATAAGGGTAAAAATATTAACATTGACATGCACATAAATGGGGTGAAACGCAAGAAATTTAGCAGAAAATAATTTTCCTGGGGTCATAATTGATGACAAACTAACCTGGATAGCACATATTTGGTACTTACACACTAAACTATCCAGAAGTATTTCTGTTTTGAATAAAGCTAAACTGGTTCTGGACACAAATCCTCCGCATGTTACACTGCATTGGTTTTACAATATTTTTCTTATTGTGTAGAGGTTTGGGGAAACAACTATAAAACAACGTTACATTCACTTTCAATACTTCAGAAGAGAGCAATACGAATCATACACAAAGTCAGTTACCTTGAACACAATACATTATTCATAGAATCAAAATTACTCAAATTTTATGATCTAGTAGAGTATTGTACCGCTCAAATAATATTCAAGGCAGAAAACAATTTAGTACCAACGAATATCCAAAGGTTATTTATTAAAAGAAAGGAAAATACAATTTTAGGGAAAAAGATAAATTTGTCATACCTAAAGCACGTACAAATAAAAAGAGATTCTGTGTTTCAGTTTGTGGAGTGAAGTTATGGAACAAGACCAGTAAATGCTTGAAACAATGTCCTAACATAAAAGAATTTAAGTATAAATACAGAAATATGATCATTGATAAATATGCACAAATACAATACAAAAGATCAGTATTTGTAAGAAGAAAATATGTTTTGTTATTCCCTTCGTGTTATTTGGAAATAAGAATTACATTTGCAGCTGTAACTGAATATACAGTTGGGTAGGGCACTGGACTTTGATGGTGGGAGTACTGGGTTTAGTTAGGAATGTAAGGACTTAAGGTAAAGGGGGGTCAGAGTTTATAAGATATTTCTTCTTCTCACTCCCTTTCAGACTTGTGCTGTTCATATAATTTTGTCTTGTCCTGTTTTTATATATTTTCTTGTTTTATATAATTTTTGTCTTATTTTGTTATCCTACACTTGTCCAAAATAAAAAGGTTACTTACTTACTTAGTTAAAAATCTGCACGACAGCCTGTGTCTCTCCTACTTCATCTCTATTTGCACACATGTGCATTGAGTGTTCTCTTCGATCTGTCACCATAGCATGCTCAAAGAAAAAAAAGTGCATAAACATTTCTGTTCACTAAGCTATCTACGATCTTGATATTTCCTGCGTTCCCTGTACAGGTTTGCCCATTTTTTGCCTTCAGACAGCCCGTATTCATCCATTAGGGCCGTTTGTGACAAAGGCTAGCATCATCTGCTTCTGCACATAAAGCAGGCTTCAGGAAATCTAAGTGTATAAAGACCGTTGGTGCGTTTGGAGCTTGCATCATGCCTTCAGATTAAGCTTTCACCTCTTACTCTAACATCTGAGAATGTTCAATGCCTTTGGCCCAAAAACTCCACTGGTTTTACATGATCTGACAGGTATAAAACTACCCCTGAAAAAAGGAAAATACAGAAGCACATGTTGCGTTTTCTTTGGGAAAAAACAAAGAACTTTGCAAAAGATGTTTCTTTTACATGTAGGGTAAAATACCAGCAAAATTAGATGAAAATGGTAGCAAGAAAAAGCATCTAAATTACTGTCATTTCATCCCATATGATATGGCATCAAAGGTGCAAAAATGACATAACTGAGGAATAGAAGAATGGGAAATACAAAAGGAAAGGTATTAAGTGGAAACTGTGAATGCAGAAGATAATGCAGATGGAGAAATGAGGAAGACACAGACTAAAGACTGATTACAACGAGGTGACTGCAGATTAACACTGAACTGTTCACACGTGTGCAAATAAACACCTACACCATTTATCTGTGCATTCATTTTCACACACGCACACATCTGCCTGCCTCCATTCAACTTAAGCTCCACAGCAACACCTGCTGGTCATTCGCTCTGTCCGTCCACCAAGCTGCTCTCCTTCATATGACTGAAAACACACAAAGTGCACCATCATGACGCTTCGCACAAAACCCGCATCTGCAACAAATCTGCACACACATTCTGTGAAGATGGAACACAACACCTGAACATGCAGGTTTCCATGTGCATAATGAATGCATCTAAGAGCGCACAAGTAGGTGAGTGTACATACAAACTGGGGTGATTTATGGGAGTCCAGATCAGGTTTGCATGATTTATCCTTCTAAAGCTGCACTGTGCACCTGAGGGACTCAGCTTTCTGCTTCACACACACACAAACACCCACTGTATGGAGGCTTGTCAGTCTGAAAGCAGTGGGAAGCATGTGTTTACCTGTAATGTATTCTTGCTTTAATTGTTTGTGGGGTTTTGCATTTGTGTGCACATGTTCATGGCATTAGTTTCATATTATGCAGACTATCAAGCCTCTTTCAGACGGTTGTGTGCAAGTGTGCTAAATAACAAGCTACATGGCATTAATATTTCTATGCAGGTACAGTTAGTGCATGCGTGTGTGTGTGCAGAGCTGCTGTCAGAACGTCTGCGTAACAACATCCCAAGTGAACCATGTGAAGCCTGCATCCCACCATGAAAGATAACTGGGTCCCCCAGCAGCCTAATGGCCCACGACACACAGCAGCATCACACTTGCTCAGCTTGGCACAGGAGTTTTAATGTGTGTGTGTGTGTATGTGTATGTGGGTGTGTGTGAATATATATATAGAGAAAGTCAAGACCGCAAACATTGGACAGAGACATTCTTTCTAATTTAATTTCTGTACATTACCATAGTAAATATTTAATAAAACAAATCAGATGCCATTGAAGTGCAGACTTTCAGATTTTATTCCATGGGTTGAACAAAAAGATTGCATAAAAATGTGAAAAACTAAAGCATTTTCTAAACACAATCCCTTCATTTCATGGGCTCATAAGTAATTGGACAAGTGGCTTCCATGCTATTGCATGGGCAGGTGAACAATTCCTTGTTATGTCATCATGGTGAAGCAGATAAAAGACACCAAGGTTGATTAGAGGACTGCGTGCTTGCATTTGGAAGATTTTGCTGTGAACAGACAACATGCAGTCAAAGAAGCTCTCCATGCAGGTGAAAGGAGCCATCATTAAGCTGAGAAAACAGAAAAAAACATGAAACCAGAAACTGCTACAGTATTAGGAGTGTCAAAATCAACAGTGTGGTCCATCCTGAAAGAAAGAAAGCTCTGGTGAACTCAGCAACATAAAAAAAGACCTGGGCGTCACGGAAGACAACAGTGGTGGATGATGGCAGAATCATTTCCACGATTGAAGAGAACCACGTTCCCAACAGCCAACCAATCCCAGGTAGGCGGATCAATATCCAAGTCTACCATAAGGAAGACTGCATGAATGTAGATCCAGAGGAACACTGCAAGATGCAAGCCACTCAGAAGCCTCAAGAACAGGAAGGCTAGATTGGACTTTGCTAAAAAGCATCTAAAAAGTTCTGGAAAAACATTCTTTGGACAGATGAAACCAAAATCAACCTCTACCAGAATGATGGCAAGAGAGAAAAGTATGGAGAAGTGGTGGAGAAGCCACAGTCAAAGCACACTACATCATCAGTAAAACGGTGAGCATTATTGATGGTCTGGGCGTGCATGGCTGCTGAGTGGCACTGGGACACTGGTGTTTATTGATGGCGTGACACAGGACAGAAGCAGCCCAATGAATTCTGGTGTTCAGAGACAGACTGTCTACACAGATCCAGGTGAATGCAGCCAAACTGATTGAATGGCGTTTCATAATCAGATGGACAACGACCCGAAGCATACAGCCAAAGCAACTCGAAGAGTCTATTAAAACAAAGTGGAATCTTCTGGAATTAAGCGAAGTCAGTCACCTGATGCAGACAGTTGAAACCTTTTACTTGTTGAAGACTAAGCTTCCAGGCAGAAAGGCCCACAAACAAGCAACAGCTGTTTGCGCTGCAGTAAAGGCCTGGCAGAGCATTCAGAAGGAGATTTGAAAACTGCTAAAACAGTCTAAAGGCCATTACACACACGGAGCGAGGCCCCCGCGGCGATTTTAAGCGGCGTTTAACGCTCCTGCGTGACTAAACAAAGGGCACCAATGAGTGTGCACACCCGACGCAAAAAAAGCAGCGGCGGCGTTAAAAGTCAAACGCCTCGAGGTTAGTTTTTTTCGGCGCGTGCGTCGAAATCTATTCGACCAATGAGAATGGTAGCTTTTGCGATGTCTGGGCTTCTGAAGTTACAGTAAAACACAACGAGGCGCTCAAACACAAAACTGTACTGAGCACGCGCAGCGAAGAAGATGAAGCGTAAGTAGGCGTCTACACTGCCACTGTTGAGAAATAATAGCGGACATTAGAAAAATATCCCGAACCAAGCACCAATTGAACTACTAGGTGCTTAATATTCATGTTTTTCTTTGTTTGATTCTGACAATCAGTAATACTTTTCTCTTCTTCTGGTGAAAAGCAACTTTAGAAGCGTAAGTTGCGCCAGCGCTCTGCCCATTACAGGAGTATTTCTGTTTACATTAAAGCGCCATCTAATGTCGGGAAGCGAAGTGCATATTCGCTCGGCTCATCGTCAGCGAAAATGCCTGGGTGTGAACACAGCGTGGCGGCAGCTGGCGAATAACGCCTGGCCGAATATTGCGTCCCAATGTGCAGACCTTCATGTGTGCATGCGTTGTGCTTGGTAATTAACAATGTAGCGTTATTGCAGAGACGCTGCCACTTCAACCCAATGCATCATGGGAGATGTAGTGCAAAAACTGATGCCGATGCCAGACAGACTCACTTCTCTGAGCTTCATTATTTTGTTCACTTTTCCTGCATTTTTTCGTCTGCTCCTGATTCACAACTATTGGTATTTTTAACCTCTAGATATGTTCTCCATCATCAGAATAATGCCAGAAAGTCATGTTAAAAACACCAAAAACACAATTTGCATTGGAGTATCTCATTAATAACATCTGCAGCATGTGTTTTCAAATTGTTTCATTGTTAATTTGTTCCATTCAGCAGAAATGGAAGCAGACACGCTGTGCAGGCTGACTAGCACAGCACCCTCATGCGTGTTGGAAAGGTCTGTAGAGGGTCAGCTCACCAATGCTCCAGGTGACTCAGTGGCTTTTCCTCTTACCTTTTAATCAGATGCTTTATACGGTTGGCATGGATGGATGAACAGGCTGTTTTATCTTAACATGCCTGATCTGAAAAATTTTGTATTGCAAACATAAAGCCCCAGGATCTGCAAATGAACCCAAGCATAAATAGCGTGAATGCAAACCTCTTTTTCAGTGCAGCCAAAACCGCTCTCATTAATACACACCTCGACTGAGAGCTCAGTTGCCATAGAAACCTCCAACCTGTTGCCAAAGGGAGGAGGTAGTTTTCAAAGGCTTGTGAACTCCGGCTCAAATGGTTGCAGTTCAATCTCTTTGCCGAGTGTCAGGGAGCTGTCAGTTCTGCTGCAGGCACGCACAATTGTCCACCTTGGAGCGGAGAATGGCTACATTCATTTCCTAACACACTTGACGCCAGAAACAAATCCAAGTTTCTGTGCATCCACTTAAGAGAGAAAGCCCAACCTTCCACGGCAGTAGAATAGACTGTCTTCATTCTACAATGCTTTATTCTAATCCTTCTCATTTCACACTCATCAGTTCTGTGTCATTCATTCTGGGAAAATTAGATGAAACTAACTTGAGGAAATTGCTTTGCTTAATTCATCTTTCCAAGCAGCTCTGATATAATTAAATCATTGCATATTCTATTCTTGGAGTACTAATTTTTTTTTGTTCATACAGTTATGTTTCATAGTCTTTCGCACCCAGGAGCTGCAGGGGCCAATTGTGCGATAGATGAATTAATTTGGGGTGCTGAAACAAACTTAGATCAGGTGGAGAATGTAATGTAAGGAAGCTGCAAAAGAATTAAAAATGCATGACGTGGTCTTAATAGTGTATAATATACTACTACTTCTTTGTTACATTTTCATTAATTTTTCATGTTTTGCCGGCAGTGCAGCCTTATGTGTCAAACAATTTCTTTTTAAGAAACTAGACAGCGCCATTTGCTGTCTCCTGTCCTTACAATGAATAGTTGTCCTGCAGCAGGACAATCATTCCAAGCAAAGCCGTGAAAGTACAGCACAATGACTAAAGGGAAAGTGTGGAGTCTGGATGCTTTCATCTACTCTCATTTAATAATAGGATCTAGACCAGAGGACAGGAATTTTTCTTCATGCACTATAGTTGTGAGAGCTTTCCTGGAGCTAAGTTTCTGTCTAAGATTTTAAAAATGTGGTTCAAAATAAGGAGACCGAGCAGAGCAAGAACGAAAGGATATGGAATCTGTGTCTATTTGTGTCACTGATGAAGAAACTAATCCATGTTTACTTAAAAAAAGAAAAACAGAATAAGCAGTTATTCTTGCAAGAGTAACCCAAGACTCTTTACTGGGACCCTACTGTACCAGGGCTGATGGTGCAGTGGAAGAGAGCGGTCAACCTCTGATTGGAAGATTGTAGGTCTGGTTCCCGCCCTAATGTGTTGAAGTGTCTGAACACCAAAAACATTTGGTCTGTTGAAGTGGCAAGACACTTAACCCCATATTGATCCCAATGGTTATAGGTTGGTGTTAGTGTAATGCTACGTTCACACCGGGCATGCGTACAAGAATGCGCTTTGGCATGAGGTGTTTACATGGGACAAGCAGGGAGAGGATTCTATTTCTTTTTCTACTGTTTATTAGCACATTTCCACCACCTTTAGTTGGAAGAGGAAGAGGTCTTTTCATACAATTGCTTTGTAGGTAATTAGAGTTAAGTAAAAACATTATTTAATATTAAATCTTTCAAGAAAAAACAACAACAAAAAGCATGGATGCATCAAATCCATTAATGGATGGTCCTCTAAAGGGTCCTTTTGAGCAAAAACTAATTCTGGTTAGTTTTTAAGTTAAAGAAAAGCCAATTTAATGATTTAAAATTTTAGTAGAAAAAAGTTTCAGTTTAGTTTAGTTAATATGATTTATTTTGTGAAGCTTTTTTTTTATGACAGGGCTGCACAGTGGTTATCACTCTCGTCCAACAGCGAGAAGGCCCTGGTTCAAATCCCATCCTGAACCTTTTGGATTGCAGTTTGTATGTTCCCCCTCCTGGACACTCTGGCTTCCTCCCACATTCCAGCAGCATGCTGCATAGGTTAATTGGTATCTTTATTTTGCCCATAGGTGTGCATAGGAGAGTGTGAATCCAAGTGAGGATGGATGCACGGACGGATGGATGGTTTGAAAAAAAGACTAGAGTATCTTGTTTTGCCCAAGCTTGAACGTGCATAACTCTCATCAATATAGTTCCAATCCTCACTCTAGTCTTTCAGTCGTAAGCATTAGATAGCATCTATTCCCGATCTTCTGATCAAACCCACAGAATAACCTGGTAGCTATGACGAGTCACCATTTGTCCTTCTACTCATTACATCCATGCCTCAGTCATATTTTAAATTTACAACCCAACAAAGCTTAGGTTGACTCGGTATGCCCTACAGCTCTTGATGCGTGGCGTTATTTTTTCTCGCCTTGACAACTGCAATACTCTCCTGTCAAGTACAATTGACTGCATGTTGATGGTCCAGAATGCAAAGGGGCGTCTGGTGTTTGATGATCTCAATAGAAACAAAGGCACTCTAGATTTAAATTCAAGTCACTCATTCTCGTGGAGTGATTGTAGGGTCTCTCCATCCATCTCTTTTAACATATGAGATAGACAGCTGCTGCTTCATGACAAGCTGCCAAAAGATATCAGAGCACAGTCGTCCCTTGAGAAGTTACCACAAAAAAGACACAAACACTGTCGAAGCGCAGCAACAATATCTTTGGTGCAAAGCTTCCAAAGCCAGATTTACCTGTTCCTGCCTCTCTAACCAGCGATCAACCATGGGGTGATTGGCGCTGAGGGAAGAGCGGGCTGTTTCTCGCTGAAACTCCCTCTGATTGGCCCAGGTTCCTGCATCCCGTGGTAAGCTGCGATACGTATCCAAACCTTTACTCTTTAAAGACAGAGATGAAAAAGTATCATTAGAAATGTACTTAACATTTGGGAATTTAACCACCAAGTCTAACTCTCAGGCAGGGTCGCATTAGATCACATATTTAGAGTTTTTGGTATAAGTCAATAGTGGACTCAAACCCTGAATTACCGGCCTTGGGGCACACACTCTATGATTTAAATAGTTATTTTCTTTGGTAGCACCTCTTTGACCTAAAGCTTCCCACCTTCCTCTCCAGGCTGTTTGTGCCGGAGCAGTGACGTGCTTTCAGGAAGCCAGCGGTGGTGGACCAGCGGGTAGGGGTTTTTCTGGATGGCGTCTCTTCTGTTTGGACCCGTGACTCCACGGCGCTAAACGGTCCGTTCACTGTCAGCAGAGCGGGATCGCTGCTGCGCCTAACATGGAGGGGCATGTCTGCGGAAGAGGAAAGAAGTGTCAGAGCTGTATTTACATCTGGAAAATGAAATGCAGAGATTTAAAAAAAACGATATCCCCACCATTTTTCTCCCTTTTGTTGATGTATGAACAACCAAACTTGGTCTCACTGACAGACTGAAGACAAAGACGTATTACAGTATTTATGGATGATTGATGTAAATTAGCTGGAGCAAATTACATTCCTCCAACAATATGGAGTTAAAAAGAAAGTTAATCATGGAGATTCCATCATCATCTTTTTGTTAATAAATCTGATTTATCACTGGAAGCCCAATCGCACAGCTTCAGTTTAGTCTCCAGTCTTCAGGAACTCCCTCTGAATAGATAGCAGTAAACTGTGTGAGAACAACAATATGAGGGAAAGCCTCGTCAGTGGGAGTGGATGTTCCATTAAACACTTTACTGTTTGGATGTTGCAGCATGTGGGCGACGGGCCGAGGTTCAAACAATTACTCTAATAAGGACAGAATATTGTAAAATCAGCATGAACAAAAGTAAAAAATTTGCTTTTTTTCTTTTTCTTTTTAGCCTAAGTCACATCTGCCCTTATGGGTAGATGCAGGCAGTGTGTGGATGAAAAATGGGAAAACCTGTATGGGGCATGTAGGTGGCCCCCATGAAATCTTAAGGTTGTAGATTTCTAGGTAAGTCCGCAAAATGAATATGTTCATGCACATTTTTTTCTATGGCCGTGCTGCGAGTGACAGGCCACACCAAAGTACAACACACAAAGGTAAGTAGGGCCAAAGTAGGTGAGACAAAGGCGGATTGCAATTTTTTTAAACCCCCTCAGATCCTGCGGACTACTCAAAGTGCTCATGTGATAAGTGTGTGCTCCTTTTGTGCAAATGCTGCAGCATGACTGTTGGAAATTAACCAATCAGAGCACTGTGATTGTGGCATTTGTGTGGTAGTCAGTAAGGGGCCAGTATTTGTACCTTATTAATGACAGAGTGTAACATAGAGCACTGGACAACAGCATCACTATTACGTCATAAGTACGTGCAAATTACATTAGGCTTATGAATACTTTATGATACACTTACACATGACAATTGTGCATTCCATTTACATGCTTTGCATGCTCTACAGCCCCCTCATGTAAATGAGGGGGCTGTAGAGCCTCAAGGGAACTGCAAGACACATTTGTCCTCCTAAAAAACCTGCAGCACTAAGGCTTCAGCAACTGAGTCTGATTGGCTAAAAAGCATATTAGGTGGATACCAGATAGTTCAGAAAAAGACAAGTTAAGTTGGGACAATTATATCAGTCATACTGCTCCAATGTTTTAATCCAAACAGCTGTGCAAGCCCATGCAGAAATCTGATCAGTGATTATTAGACAGATTAGTTAAAAGTACCAGATAACAGTTTATCAGACTTTTGAGATTTGTGTTCTGAAATCTATATGTGTGGACATAAATCAGTAGAAATGTGTGTTTGTTTTTGGAGGTCTTGGAGCCAACAACTACAGTAATTGTTCAGTAGACTGGTTCATGTGTGTGTAAACACTCATTCTTGGCCAAGTTGAGATGGGTCGTCATCAAGAGCATGAAAGCTAAGGGGAATAGAGCCATGGGAGAGGAAGCCTTTTTAGCAGACGCCTTACAGCTGACTGTCCTTTGAGCTGGGTTGGCTACCAACAGAATGAAACTATTTGGGTAAATCTTTCCTGTGTATGGCCATACCACCCTGAACATGTCCGATCCCGGAAGCTAAGCAGGGTCGGGTCTGGTTAGTACTTAAATGGGAGACCGCCTGGGAATACCAGGTGCTGCAAAAAACCTCTCCTGCCTTGCGGCTATATTCCTCCATGGAAAAAGGCTTCAGGAGTAAACCTCGAGGAAAAATCCGGAGTCAGAGTCCCTAAGACAGTTCGGCGCTGCTTGCAGCCTCGCTCTGGCAACTACTGCAACTGTAGCAAACTGCTGCGTGGACGTAGAGAGGGGGACCTGCTACATGGGCAACAGCCTGTCCTCCATACTACACTGCCCTGGCTAGCATCCGAACACTCTTGCAACCCTGACGAGAGCTAGGATGCATCATCCATGGTCAACTCGACCGACGGAGGCCAAAAAAATCTTTCTTGAACTCTCTTGATGTTGTAGAAAAATCCAAACCAAGGATGTGATTTTGCTCATGAAATTCTTGATAGAAATATGTTTTAATCAGTCATGTTTTAAAGGTAATATCTCATCCAAACAGAATAGTAAATTTCAGATTTTGCTGCTGCATCTTATGCAGCGCTCCAAACTCATCCCTTTAGAAACCAATGCTCCCTGTAGGGGTTTCAAAGAAACTGCTCTTCATTTGTGGCACCTTCTTTTCAGTTCTTTTGCAGAAGCTCAAACTTTTTTAAGACCCACTTCTATGAAAACAGTGTTTTTGGTGTGTTTAACATGTTCTTGTGGCATCGGATGTATTTCATTGTGAATCAGGAGTGAACAATGAAAACATTCTATTTGACAAAGATTGTATTATTATGTAGAAACTAAGGGGTCTGTATTGGACAAAATTGCATCACTGCCAGCAGGGGGAGGAGCCTCTATCTTTCAGCTATCCCTCAAATTGCAATGTGACCCAAAGCACAGCTGCTGTCATTAACCTTTTGATCATGGAATCATTTCTTTTAACTTAAGCACAACATTTTAGTAATGAGTGCTGTTACGGTCTTGTGGGTTGAGACCGGGGTTCACATCATTACCAGAATACCTCAACTCTTCCATCCACAGCAACACGTTTGCTTCTTTCCTCAGAGGGATCTTCCTCGTCCAGAACAACAGCGGTTTATCAAAGGCAAGCAAATGGCATTAATCCATTAGGCATTTCAAAAGAGCTCCCTTGTCTAATAAGCTCCACAGTATCTCTGTGGACCAAACTAGAAAATTAGCAAAGACCCTCAGTGCTTCTCGCTCCCTCTCCTGCAATAAATCAGTGACTGAAAGCAATTCTCATTAAGCACTCATGAAAAAATGTATCAAACTCTCTCTCCACAATGTCCGGCATTTCTATTTTAAAAGCTATTAAAACTAAGCTGATGAGATTTTGTGCTGTCAATTAGGCCGGGTTGCAATTTGTTATGAAAATGGGTAAACTAGATTAAACTGGCAGGTGTGATTATGCCGCAGATTTCTTTTTTTTTTCTTGAAATTTCCTCCATCTCATACGCAGATCCAATTAAAACAAGAATGACCCACCCCCTCACCCTTCCATCACCCCCCCCCTCAAACAAGTGTGTGTATTTGCATGTGTGTTTAAACATGTGTGACACAGAAAACATGGGCTGCATCAATCAATGCCATTTCACGTCATTAATTCAGAAGCCACTCCAGAATATGCAAGAATTTAATTAGCTGTGCGTGCTATTTAAATATAGTAATTTATAAAATGGAGTCGGCATTCATTTTGTCATTAGAGGCTTGGGAACTACCAAAAAAAATGACGGGGAGAAATATTTTAATTTCAAAAATGGCCTTAGAAAAAGGACAGACAAAGACATATTACTCTGTATATCTTCTAAAAGTAGAAAGTTTGTAATATCAGTTTGACATCTGTAAGGCTACCAAACAACATAACCCTGTTGGATGCCTGTATACATAAGGACAACTGGAGATTTTTTTGTGCTTTTGAGAAACTTTTTTTGTTTAGTCTTTTTGCTTCCATTCATCTGTTATAAAAACCTGTTTCAACAAAATAAATCCCAAAAAAGTAATGTATAGGCAGTTTTAAAAAATTACAGTTGAACATGTGCCTAGACCTAAGTTTAGTGTAAATAAAATAAAAACTTAAATCATGTAAATTTGTTTTTACGTTTTTTTAAGTTTGTATTTCCAGTTGTCAAAAAGTGGATGTCCATGTCTGCATTTATCTGGGAATTGACTGACTTAATATCCAACAAACCTACCAAATAGAGTTGCTATAAGGTCAAAGTGTGCTATACTCAGCTTTGTGTTTTAAAATTCGGTCAGGTCAGGTTTTGTTTTGCAGTAGCTGGTGTAGCATGCTACAGCAAACATAGCTAATATAACATGCTAAGAGCTTAGTCAGGACAGGCGAACTAGATTTTCTTTTCTTGCTAAAAATGTGTAGCATAATAAAAGTAGTACAGTATTTTCCAAAGAATAAGACGTTTTTTTTTCAATAGTGTGGCTTGGGGTGCAACTTATTCTAAGGAGTGACTTGTTTGTGATTAGGTTAACATATTCATTATTTTCCCATTAAAAACCAGTGACCTATAGCCTATAGGCCACCATAGTTTTTGTCTCAATATTTGTTACTGACAGCAACGCAGAAGAAGTGCCGTCCAAAACCAACATAATCTGATAGTCCTCCTCCTAAACTTTATGATGTTTTTCTTCTTTGCGTCGAGACAATGCATTCAACAGCAAGTCATCAAACTGGGTTACAGAGAGACACTGATGCAGCTCCTGCAGTAGGGACCACAAGCCACAATTTTCTAAGGTCCAGGGAAACGTTTGTGACCCTAAATGATAGAGTTAAAAGTATGTACAAAGACACAACATTTATTATTCATGTTTGCCTCTTTGTTTCTGCAATATAAAGCCTTTGCAAAGAGTGCAACAGCACAGAGAAGTTAAACTTTATTTACAATAACTCTCAAGAGTTATTGTAAATAAGTATTAAATAAGAGCCACTTTTTCATTTCAATATGTGGCAACACAGTGCATATCACAAAGTTGTCATAAAACTCTAGCAGGTTCTTGTGCACCACAGAAAATCAATTTGAGGTCAGTAAGAACAACTAAAACTCACACAAAAGGAGCATCTTTGCTGGATTTTGAGAAAATGAAAGAATTTTAAGCAAGACTAATGGTCCCAAAAAGGAGATTAAAAAACTAAAGCTATTATTGAATCAAACGACCATTTGCATCTAAGAAATTCCCCAATCTTGCACAAATAAAAATGATCACTACTTTTTAGATCTTTAAAAAGGATGGTGTTAACTATTTTAGTTGCTGAGAATTTATTAAAGATTATGATTATGTAGGGACTCACTGGTGCGCAGAGCGGAAGGTGTGACTTCAATTTCACTCGTTGCCTTGTAGGGTTGGAAGGCAGAGGCACCGCTGCCGGCGCTGAGGTCTGTGGCAAACAAGTCCGGGCTCTGGGTCCCGGTGGAGCTGGCGCTGGTGCCGTCACCTCCATGATGAGGCTCCTGCTCATCATAAATAGCTATAAGCTGGAGGGAGTTAAGAACAGATAGAGGCCTTTAGAGAGGGATGGGGCAGACAAATGAGGGTTTTTGTACCACAACACACAAAACATAAGAAAGCAAATAAGTTTGCTTTCTTATAAGACAAGAAGTGTTACGTGATAAAAATGGGACTAGCCCTTTAAATTTCACCAAAGAATATTTTGTGGGTTAAGAAAATAAAACTACATGTTTTTTTCAGAATATAAAACCTTTACTTTTTCAAAATTTAAAATTAAAAAGGAGAAAACAAATCCAACTGAAGCCAACCAAGAAAGAAATGGTTCTGTCTGATCTACCTATGAGGCATAAATTGCTTGGGGGGGGCATTAACTGCTTTCATATTGGAACACAGACTAAAAAGCATATGGCGGTCTACAATCAAACACAAAAGGACCACCCACAGCCACAGGAATATAGAATTTAAGACTCCCATGACTAACAGTACAGACTCATTTTGTATGTCCAATCCCATTCTTTTCACTCAAGCTGCTCTCACACTTCTCTCCCCAATAGTTATGCACAAAGCTGTTCTCAATTCCCTATTTGATTAATTCCAGTTTCCACTGAGCCCCTTTATTAGATTACAGATTTGATTTGTGTCATCCCACTGTGACTCCCACCAGGTCCACATGTGTGCTCAGCTGGCTTCACTTTAACTAGGAGAGAAAATGAAATTTCCATCCAGCATCTGCCTGTTCACAGGATGCCATCCAACCGTCCCTGCAGATGAGATGTGATGCAGAGCCATGGCTTTGATAATCTCAAACCATCCCCCTCCCCACACCTTCAACGCTGATTTCAAAACTTTAAAAGACGAAGGTCCAAGGGCTCAAGCATCTTTGGTCTGCTGACGTCCATCATATAAGAAAATTCTAAGATGAAAGGAAAAAGCATACCAAACACCCTTTGGCAAAATGTTCCTGATGAAAAATTTCTATCCAGACGTCATGGTTTCACCATATCTCTAACTTTAAAAACATTTCAGGTGTGCATGCGAAAAATGGTTGGAAGCCTCCTTTGAACATGTCATACCTGCTAAATTTAGCAGAAAAGGTTTACCAGCTCAGTTTTACTTCACAAACACAGGTTTGATCTTGTATAGGAGTATTAACTTCTACAAACAGAGACTGAAAAGAAGCATATCTTTGCTGCTTTGATCAAAATATACATCCTGGACATCTATTCTCACTCATACAGCTTTTGAATTATACTGTTAGGATGTGACTGTGCATTTACAGTGACTTAAATCTACAAAGTTTGGTTAAAAAATACAAAAAAAACAAAAGAAAAGGTATTAATATAAGCAACTTGACTTTTGGAGTAAGCCTGTTTTTGGCATTATGGTTTTGATTTTATGGTTTAGATTGGTATGGAGCAGGGGAGCACATTACGGCAATTGCAATGGACGAAGGATGTGACGGTAGATAGCTGGCCATCAAAGCTAAGTAAACAAAAAAATAAAAACTTTTTTTCTTTAATCCATCTGCGAATCATCGTCCTTACCGTGTAAAACGTCACTTGATTAACCTGCAGAATGACAATTGAACATCTTCTAAAACATACGTCACTGCGTTTAACTACACTGAACGCACTTTCTTTTATTCTTTCTTTCTACTCCGGCGGAGGAATACTCCGACCTGCAGGAGCGTTTATTGAGGCTCAGGTGCCTCCTTGATTGGGAGGCTGTGCAAAGAGGCGCCTAAACCAATCCAGCACATAACTGCAGGATGTAAGATGCTGGCAGGTAAAGCATACATGGAGCGCCACAATCAAGTGGCTGGAATAATATACAGGAACATGTGTGCAGAATATGGACTGGAAACCCCAAGGTCAAAATGGGAAACACCTCCAAAGGTGGTAGAGAATGAGAGGGCAAAGATCCTGATCCAGATCCAGACTGATAGGATGGTAATGGCGAACCAACCAGACATTGTAGTGGTGGATAAAGAACAGAGGAAAGCCGTTGTGGTGGATGTGGCAGTGCCAAGCGATGGCAACATCAGGAAGAAGGAACATGAGAAACTGGAGAAATACCAGGGACTCAGAGAAGAACTGGAGAAAGCCTGGAAAGTGAAAGTGACAGTGGTGCCTGTGGTAATTAACCCCCAAGCTGGAGGAGTGGCTACAACAGATACCTGGAAAGACCTCAGACCTCTCAGTCCAGAAAAGAACAGGAACAGCTAAGATACTGCAGGACCCTCAAGCTCCCAGGCCTCTGGTAGAGGACCCCAGCTTGGAGGAGAAACCACCACGGAGGGTGAGAGGGGCGTTTTTTGGGGAAAGAAAATTATATGTATTCCTTTCAGTTGTGCACATTGCTTTATTTTACTCCCATGATTGTTAATGCAATTGAAAGAAATAAGAATTGTTTTAAATACAATTTTTTTTAATTAAAAAATACGTCCTACATCCATCGCTACGAGACGAAGAGTCCGGTGATGGCTGCACCAAAGCCGATGGATGGATGGATGGATGGATGGATGGATGGATGGATGGATGGATGGATGGATGGATGGATTCTAGGAAGGATGGATGGATGGATGGATGGATGGACGGACGGACGGACGGACGGACGGCTGGATTGATGGATGGATAACAGATAGATGGATGGATGGATGGATGGATTCTAGGAAGGATGGATGGATGGATGGATGGATGGATGGATGGATGGATGGATGGATGGATGGATGGATGGATGGATGGATGGATGGATTCGATTTTATTGTCATTGTCCATTGTACAATGAAATCTATAAATACATATTTTAAATAAATAACCTTGTTAGGACAAAAGTAACATGTTAGTGTAAAGGCCCGTACACACCAGGACGAATTTCGTTTAATGCCTCGTGACTAAACAAAGGGCACCAATGAGAGTGTGCACACCGACGCGAAAAAACGCCACGCGACAAAGCGTCAAAAAAAAAAACGCCTCGGGTTCGTTTTTTATTTTCCACGCGACCGACCAATGAGAATGGCGCTTTTGCACACGTGTCTGGAGCTTCTGAAGTTACAGTAAAACACAACTTGGGGGCGCTCAAACACAAAACTGTCTTGCTGAGCACATATACCAGCGAAGAAGATAGACGCCAAGTAGCGTCTACACTGCTGCGTAGTAATAATGATGGACATTTTAAATATCCCCGAACCAAGCACCAATTGGAGCTACTGGTGCTGGAAATATTCATGTTTTCTTTGTTTGATTCTGACAATCGCGTAAATACTTGCTCTCTTCTTCTGAGTGAAAAGCGACTTTAAGAAGCGTAAAGTTGCGCAGCGCCACCTTGTGTACAGAGGGTATTTCTGTTTACATTAAGCGCCATCTAACGTCAGGGAATGAAATTGCATGTTCGCTCGGCTCATCGTCAGCGAAAATCGCCTGGGTGTGAACACAAAAAACGTGGCGAAAAACGCTGGAGAATAACGGCTGGCAAATATTTGTCCCGGTGTGTACGGGCCTTAACGCCTCGTGACTAAACAGAGGGCACCAATGTGAGTGTGCACACCGACGCGAAAAAAACGCCACGCGTCAAAGCGTCACTTTTTAAAAAACGCCTCGGGTTCTTTTTTTTGGTTTGACGCGCCGCGTCGAAAACTATACGACATATTGATGAGAATGGCGCTTTTGCACACGTGTCTGGAGCTTCGGAAGTTACAGTAAAACACAACTTGAGGGCGCTCAAACACAAAACTGCCTTTCTGAGCAAACATACCAGCGAAGAAGATAGACGCCAAGTAGCGTCTACACTGCTGCGTAGTAATAATGACGGACATTCTAAAATATCCCTGAACCAAGCACCAATTGGAGCTACTGGTGCCTGAAATATTCATGTTTTCTTTGTATGATTCTGACAATCGCGTAAATACTTGCTCTCTTCTTCTGAATGAAAAGCGACTTTAAGAAGCGTCAAGTTGCGCAGCGCCACCTTGTGTATAGGAGTATTTCTGTTTTACATTAAGCGCCATCTAATGTCAGGGAATGAATTTGCATGTTCGCTCGGCTCATCGTCAGCGAAAATCGCCTGGGTGTGAACACAAAAAACGTGGCGAAAAACGCTGGCGAATAACGGCTGGCGAATATTCGTCCCGGTGTGTACGGGCCTTAACACGTTAGTTTTTTAAAGAGTTATTCTCAAACTGGATCTTATATATTCATGTTAGCAAAGCAACGTGATAATGATCAACAAATCTGAGCGACACATCAGATTACAGTTCTTGACAAGAACATCGAAGAATACCACTCTGACACTAGAAAAGCTCATTTAAAAGTCCACAGAGACACACACAGAGCAATAGATTCCAGGCAGCTGCGGCCCACACTCAAGGGAGAGGAACAAGTAATATCATGTAAAATCTGATGCTGTTGCTCTCCACTGAAAACCCTGCAGTCTTCTAAATTATCAAAGGATCAAGGAGAATTACTGAGAAGATATAAACTCTCTTCTCGTTTCTATGGACCACACTTTTGGCTTTCTTAAGTAATCTGAGAGAAGCCCCTTATAGTTAGGACATTTTAAAACCAAATCCAACTTAGAAAATTGTGACATTTTCAAATTGTGTATTTACAAAAAATAGTTTTGTTGTTGTTGCATGTTCTTTTAAATTTTGCATCTACAACTGTCACAGTCCAGCAAAATTTCAGCTGACCTAATATATGAAGTTTAAAGTCACAAACAGATCATCTTTTGATCTAGTTTCAAAGTGTTCCCAGTGGTCTTATTTATGATTATGCTGTTTTTAGCCAAAATAAAAACCAAAGTTTTCTGCAGAGTGGCAGGAGTTCATTATAAATTCCCCTCTGAGTTGAACACAGGACCACGTACAGGCCTGTTTCCCCTCCCCATCACCCAGAACTTGGAGCTCTTCTTCATTTGCAGCAGGGAGCTTGTGCTTTTTCATTCACAAATACACTCTTTTTACAAACATCATTTTTGTCTGCTCCTGAATCACGACAATTTAAATAAAGAATTAATCAGAAATGCTATTTTAACCCATAAGAACCCAAACCAATTTTTTCTTAAAAATAAAATTATGTGTATTCTACCACAAACCAAATGGACCATAGAATCCATTTTTGATCTGTTACAATGGTGTCACAATGGAATCTTATGGGTTAAGCTTAACTTTCTTTATGCATGTCCTCCATCATCAGGAAAATGCCACAAGCACCATTATCATCGGCGTGGGTCTTTAACCACTTTGATGACATCATTGATAGAAAACTAGGATGAATGAAGAGCCAGACGTTGAATAAAACACAGCTTTCTTTCATTTCTTTCTGGCTGACCTACATATTTCAGAAAACACTGTACTCACACATGTTCGATGGCCACTTTCAGCCTGAGGTTTGTCAAGTTTAGTGGCATCCCTGGAGAAAGGAAGTGGTTCCCTGGGACATGCACAAAACACAATAACCCCAGTTTTCTCTTTTTCCCCATTCACACATTTACATGTTGATGTTATTACACTCACTACAATTCAGCTCAGAGCTTGTTAAAACTGGCCAATAAAAGATGAAAGCAAAAAGGAAGAAAATAGTGAAAAAATAAAAAATGGTGAGGATGGTCAAGTGTGCTCAGGTGAGTGCAGCTAATATAATTTAGTAAAACACAGGGAGAGCCCAGTAAAATGGGCTTAAGAGTCCTCAAAATAAAACTCTCCTGTGTGTGACTGACAGATTACTGTGCTCCTGCCTCATTAGAGTTCAGTTCAGGCTCAAGCAACTGAGTCAGCAAAAGCCCCCGCTCCCTTCCTTCCTCCCCATGGACACAGAAGAAGAAGCAGCAGCTCAGACTCTCTGCAACACACATGCTTGTTATTACACAGGAATCGGTGTGACCTACGCTGGTCTGCTCTTATTTAAAAATAACAAGTGATAATACATGCAAACCAAGCAGATTGACTGCAAATTAAAGCTCAATAACACTCCTGAGGGGGTCTTCATGCAGGTGATAGCTTTGGAAATTGTTGTAAATTGTGATGACAAAAGTAGAGCAATTCCACAGATGATTTCTTCCTGAACAAATCATCAAAAACCAACCTTGTCCTTCTGTGACTGTGCAAAAGCCCAGTAGTACCCAGGAGTTTCTGTAATCCAATTATGTCCAACCACAAACATGACTTCCTTACATTGTTTTTAACAAAGTGTCAAAACTATGCAGGTGAGAGATCATTTGCTTATGCAGATGAGAACATGCCATTGAAGAATATTTGAAAATGTGTGCCAAGAGGGAGCAGATAAGGGACTAAGGCTGTAATTGCTAAAACAATATTTATATTTTAATAACTGAACTTACAAATATACAAATATGCCTTCAGAACAATCAGGAAGGAGAAAATTGGTTGATAAAGAAACAAACAAACAAACCAGAACTTCTGTCTCAGCTCCACACATTCAGAACATGTTTAGCAGCCGTTACAATAGAAGAGCTTTTTACAATTTTCAAAAGCCAGACAACTGAAATAAAAAATAAACTTTACAGTTTCTTTTAGACTTATAATCGTTTCATACAACTGTGTATGATATTGTCCTAAAGAGCCTGAAACCTTCTACATAAACTTGTCATGGCATGTGGTCACTTGAACGCGCCATGCAGAGGGTGATGTGAATGTGGCCTGAAAGTAAGATTTTGGTGGATTCTAATCTTACTTTGTATAAAATAGTTTATTAAAGAGAAATTAAATAAAATAAAAAACTATTACAATCTCATTGAGTGACGGAGTAAAATATTTCAAATTTGAGTAGGTCTTCAGGAATCCCATTGTCTTAAATCGTGTTTTTAATAATATGTTGTCTTTTGTCGGCCTACAAATAATTATTCAAGTGTTGGATTTGTGTTAAAAAAATAATACAATTGGATTGTTCATATATAAAAACTTTTTGTTTTATTAAAGGTTTCCAGTTTAAATGCACCAACAGCACTGACATTAATTCTGTTCTGCAAAGCTGCAACTTTAATAATAAAAGTTCATCTTCTTTTAGTTTTTCCAACCCATGAACTCCAAAAAAAGGTAAAAGAACTGAACAATAATTGAAAAGTAAAGTATAATGGAAAGTATAAGTCAGTTCACTTCACTTGGAGTCATAAATCATCATCATAAGTTTGGCTCCCACAATGCTCTGTGCCAGGCCGTAGAGAGGAAAGCAGGGGTCTCTTGGAGAGGAATTGTTCCTAGTGGGACAGTGCTGCAGGGGCGGGCTCGGATCTAGCATTTACAGCTCGCACCACATCAGCAGTTATTGGGTTTAATTTGATCAGAAAAATCACACAACTCATTCTGTGGTGCGGCTTTCCAATATTAGACTTGCCTCAGTTCAGGCTGCCACAGAAAGATTCAGTGCAGTGTCTGAGTATCAGGCCCTGTTTTGAACCACCACAAGAAATAAAGTATTTAACATCTGAAAACTATATCAGTATTATTAATTTCTTAATATGTAAGCACAGGACAACCACTGGTGATTATATCTGATATTGTTTAGTAAGCTGCACAGTGGTGTAGTGGTTAGCGCTCTCGTCTAAGAACCTGGTTTGAATCCCTTTCTGAGTGGAGTTTGCATGTTCTTCTTGTGCATGCGCGGGTTTTCTCCGGGTGCTCCGGTTTCCTCCGGAAACATGCTTCATAGGATAATTTATGATTCTATATCGTCTCAAGGTGGGAATGTAAGTGTGTGTGAGAATGTGTGGCCCTCTAACAGACTGGTGACCTGTCCATGGTTTACTCTGCCTTCACCCAACAGTAGCAGCAACCCCATTACACCAAAACTGGCTCACAAATGAAAAGCAAGAACATCACAAACTTCTGACCTACTGGATCATCTAAAAACAAATGAAAATGCCTTTTACATCAACAATCCAAGGCATCAAACCCTGATGAGAACTAAACAGCCCCTGAACAAAACTAGCTGTAATCAGGCACACATCTCTACAGATGAGAATGCTGGTTCCCTTCCACCCAAGGCTTTTCTCTGTATTTCTTAGCGCCATACCAGAGTTTGGGTTCCTGGTATCTACTGTTTGTTTTGAGACATAAACAACCTGAGTTCTAAGTTCCTCCTTTTCAAGAGCTGGAAAACCTGACTTCTACAAACTTGATCTAACCCAGGGAGCTAAAGGGCAAAAAAAGGAAATTTGTCAGCAAAAGGAGCAAAGTAACCACAGCGCTTTTGCCTGCACAGCTGTGTAACTGAGAACATGCTTTCCTACAGGTCAAGAAATTTAAGTCTAGAGGTTTTGCCACTGGTTATTCACTTCAGGAAGAATGTTGAGAAAGCAGAGCTGAAAAGAAATTCTTCTTTTACTTTTATTTCCTCTTTACCCAAACACAGCCCACAGTGTTTGTCCACCACAGCCAAAACCCACAGACTGCAGACATGCAGTGACCAATGTCCGTTCTGTGTCAGCATGTCACACTGTTACAGCCTGAAAGGCAGGAAAGTACCAAACAAACAACCAAGTAATTATTCTAAAAAAGCAATTCTGATTTTCATGTCAAAAGAGGAACATTTATGTTGACAAAAGGAAAACAAAGCTGTTGCAGATGGAAATACAATAAAATCATCTCAGAGGACTAAATATTGCAGCAAAACTCCCAGAACACATCATAACTGCATCTTGGTTTTGTAATAGTCAATAACAGAAAAAAAAATGTTGTATCTGTGAAACACAAGCAATTTCATCTGTCAACAATCTTTGAGGATGTTGCTGCTGACAGGTATTTTTTTTCTCCTTCATGAGCAAAACCTTGATTTGTGGCTGATGACAGGTTCATGTAGCAAAATGCAGGACCTAATTCAACTTTTTCTTTTGGAAAAAAATAAAAATGGAAAAGTCTGATGAAGGTGTTAAAGTAGCTGAAAGAACACGTGTTTCACTTTGTAGGAAATAGATTCCCAATAGCAGCAAATAGGATTTAAAGTTGTATAACGATGGAAAGCAATGGGACAGGTAGAACACCTGAGGATTTATTTTACCAACAAAAAACATTGTGAAGAGTTGCATTAAGTGTAAGATGAATGTTTCTGTTTGATAACTTTAAACGTTGGCGGTGAGGAAAGGCCATCTGTCATTGGGTTTCTTCAGCAGCTTATAACATGAGCAGGCAAGTAGTTTGAGACTAAGAAGACATGGTGGTCATTTGGATAAAGACTACAGGAGAAATGTCTGGGAGCTCCTACAAAACCCTCCCTACAAAAACATCTGTATTCCAAAGTCTGTAGAATCAGAATCGACATCCCTTTTTCAGGCTTCACTCTTCATTTATCACTCCCTTAAGCATTCAGGTAGATGTGGTCCCCTTTCTAAACCATTAAAGCTTTTTTTCCACAACAATTGTAACTTATTTTGTCAGAATTTTCCACCTCATACTGCTTTGACACCACGGGGAAATCACGCGGCTCATAGACGACCAAAAGCAGAGTCTCTGCCAACTGTCTTTCCACGCTGAGTCCTAAAGATGAAAATAGTGTAAGGGGTCTACAACCCCTTTGTGACTTTCTATTTTAATCGGATTTGTGTATTTTCCAAGAAGAGAAACAAATGTTGCATTGGAGAAATTGAGAAATTTCCAGTCAGAGCTCTAAAGCAGCGGCGGTTTGGATGACCAAGCAACTAAAGTGAGCTGAGGTTGTTACACGAGTAGTGCAACTCCAAACTCCCATGGAGACTCTCAGGGAGGGTAATGGCAGAACGGGCGGAGTCTTTGACCTCTGTGAGGTTACACAGGGAAGAAACAACATGGCAATAATCTTTATACCCCCTCAAAAAAAAGACATTTATGCAAAGCATAATGTTTTCTTTAAAGTCCACTTATATAAAACCAAACCATAATTACATCCATGCCAAAACGTTATCTGAGAGTTGAGGAAGAGAGTGGGGGGGGGGGGCTTTTTGACGTTCCAAGATGACCTACTATCCATTTCACTTTAATCCAGACAGCAGAGTGTGGTGAAAGAAGCCTGAATCTAGGCCAAACTGACAAAATGAAAACGGCAATCAGACCAAGTAGTGATGGAGCAGGAAGTCAGCCACTAAATGGGATTCATTGTCCAGGAGGAGAGGAGTACCATGCTGAGCTTACGGACTTGTGTACTTTAAAACTGAAACTTTGACTGTTAGAGATTGTAGAAGTTTTAAAAAATCTTGAAATCAAGAAAGAAGAACCGGACACTGTCGATTTGATGTTTTAAAGACCCACGCTGATGAAAATGTTGTTTGAACAGGTTCTTGTGGCATTTCTTTTTAATATGGAGGACATACCGCTTATACTGCTCACCATTTTTGTTTCAGCAGTCATGTTGGGTTGGGGTTGTGAGGGGCTGTAAGCTTGTTGGAGTCCACCCCCCTAACACTTGATAGCGGGCTGTCAAATAAACATTCAGAACATTTAAAGTGGGTGCCAAGAGACACCACATACAGTACAGACCCAAAGTTTGGACACACCTTCCCATTCATTTGAATGAGAAGGTGTGTCCAAACTTTGGGTCTGTACTGTACTTTTATTGAGGCACTTTAATAAGTTGCACTACAAAAAAAATTCCTGAAAAGAATTAGAATAGGCAAAAAAAAAGGTTTTAAAAACATATTGGTCCATGAATGGTTATTCTCACAAATAGAATGACTGAGTAATAGCTGTTTATTTCTCTATAGAAGTCAATAAGATTTTGGCGTGTTGGAACCAGCAGGTACTTCCTGTTTAGAAGACCAGGGGGGAAGGGGGTGTCAGTCCAAAACGAGAGTGAAAGCAGAGAGATTTTCTTAGGGGGGTTGAATGACCTAAAATTTCCCATTTTTTTGTCCCCTCTCACCTGTCAACACAAGTTTAGGTGTTGTCAGAGTAACAGCTTCTGCTTCTTCACTCACCTGCATCAGTGAAGGTGAACATTCATGGAGTGAAAATGCAGCAGAAGTGTGGTGACAGCCTTTCAGTTGTGTGAAAAGTGTCTTTAATAAGGGCTGCAGAACGCCGATGGAGCTGGATGCAACACAACAAAAGACAACATATGCACCTAAGAGCTGAGGGATCTCCCGGAATGAGAGAAAACCAATTCCTGTGGCCAAAAAGTTTAGTGGTTTGTAAATCTGAAGAAGGTTGTCCTCTGCTGTGAGAAATAGAGCAGAGAAGCTCCACTATATGGGTCCGTCCCACTGAGGCTGCCCAAAGTGAAGATAAATGCACTCAAGTTACTTTGGGTATTGTCAGCAAAACATTCCCCAAATCGGCTTTCACCAAGAGCCAGAAAACAAATTGATCTCTCAAACCTCTTACTGGACTTACATTTAGGTATTATAATTTATTCATCATCAAAAGAAAAACATATTTTTGATCTAAACATAGATATCTTTGACTGACAGTCAATCATTATACAAAATACCTTAAGCAATTTTCCCAATAGCAATCTATACAATGTAGATACTAACAGTAACAATTTGAGCATCTATGCTGGAGATACCAGCCACTCTATCAAATTTCCACTTGGGCTGTAGAGATTATCAGAATACTCAGATAAAAAAATCAAATGCGACGTCCAAGATTTGTGATTTACGATCTTTATAAAGATAGTAGAGTGTAGAGAAACGCACATCAGATAATGTAAAGATTGCTTTTTCACAAAAGTCTGTTATTCATTACACCAAATAGGACACAAGTTGTTTATTATCATGGTGTTTAAAAACTAAAAAATAAATGGGGAAATATTTTCCAAAAAGCAGTTTTTCAAGTTCTTCTTTCTGAAAGTTTGATATATATTGTGAGTTGTTGGAGACAATATCGATTATAACATTATCGCCATATCGTGATAGTATCGTTATCGTGAGCAATGTATCACAAATCGTATTGTATCGTGAGGTACCCAGTGATTCCCAGCCCTAGTGTACAAATCTTCAAAGTAAAGCTATCAAGCATTGAAATGAAAAAAAAGTTCAGTTTATTGAAATAAGTTCCGAAATTTTTTTTTTTAAATATAGTTAAAGGACTGGGATTTATTTTTACTATTTACAGCTGCATTTTTATTTAGGTGCTGCTGTGTCGTCATTTACTATCTTATTTTCATCTATCTACTGTAACTGTATTTAGAAAAACTTGGAGGATGGAAAAACAATAGAGAACATTTTCAGGATTTGTCGTATATTTATACAAAGCTACAATAACATGTATGTTTTGTATACTACTGAAGTTAACTATGGAGTTGACAGAAAACCTTTGAGTATGACATTGTTTAAAGTGATAAATACCATTATTTTCTTTCTAAATCTTTGCGTTATCCGTTATGTTAAGTTGATTGTGATCTTTTGTTTTTCATAAATATTTAAATAACGGTGATAAATACATATTAAAATTTTCATTCATCTAGTAATAGACAAACATGTAACAACCATTAAAACATGATTAAATAGTAGAAATCATGCTTTGACCTGTGAATAGTTGTTCTTGATTAGCCAATCATATATAGCGGTAATCACCATCCAAGTAAGGTTCCACAGCCCTAACTCCTACTTAGTATTTTTACAAGTTCATAATAAATATGTGTAACCTGTAAAATTCCCTTGTAGGAACAATTAACAGAAAACATATTTGGAATTTCCAACGTTTTTCACTTTACCCTCCATTTTTCCTCATCACTATATGCTTATCATTTTCCTTTTTAGCCTCAATTTAACAGGCAGGACAGTGAAATTAAAGCCCTATGAAATGTTTTGAAGAAACTAACTGGTGAGAAGTTAAATAAGAAACAAGTTACTGAAGCTCCCATTAATTATTTCATAAAAAAAGGCATGAACAAAAACACAAATGCAACATCAAGAAGGTTTGCATTACTTTTTTTTACTTTTCATTTTTTCTTCACAGAAAGACTGTAAGTCCCAATAAAAACAAAGGTTCACAGGTTATTGAGAATTCTAACACATTAATCTCTTTCTTTTCCAATAGAGGTCACTTTTTTCGCATTCTTTGTGAGGTCTCTTTAGTAGTCATCTGTCATTTGGAGGAGTTCCCAAGTAGATTTGCAGCACACTTTAATAAGCTTTGTGCAAAATCTTGAGGTTTAGTCCCAGTTGAATGACAAAAGAGATGATTTTGATCTCTAGCGGGGCATGGCAGAAATATTCATCTAGAATGCATTGCAGTCCCTTTGGTGGGACCATTCTGATAGACCTTAATTTACAGCATCTGGCACCTTGAGGTGAAACTTTGGGTCCAACATTATCTCTATAAACTGAAACAAGTATTCCTGTGTTTCAACATAAAAGGAACAGAATTTTTGAGCCACGGAGGAGATCAAAACGTTGGGCATTGAATGAAAGATGGTGGAATTCTTGAACATTTGATATGGAGACACTAATTAGGTCCACAGCGCCAGAGAAGCTAAATAAAGGCAGAGACGGACCTACTTAGAGGCACACATGAACCAATTCTCTATAAATTCTCTATCCTCACCTTATATTGATCTTGCAACATTATACACAAAAAGATAAGGTTAAAGAAGCAGCTCTTTGAAATTAATGGCCAAGCCACAGCACTGCGTGCGAGTAGATGAGTTGGTTGGGGGAGGCTGGGGTGGGCGGCTTGTTAGCTAGCACTCTAATGAGCATCATACATCACGATCTATCAGTGCTAGTCACACAGAGGGCTAAATTTAGTCATTTAGCTTCAATTACTTGTTTTCCATGGGAGTGATCAACACTTGGCAGACTACGCTGCTACTGTAAATACTACTGAGCGAGCACGGGAGCGTGCACACAGAACACTTTGTTTAATTAAGTAGGCCAAACTATTTATGAGCATGCAGGCTTTAAAGCTCTTAAAAAGTAAGGCTGAACTGAGTGATTTTAAAGCTGCCTGCCCTTAAGAATACTTTTCAAAAGAAACGGTTGGTAACATCGACTAAGGGTTTTGTAAACTTTACAAATTGTGAATAATCTCTGTTGAACTCGTGCTGCTATGCACTTTCAACATTCCTCCAATCCTAGAATAGTTGCAAAATCTGGCAAACTCTGATCACTTTCTGTGAGTGTCCTTAAAGAGAGTCTGTTCTTTTTTCCCAAGCTAAAGGCTAACAAGGAAGACAACACATTTACAGCTTGGACAGTATGGCTGCATCAGAGAATGTAACCAGCACTTTATGGGAGAAGAAAAACACGGGGTTGAAGGATGAAAAAGCATAAGAAAAAGGCATCATGCCTAGGGGGCAAAAGAAATGGAACAGATTTGGATGGAGGAGGCAAAGAGAGGTAGGGAGAAGTGAGAGTAAAACAGAGCAAATAGATAAAGAAAAGAACAAGGGAATGATGGAGTTTAATGAAGAATGAAGGGGAAGTGAGTGAAAGGAGGAAAAGAGGCGAGACCAATCGTCTGTGAGAAAGACTGTGGATGGGAATCGAGCTCTCGGGATCGAGCTGACGGTGCTTGAAACCGAGTCGTTTCTTCAAAAAGTCTGGCTGTGATGCTCAGAACACAGGGAACTGGAAGGCTTCCCTTTTTTTGCCAGGAATTATCCTGTCACTCCCTTGGCCCGGCCAAGTGGTGCTTGGAAGGAAGTGTTTGGGTGGCGTGAGCGCAGATCTAATAAGCAACTTTGACAACACAGCTGGCGTAACTCACCTCAGTGTGGTGGCAGTTACTGTTACACAATGTAACAAGAAATATGACTACAGTACTATATTTATAACCACAGAAAAACAAGAACTACATGTGGAATGGAATGTTTCACGGTTTGGTCAGGATCCTTTTAGATGTTAAGCCACCTTAGCATCTAGAAACGGCTCACCCTGATGCTGTTTTTATCAGTTCAATCTTAGGACCGTAGTTCCCAAATACCATCAGCATGTAGACATTCCCACTCGTGACAAGAACATCTTGGATCATGTTTACACCAACATAAAGGGTGCATACAGGGCCGCACACCGCCCCCACTTTGGGCACTCGGACCACATCTCTTTTTTTCTGTACCCAGCCTACAGACAGATACTCAAACATCCTAATCCAAACAGGCTCAGCTCTGGACACCTGAGACTGAGAACACATTGCAGGACTGTTTCATGACTACAGACTGGGATGTCTTTAAAGCTGCAGCCACTCTGGAGGACTCTTCTTCTTCTGTCAGCATCCAGGATTATGCTGACTACGGGACTGGATACATCAGCACGTGTGTGGAGAACATCGTGCCCACCATCCAAGTCAGGAAGTTTCCTAACCAGAAGCCCTGGATAATCGGCCATGTACGTCACATGCTGTGTGCTCGCTCCACTGCATTTCCATCTGGCAACGAGTCCGAGTACAAAGCTGCGAAGTACGGCCTGAGAAAGGCATCACAGCAGCAAACAGGCAGTACAGAGAGAAGCTGGATGCTTCTATTCCACTGCTTACTCTGGCTGCATGTGGGGGGGCCTGCAGCACATCACGGACTACGGAAGCAGCACCATCAGTACTGCAGACAGCCTGCCCGACAAGATCAATGCATACTACACCTGCTTTGAGACGTCCTCCCCCCACAAGGAGGGACCAATACACTTTTGGACCATTGCACCCCCCTCACCCCCACCAGTCATCTCATCAGCCCAGGTAAACAAAGCTCTGAGGAGGACCGGACAACATTCCTGGACGAGCCCTCAGAGCATGTGCTCTGTCAGTCTGCCCCAGGGCAGCTGTGGCTACAACCGAAGCTACCATCACCAAGTATGGATGAGGAGGGAATGGATGATGGACACAATGTAAGCGCTTTGAGCGTCTGGAAAAGTGCAGATACTTCTAATCCATTATTATTATTATTATTAACGGGCTGACAGACGTTCTCACCTCCATATTCAACCTGTCCCTCAGCCAGAGTCCCCTCATGCCTCAAGACCACAACCATTGTCCCCCTCCCCAAGAAAACCCTCCCACCTGCCTGAATGACTACAGACCAGTAGCACTCACTCCAATCATTATGAAGTGCTTTGAGAGAGTGATGCTGACCCACATTCAAAGCAGCATCCCAGACACACTAGACCCCCCCCTGCAGTACGCATACCGGCCCAACAGGTCCACCTTAGATGTCATTGCCGCAGCACTGCACACCTCCCTCTCACACCTGGAGAATAAAGACTCCTACATCAGGATGCTCTTTATTGACTACAGTTCTGCATTCAACACGGTTGTTCCCCACAAACTCGCCCACAAACTGTTCTCCCTTGGAATACACCCCATCATCTGTGACTGGCTCCTGGACCTTTTGACTGGCAGGCCTCAGTCTGTCAGAATAGGGAACAGGACTTCAGCCAGCATCATCACGAACATTGGCACACCACAGGGCTGTGTTCTCACCCCCATCCTCTACACCCTGTTCACCCACGACTGTGCGGCCTCTCATAAGGAAACATCATCCTGAAGTTCGCTGATGACACCGCTGTGATAGGACGCATCACTGGAGGGGACGAAGCAGCCTACAGGAGGGAGGGGGCCAGTCTGGTGACATGGTGTGAGGACAACAACCTCACCCTCAACACAGACAAGACAAAGGAGATGATAGTGGACATGAGGAAGGAGAGAAGGAACCCTCATCAGCCGCTTCTTATCCGAGGTCTGGAAATGGAGAGGGTGAGCAGCTTCAAATATCTGGGGTCCACCTCAGCCAGGACCTCACCTGGACACTCAACACCTCACAGCTGGTGAAGAAAGCTCATCAGCGGCTGTACTTTCTGAGGAGGCTGAGGAAGTTCGGCATGTCCCCAAAGATCCTCAGTAACTTCTACAGCTGCATGGTTGAGTCCATCCCAAGATCACCAGGACTCCTCTTCCCTCGGGGCAGGAGAGCTGCCTCCATCATCAAGGACCCCACCCACACGCAACGCTGTCAGTTCACTCTCCTCCCCTCGGACGGAGGCACAGGAGCGTGAAGTGCAGGACCACCAGACTCAAAAACTCTCTTTCCCTCTACCATCAGACTCCTCAACAGCTGACAGGAGTCTGGAAGCACAAACTGCACCTTGCACATCCTCATTGTTTGCAACTGTTTATTATCACTGTTTTTGCACATTTATAATTTGCACAACATCTTGTGTATAAATTATCAGTTTTCTGTATACTTTTTGGCATTGGGAGCAGACAGCAAAGTAAGAATTTCATTGTGCAGGGAAACCCGTTTCTTACTGTGCATATGACAATAAACCCTTTGAATCTTGAGTCTTGGTTCTGAACAAGAACATGGGTTCAAAGGTCATAAAGAAAACTATACACACAATGTAATGCACTATAAAACCCCTCAAGCAGGTACTTTAAACCACCGGAGAAACCAAATTTGTGTTCATTTAATTTCATTTAGACTGAACCCGATCCCCTTTGAAAAAACGCACCCATCCAACCCACAGATCAATTTTGACCATCAGTAGTCTCTGAACTCAAACGGGAGTTTGCCATTGACATCAGCTGTTTACAGTAACAGAAGAATGACACAGACCCCTCATTGGTAGTTTTCTTTAAAAATTGAATGGGAAGGTTACAAAAAGGTTTTAGTTTTGATTTTTTTAGTTTAAAACAAGCATAACAAGAGCTATGACACATAACTCTGATATGAAACCCTTTGGTATAAAAATGTAAACACTGAGTGCTTCACATTATTTTGACCTCGACTTTACTTTGTAGATTTATATATTTTTATTTTGTCTCTATATATATTTGATCTTTTGTTATAAAACATTAACATTTTTGTATCTTAAATTTTTTAATTTATGCTGTAAAATATGACTAAATTTAACACTTTTTTGGACAGTAAGTTTCACTGAGGAATTATTATTTAATGTAATAAAAATAGGTTTGAAAAAAAATTGCTAAAAAGACTGATATCAAGCATTGCCACAACAAAATGTTTTAAAGATACATCAATATAGTAAATTAAAGTAAAAAAGCTCATTCAACATGCTAAGGGTTCAAATTAATATTTATTTTAATAATCTTGTTTATAGAAGTTGTACAATTTTAAAACGTTTGTCCTAACGCAACACTAGCAGGTAACATGAACATCAATTCTTGCTTTTTTCCAATATTTGATGACAAACTTGTTACTGATTTTAAAACACAATGAGTGGGGAAAAAAATGTATATAATTACATCGGACATCTTTTTTTGAATATTGGCATTGTTACTCAGTCCAGATGGAAACTGGGAAATATATATATTATAGGAAATACATATTAGGAAACAATTAGATACTTGGGAATTTCTGTTTCCATCCAATCTGAGTTCCAGCATTGAGCCGCAGGGTTCAAAGGAATCAACCAGGGTACTTTTCAAGTCCTCAAACTGTCTATGTCCTCTGCTCACATACATTGAAGACGTTAAAGCTCTTCCTCACAAACATGCTTCTTCAGGATTTGGAATGGACTTAGACACTTTACGGATAAACACATGTAGTTTAGTTTACGGTTGCATGATTTTAAATTTCAATCTACATTTAATATCTGAATGTTCATTATATCAAAGTATGTAACTCAAAAACCACAAATACATTTGATAGGCAAAGGAGGAAAAGAATGTGAGTTTTGGAGCCAGCCTCCATTTATAATTTTTTCCTGATGTCATTCGTCATGAAAGTAAAGGTTGGAGACTAAGCTGCATCTGTTTTTTGCTGCTTTTTCTCAAACCTCTTTAGACAGTTCCTCAATAGGAGTATTTGTTCCACAGAGATATAGGTAATAAAAGCTGCGGGTTGGAAAGTCATCATGGCATCCCTTTTACATTTGTCCTGTTATCCATAACAGTGACGAAAATAGTCCATAAAATGCTGCAAGTAAAGACGTTAAATAGTTTTAGTAGTAAATGATACATTTCCAAATCCAATGTGACCGTTTCTCTAAAGACTTCATTAAAGACTGCTTGCAGAACAGCATTATACCTGAGGTGTGTGCAGAGACCTACAATGAATGGAGTCCAGGTTGGTGGAGTAGAAACACCATTGGGAGCATGCATACCTGCTGATACTTAACATTGTAGCACCTTCCCCTACTCTGTAAAACCTGAACAACGACTTTGTCTTAAGGGAAATTCGTGGATATTTTCAAAGCATCTGTGAGTGTGTTTATATCTGGCAAAGATTTGAAACCTCAGAGCAGAAGAATGACCCACAAAAAAACAGCCACTCTCCAGGGGGGTTGAACATTTCATGGCCCTTAAGGTAAATGAGGGCCAAGGCAGCAGCTCATGAGTGACAGCAGCTTAATTAGACATTATAGTTGTGCTGATGCTTCCAGAAAAACCCAATTTCTTTTGATAGTAATTAGATCTCACAAGGCTTGATTACATATTTGGAGCGGGACTGGAATAACAGATGAAAAGTCTGTTGGGATTACAACAAGCTTGAGACCCAAACCTGCCAGAAACAAACACTTTAAATCTGAGACAAATGAATGATGTGTTGTAAACAAAAATGGCCCTTTCAGACTGTTTTTTCAAAATAAACTGAGTAGCCACTTTTTTCTTATTATTCTGAATATATTGTCTGCCGTTTTGCTCTCATAACTGCCATTCCCACAAAAGCAAAATCTCATTTTAGTATTTCATCTAAAAAGGGTCCAGTAACTGCCTCCAAGGGGAAGATCACACTGGATAAGCTCTGAGTAGCAAATGATTTGCTTTCTGAATGGATTTCTCAGAATGAAAAAGGAAGATTGAGAGGTTTGTGTGTCAAAAGTGTACCGGATCATACAATCTGCTACTACAGACTGCCCTCTACATTTTCATTCACAGCACTGAACTACATTTACTGGTTAACTTGGCAATGTTTTACGCCGGATGCCTTCCTGACGCAACCCTCTCAATCCCACCCTGCTTGGGACCGGCACAGCAGCAGAGAAGGGAATAGGGAGCAGCCCGGATTCGAACCCTGGTTTCTCCTGATTACTATATGTCCTTAACCACAATAAAACACCACAAGAGCATGTTAAGAACACAATTTTCATGAGAATAGGTCTTTAATGAGCTTCTCAGACTGTGTGTTTATTCAGGTTAGAGTTTTTTGTATTGGTTCAACCTTTTATTTGACCATATTGGAATTTTTGGGTCCCTCCACTGTTAATAATGAAAACAGACCCTTTTAAACTGAGAATTCTCCAGGCTGCACAGACTTTCTCATTACTTCAAATTTTGCACTTATGTGGTTCTCCAAAGTCCGACGGGAGAGCCGGTTGATTTGAGGTGCTGGTGCTAGCCATGCAACCCAGGCTTTAATTTGAGCCGAAGTGTAGCAGTCATGAAGGCTTTTCGCAACTCTCTCACACACTTACTCTGACTCTCAAGGGCAGACACCCACATCCAAGTTAACGCTGCCCTTTATGAGGCTTCACACACAAACCAACCCCAAAGTCTCTGTTTGCCTTAGAAGGACCTAAAGTTCTCTCATCATCCTTTCACACAGACGCACAGATTACTCCACAAAGTCATCATCAAATCTCTCTCACCATCTTCATGCCCAGGAGAGTATCCCCAGCAGTGAAATCTAATTAAAAATCCATGAGCAGAGCTCAAATGAAACTGTCACATCAAAGTCACAGTTGGGACAGAATGACACAAATCAATAAGACTGAGAGCTCCGGCAGATCCCGGTGCACCCTGGAGACTTCTGAGCCAGCCCTGAGCTGGGATGAGAGCCGTAAGACTCAGCGCTGAATGGAGGTGTGGAGTGAGGGAAGGAAGCAGGCTGAGAGAGCCATACACCAAGAACCACTTTAAACATGTGTCCGATCAAGCACCTGTACAAAATGATCCAGAAGTTTCAACCGTTACCGATACGAAGCCCATTGAGACGACTGTTGTTGTGAATCTGGGCTAGACAAATAAAATTGAATTGAATTTCAAGCAACAATTTCAAATGAGAACATTTACTTAAAACATCAAGAAGTTGTGTATATAAGGTAAAAGTGGGTGTGTGTTAGCCTGGGGGTGCTGGCAGCGCAGACTCTTCCTGGAAGGGGGTCTCACTTATCTACGACAAAGGTCATTCACTTGGCCCCCCGTGGGGTTCTGGGATTTTTGCTCACCGTTCTTGTGAGCATTTTGACCCCACGGGGTGAGATCTTGCAGGGAGCCCCAGATGGAGGGAGATTCTCAGTGGTCTAGAGTGGCTTCCATTTCCTAATAATTGCTCCCACCGTTGATTTCTTCACACCAAGCTGCTTCCTGTTGCAGATTCAGTCATCCCAGTTTGGTGCAGGTCAACAATTTGGTTTCTGGTGTCCTAAGACAGCTCTTTGGTCTTGGCCATAGTGGAGTTTAGAGTGTGACTGTTTGAGGTATTGGACAGGTGTCTTTATATAGATAACAAGTTCAGAGGATAACACGACAGAGGATCCTTTACAGAAGAAGTTACAGGTCTGTGGGAGACAGAAATCTTACTTGTTTTAAGAAAATTACAGGCATCTCATGAATGAATCATCAAACATAAATATTGAATCAAATCCTTTTTTAAATGAATCATTACACCCCTACCTGTACTTCTTCAGTACGTGTAACTTACATTCACTTTATGACTACTGCCCGATACACTTACCACACACACGGCAATGGTACGATCCATTTTCACGATGTTTCTTAAGGTGAGCCTCAAGGTAACTGCAAGACACACTGTGCTCCCTTTAAGATGTGGCCACTCCTGTGTACGACCCTTCATGGGCCCAGAGGTCCCAAAAACCTACAACCCCGTATGAGTGCATGTGACAAAGGCAAAAGGCTAATGCACTAATTGGACATCCAACTTGCCTGATCTGTTCTAAAGGATTTTCAGTGAGAAACTAGAAAAAGTGATTTTGGAAAAACAAAATTGCCAAATCATTTTTTAAACTTGCAACTGCAACCTAAAAAGGGAGCAGCAGTAGGAGATTAATACAGGATAATAGAACAGAAGCAGTTTGTCAAATGTGCAGTATTTTAAAGTGGCTATGTATTATTTGTCGTTAAATGAGAAGAAGGCCACCTTTTTGCCTTATATTTTTTCACAAAAGGACTTTGACCTGATTTACACATTTTGAATCAGGGCTTTGGATGGGGTTCAGTAATTTTGGGTGCTGAGCATGCACTTTTTCTCCTTAAGCCTCCGAATCCCATCAGCAAAGTTTTAGACAAAAAGGAAGTTAAACCGTAGGGGAGTCTAACTCCTCAGGTCTGACTAAGTATATAGAATATGAAATCATGCAAAGAAAGAAAAATCTGAACGGCACAGAAGAGTTAGCTGAATGAAAAATGGGCGGAAAGAAGAGAACGGAAGCAAATGTGTGAGAAACATAAAACAGCTGCGACTGGATGCAGACAGAGACGGATGAGGCACCAAAAATAAAAATCAAATATTGGTCACTTAGAACTTTACAAATGGAATTCTAAGTAAATTTGTCTTCTTCTAAAGAGGATCTTAAAACTTCAGTTGCACTAGCATACATTTCCCATAATCCAACTCTGAATTGTAAGGATTTCAATAAGTACGGGAAAGAGGCAAGATGTCCCTGCAGGCCTAAAAATCAATTACACAGTACACAAAGTTCCATTACAGAGCAACACAAGTATTGTGTTCTCAGATTTACACGACTACCCAAAGGTTCTATTTGAGAAAACATTCCACAGCAAACCCACACAAATCAATGATCTTGTTTGCTCTGCATAGTCCAATAGAAAAACAACTGTGGAGATTTTACATTCATTTGATCCATTTTTCCTAACAAACACACAGCAAACTACACAGCTGCACTTGTGAAAAGTGAGCAGAAAGATCAATCATTTAATCCTTGCAGAATGACAGCGTGTTGTTGAAATAACTCCTTTTAATCTTTAAAGAAATCGGATGCTTCGCGCAGTGTGCGGTGTCAGAGGCGAGGCAGACACAGCTACATGCAAACAGCCTCATTTGTGCAGCAAACAAAGGTTTGTGTGTGACAGCTCTGCCATAACACACACTGCTGTTGCATTAGGGATGGAGAATGGATTTGAGAGGATGCTGCATGGCTGACAGAAAGATGTTTGCAGAAAAAGTGGCAGCAGAAGACTGTCTCCCATCCCGTCTCCTTTACCCAGCATGCATACACACATGCAGAATTTACCCACATTCAGGCCTTTTCCTCTTCCTGCCCTCAGGCACTGACACTCAGCGACACTTTCTTAGTTCCCTCGTAGGTTTACTCAGAGAGAGAACAATTTCAAATAATGAGGAGATGGAGATTTGATAGGACAAGAAAATCAAAAAGGTTTTTGATTGTGATTCAGCTCCAAATCACATCTGCAAAACTAACAGCTAGAATAAGTTCAGAAAGTGAGAAGAAGTTTATTTAGGTTAAAAAATCTAGCTTCCATTGGAAAAATCACAAGTCTAAAAGAATAAATATCTACACTGAACAAAAACCTAAACACAACACTTTTGTTATTGCTCCCATTTTTTATGGTATGAACTCAAAGATCTGAAACATGTTCTATAAACACATAATAACCAGTTCTCTGAAATATTGTTCACTAATCTGTCTAAATCTGTGATAGTGAGCACTTCCCCTTTGCTGAGAGAATCCATCCCACCTCACAGGTGTGCCATATCAAGATGCTGATTAGACAGCATTAGTATTACACAGGTGTGCCTTAGACTGGCCGCCCGGAAATGTGCCCTTTTGTTTTATTGGGGGGGGGGGTCTGAGGACTCACTTTCAAGCGTGACCACCATTTGCCTAATGCAGTGCAACACATCTGCTTTGAACAGGTGGTCGACTTACCTCATGATGTCGGGGTGGGGTGGGGGTGATGCATCTCTGTATGAATGTATGCTTTTTTAAGTGAGCTTAAGTGCTGCAGATGAGGTTTCAGAGGGATTCAAAATGTTTAAAGCTCGCACAAACTATTACAAAAGAGGTCAGAAGCAGCTCATTTCTGCACAGAGGTCAAAAAAATGTTTGTAGCAGGTAGTCCACCAGGCTTATGGGTGCACTGGCTCCTACGCTGGCTTTTTCCTTCATTTGTGCACCAGTCAAGCTCAGCAGACGAGCTCCTGCAAGTGCATCAAAACCACATTTACATACATCTTTACATCTAAAGATTTGTGCATAGAAGATGTGCTTAAATGCTGCTAGACTGCTGGGGCATTAGAGTTTCCTCATCAGGTTCTGGTGCTCTCGCGTGGCGCTGCCGAGAGGTAGCGGTGAGTTCTGGAAAACGAAAAAAATAAATTAAAATAAAAATGAGGGGAAAAAAGTGATGAATGTTTAAAAAATGCGTATTCAGACTTTTTTTTAAATCTTAATTCTCACGGCATATTTGTTTAAGTGGAAGAATGTCACGTCTTACTAGATAATACTCACAATCTAAGTTCAAAGCAGCTAACAGGAAAACTCCTGACACAGCATTCAAGCAGTATTTAAATGCATCATCTACGCACAAATCTGAAGAGGTGAAAGGAGTCTCACAACTCTTCGTGCACTTGTAACTAATGTGTCCTTAAATGTGGTTTTGTCTGTGTGTATCAGGCAACTGGTATGTACTGTTTAAAGATGCATATGCGTAAGTGCAGTTGGAATTCTTAGTTTATTTTGAGGTGCTGTCATTTCCAGTTGTGCATGAGTAATTTGTATTTTGTATTTGTACGTTTTTGATGGTCAAGCGTACACATGAATATGGAACTGCAAGAACACAGTAACACAAAATGTCTTGTATGAGTTACAAATCAAGGATTACGCACACACTAATCCAGTGAGTCTATTTTATCTCAGAAAAGAGCACCTTGACTTTAGAACATTTCACCAGAACGTACAAAAAGAGTCCAATGTGCATTTTTCTGAATTTGAAGGCATGCCCAAGCACACCCTCTCATTCTTTTCGTCTGGGCCGAGTTGTAGCTCCTCATCCCAGAGTCTTATCTTAAATCCAAGAAAAAGCTGAAAAAGCAAGTTCCCATGACTTAGTTTGACGCTCAGCCAACTCTTCTCTCTGCAATCATTCTGACACAATTACAGAATTTTCATCACTCTCATAAAAGGCTTTTCTTTGGTCAAACATAGATTTGCTCAAGATTGTCCTTGATGTCTTCCCAGAGACTAAAGTTCAGCCAATTCCCAGCGGCTAAATTCTCATGAGGAACAGACCTGTGGGGGGCGCTAAAAGGCTTTAATTTAAAGGGCAGAGAGAAAACCAAGCGCCCAGTGGTTTCAGTTCAAAGGCAGCGTTTTTGTCTGCTTTAGTTTTAATATTAATTCAATCAAATGGAAAAGCCGGCCCACTCCTCTTTTGTAATTAATCTTGAGCCACAAAACTAGAAAAACTAACAACTAGATACCGGTAAGTCTGCATCATTTTATTCTGAGCCAATTATCCTGACCAGATGAAGAGGAGGGAGGAAGAGGAGACAGATGAATAACTGGAAACTCATTTGGATAGGCAGAGAGTTAAAGATAAGTGGAGACAACTTGAAGATTTTAAAGCTTACACGAAAACATCCAGTTCAAATGTAAGAATGGTAGTTGAATTGTCCTTTGCAGTGAATTCCAGATCATAGGTGTCTGATACTGTAATGTCCTCTTTCCCTTTTCTGTCCTGACATAAGTTTATTTTTTTACTTGTCCTGTCCAAAAGCTGGGCAAACAGCTGAGAGCTGAAATCTTCAGACAAACCAGAGGTATGTCTGAATAAACCCCTTTTGTAATCAAAGCCAAACTTTATTCATTTTAATTATATTACAAATTATTTTGTGTTGGAAAAGGAAAGAAGGGAAGAAGAAAGACGGATGTTAAAGTTCCAACTAGTGTGAAATATTTCATTCAATCACACAAAGTGTTTATGCAAAGGTGAGCTAACACCTGTGCTCAGGTGAGTGTTCATGTTCTTCTAAAATGGATGATGGAATGTGAAAAGAAGGAGGGAGAGTGTCCAGCCTGCACGGTAGCAGGTAGAGAACAACCGCCCCCCGGGCGACCACATCCGCCAACCAGGCCAGGGCCAGCAGGACCACCACAGGGCCCCCAGAGCCAGAGAGCAGGGAGACATGGGGGGACAGAGAGTGCAGCTCCAGCTCAACCAGGAGAGCAGCCCCCCCGCCACGCAGGGAGGGCCCAACGCAGTGCTCCACCCCAGAAGAGTACCCACACCCCCAGACGAGCACCCCATCACCACCTAGGAGCTCTGGGCATCCCCCCTCCCAAACCCCAGGTACGAGCCGGGACCCCCAAGGGAGACCTGCCCTGTGCTCCAGGCACTCACCCACCCAGCCCACGGTTGGTCCAGGAAGGAGCAAGGCAGGGTCCAGCCGCCCCCGCCCAGGAGGAGGGCACCCAGGAGAAGAGGGGGTCAACAAGAAGTGTTGTAGACATGGCCCGACCAGGCTCACCCACAGTTGGAAATTTGGGGAGGCCCAGCACTCAGGGGCAAGGACCAGAACCCACACCACAGGGAGTCGGACACCCCCGGCTCAGGTGTGATGTGATCCCCGGCTCTTGGTCTTTCCAGAAAGCTCAGGGATCCCTCCCCTTGCGTGGAGAGAGCACTGCCGATCCCAAAAGCCAGCAACCAGGGAACACGGCTGCCGTTGCCAAGGGCCGAGTTCCCCCTACCAGGGATGGGGTAGGAGACTGATTGTCCAAGGTCCCACCTTCCTTGTGAAATGTGTGTGTGTGTATTTGTGAGGGTGTGTGTGTTTATGTTGGAATGTATATTTTTAGGAGTGTGTGTACTAAGGGGTTGCAGTTAAAATTGGCGGGTAGGACACTGAGGGGACATCTCCTGATTACTCACAGTGATGTCCCATCACCCTCCCCACCAAGGGGCCCCTAAATGTCTGACATTAGTTTCAAACAGTGAATTGACGTCCTGGGAGTAGTCAGTGTAAAGCGTCAGTAATTTTCTTCATACATGTCGTCCATCGGGAGAAAAATGCCACAAGAACATGCTAGAACATGCTAAAAACAGTTTTCATCTTTCATTGATGTTCACTGCTCTTCACAGCAAACCCTCTTTAGCTTAGCATGCTCAAAAATATTCAACTGAATATTCTCTCAGCTGGATGAACTAGTCAATTTGATTCCATAAGTTACTTAAAGGAATTGCCACCAAGCTTGGAAATGCTGAGATTTTTAGTCCCAGTTTCACTTTTATGTGTTGCATCTAAGGAAAGTAGAGTTTTTTCTCAGAGCTAAAGGAAATCATTTGAGAAGCTGTGCATGCATAATATAAAATATATAACTATCTGGAACACTTCAGGGTCTGTTTATGGAGTAAAATCCAAGTCCAAGTCAAAACCAGGCTGTGTCAGTGTGGCTTCCCATATGCCAATTATAACCTGTCCTACTTTCCGTCAGCGACACGCACGACACCCCCCCCCCCCCCCACACACACACACACACACACACACCTTTCCTTCTCTGAGTGCATCACTGGCCTCATGTGTCTGCCCTCTCCCCTGCTGCCTGGTCAGAGATTGCAGAGGTTATTTCATAAAAGGCCCATCTCCAGGCCTACCTCAGACCCAATCATCCCCCTAGCAAATCTCATTTACAACACACCCCGGGGACACTGCAGCCATTTCTGCTGCTGACTCTGTGCTACAACAGCCTGCAGAGAACCTGACTTACGGAGCAAAAACATCAGATACTGTCCTTCCTTTGCTCAAATTCTTATCAGAATGCTGGCTTAAAATGTACTCAACTGCTAAACATTTTCTAAATGTACCTCTTGGCTGTAACTGCTGTGTTGGAACTTTTTCACCTGGACCAACAAAAATGCTCCTTTCTTTGCTGCTGACTTTAATTATAGTCTGGCAAAGTAAAAATGAAAATGAAAGTTGAAAAAAAAAACTAATGTATTAAAAAAAACAAAAGGAAATTTGTAAAAACAGTAAACACAGAGTCATGGAAATTCACAAAATCATTTTACATAAAAAAATCTCACTAAATCTCAACAAAACAAAATTCATGATTTTTGTAACAATGCCACATTCCTGCATATTTAGAAACAAGAGTTGCTATCAATAATCAACTGGCGGAATGAGTGACTGAAATTGAGTTCCATGGCATAATTATGGCCCACAAAATAAGCTGGAAGCCACACAAAAAAGTAAGTCAGAGCCAAACTTGCTAAAGGCCTAGCAGTGTTGGGAAAGCCGCATCATAGCACGTTCACCAATACATTAATATTAATAGAAGTTTGGGAAAATACTTATAAAACAAATTTACAGTCTTTTTACATCTTACCAAAAAAAAAACAATTTGAATAGTTCATGGTGTGGATTATGGGACACATACGAATGCAGTGTTTTTAAAATGTTTATTGAAATTATGTAAAGTAGTTCAACTTAAAAGACTAATGGCTTTAACAACTTACTTCACGTAAACATACAAGAAATGTTCAAGGACATTTTATGATTTAAGAAATCAGCTGAACTTTATAAAGCAGTGCATTCGCACTACAAAAAAGAAAATGTGCTCATCAATTTGTGGTTTGGATTTATAAAACAGATTGGACAAAGGTTTAAAACAAAGCAAAAGTTTGCATGTATTCATAAAAACCTACAAGATGTCACTAATGGATCTTTACAAGGCCAGAAATGATCAATAAAGACAAATAATGTCTTTTCTGCATAGGTGCTATGCAGAAGTGACATTTGAATGTTTTGAGATAAAAAAAGAACTGTATATAGAAACATTCACAGCATGAGGTGTTGTCAAAAGGGGTGGGATCATTCTAGATTTGTCTTCTACCCACTCCTTTTCAAGCACATTCTTTTGTTTTATCTGTCTATTTTTATCTTTTGTGTTATTTTCATTTTGTGTTTTGAAAAAAAACTGCATTAGCTGAACATTTTTGACAAATAAAGCTAAATATCAACTGAAGAATGGACCAAAGTAAACCAAAAAACCAAAAAAACTCGTAATACATACATAAACAAGAAAAGTGAGTGGTTATTTTTTATTGAGCTGATAGAAAAAAATGCTTAGCGATGCTGAAAACATGCTAAATGCTAAACTAAAATGTTAAATTCCTAGCTAACACGCCTGTCAGAAAGCTAAAAGACTGCTCAGTTCTTAGACAAATGTTTAAAACACAATAAAAAGTATTTCAAGTTTAACAGCAAATAAAAAATTACCAAAGGGTTTCATTTTTAAACTACAAAAGTCTCACTCAATCTCAACAAAACAAATTTCATGATTTTTGTAAAATCGTTATATTCCTGCAGATTTAGAAATAAGAGTTGCTATTGATAATCATAAAAATGCCTGTAAAAACGCTTATTTTATTTTTATTGGTAGATTTGAATCAATATTAAAGCAAAAATACACAACTGGGTATAATGCCTGCAAGAGAAACTGCAAACAGACATTTAAAGAAGGAAAACTGACATATTTGTGCGACTTCCCTAAATCCCAGTGACAGCCTACCTCTCCTCTGCTGAACTCCACACTCACAGTCTTCTGCATAATTTAAGTCCGAAAGTTAAATAAAGCATCAGTTTCACGCTAAATCAAAACAGCAGTGCAGCTAAGACCATGGAGCTGACTTTTTTCAATCGTTTCCTGTGATTTCTGCAGACAGAGCGGTTGAGGAGAAGCCTGACTGTTGGTTGGAGAAATGCATGAGCATGCAGGTCACAGCTGCCAGACTTTCTTTTAGAAAGTCCACATGCCCCTCTTAGTGAGCGTCAACAAGATACAAGAACATTAACAACTAGTGAGAATGTATGAGAATTCCTCCAGTACATGAAGAGACTTCTAGAAGGATTTCTCTTTGGGTTTGAGGGGAAACAAATCCTATGACAAAGCATTTTGTTGTGATTATGCCTTCAGCTCGTCTTTATTTTTAATAAAAGGAGAGTATTGAGCTTCATCTGGAATGATTTTAAAACCACACCCTCATGGGGTTTTGGAGGACTGCAAACATTTACAGATGTTTTCTCCAATACAAATCTGTCTGCAAATGCTGCAAACCATCAGGTACAAACATGCAGGTTCCAAGCCTTAAACACTCATAAATATGAAGGAACAATTTGGAAAAAACCTAAAGCTTCCTTTTAGATAACATTCAGCCACTGCTACCCCCTTCTCCAAGCAACACATTGAAACAATTCAATTCAATTCAATTCAATTTTATTTGTATAGCCCAAAATCACAACAACAGTCGTCTCGATGGGCTTCGAAGTAAAACATGAACTCAAAAGGATCATGAGTACAAAGAGTTCAATAGGAAAATACAAAAATGGACTAACAAACTGACTAAGCTATACTGGCATCCCTGCCCTTAGACCCCCCTTCGGGGTAAGGAAAAACTCCCAAAAAAACCGGATTCCGGAAAAAACGAAGAAACCTCAGGGGTGCCCACATGAAGGAAGGATCCTCCCTCAGGACGGACAGGCGATGTACCAGAACTCTTAGAGAAGAATTAACTTATCTAAATCTACAACTACACATTTAAAGTCCAGCAGACGAGCTTCATCCAGTCGTGGTTGTGGGGACAGTCAAAGGCGTGAGTCGAGCTGGAGACAGGAACCACAGCCAGGAGCAGAGACGAGGTACTCGGTCAGGTACAGAGCAGAGACGAGCCAGAGATGAGCCGGAGACAGGAACCACAGCCAGGTGTAGGAGTGGGAGCAAAGGCAAGGTAGACGGTCAGGAACTGGAGCACGGATGAGCCAACTGGAGTCTGGAAGCACTCCCACTCCCCAGGAGGGGAGAGGAAAAGAGGGACAATACATGAATCGCACTGTACCAGACAGAGGCATGGAGAACTAAATGATAAATGATTATCAAGAATAGAGGAGAGGAAGGGTAGAAGTAGAAAAGAAAAGAAGACAGAACCCCAGTGCACCATAGTTACCCCAGCTTCAACTTCTAGCAGCCTTTTAAAAGAAATAGTAAAGTTTAATTTAAACACATTAACATTAAGTTAAATATTCTCTGAATACTAACTAGTCTGACAATAAGCCTGTCCAAAGAGGAATGTTTTCAGTCTAACTTTGAATGTAGAAACTGAGTCGGCCTCTCTTCCATGAGCTGGGAGTTTATTCCATAAGACAGGGGCTTGGTGGCTAAACGCTCTACCTCCAACCGTACTTTTACTAATTCTAGGAACCACAAGCAGTCCTGCATTTTGCGAGCGAAGTGTTCTCATTGGATGGTAAGGGACTATGAGGTCCTTAATATAGGACGGGGCCATTCCATGTAAGGCCTTATAGGTTAGCAGGAGGATCTTGAACTTGATTCTGGAATCAACTGGGATCCAGTGAAGTGAAACTAACACAGGAGTGATGTGATCTCTTCTGCTAGTTCCTGCTAACAATCTAGCTGCTGCGTTCTGAACAAGCTGGAGACTTCTTAAGGAACTCTTAGGACACGCTGCTAACAAGGAGTTACAGTAATCCAGCCTCGACGTAACAAATGCATGGATGAGTTTTTCAGCATCACTCTTAGAAAGTAGATTTCTGATCTTAGCAATATTCCACAGGTGAAAAAAGGCAGTTCTACACGCCTGAGATATGTGAGCCTTAAATGATAAATCCTGGTCAAATAAAACCCCAAGGTTTCTAACTGTGGAATTGGGGGCTATACTTATGCCATCCAGGGAGACTATCTGAGCAGACAGAGCATCTCTGAGGTTTTTAGGTCCAAGTATAATGACCTCAGTTTTTTCTGGGTTCAAGAGGAGGTCATTAATTGTCATCCAGGTCTTGATGTCACTGATCCAAGCGTTCAGTTTCTCTATCTGGTCATTCTGGTCAGGCTTCATGGATAAATACAACTGCGTATCGTCGGCATAACAATGAAAATTAATGCTGTGTTTCCTGATTATGTTTCCTAGGGGTAGCATATAAAGCGTAAACAGGATCAGTCCCAAGACTGAGCCCTGTGGGACTCCATAGTTGACTCGAGTACACTGAGAGGAATGGCCATTTACATTAACGAACTGATACCTATGGGACAGATAGGATTTAAACCACTGGAGAGCAGATCCTCTGATCCCTATGTCCTGCTCTAGTCTATGGAGTAAAATACTGTGGTCGATAGTGTCAAAGGCTGCACTGAGGTCCAACAGGACAAGAATAGAAAGTAGACCTTTTTCTGAGGCCAATAACAAGTCATTAGAGACTCTAACTAGTGCAGTTTCCGTACTGTGGTGGGGTCTAAACCCCGACTGAAAGTCTTCAAAGAGGCAGTTGTCCTGTAGGTGGCAGTAAAGCTGCTTAACTACAACTCTTTCTAGGATTTTAGAAATAAAGGGCAGGTTTGATATGGGTCTATAGTTGGCCAACACGCTAGGATCCAAACTGGGCTTTTTCAGAAGAGGTTTAACAACTGCATATTTAAAAGACTGTGGCACGTAACCCGTTTCCAGAGAGGTATTAATCATTGTTAATATGGGATCATTGATTAGGGGAAAAGTTTCTTTAAAAAGTCTAGTGGGAATTGGGTCTAACAGACACGTTGAGGATTTGGAGGACGTAATAATTGATGTTATTTCCGCTTGATCCACAGCAGTAAAGCAGTCCAATGTTACAGAAGTTTCTATGGATGCCTCCATTTCTACCGCTTCAGCCTGTTCTGGGCTGATTGTAGGAATAACTTGATTTAACTTATGTCTAATATTTGAGATTTTACTATCGAAAAATGTAAGAAAATCATCAGAGCTGAGAGAAACAGGAACATGTGGTTCTACTGAGCTCTGACTGCGAGTTAATTTAGCAATAGTGCTAAAAAGAAATCTTGGATTGTTTTCATTCTCTGATATTAAGGTTGAATAGTACTGGCTTCTAGCTCTACGCAGAGCTTTTTTATAATTTAATAGGCTATGTTTCCAGATATCCAGAGACTGCTCTGAACCGGAGCGGCGCCATTCTCTTTCCAACTTACGGGTTTCTTGTTTAAGAGAACGAGTTTCAGCGTTAAACCACGGTGCTACTCGGTTTTGTCTGACAACAGGTCCAAACAGGTCCAAATCTGTTTTAAGTCAATATGCTATGTGCGATAGATAATGTAGTGCCATCTAGAGGTCAAGTTTTATATTGCAGCTAAATGAATCCTTATTTTTAGATTTTTTTACCCATATATGATGATAAAATCATACATTAGCAGCAAAGAACATTAAAAAAGTATTTTTATCATCACAGTCTAGGCTAGGGTGGAATGATACAAGTTTGCTTCCTTCCACTCCCTTTCAAGCAATGAATCTAACTCTATTTGTCAATCAAATGTGTAAAAGGTTAAAGAGTTACGGTAGTCAAAAGAATGTAAACACTGAAGCTAAATCTCCAGTGTTGAAGGGTTAGGCACACCTGTCAACTTTAGCCAAACATTGAATTGAACATTCCATTGAATTGCCTGCAAACCTCTGTGATTCCTGCATTTGATTTATGCATCAGGGTCTAGAGCAGACAGAACTGTCAGCAAGTTTCTTTTGAAAGACCAGAAATGACTCAACGCTTGATTTTCTTCAACATCCTCCTATCTTGGATCCCGTCATCCATCAGTCGATAACAGGAAGTCCTGCTGCTCGGGTCAGCCGCCGCTCGGACGACTTTGGGATTGTGTTTGGCTGTGATAAACAGTAAGAAGGTGGCCGGCCTGGCCACAGGTCAAGAATCTGTTTATTTTACACTCAAATGGAGTCCCTGAGATTTACAGCAGAGGAGGAAGCCACACACAGACACCTCCCCAACACCAGGCAGCGCCAACTTGGCACATACCCATTTAGCCAGAATGGATTTAACAAGTGCTGAGCCCGGAGGGCTGCTAGCCTTTATCTCCTCACGTCTGGATGGCTTGATAGATAAATAGATATCAGCCAGTCCATCACATCCAGTTACTCTGAATGTGCAGACGGTCTAGAAGCAGAACAAGCTGCTGCTCAGAATCCATCACATTCACATTCAGTCAACTACAGCAGTAGAAGTTTAGTGACCAAACCAAATCTCTTCTAAACATGTTTACTAAAACTCTGAAGGAATTATAAAGCCAATTGACTTCAATCCTTTCATTAAATAGATTTGTTATTGGTATTTTTAGATTTATAGATTATTTGCCATGGAAGAATCTAAACATATACAAATATAACTACATTTATGCTGTAAGAACATATTTGTAATCATTTAATGTGCTTTGTTTTCTCTCAGTCTCAGCATCCTGTTTGCACCACACAAATCCTCACTTCCTGCTTACTTCTCACCAACTTAGAGGGGGAAAAAAAGATTCTTTAGCAGATAAAAGAGAGGAAACAAGGGATGAGCTTTAAAACCGTTAAAGCACCTTCTCATTTCTAAATCCTGCCCCTTTGCTTCACACCAGCCATGGCTGATAAAAAGAGAAGGTAACTCACAAATCACTCACTTCCTGTTAAATGGACACCTGCGAACACCAAAAACCCTCAGCAAGCAGCCAAACAATTAATGCAGCCCCAGCAGACATGGAAGCTCCCAAGGGATGTGAAACAAGGCCTCAAAGCTTAGGAGTCAAACTTCCTCCAGTCAGGGGCCTAGAAAGACTGCAGGAGCGGGAGAAAGCTCCCAGGAGGGAAACCTAGAGACACACTGACCCCTAGTGGAAACCAAAGGAAGTAGCTGTTGTAGCTGTTGAACTCCCAAAACATTTGCGTTTTGTAAATACTGGACCAAGCAATAAGAATGTGTATATAAATGTCTACTCATTTATTCAAACATGAAAAAAATACATTTGCAGGTTTAAAAATAAATAGCTTGGACTTTTTGCCACAGTTTTAGACATGTTTATCAGGCATTTATTATAAAGCAATCTTCAAAATTTGTCCTAAAACTATAACTAAGTGACTGGTTTCCAAATGACTGTTTTTACAGAAAGATTTTTTCATAACATCAGAAATGCTGACTTGGTATGTTTCTGGTCTTATCTGTAGACGGTAATGGATCTAGTCGTCTACAGGGGGATCCATCAGAAAGCTTGTAGCCTGTCAATTGAAGTTTGTACATAACAATTACAAGCTTTTACCAACTGTCTGCTCCTGACTAGCCACCATTTGAATAAAGAAATAAACAAACTCAGTTTAAACCTTCATTTTCTTTTCTATCTTTCCTCCATCGTTAGAAAAATGCTACAAGAACATGCTGATCTCACCACTCTTTTTGTCTTTATGTACATCTATTCTGCCAATGCAGAAGATGGCTGCCAATTCTTTTCTCAGCCTAAAAGCCTGATTCAATCCATCAAAATCGCTAAAATATGATGACATCCATCAAAGGCTGAAGGCTAAAGGCTAAAGGCTATCATCAAACAAAAGGATCTAAGATCCTTTTGTTTGATGATAGCCTTTAGCTCCTGGATCTCTTTTTCCATGAGACCTGTCAGTGTTTTCTGATTTTTTACCACTTCACTGATGTCCCTTGACAAGAAGTTCAGAGATTCCTTCATTTCTGCAATCTCAGCAGCTAACTTAGTATTACTGGACATCTTGCTCCGAGTCCCAATAGAGGATGAGATGCGCTGCACGGAAGTTCTCTTCTTTCTGGATACAATAACTACTAATTGTCAAAATTATCAAGTAGAATAAAGTGGATACATAAAGCAGAAGTACCAGTATCTTGACTTTTGATGATCATTATAAGATTTGTAAGCAGAAAGCACAAAGTGGAAATCCTAAAGGAGGCAAAGAAACTGAAGGGCACTGGAGTTTATTGAAATGAGCACCTGACCAAGAAAAACTCAGAAATTGCTTGGACATGTCGTATCCTGAAAAAGCAACATAAAATACAAGCCACCTGGACCAGGAATGGAAAAGTGTTCAGAAAACTGAATGGATCACCAGAGCAAGCTAAAGTGGTAGCAGTGAGACAAGTGAAAGTTTGGGTTTCGTTCTAATAGGTCTACAGATTTGGCTATAATGAAAATAGTTGAAGAAATTTAAACAGCAATTGACAAAAAGAAATACACAATAGGAGTTTTCATGGATTTAAAGAAGGCTTTTGACACCATAGATCATTCTATCTTGATTTCTAAATTATATGCATATGGGGTTAGAGGAATCGCCCTGAACCGACTCACCAGTTATTTAAAAAACAGACAATATGTGCAGTTTGGAGGTAGAAACTGCACATCTGCACAGGTGTCTGAATTTAAATTTTTAGGGATTATGTTGGACGACAAATTAACATGGAAATGTCATATATTTTATGTAAAAAATAAAGTAGCCAAGAGCCTTTTTGTTCTGAACAAATCTAAATATGTTTTACCATGTCATATTATGCAGATGTTATATTGCTCTTTGGTTTTACCTTATTATACATATTGTATTGAAGTGTGGGGAAATACATATGAAACTAATATAAGGCCCTTAATTCTGCTACAGAAGAGAGCTACTCGAATTATTCACAAAGCTAATTTTAGAGATCACACAAATGAACTTTTTATTAAGTCAGGCTTATTAAAACTTAAAAATTGAATTGAGTTGCAGACCTTATTAGTTATGTTTAAAGCCAGAAACAGAGATTTACCAGAAGACCTACAAAAGCTTTTTATTTTTACCACAGGAGATGAAAATCCTAGGAGAAAATTTGATTTCAAACAACAGATTGTTCAAACAACATTAAAGCAAAAGTGTTTGTCTATAGCAGGGGTAAAAATGTGGAATTCCCAGGAGAATCAGTTAAAAAGTTGTCAAAATATTGTTTAAACGGATGTATAAAGCTAAACAAATTAGTTTGTACAAACTTGACTGTTGAATGGAATTTTTTAAATGAATGGAATGTATTTACTGTGTATTGGAACTGTACATTGTGAAATCTGAGCACAGGTAAACAGGGGTTGANGACAGACAGACAGACAGACAGACAGACAGACAGACAGACAGACAGACAGCGAGGTGAGGAAGAACTGAGAGAACCAGGACGAAGAGGGGGAGCCTTAATCTTATTAACACAAACACACATCTGTTGTGAGGTGTGGTAATCCCAATGGTCCTGTTGGCTCCTCACACACTGTCTTTGTCCCCCCCTGACACTTCACTCTCCATAATTAAGATTAAACACCCAAACACGTAGTACCCCCCCCCCCCACTGCCGCTCAGTTTGTTGTTGGAAGGCCCCAGATCCAACAATCCCTCTGCTTTAAGGAAACTTCATGCATGACAAACTGTGGCGTTTTCCTTTAAAGACACGCCCATATTTAGGTCTTTACCAGCTCAACGAGGAGATGCAAAGCCTTATGGGTAAACGGTCAAACGTCACTCCAGGTTCCCTGTTATTTAAGACTCATCTGGATTTAGCTGCTCCACTGGGAGCCATTGGTCCTGGATATAAAAGAACGTGAAGCTCTGATGGTAAATGTGACTGAATGATGCTGGCACTGGCAGGCAGAAAGAATGAGGCAAACAGCAAACATTCAAGTGGAGAAAAGCATTCTGCAGCCTGACAACTGAAACAAGCAAAGTTAAGGTTGATTGCTGGCTGAAGCAGTGAGCCTAAAATCAAACTTGAATCATTGGACATAAATGCTGTTTAGGTCAAATCAAAGCAAATAGCTGGATGGTCATGAATTGAGCTACTTGACTGTTCTGCCAGCTACTATGTAAGAACTGATACCGACTGTTTTTATCTTTCAACTACACTGGAAGGTGAGAAGACGGGCTCAGAATGTCGACTACTGAAAGTGATATAGTAAAAAGCAGCAGAATACCGCCTAATACAACCAAACAGACATTCTGCTGATGTGTTGTAGTGCATTCACTGTTTTACTTGGCAAAGCAGGCCATAGATGGGTTTACTTTGTCTACAAGCTGAGGAATATTTAAAGAAAGAAATAGCAGGGGCTGAGAAAGATCCTTGATAGGTTTTAGAAACTTATTGTATGATATGAAAGTGCATGAATGTAGATTAGCCGTAAAATGTTCCCTCATTTATTGCACGTTCCACAAATAACCCGCAATCTGTGAAATCTTCAAAGTCAGATTGCAGATGTTTAAAGGCTGTAAAACGTCTGACTACAAACTTTATACACTTTGGTCAGACAGATGTGAACATTTTCACACTTTTCTCTCTTGTTTAAACTCTCAAAGTTTAAACCTTTGTAGGAAAAAGGGGAACATTACATCATCACCAAACCAGGCTGATTTGAACTGCCAACATGCAATTGTATAAAAAGATCAAAAAGTCTGCATGCACCAGTAGAACACAGGCTCTTGAGCAATCATTTCTCAGACTTGTGTGGGTTACAATGAAATGCTGAAGTGGCTCAAGTGTGTGTGAGTTTTCCCAAAGAGGCTTGGGTGATCCTCAGTCTGACAGCATCCTTTAAGCTCACCATTTTTTTACACTGACAACCTTGCATCTTCAATTTTGAACCATTTTCTTGTCATTGAGACTATGAATTTTCAAAATCAAAAGATTTTTTATTATTATTATTTATTTTTTTAAAAAGTTTTCCCCTACACAAAGCAACCCTCATTGACCAAGGTACAGCCACGTTACACAGCCACCACGTACATTTTGCACATATTGCACGGATGAAGGTGGAAAAAGTGAGAAATAAAACATGCAAAACACAAAAATGAACATAAAGCCAAAACTAGCCTAAAATGTGTGCATTGATTACCGTAAATTCCAGGTTATAGAGCCACACCCACTCATTTTCACGTGTTGAGCTACCTTCATACATACATAAGCCGCATCAGAGTACAAGCCGCATGTAATCAGCAATGCGGCCAGCCTGTCACAGCATGTCCAGACTCCCAGACTAAATACAGCTTTTAACCCCACTGTGGGAGGAGTCAGCATAGCGTCAGCTCATGTATTTGAAGATACCCACATCTAACAAACAGCATGCACCTCACTCCTGTTCACAAGTTCCTCAGTTCTGGGTTTTGTGTGTGTGTGTTTAGTTTTTTTTAACTTCTTGACAATTGAGGTATCATACATAAAATTACAAACAGTTACCATATAATCACCCTTACATGCCTGAGTTATGATGAGGAATTTCACATCCGCGATTCCCCATTTCCCATGAGTCTTAGGGGCTTAAGGCGGGGCGACAGTGGCTCAGGTGGTTGAGCGGGTCGTCCAATGATCGAAGGATCGGCGGTTCGATTCCCCGCTCCCACCAGCCAAAATATCGTTGTGTCCTTGGGCAAGACACTTCACCCTCCTTGCCTCCAGTGTGGCTCCACTGGTGTGTGAATGTGTATGAATGATCCCGGTGATGGTCAGAGGGGCCGTAGGCGCGAAATGGCAGCCACGCCTCTGTCAGTCTGCCCCAGGGCAGCTGTGGCTACAAAAGTAGCTACCATCACCAAGTATGAATGAGGAGTGGATGAATAATGGACATAATGTAAGCGCTTTGGGTGTCTTGAAAAGCGCAGATAAATCCAATCCATTATTATTATTATTATTCCGTGGCTCACCACACTGTTGTCAGTGTTTATAGAATGAACAAGGAGCAGCGGTGGTGGGAGGGGCGAACGGGAGAGCAGCTCTCCTTGCGCTTGTGTCGCGGCAGCATTATGGTTCTAACAGGGCTGGTTAAAAAAAAAAACACCAGTAAAATAAAGCAGCGGCAACTGAAAAGCGCGCGCCTCTGTGCGGCGTCCGGTCGCTGCGCGCGGCTGCTGGTGGACGGACTGAATCGTGTCTGTGCAGAGCAATCGGACTTAATACTGTATGTTTTGTGGATGAGGGGCGAGAGAGGATGCGTTGTTTGGTGTGGGAGCCTTCAGACTGCCATCTGTCCCGCAGCTCTATGTGAACGAGCAGCAGGAGAACATCATCTCGTATATTACGGAGCTGCTAATAGATGGACTAGAGTCACTATGACTATGACTGAGCATGCGCTGTTCTCTCCGTCACGCAGCTGACCGGCTTTTCCAATCCCGTTGGTGATGGTGGATTTTGTCACACTGCTTTTAACTTGAAAGCTGCATCATATTGTAGCGGCGATCACGTACACGTTGGGTCTAATGGCACCGAAGGATTCTGGGATGCGGCTGGGCATGCGTGTTTCTTTTTGTTGAACCATGACTGAAGTGTCTAAGACCTGCAGTGAGGTCCATGCTGTTTGTCTGCTTAGAGGTGTGTAGAAATACAAATGACTTGTGACTTGGAGATGGATTACGCTTTCAACCCCAGCCCCGAGATCAAAAGTACGTCCAAGGCGGTCGTTCAAATAAATCCACAAATTAGCCGCGTCACTGAATAAGACGCAAGGCTGTAAGCGCAGGAAAAAAGTAGCGGCTTATAGTCCAGAATTTACGGTACGTAACTTTAACGTTATATGTGCACCGAATACGGCAAATATAAGTTATACATTAGTGGACATACATGAAACACTCATGGAAAGCCACAAATTTGCGTTTGCATCTCGCATAATTCACACAATAGCGCAAGATTTATGAAATATTTGGTAATAAACTATGTAAAATATGTGTAAACTGCACAATTCTCAACCAAGTAAAAATTGGAAACGTCTCAAAACCGAATTCACGTAAAGATCATTTGGCCAAAATCCTCGATGGACATCTGCGGATGACAAACGCAAGAAACATTTAGGAATTACGCATATCACACATGCATCACAAAAGACTGAAACGTCACTCGTGGAAAATGCACCAATGTATTGTGGCTGTGTGTTAGGGCCTTTAGAGTGAAAACTAATTTCAGCTGATGAATTTCATTTCTCATGTTTATACCCATCCTTCGAAACAATCTTCTTCCAGGACAGCAATGCAGTCAGAAGAGAAAAGTCCAACAGCGAGATTCATGCAAAGCTTCCTGAAGGTCCACATTCATCAGAGGGTGAGTGCAGAACGAGAAGTGTATTCCACCACACAAACACACTCCAACACCTCCACCAGCTTTTCAAAGGAAATTTCCGTCTTTCTTTCATACATTTCTTCTCATTTAAACATGGAAGCAGTAAAAATATCTCAACAACAATTCATATATGAAATTACTTAAGAAGACAGAAAAAGTAGCAGGATAAATACTGACAACAATGATGGGCTCAAGTCTAAAAACACAATATAATTTGTCCTATTATTGTGTATTTTCATGACTCAAACACTCAGTCTACAGTAGGAAATCCTGCGTTGTTGGTTCATCGCAGGATAAAATAAACAACGTTTGGAGCAACTTTTCAAAATAAAATTTTCATTTTTATATAGTTTTGTACAATTATGTAGAAGCTGTGTTGTTTTCATCCGCCTCCTCATAATCCCCCAACATCACCCCCCCCCCCACACACACACACACCATGTAAACACTGATTATCTGGGGTCTTTCTATCTCTGTCCCCCTTTGTGGAGGTTTCTGTGTCACCAGGCTGAGTCAAGTATAAAGTTGTCATCTTGTTCTCATTAGAAAGCTGGAGAGAAAGGGGAGGGCGAAGGGGGGTTCGCCTGGAATAAATGAGGTCATTACCAGCCCTTGCTCAGGAAGAAAGCTGGAGGAGGGGTCGGCCCGTCAAACAGAGATGTCTCTTCAAGTGGAGGGGAAGGAAAAGAGGAAATCTCTCCTTTAGTTTACATGTGAGGCTTTATGCCCCACTCTGAGGAAAATCCTGTTTTTGGTGTTTTGAACATGTTTTTGTGGCATTTTTCTGATGATGAATGACATATATAAACAAAGTTAAGATTAAGTTAAGATTTATTCAAATTCCTGTGAAACAGAAGCAGACAAAAAATGCAGAAACTCTGCCTCATAAAACAACACAGGTTCTTTGATTTTGGCTAAGAAACGGCATCATAACAATTAGAAGAACACTGGGAAGAATTTTCCTATGGATCAAAAGATGATCAAAGTGGGTCTTTAACAAACTTTTCAGCAAAATGTACCACCACCATGCTGGACCTTATTTTTCAGGAAGTCAAAGTAGCATTATAGAAATTAAAACAAAATTGGTTTGGCGAAAACCGAAATGACTGTTTATTAAGAGACGTCTCACAAAGAGCCAACACATGAACCTTCACATTCCCTGACCCATTAGGCTATTTTAAAGGTTCTGTTGGCCTCAACACGTGCTTCAGCTGGCCTCGTATCCATCCCAACCATGCAGTTGTTGGAGGAGCTCCATACAGGCAGTGCTCCAGACCAAAACCCCAGTTGGCAGCAGCACTATCTATGGTATTCATCTCATATTCAGCATGGCTGCAACATGAGCTTACGGTTACATTTCCATACTCAGTTTGCTTCCTTTTCCCAGAATAAATCAAGTCTTTCAGGTTCATGTGGCATAAAACTGTTTCAAACAAGAGGGGGTTTGTTTAAGCTCATTCGCATCCGCTTATTTCCCTCCATCTTACCTTTTTAAAACGATATGAGGAAAACTTGCCATATTCGATTAGTGATCAATATTGCGAGGACGATATAACTTGCGATACATTAACGAATGGCATTTCACCGCAACAGTTTAATTTAAATAAGAGTCAACATTAGGGGTGTGCCGATAACCGCATCACCGCGGTGATGACTCGTCACCGCATCACCGCACGGTCCTCTTTTTTTTTTGAAAGTTCTGCATTTGGTGCATGATTTGAACTATAATAAACACATTCATCTTTGCTAATAATTTACTTTTTCTGCGAGTCCTGTGTTCAAACTTCAAGGGCTTCTGGGGGAAAAGTGTCCTTCCTGTGCAAGGAAGGGACACTCCATTAGACATATTATGGGGGACTTTTTTGTGTGTGTGTCTGATTTTAATTAACTGCTTGCCATGTTTCAGTACTTGTAATCTTTACAGATAATGTTAAATTAAATACAAACATGGGCATAAAAGACAATAGCGTAATCAAAACACTCTGAGTTAGTTATATTTTAATTGTAAGTATGCCTACCGGTAGCTTCACATGGTATAGGCAATATACCCTATGGCGATGCTGGAGAAAAATGGCCACAAATTTAGTGGCTAAGCCAAATACTGTGTCAGCATTTGGGCACACTTTGGCTTTGAGGCAGATGATTTGGCACAGCCGCTGAATTTGGACAAGGAAGTGTTGAACCTTTCCTGTGCTGACTTTTCTCTTCCTGACCGTGGTCGGAAAGACGCAGGGGAGGACCCTCAGAGCCTCCAGAGCGGGCCAACAAAGAATCATTCACCGTTTTTCTGGGGGAAAACTTCCTTTATTACCGTTCTTTCCTGTAACATTGAACATGAACGCACACCCCCAACCCTCTTGCGCTGCTTGCTTTTCACCCCCTTTTGCTGCAGAAAAGCTAAACAAACAAGTAAAAAATCTACAAACAAAAAGAATGCTAAGCATAAATCGTCATGTCAGGCTGACAAAGTGAGCAACACACCCCTCCCTTTCTAAAGCTGCCATTTTCAAAGCTCCTTACTCAGCTCCTGCACTTCAGAGGGCCTCATGGGACTGCTTCTCCACATCCTCGCACAAGCACTACAAGAAAATCTATATGAGCCACATATGCAGCAGAAGATCCTAGTATGTGATCGATGCGTGTAAAAGCTCTGTTTTACATGTGTCTGCCAAGCTTTTTATGATCACAATTGCAACACTTTGCTCCATTCAGGGAATCTTAAATAATGACCAGTATATAGACTTCTCCAAACAAGCATCCATTCAGCTTGAAACACAGACTGAGTAGAGGACTGAAGCTGTCGTTTTCAGAAACTCCTCAGGGTTGATTTAACCTCATGGCCCCTCCTGTCTGTCTGCTTTCCTACACTGGGGTCCAGGTCTATATTAAGCTCAGAACTAAATATTTCCCAGTTCAGAAGAAGAGTCAAACAGTTTTAAACAGAATCCTATATACAGGATATCCCAAGGCCTTTTTATTTAATGTGGGAAACAAAGGCATTGGGATGCTGACACAGAACACATTCAGTATTATTAAACCGTTTGTGGTAAACAACAGAAAATTTAGCAACCAACGCACTGGGTCCATTACACACCCTGGCACCATGCAGGCCCGGGCCAGACGTGTCAAGGGAAGCACAGCTGTGCGACACACCCAGACAGCAGACACAAATGTTGTTGGCACAGCTCAGATGCCGTCAGTCAGGGTTGTGACATTGCTGCAGGAGTGTCAGAAGCCCACCCTGAAACCAGACACCTCGGACACATGTTATGAAGGGGAGCCATGAGTTTAAAGGAGAAAAAAAGGTGTTGTCATATATATTTAGCCTTTTAAAAAATGTTTGTAACTTCTACATTTGTTCCTCAACCAAATATTTATAAAAGTTATTTATTATTTCAAGGCTCTTTCCATTTTGAAACGTCTACCTTTTTTCTTTTTTTTTTTGGGGGGGGGGGGGCATTGTCCTCCTTCTTTTACGGCTGGGGTCAAGAGCTTTCGGCCACACACTCCTTTAGGAGTTCCTGGTAATACTCTGAAATGATTGCTACAGTAACTTTAACCTCCCCTAGTCCTCAGACTATCACACTGCCACCACCATGTTTGACTGTTGCTACTCTGCTCTTTGTAGTTTGACTCCAGATGTAATGTGAAAAGCATTTTTCCACAGCTCGGTTTTATGTCTTACTAAATAGTTTGACAAATGACCTCACAAAAGTCCAAATGTTTTGGGGGGGGGGGGGTGTTCTTGATTTTATCTATTTATTTATTTATTTATTTTTTGTCTACTCATTCCCCCCTTTTACAGGAGATTCAGAATAAGTTGGGTTTTTTTTCTGTTTTCAAATAGACAAATCTCAGACAAGCAAAACAAACCCGTGTGCTCATTACAAAAGACTATGAAAAAAGAAAAGTAAATAAATAGTTGCCAGTTACATTCAATTCAATATGTATTTGCAGGCCGTCCAAATAGGGCATAAAGAAAAGAAAAGGACACACACACACACACACACACACACACACACACACCATTTTACAAGACATGGGTCCAAGTTACACATAGGCAAACCCCACGTCAAAAGCTTTAAAATGTGTAAAAACCAAAAAAGACAAATTTGACTGCAAAGAAAAAGTATAAACGTCATGATGAGCAGTAGTCATAAAAGAAGACGGCAGCCTGATCTCTGACCTGAAGATCTGGGGAATCAGCAGGTTTATTCCCTTACAGTCTTGGAGCTGAGGTGAAACCATTTCATGACCATCAGCAAAGTTTTTGGTTTGCATAATGCACGTTAATTATAAAGGTCATTTCTTAAGGTAAAACAAATAAAAGTCCACCCTTCTCCCCATCAGCACATAATTACTGTAGCAGCAATAAATATGATTTGAAAAACACCCTCTAGAACCCTAGGAAACCAACAAGTGCAAATTTTGAAGCCAAGACACTTGAGGAGTTTGAACTGTAATTGCAGTATACAACATAAGACATTGGTATGAAGTGGAGACAGTGATGCTACACACCAAGCCCAAACACAGAGCAGCTTTGGAGGAGGAAGAAACGACTGTAAATGTTTAGGGTGTCAGTTAACACAATTCAAGCCCGCCAGCCAATCATAAACAAGTATGTTCCATGACCTCAAGAGGATGAAAGTCACCTGAGCTGTTGCAGAGACAGCTGCCAGAACCAGGATTCCTCTTGAGCGAGTCTAATAAAGGTTACGGATGTTTGTTTACTTCTGACGGGCTGTTACTGATGTGAGAGGAATGAAAAGCAAGAACAGCACAAGAAGCTTCTGGAAGGAACATCTGGCTCAATAAACGAGAAGGCTAAAAGCTAATTCTACTTTACCAGACGAAGCCCCAAAAATGGCCAGGATGTGTTTATATTCCAAAAATGATACGCACTCAATGTGCTTCATTTCAGTGTGAGCTAATAAATGTCCTTGTGTGATGGGCCAGGCATTCCTTCCAGTCTTTAAAAAGCTCCTGTGGTAAAGCAGAGATGAGTCACAGCAGCCTGGAGACCACCACTCATGTTAAAAAGAGTTGCTTACCACCTCATGCATTGTTAATGTCTTTATTTCGAACACAGCGATTTGTACAAGGATCAGAGGGAAAGACTCTTTTTTGATGTGAAACTTTAGAACGATTAAGCCAAGAAAAGATTGTTGTTTGCTGAAAGACAATGGACCCCTTTCAGAGAGTTGGGAAAGTTTTACATGAACAGATCAAATGGTCAATGCAATGTATCCCTGCTATCAAAAGCACTAAACAAGATGTCAGTTTCTTGACTGAAGTTCATCTTTTGGAGTCTAACTCAAACATTTTCAGACTACAGCACTTGGCCTCACTACTGCAGTACTTTTGGGGGGATGTAACTGAGGTCATAGCTTTGGAGACCTCTGCTCACCACACATTGAGCAATTATACGAGATCTGTGCCAGAGTACACAGAAACATATTCTAGACAAAGCCTGCAAGATGCTTTCTGCAGTGTTTGAAATGGAGCATAAACTCCAACTAAAAACACCTGGAAAATAATAAACAAGACCAGAACTTGATGATGTACTAATGCTTCATAATACTTTATTCTTCCAAATCTATTTGGTGTGGAGGATTTATAAAGGGAAACCACTTTTTCTGTTTTTTGAAGAACAACTTGAAAGATGCAGACTTTTTTGAATGCATTTCGTCGAGTGGAAAACTGTGCACATCAGAAAATATGTAAAGGTGTAAGAGTTATGGGGATCTGGATGAAAAATGAATAAAAGGGAGATGAATGGAAAATCCTTGGCTAAAGGTGAAAATGTTTTATATCATAAAAGAAATGTCAGTTTTAAAAAAAGGGCGTGGTAATCTAAGAGCTGAGCCATGAAATGACATTATCGTTGGACTTTGATTAGAACATCACATAACACTCACCTTAATTCTCTTTAGATACTCACATGTGATGCAAAAAACTATAGTGTGTCGTTTGTTTTCTAAGAGTACATACTTTTTCCAAGTAAGCCTGCACAATAAATCGAACATTTATTGATATTGCAATATCAGCTTATGCAACACTTGGATTGCTAAACATGGCATAAATCACTATTAAAGATGACCTTAAATTTTTTTCACACATGCAAAGACAGAGAAACCACTAAGTTTAAAAAAAAAAAAAGCTTAGGTGCACACAACCTCTAGTGCTCAATTGTTGTCCATATTAGTTTTGGTATTAGAACGATAAACCACTGCTCTTTGTTCCTACCTGTCTCCTATTGAGCTGCATAATAATTTATGTTGACATTTGTTTTTAAAAACCTGTTGCATTGAATCAATGTAGTTGTTGCTATTTGTCCAAGTATCACAAGTCATATCGTCATGGCAATATTTTTCACTTATATCACAAATTGAAAGCTTTCCTCCTATTGTGCAGCCCCAGTTCAAAGTTCAGTTTACAGCTCTTTAGTCACACTATTTTATTTAATCTAAGACTTTTTACCCCCATGCTTCACTGTAGGTATGGTGTTCTTGGGATGATGCTCCTCCTTCTTCCTCCTCCAAACACGCTGAATGGAGTTAAGACCAAAAAGTTCTATTTTGGTCTCATCTGACCACAAGACTTTCTCCCAGGACTCCTCTGGATCATCAAGATGGTAATTGGCAAACTTCAGATGGGTCTTGACATGGGCTGACCTCAGCAGGGGAACCTTCCGTGTGATACATGATTTTAAACCATGACGTTTTAATGTATTACTTATAGTAGCCGTGGAAACAGTGGTCCCAGCTCTCTTCAAGTCATTGACCAGCTCCTCCCGTGTAGTCCTGGGCTGATGCTTCACCTTCCTTAGCATCATGGATACCCCACCAGGTGAGATCTAGCGAGGGGCCCCAGTCAGAGGGACATTGACAGTCATCATTAGCCTCTTCCACTTTCTGACAATTGCTCCAACAGTTGTTCTTTTCTCACCAAGCTGCTTGGCAATTGCCCTGTAGCAACTTCCAGCTATGTGAAGGTCTACAATTTTGTCTCCTGTGTCTTTTGACAGCTCTTTGGTTTTGCCCATGTTGGTAGTTAGCCTTCTGACTGATTGTGTGTGTGTGTGGGGGGGGGCACAGGCGCCTCTATGCAAGCTGTCCACTTCAAACAGGTCATTTAGATTCATGAGCAGAGTGGAGTTGGACAATTTAAAAGCAGAACAGCAGCTCTTTGCTGGTCAGAAATCTATCTGATAATCAAGTGATCAAATACTTATTTGTCACAGTAATATACAAATAAATTGTTTAATAAAATCGTACAACGTGATTTCTGAATGTTTCTTCAGATTCTGTCTCTCTCTGTGGAAATGCACCTATGATGAACATTTTAGACCCCTCCATGTTTTCTAAGAGGGAGAACTAAATCATCCATCCATCCATCCATCTTCCTCCGCTTATCCGGGACCGGGTCATGGGGCAGCAGTCTAAGGAGAGATGCCCAGACTTCCCTCTCCCCAGCCACTTCCTCCAGCTCCTCTGGGGGAACCCCGAGGCGTTCCCAGGCCAGCCGAGAGACGAAGTCTCTCCAGTGTGTCCTGGGTCTTCCCCTGGGCCTCCGCCCAGTGGGACATGCCCGGAACACCTCTCCAGGAGGCATCCGGACTAGATGCCCGAGCCACCTCAACTGGCTCCTTTCGATGTGGAGGAGAAGCGGTTCTACTCCGAGCTCTCCGCGGGTGGCCGAGCTTCTCTCTAAGGGAGCGCCCCGCCACCCTACAGAGGAAGCTCATTTCAGCCGCTTGTATTAGGGACCTCGTTCTTTCGGTCATTACCCATAGCTCATGACCATAGGTGAGTATTGGAACGAAGATCGACCGTTAAATTGAGAGCTTTGCTTTTCGGCTCAGCTCTTTCTTTACCACAACGGACCGATACAGCGACCGCATAACTACGGACGCCGCTATGATCCGCCTGTCAATCTCACTCTCCGCTCTTCCCTCACTCGTGAACAAGATCCCCAGATATTTAAACTCCTCCACCTGGGGTAAGGATACTCCACCCACCGAGAGATGGCAAGCTACCTTTCTCTGGTCAATAACCATGGCCTCGGATTTAGCGGTGCTGACCCTCATCCCAGCCGCTTCACACTCGGCCGCAAACCGCCCCAATGCACGCTGGAGGTCCTGGCTCGATGAAGCCAACAGGACAACATCATCTGCAAAAAGCAGAGAGGAAATCCTGTGGTCCCCAAACCAGACCCCCTCCGGCCCCTGGCTGCGCCTAGAAAATCTGTCCATAAAAACTATGAACAGAACCGGTGATAGAAAGCAGCCCTGCCGGAGTCCTACGTGGACCGGGAACAGGTCTGACTTACTGCCAGCTATGCGAACCAAGCTCCTAATTTGGTCATACAGAGACCGGACAGCCCTTAGTAAGGCTCCTCGGACCCCATACTCCCAGAGCACCCCCCACAGGATACCACGGGGGACGCGGTCGAATGCCTTCTCCAGATCCACAAAACACATATGGACTGGATGAGCGAACTCCCACAATCCCTCCAGCACCCTAGATAGGGTGTAGAGCTGGTCCACTGTTCCACGACCAGGACGGAAACCGCTCTGTTGTTCCTGAACCCGAGGTTTGACTATCGGACGGACTCTCCTCTCCAGTACCCTGGCATAGACTTTCCCAGGGAGGCTGAGGAGTGGAATTCCCCTGTAGTTGGAACACACCCTCCGGTCCCCCTTCTTAAAGAGGGGAACCACCACCCCTGTCTGCCTGTCCAGTGGTACAGTTCCCGACTGCCATGCAATGCTGCAGAGACGTGTCAGCCAAGACACTCCCACAGCATCCAGAGACTTGAGGTACTCAGGGCGGACCTCATCCACTCCCGGGGCCCTGCCACCGAGGAGCTCGTTGACTACCTGGGTGACCTCAGCCAGGGTAATAGACAGGTCCACCCCAAAGTCCTCACCCTCTGCTTCTTCAAAAGAAGGCGTGTCAGTGGGATTGAGGAGATCCTCGAAGTATTCCTTCCACCGCCCGACAATGTCCCCAGTCGAGGTCAACAGCCAACAGCCCTGTGCTAAATCCCAGGGTGATCAAATACTTATTGACCTCACTGTATCTTTAGTCATGTGTTTTTTGTTAACAAGCTTTGGTTCATAACATAATGATCTGCCTGGTGAATACAGACCAAACGCAAGGTTCAGGACTCAAACCTAGCGTTCCACTGGCCCAGACAAGCCCAAAAACCTGCAGCACGTGACTATACCTTTATGTTTCAATAGCAGTTGTATGCCTCCAGCACCCAGAGTTTGTTTCAGCCCTGTGGAAGTCAGACCACAGAGGAACTTAAAAACCTCCCCCTGATTCTCAGACTGTTTCAGGTTTGGCTTAAGTTCCTGAACATAGACGGCAATATTTTAATGTACATTTGACTGCAATGCACTTCCTCCTACCTCTGCTGTACTTCTGTGTACAAAGCACCGAGCTGACTATTTTAAAGCAAACAGAACAAACAATTACATAAATCAAACAGTAACAATAATCGCTCCATGATTATGATTTGTGTCACTCCAAATGCAGGTATTTCTGAATGCAGAATTTGCAGGACTGACTGTTAAATGTATTCCTAAACCAATCCAGTTTATTTTTTTAAAAGGCAAAATATGCACCAATTAACTGAAACTTTTCTCTTTCGGTATAAACCAATAAAGTGTGCTTTCATGAGCTCATAAATGAAATCTGCTATTTAGAATAAAATAAAAACTTACTAAATAAAACGTTTAATCTGAGACCATGATAACGTGAGGCAGCATGCACAGGTCTACTTCCTGTTCTGTGATGGGGAACAATCAGACGAGTTCGCCCACAAACCTAAGCCTTGACCTTGTGTTGGGTTAGCACGCTGTCTCAGAAGCCATCTGTTAGTTTTTTTCCTTGAAGATAGGAGAATGTGACTTTGTGACCCCACAAGCTATCACTCAGGGTGGGCTTCTCTCATGTCAGTTTCACACCTGACCAAAGGCTGCAGGGAACTATGACTGACATGTGGGGACCTCAAAGTATTTTTTTTAACTCTAAAGATATTTGTCCGTAAAACCTTTTCAGACGATACAGCAGGGTTTCAGCTGGCCTGCTGTCTTAATTCAGACGTTCCAACAACAGAACATTCCACGAGTGAAGCAGTCACAGATGAGCTTTTCTTAGAAAAACATGCGCTTATGCTTAGGATTAGACAAAAGATAAGCAGTCGGTGCAAATTTATTGAGTCTAGAAACAAAAAACAAACTCAGATAAAGAGGTTTTGGACACAAGCAATGCTCCTGTCTGACTGATCGCCTTCCGGCAGGGAGAAGGCTCAAGTTCCACAGATCCCCCAGGAACATTTCCCAAACATCACTTACCCTGTCTTTGTCGTCGGCCACGTCGCAGAGCACGTCATCCAAGTCCAGGATGCCGCCATCGCCGTGCTCCAGTCGGTGGACTTGGAGCCAGTAATTAGAATCCTACAAAAGGACATTAAAAAGAAGTTTTAAGTGAAATTGACATTAACGAGACATTCATCATGAATCACTGCAGGATGTTCAATAAAACTTTCATTATATACCAGTCATTGGAGCAAAATTCACTTGATGGATTTACAGCAGTCCTTCGCTATATTGCAGTTCACCTCTGACTGTTATGCAGGTCTTTTTCAGTATAATTTTACATGCTTTTATTTATCATTTTAACAGTTCCTTGTGTTCAGCATCCTGATTGGTTGTTGACACCATCAATCAATCTCCTTCATGCCATGTCTCCTTTAAAGAATGCGTTCAGTTTGCCACATTTAGACAAATCTTCATCCCCATCCGATCGTTGTTTTCATTCTAGAATACTGGACTTTTTTTCTACCAGGGTTTAAACTATGAGAGTTTAAACAAGAGAGAAAAATGTGAAAAAGTTCACATCGGTCTAGGAAAAGAGGAATTTTACAGCCTTTAGCATCTTTGATCCTGTTTAGTGTATTTCACCTATCGCAGGTTTTCAGAACATAACTTCTGCTTTAAATGAGGGAACACGTCACACAAGAGGCAGGAAGATCAGACTGGATTACATAAAGAGGTTACTAGGTTACACAATGACAATGGCTGGTCAGTACAGTTTTTACCAGGTCATTACCAGGATATACATGTAGCTGAAGCAAAACTGCAAGAATCCAACTTTTATAAATTCAGAGTAATATGAATAATATGAATGTGGATTTGTTTTCCAGCTGTGTTTAGACAGTCCATCCATCCATCCTCTTAACGCGCTGCATCACTGTCAGGGCCACAGAGTTGCCGGAGGCTGTCTCAGCTACTATTGGGCAAAGGTGGGGTACACCCTGCACAAGTCACCAGTCTGTCGCAAAGCAACAATTACACACACATTCTGTGAGCCAGAGCACTGTGTTTATGCACACTGGCTTTCATCTGCATGCTCCAGCTCAACGCTTACAACCTCAAATCCACTTCTGCCAGCAAACTGTGGCGTGCTAACACTTCCGCTATAGTAGTTTCCAAACAGAAAAACAGAGAAGAAAAAAAAGGCTAAATCTGGGAAGCGGTCTGAGTTTCTGCAACTATTGGTAAACATCAGATTGTTCTTTAAATATAAGCAAAAGTATGAATCTATTGTATTTGGCCACCTTTACACTGCATGGTTCAAGTGACCCAATTCCGATTTTTTTTCCTCTCTTGTGACACAGATCGGATATGACCGGTGAACGTGTAAGCAGGACAAAAGCGCATGGATTCCGTTTTTCTCAGATCGGATACAGGTCTCTCTCATATGTGGAAATAAATCGGAAACGAATCGGATACGTGCATTTGCGTGTGCCATGTAAGCAGACAGATCGGATATTCCCCAGTAAATGCGAGTCGTACGTCAGTGACATCAATTCAGGAGACCACCAACTGAGATCACATGACTTATTAAGGTGCTTTAGTGCTGATGTTGCTGTCAGCGTGTTACCTTTCAGCCTCAGGCTTCAGACCGTAGTTGGAAACCGCTGTTATGTCCGCTCCGGACACAAACAGTAACTAATGAAGCGGGACACCGTTGCTATGGAACAGGCTAGAAGCCGTTTATTTCTTTGGGGGGCGTGTATGATGGGGACAGTGTGTGTGTGTGTGTGTGTGAGCGTGCGCGTGCTTGCGTGTGTGTGTGTGTAAGGAGAGAGGGGGGGTGTGAGCGCGGAGCGGGGGACTGTCGGAGAACCGTAAATTAAAAATAAGGTGTCTCGTCCAAAAGTTTTGGAGTCTTTCTTAGCCAACTCTGGAGGCTGAGGGTTCAGAACGGAAAAGAGAACCCCGAGGAAATCTCCCGTGTGTTTCTGACTACGGTCAGAAAAGAGAAGTCATCGCGCAGGAAAGGTTCAACACTTGGATCAAACTGTTAGTACAGCACAACGTCTGCAAACACTTCCTCATTCAAAACTCAGAGAGAGCCGAGCAGCCCTCCCTTTTACTCCCCCGTGCATCTCCTCAGAGGCGCCCAAGGCAACGCCTCCTTCCGTTGCCGCCTTGCCTCCATGACAACCGCAGTCACAAAAGTCCGAAGGAGGTCAGCGGAAGGCGGAAATGCTGCTACGTAGTCCTCAGAACGTCTATGTTTGATAGTTTCAGCATTGTATAGTGTAAATGCATAAATCAGATACGGGTCACTTTTAAAAGATGATGTAAGCGGGTCGTCAAGAAAATCGGATATAGTCAGAAAATCTGAAATGAGCATCAAGACCTGCAGTGTAAAGGCGGCCTTTATGATGTTATGAACCTCTAAAATGTGGATAAAACAGTCATATTCAGCTCCCAGGATCCTCTGCTCCAGTGGTGACTGCATTCATGAGTGGGAAGTTGTTCCTTCAGCCTGGCCTTGCTGTCTGCCTGGACCAGGGGTCGGCAACCTTTTTTACTCAAAGAGCCATTTGGGACCGCCCCTAATAAAAAAGAAAGCACCTGGAGCCACAACCCGTTTTGACGTCATTATATATATTATGCATGTATATATTATTCAAAGGTGCTAATTACGTCAATCGCGATCTACCGGTCGATCTTCAATGACATGAGTGTAGATCGCGGTGCAGAAAAGATAAAAAAAAAGTACTTCTTTAAAATCCACCAAACTCCACTGAGAACTACGGGACATGATTGACATGTAGATTGGCCAATCGGACATCCTCTGAAGCATATGTCGCTGCAAATGCACATTGTGTTTCTTTAAAGGATGATACCACGGTCGCATGTGGGAGGAGCTACTGGTTCTGGTCTGATCGCTGCATGGAGCGATGTGTTTATCAGTGCATGGTAGACACTGAGAATGTGGAGAGATAAGGATTATTATTTTGAAGAGTTCTACTTGGTAGTCATGTTTCCATGTTTGAGTTCATAAAATCATCCCAGAGAAAGTCTCTGCTTCAACTCCCACAGGGAAAGCTGCTTCTGAATCTGACGCCCGTGTTTGCATCTCTGACAGAGTTTGAAGCCAAAGCCCCTCCTCCGCCTCTCTACCTGCTTTTCCTCTCTACCTGTTCACCTGTTCACACCCTCTGCAGCTGAGAGTTGGTTTCCCCCGCGCTCCTCAGTGTGTCCAACACAGAGAGCGCAAAATACGTCATAGCAGGATGACACGATAGTCGGGGCGCTCCAGCACAGCACAAGGATGAAAGAGCTGGACGCAGGTTATAGCGGGGATAGAGCGGGTTAAGCAAATGAATGGTAGCAGGCGGCCTGCTGAAGAAATATTCAATAGTGTACACATTTTATTATAAGTCTGAACTATCTTTTATTTAGAAAAATCTTTTATTTTATCAGTCCAGTACGGAAAAAAACATCAACAAAAGCTGTGTTAGGCGGTTTTTGGCTGGGTCTGGCGGTTTTCAGATGACTTTTGGGCTGGAAACCTGTGACTCTATCTGGCAACACTGGCTGAACTCTCAGTCTGTCATCAGTCTCTGCCCCGTGGCACGTCAGAAGATCGGAGTGTTTATTGAAGCCACCCCGCGTTTATCCTCCTGCTATCAGCTCTGCAGGTCTCGCCCGATAAATACAAGCTCATTACGAAGTTGTTTTTTACGTGGCTCGCGCTTCGTGCGGAGCCAGCAGCGCCTTTGAAACGCCATGAAAAATGAACAAACTAAAATAAAATTTAATTATTATAAAATACTCATTATTTTATAATCATTATTAAGTCACAGGGAGCCACAACAGAAGGATGAAAGAGCCACATGTGGCTCCGGAGCCATGGGTTGCCGACCCCTGGCGAAAGCCTCTGGTTTCCCCCTTAGTTTGATTCTGGTTGTGTCCTTTTGTTGCATTTACTCTTGTGGTCTTTGTTTGCATTTTGAGTCATCTTGAGTTTTACCTCTCTGTCCTAATTGTATAGCTACAAAGCCTGAGAATTTAATTCATCCCCCCTCTGGTGTCTTGTTGGTTATTTCCCTTTAGTTCCCTTTGATTTATTTATGTGTAACCGAATAAACGGCTGTGTGGCCAACCTTAACCCCACCCAGTTATCTTCATTTTCTTTTTGTTGCACATTTCTCCCTCCTTTCTGAAGAGGGACGTACCAATGCAACATGGCTTCATGTTGCCATTTCTCAACACTCCTATGCGCCGATTTAGAGCAAACTTGTTTCATGAAACAAAAACAGTCATACAGTCTCTGACATTTTTTAACAGCCTGAAATCCTCAAACCACAAAGAAAATCTGTCACAGACGTCATCAAAAGAGCTGAAGAGAATAAAAAAAAGAGCACTTCTGGCCTCTGTCCCGTTTCACATCAGCTGTCAGCCTGTCGCTGTGGAAGTTGGCCCTTGTGACAGATGTCATCCTGTAGATTCACTGAGGGACGCTTAGTGTGAAAAACACCATTTACACTCCAGAGTTCCAGACACGTACCATATTGTCTCAAAAACGTAAGTAATAAAAGACTTACATGAGCAGGAGAGGCTGATTGCATTTCAGCGCAGATTGCCTTTGAAACCAGTGATAAAATCCTTTAACATGCCTGCTAAAGGGGCAACTTTTTACTGAAATCAACACTTGGACCTAAACGTGAGCTCTGAGCTGCCGCTCCAGCATGAAGAGAAGTTGAGCTTCTGAAAAACTCTGCAGAAAAACTGAAATGACAGAGAAAAGCAGGAAGTAGCCCAACAGTCATCAGATGTGGATCAGCCAGAAAGACAATGCACAGAAATAAAGGCACGCGGGCGGCTAAAGCTGACACAAGAACAGGCAGACGGCTGGTTCCAGTTGCGGCAGGTTTATTAGCTCAGCTAAAAGTCCACAAAGATAAATCAGGGTCAGGCAGGCAGGAGTCAATAGCAGGCTTGAGATCATCAGAGGAGAGACGGTGTAGTCAGGAACCAGGCGAGAGTTGGGGCAGGCGGCAGGCAAACAGGGTCAGGAGACAGAAGATCAGATCCAGATAGAACAGAAGGCAGAGTGGCACAAACGATACTTGGCACTGAGTGAGGCTCAGTCCAGTACTCAAGCAGACTGGGATTGATTTGGCAAATGAGAATCAGGTGTGGAGCACACAGAAACTTTACGCTGGGGCTGCTGGGAGATGAAATACTTTCATTACTCTGGAGACTGCTGCTGCAGGTGACCAGAGAGGGAGACAGAGCTCTGAATTCTGACGATACAATTATTAAAAAAGGGCTATTTTTGGTTGTTTTTGTAATAAATATGTTTTGGTTCGTAAAGAAAAGAAAGTGATGCACCCCGCTTTAACCATAAGTTTCACTGAAGATATTAGATAAATAGGAAAATGACCTATTAACACCTTCTCCTGCATGCGAACACACCATATGCAGATTGGACGCCAGTGACAGGTCATTGGTGTTTGTCTTATGAAGGAGAATCCCAGTAGCAATCCTCTTACTACTTACAGCCTGCTTAAAGAAAAAGACTGGAATAGGGAGTGGTATATAAAAAAATAAAATAAAAACACCAGCCATGTTTGACAAACAAGTCCATACAATCTATGTGAATTAATTTAGGACTATATGAAAAAAGTGTTTTTAATAAGTTCTTGTGGCATTTTCTGATGATGGAGGACATAAAATAAGAAAATTATGATTAAAAATGCATTTCTTGGCGTTTCTTTTTAAATTTGTTGTAAAATCAGGAGGCAATGGTCCCACCGACGACTCAGCGGCAAATCTCTGCCGCCGCTCTGTAGTATGGAATTACATATCTGCCATAAATTGAAGGGGCGTAAAAACAGCTAAGCGGGCGTATTTAGGAACTGAGTGGGTGAACCTTACAACCGTGCTGGCGTAATCCTAACTGAACAGTGCTCTTGCGCGGTTAATTCCTTTTTTGCGCGCTCATCTGGATTTACGCTCAGTGTCAAGGGGGCGTTTTTGTCACTTGTGGGGCAGGAACCTTTCTGGTTGGTCTGATTAGCCGAAATTTGCACGTCTTATCGGCGAGGCAGAGGGGCGGGACTGTCATTTCTCAGAGCAGGGGGGGCTAACAGGCGGCTCTTGAGCTGCATGCGGCTCTCTGCCTTTTATCATATTTTCTATATACAGTACTTTCACAACCATAAGGTGAAAGTCTTCCATTTTCTCTTAAATGTACAGAGTGGCCCTAATGTGTTGTTGTGTGACTTCGGTAAAGAGGACCTAGGAGAGAACAGCATGATGACAGTACGGAGAGAGGAAAGGACGTGAAAGAAGACACACACACCCCCCCATGGTACAAAGGTGCAGATATGTGCATTATGCAGAAAAACTTTGTTTTAGAAACCCTTGAATTGCAAAGAGACACGATTACGAGGCACAGTTTAAACTGCAAGCTATCAGCTACGTGGAGGAACACGGGAATAGAGCAGCTGCAGTCCGGTTAAATTAGATCTTCACAGATTCGGACTTCCTGCTTCATTAACTCTTCTGATAAACGTTCAAATATGTCAGCAAGTATCTCAATCATTTTGTATTAACACAGAGAGTGAACCACAAATGCATTTCTAAAGAAAAGATTGTTTTTATTGCCTTTTAATCAGAATTGTTCGCTTCAAGCTGTGAATGCAAACAGAGCAGGGAGCCGGCTGCCAAGGGACCATCAACAAAGTGCAAACTCTGTGAAACACATTCTGTAAAAATCACCAAACTTTTAAAAAGCGAATCCATGTCTATATTTATATGAACTTGTAATGAAGACTCGTCAGCATAGTCATGCTACATTATTATTAGTATTATACTAAATTTTGTTAGAAACTCAACCTCTATTTTATTGCTTATAGTTTTTTAAATTTTATAGAGTTCTGAATCATAACAGAAATGCACAATAGCTCTGAAGAAACTAAAGCTTCTGTCACCAAACCTCCTGTACTGACTAATCATGACCTTATTGTCCTTCTGCAACAAAGTTTATGTCATAATTCACGTTGTTTATTGTTAGGAATTTTTCATATTTAAATATTGATCAGATTTGGTCAAAAATCCTCAATAGCTTTGAAGATGCTGTAGTTACTGACACAAAACCTCCTGTAGTGACTAATCATGACCTTATCTTCTCCTACAATAAAGTTTATGTAAAAAAATTCTAGCATCTTCAGAGCTATTGAGGATTTTTGACCAAATCTGATCCATTTGTAAATATGAAAAATTCCTAAAAAGTTAATTATTGACATATTCTTTATTTTAGTATGACAATAAGGTCATGTCAAGTTACTGATAACTTCAGTCATGATTCATATCTATTAAAATTTGAAAAAGTATATGCAAAAAGATAAAATAAAGATTGACTTTCCTACAAAATATGTATTGTAACAAGAATATGCATTACAATAATTTTATGAATTTTTAATGAGGTTATTGATTTTTACACAGTGGTGTTTCACAGTTCACAGAGGTTGCACTTTGTTGACGGTCCCTTGGCAGCCGGCTCGCTGCATGTCTGCAGTCACAGCTTGAAGTGAACAATTCTGATTAAAAGACAAAAAAACGATCTTTTTTTCTTCAGAAATGCATTTGTGGTTCACTCTGTGTGTTAATACAAAATAATAGAGATACTTGCTGACACATTTGAACGTTGATCAGAAGAGTTATTAGTGAAGCAGGAACTCCGAATCTGTGAAGAACTTTCTAACTTATCGAACTTCAGCTGCCAGAGAATTTAAAATAATGAATCCATGGTTCGCAAGTGAGGACGCTGGAAAACCAACTCCGACAAGAAGATGCAGCAGCAGCTGAGTTTCCGTGGAAAAGGAGGTTGCCTCTATTGGAAGATCAACTCGAGGCTGAGCGCAGCAACTTCCAGCAGATGACGGTGAAAAGCTATCCATCCTCCCCCCTTACCGGGACGCAGCAACAGGCGAGTTACTCCACACTTTGGGACTGTCACTGCAGGACTTAAACTTGGCCTGAGGTGTCTGCTTTCACTGTTCTTTGGGGCCGCACGGCAAAGAGATGACTCTGATGAGGAGGAAAGGGAAGCCAGCGTGTTTGATAGAAATGTAGCCCAGCTGTTTCAGATCCAGAAGATGAGGACTTTGATGGATTAGAAATGCTGATTGATTTTTTTTTCTTTACTTGTCTGTCCAACAGCTGGGCAGGCAGATGAGAGCTGAGGGCCTCTTGTGTTGGACATATTTTACTTTAACAAGAGGGGTTATTAATCTTCATACAAACCAGAGGTATGTCTGAATAAACCCCTTTTGTAATTGAGGCCAAACTTTATTAATTTCAATCATGTTTGAAAATCGGTGTTGGACCGGACGGAAAAGTAAAGGAGGGAAGAAGAGAGGGATGTTAGAGAGAGGGGGGGTAGGAGGGTGATAATAGGAGGGGAAGGGGGATAAGACCATGAAGCAGCATAAAGCAAAAAGTTTACTGGAAGTTTATCATTACGGTAAGGTTCAAATGTAGTACAAAAAGGGCGGAGCCTGTCCACACACACACTGAAATGTTATAAACACACCTGCTAGCTGCAAAAATGTCCATCTGTCGACATGTACACTAAACAGATAGTGTTCACACGCATACTTATGCCTTAAAACCAACTAGTGTGAAATATTTCAGTCTTCAGTCATGCAAACTGTTAATGCAAAGGTGAGCTAACACCTGTGCTCAGGTGAGTGTTTATGTTCTTCTAAAATGGATGGTGGAATGTGAAAAGAAGGAGGGAGAGTGCCCAGCCATCCCCACCCCAAGACCCCCGCCACAGCAGCAGCAGCAGCCGGAATCCCCCCAACGCCACACGGGACCAGGCAGGGAACAACCGCCCCCCGGGCGACCAAGCCCGCCACCCAGGCCAGGGCCAGCAGGACCGCCGCAAGGCCCCCAGAGCCAGAGAGCAGGGAGGCACGGAGGGAAAGAGAGTGCCGCCCCAGCCCAACCAGGAGAGCAGCCCCCCCACCGCGCCGGGAGAGCCCAACGCAGGGCCCCACCGGAGAAGGACGCCCACAGCCCCAGACGAGCACTCCATCACCACCCAGGAGTTCCGGGCATCCCCCCGCCCCAACCCCAGGTACGAGCCAGGACCCCCCAAGGGAGAACCGCTCCGCACTCCAGGCAGCCACCCACCCAGCCCACGGTTGGTCCAGGGAGGAGCAAGGCAGGGGCCCGTCGCCCCCGCCCAGGGGGGATGTGGTGTTAAATGCTGATTGATGACTGAAAAAATAAATCACAACCAACTCAGTTTTGGCTCCCTGCCTTTTTAAACACACAGCAGCATGCACGTATGTCCGGTATGTGTGTTAACGTTAAATACAGAAAAAACACTCAGAACTGAAACGGCGCATTTTAATCCAGTGCTGTTGTACTATAAGGAGAGGAGGGGGTTATGGGAAATAACATGGCTTTAATTGTGTGTGTGTGTGTGTGTGTGTGTGTGCGTGTGCGTGTGTGTGTGTGTGTGTGTCTGGCAGGTCAGTGCATGGTGTGGCTCTTTGACTATCACAGTTAGAAATGTTGGCTCTTTGTGTCAAACTTGTTCGCCCTCCCCCCTTAGTGTTATAGGCATTCATAGAAAAAAACAGCTGATGTAACGTGGATTAAAACATTAACCAACGACCCAAAACCAAGGTAAGAAAGTGCAGCAGGTTTTTTTGTGCTGTAAGTTTTTCTCATGTGAAATTCACTACATTTGTTACTGTTTTAATGCTTTTAATCCACGTTACAGCCGCCGTTCCTTTTCTATTAAAGCTCCAAAATGAAAGTCCCGCCCCCACTGCTTGACATGCAAATTTTAGCCAATCAGATCAACCAGAAAGGTTCCTGTCACCAAGTGACAAACACACCCCTGAACACCGACCCCAAGTGACAAAAGCCCCCTTAACACTGAGCGTAAATCCAGGTGAGCGCGCAAAGGAGAACTGACCTAGCGGAATCGCTGCTCAGTTAGGATTTCAGCCGTTCAGTTGTAAAATACAGGGTCGCTTGGTTAGAATTGCGCCAGCACAGTTTTTGAGGTTTTTTGAGGGTTTTGGAACTCAGTTCCTAAATACGCCCGCTCAGTTGTCTTTACGCCCCTTTCAATTTATGGCAGATATGTAATTCCAAACTCTGTAGAAACTATGTTCTGGAAAACTACACAGGTTTTTGGATTTAGGCTAAAAACGGCATAATCATAATAAAAAGACCAGGCTTTGACACTTGATCAAAAACTGATCAGAGTGGGACATAAAATACCAAAGGTCTGGTTTGATGCAATTTTTTTATGTGGATTAGTGTATTATTTATGATTAAACTGCAGACATTTTTATTTAACTCCATTTATGGTCTGAATTATGTGTTAAATGTTTAAAATGCGCACAAACAGAAAAAACTGTCTTTCCACTGACAGGTGACGTCCTCACCTGTCCACTGCAGTCTATCTGGGCTTGTTGGAACATCTGACATGTCAAGTTTCCGGCCTGTTGGCCATGTTTGGAAAGCTTTGGATTCTTTCCTGCAATGCTATTTTATCCGCATCAGGATGTTGTCATTGCTTTCCAATAACAGTGTACAGACAGGATTTCTTCTTTAGACTTTGAATCTTGTTATTTTCTTACCACAAACATTCTATATAGGGTTTTATTTGAATGATCTGTTTTGGGTAGCAATCAGGCTTATGGAATCACTTTGTGTAGCTAATTTGGTATAAAAAGCACAGTACGAATAAAGCTAATCAGTCGATTGGAGATAAGCTGCACTGCAAAGCTGCAAAACAGGTGGGAACAGCCTTGAGGCGCTGGGCACATCCGTCCTGAGGCCTCTATGCCACCTGCTGGGATGAAAAAAATGAATGAAAATCTCTAAAATGCCAGTTAAAGTTTCTTTTGTCTAGCGAACCTCTGAAGACAATCTTCTGAATGTATTTTGTTGATGTCAGAGTATGGCAAAGCATCCTAAGACCAGACAAGGGGAGGCCACATCAAAAGAACACTTTCTGTTGAAACTGAGTGTTATTTTCTAAAGAGATCCAGACAAAGGCGACGCTTGAAAATAGAAAGGAAGTTATGAATCTGGGTAATTTTTGTCAGTACCAGGGGCTGGTGAACGAGTAGTCTCTAACTGCTTCCATGCCTCAACCTGCTTTAATGTAAAGACAATAGTTTAGCGGACTTGCCTGTACGAGGCTGATGGGGGCATCTGAATTTGGGGTAGTTTGCCTTGTTTCTATTATTATATATAACTATTGAGGGTAAGGTTTATTTTTATTCTCTGTAAAATGTCTGCAGCTGCTTTAAACTTTATATTTAAACTACAGTTCCAGTAGTAAACTTAAAAATGTGATATAGATTTTCCCTTAACCCATAACTAAGTAGGAACTAAAAAAATCAGACACCAACTTCAGCCTCATCAGACTTTTAAGGTGCGATGGATAAATACAAACAAAAAAAGTCACTAAAACTGGTATTTTCTGGAAAAAATAATAAACATGAATACCCTGTTTAAGCAACTTTAATAGCAACCTGGTAATTTTAGACAGCCGACTCCTAAAAAATGTGCATTATTATTGTCAGAGCTCTGTCTCCCCCTCTGGTCACTGGTGGGAACCATCTCCAGAGTTCTGTATACACTTCATCTCCCAGCAGCCCTAGTGCCCAGTTTCTGGATGCCACACACCTGACTTTCATTTGCAATCACTCACAGTATCAAATCAAATCAAATCAACCTTTATTTATATAGCACTTTTCCAATACATGTCACTCAAAGTGCTTTGCATAAAATATAATCAGCATTCTTAAGCAGTGCATAGAGCAGGGGTGTCAAACATACGGCCTGTGGGCCATATCCAGCCCGCGAGATGGTTCAATCCCGCCCAGTCATGAAGAGTAAAAATTATAAGAATGTTTAATAAAACAAGCACGTTTCTAGTCCATTCCTGTGGAGTTATGATCTTTTAAAGAAATAACCGAAATGCGCAATTCCGCCACTAGGGGGAGCAAAGGCTAAGCAAAAAAGGTGAAACAGCATATCTTTGCAACCGCCAAAAGTGAAACCTAACGGCTCTGTGTCTGAATAAGATGTAGTTTAATTCCCCGCAAGCCCCACTGCTGTTTCATTGTTATAAGAATGATCAGTAGTGACACACTAATGACCCAAATGTTGTCAAAAAGAAAAAAAGGATTGAAGTAAAGTGCAGAGCTTTCCAGGAAAAATGGACAAAGTTTTATTTGTTTACAGAGTTGAATGTAAAACCTGCGTTATCTCAAAAAAACATAAGATGAAGGTAACTGATATAGAAACAAAGACTTTGATAAACCTCAGGAGAGTCCCGAATTGTTGTTTGAGGTGAAGAGTGGTTCTCAGGACAATGGTAGCCGGGTGCCTCCGCTACGTTCACACTGCAGGCTGAAACGACCAAATTCTGATTTTCTTTGCCCCTATTCAACCTGTATCTGATCTTTTCATGACAGTCGGAACGACACAGATCTGATCTTTTTAAATGTGACCCAGGCCACTTGGGTATTTGATCCTGAATCCGATACGTATCCGATCTTTTCAAATGCATCCGCCGTCTGAACGGCCAGGCCACATGTATCCGACCCGTACGTCATTGATAAGCTACAAACGCCATCACTCTGCGTTGCAGTAGGCGGGAACTAGAACATAAACATCAACCATGGTGGACGATGCTGCTGAGACCAGTCAGTGGAAGGGAAGCGAGGTCACCGATTGATTCATATCTGGGGTGACAGCTCTATTCAGGCCAAACTCCAGGGCTTTTATCGCAACCGGGCGGTTTTTAAAACATTTCCAACGAAATGACCGAGCGTGGTGTTGGACCTTCCCCGCGATGACCTTTTTCCCCCTTTCTGATCGTGGTCAGAAGCGCGGGGGACCGAAGGCGGATCCTCCTCTGGGGTTCATTTCTCCGTTCGGACCCTCAAATTCTCCAGAATTCTCCAGAGCGGGTTAATAAAAAGTCAATAGCATTTATTCTGGGGGAAACTTTCTTTTATTATCGTTCTCTTTCCTCCGTAACACACAACATGAATGTGCACCCACACATGCGCGCGGCCCCAGCACATACACACCCCTATTCCACAACAGTGGGTCCAGACGACCCTGGCTCCAATGCCTTCTTAAATGAGAAGATTATAATTGTGCTGGCTCCTTTGTGAAAATAAATGTTTTAATGCAAAAAGAGCTCCGCCGTTGACAACACTGTTGTTGACATCCATTGTTAACGTTAGCTAGTTCCACAAACAACCAGTGACGTCGTTCACCGTTGAGTACTCTTCTGCGCATGCGGGTCACTTCTGGGTCATTTCACGGTCACACAGGAGATCACAAAAGTTCACGTTTAATTGGAAATGTGAACAACTGTGTGCAAAAAAATTGAGCATTAGGCCCCTCAGTGTGAACGTAGCCCATGAATCCTCTTCAGTCTGATGGATTGATTGATTTGATTTATTTAAGTGTCATGCACTAATGTGCCCAGCCCACACGGGCTTATATGACTCTGAGAAACATGCCCATCACAAAAATCCAATAACCCCCCTAGTCAGAGTCTAAAGAATACAAAGTGTCCATTCTTATTGTCCATGCCCTTGACAAAAAATTTGCCAAACAAAAAATTTAATTTTCAGAAAGCCAACGTAAGATTATATCTTCAGATAACCAAAACAAATCAGGACATTTCTTTTCTATCATCTCATAGATACAAAGTCTCTGTTTCTCGTGCAAAGGACAATAAAACAGAAAATGAAATTCATCCTCCATCACTTGCAGCTCACAGACCTCACAGTCTTTCCTCAGGAATGCCTTTAAAAGCGCCCTACTTCCACCTGTAGGGGGAGCACTCCTGCTCTCAGTTGAGCACATAAGGATCTTTGTCCTCTTTTTAAGTTGTACATAACATATGGCTCAGCAGAAAATGTGTCCGTAATTTGCAAATAAGTTAGTAATTTTGGTTTTTGAAGCAGTTTCATTTTCCAGTCTTTTTCATAATAACCAACTAAAGTTTCCTTAACATCATCTATCTTACATTTCAAACAATTCAAAAATAATGATTGTAGGTTCACAGAGGACAGAATGTTCAACACATCTTTACACCAGGGATAAATATGAGCTCTATCCCAATCAAATATTATATGTGCAAGTAAAGTCACCAACCGGTTCCATAATCGGAGAAATTCTGCTCTTTGTTTGATCACACAAGGTTCAGTCTGTCAGTCAGTCTGTAGTGACACACAGCAAAGAGTGTGTAAACTAAAGTGTGTGTGTGTGTGTTGCTGTGTCTTTCTGTGGGCCAAGTTGGTCCAGTAAAAATAGTTCAAGGCAAATTCCTCCTGACAAACTGAAGACAGAGACCCATGGTCCATCATGAACAAGCCTGACGGATGTAGAACAACTCCAGCAGCTCTTCAACGTGACTGGAACTGCCCCATCGCATCTTTGAGAGCAGATAAAAGAAAGGTTTCAACCTCACATCATGCGTTCCCTCAAGCTTAACTCAGACTATTGTGGCATTAATCTGCTAGGCTCTCATCTAAAGGCTTGCGTAATAATGATGGACAGATCTGGAACTGGATCAGCAAAGGCCTAGCTTCCTGCAGAGCCTTCATTCAGCCAGTGACCGCGCCTGGCCCACAGGAGAAGTTTGCCACTTTGCTCTGCAAGTATACGTCATTTGACATTCATATATACACATAATAAATGAGTAAGCAAAAAGTAGACACAAAAATTAAGAAAAAAAGTCTAGAAAAACAAAAGCACAAAGATACTGAGGTGAAACATTTGCAGGGCTCCTGTTGTGAGAGCTTGGCCAGCATGTTATACTAAAATCGATTTTAAAGGAATAATCCTGATAGAATATTACCCAAATATACATTTTCACTTAAAATAAAAGTACACACAAAATTCCAGAAGGATTTTTGAATCAAAGCACTCCTTAGCTGCCCAGCACAATGATTTCAAACTCAATCTGTTACTGCAACACTTTAAAAAACAACATCCACTCTTCCACATCCTGCCTAAAAAGACAAGTGCAAGAGGAGAGAGCATCACCCTAACGGCATGTCTGTGGAGTCCCTCTTTTCAGAAAGCCTGTCAGAGGAAAGTAATGACAGCGCTGAAGATACAGATGAAGAGGAGGCTGAAGACAGTGAGGAATACTTAGACCTTCTGTGGATGTTCTGGGACCTAATGTCCTTTGAGCACATCCATGACAACAACGCAGTCATTGATCATGAGGTAAGCCGTCTGAGTCCAGTTTAAAATGCACGCTCCACCAAATTCTGACCAATTTCCATGGTGATCAATGTCCGTCTTTACATGTGCAGAGCGAGGGGGATGAACACATGGAATGGTTTTTAGAGGAATTGCAGATGGCAAATGAAGTTGACTCAACCCTATCGTCGTCCCTGGAAGACGCCTGCCAATCCCCTGATGTCTCACCTCGGAACCACCGTGAGCAGTTCAGTGACTCCTCCTCCTTCTCTTCCTCCTCCTCATATACAAACAGTTCATCCCAACACTCTGAAGAAAATGGAGAATTGGAAAGCACGGACAAAAGTGGAGAAATATCTGACTCAAGTTAAAAGAAGTCTGATAAAAATCTGTGAGTGACACAACAATGAACATGGTTTCTAGGCAAAAGGGAATTGAATTAAAAAAAGATCCTGGTGTTATAAAATTTTCATTCTGAATATAGTTAAGCAAAAAACTGTTACATCCAACAAATCAAAACAGGATTCCTTTAAAAATATCTCCATATTGTATTTGAAACATTAAAAAGATGCCAGATTACAGCAGCGCCATTAAAATGGAGTGAAATCAGGATGTTTCCCCGCTAGCTCCAAAGGACCGGGTAAACCACGAGAAAAATATCAAAACTTTATACACTGCCCAGGTTTCTGAAGTCTTAGTCACAAATGCACTGAAGGGTGGACAGAAGCTGTCTGCAGGCCAAAAATGAGCAAACCTGGAGAGGAAAGGCAGGAAGTATCAAATATTAGAAATCATTATCATTGTTGCGCTATATTTGTATTATTAATAGTACAATCAGACATTTTTTGTCAACTAACCCAATCCAGAAAAAAAACTATTTTGAACAACTTGAAACACAAATCCGGCTGCCTTTACCAAATCCTAATTACGTATGCATAATTTTGTAGCCTTGGTCACAAATCAACAGTATTTTTTAAATCTATCCCAACTTCCATAAATGTAAAAAAAAAAACTTTCATCATATTCAAATGGTAAAAATAAGTAGTAAGCAACAGCTCATGATCCTTACAGTCTTTTTGACGTCACGTCATCAAACTATCATTGTGGCTTGTAACCATCCTTAGCATCCAGATCACCTCAGACTTGACAGTCAGCATGGAGCCAAATGGTTCAGATGTCAGAGGCATGTTTTGTCCACGCGGTTTGTCCTTCGTCATACCAAAAGCAACATCATTTGCAGAAAAACAAGCAGCTGGAGTCTGCTGTCAGACTCACCCTAAGCAGTTTGCTTCATGAGGATTTCCACTCAAATTTCTTCACGAACTTACATTTTCCTGCACTGACTAGCATGAGCTACTTGGCTTAGCTGAGGTTAAATGGTTTATGATGCCTTCAGGTCCTTATTATGACACAACGCACCCTGGAAATGTTTTTATTTTTTATTTTTATGATGGATATGATCGTTAGTATCAGCTCTTTTCCAATCGGACTGAGCTTTGGTTCGTTTTGAGATTCCTCAATCTGAATACAATCCGTTCAAGGAGCGGAACAACTGAACCAAAACGACCACCATAGCCGGTGGAGACATGATGTAAACACAGTAGGAATGTAGCAACCCATGAGCCTCGGCCAAATGTAAAGCAACGATTGTCATATTATCAAAGAGGAAAAATGCTCCAACTCCTTACTTGTTTGAACATTTATTTTAACACATTGAAAAGCCTTCTTACATGCTTTTCTGTCTCTCATTATGCGACACGCGCCTGGCACTGCTGTGACGTCACCCGCAAAGCAACCTGTTAGTTCCTTAACAGAATTCTCTTTAAAACAACGCCATAACACCACAACGATGAGAGGCAACAACTCATTGAAATGTGATCGGGTGAATGAAGGTTCATCAAAACAACTTTTAACGTGATCCACATCGTTTCTCACACTGTTTTACCGCCAATCTATGTCATAAACACTTAGCAGCCTACTTCATACCTGACGTCTCCTCATCACTGCAGTTGCTAGCATCTTCTGAGTCAAAGCACACACGGCACGTCTCCTTGCCAGTAACGGCTTTGCAGCACGCCTCCACCATGCCGAAGTAACAAGACAACATTAAGCAGACTCTATCCGGAACAAAAGATTTTTCCATTCTGAAACGCTCTTTTAGACCTATTTACCAAAATGTAAGACAATTGAATGTTTAATCGGGCCTTATTTTGTCAAATACATTTCAAGACCTTAGAAGGCTTTTCAAGGCTCTGCAGGCACCCTGTTTTTAAACACACCACAATTCAGGTGAACCTTCACAGGTGGAAAGCAGACAATCAGCGTAAAAGCAATCACTTCCTCCACAGAAAAAGAGATTTGAAACCGAAAATTATCAACGCAAATAAACGCATGTGGAAAATTGCATTTCTTTTATGTAACTTAATGGGATAACAGTGAGATTCATCTTTTATTAATTATTTAGGGAGCCTCCCTTACTAAAAACCAAGCTTTTTCTGACATCAGCAGCACAGTAATCACATATTTAGAGTGTTTGCTCCAATAAAGACTGATGTCACGCAAGACAGACAACATGCAGTTGAGAAGCACATCAAAAGACTGCCTTTTTTGATTTAAACCTATAATTCTCATAGCTGTCATTCATGCCACCTCCCACTCTATTATTTCTGCACGACCCCATTTGTACTCATCAAACATTAACAGAAATGCTGTTCAAAACTTCAAAAACTCAAGCAAATCCATCTCTATCTGAAATGCAGGCATAAATAAAGTTCCCTTTGAAGAAGTCTTCTCCTCCTTCCTAGTTAAAGGAAGACAAGGCAGCAGAGAGCAGGCAGAAGATCTGAGAGAATAAATAAGTGGCTGTAGATTAAGGATTTAAAGAGGGGGGGGGGGGTTGTTGATTAAAAGCCACAACAGATGGAGGCACAAAGATGAAATCACTTGCAGAGAAGCTCAAGACACTGAGATGTGACAATTGTTTTAAAAGCACATCCTAATGCAATCTGTGCCAAAGTGTACCCTTCCCTCACAGTGGGCCACACTGTGGATTAGGAACACAGAAGGCTTATTTTCACCTGTGTGTGTGATATTATGTGTGCATAGGACAGCGTGCAATAGGCCAAAATGGGGCCAGAACTTTGCATTCATTTGCTTATATAACAGTGTCAGCAATGGGCCTATTCTCAGTCATTTGCAACAGTAAAGGAATATCTTTAACACAGACAACCGAAATAATAGAAATGACACAGCCGAGCATGAAATCAACAGCATCGAAGGTAGGTAATGTACATTGACTGTATAAGAGAACTTGTGCCAGTCGCCATGTTAGAGCCTGACAGCATTAGTAAGCAGTGATTGGTCCAAGTTGGTCTGAGTCTCTATAGCAACCACTCTCACCTTCTCACCAATCAGAAGGGAGCTTGTTGAAAGTCCACACCCCTTCCACTTGATAGCGGGCAACACAAAATCTTTTAATCAAACGTATGGGCGGCCGTGGTGCAGCGCTAGGGTGGTCAACCTCTGATTGTAAAATTGCAGGTTTGATTCCCGCCTTGCCCACCCATGTGTCGAAGTGTCCTTGGGCAAGACACTGAACCCCACCTTGTCTCTGGTGGAAGGTTGCGCCAGTGTTCGGCAGAGCCACCATTATGTGTGAATATGTGTGAATGAGTTTTGACTGTAAAGCTAAATTTTTCCAAAAGACTAAAGAATCACAGGTAGATCCTGATTTTTACATAAACTCAAAAGATTTCAGAAACAGACCAAACAACATTTTTGGTGATATTTTCTAACCATACTGGGACAGGGATTAAATCAAATTCACTTTCTGATGTGATTTGTATGCCCAGAAATTGCCATTGCCATGGTAACAATAGCATCAATAAGCTTGTACCTCTTTTCAGAAGGTCAGAAACTGACTGGAAGGGAATCAGATTTCTCTGTGCTGCATTCCAGAAGCATTTCACCAACAGCCAGAAGACAAATACAGACGTCAAAGTTGGATTAAAAGCACCTTTATTCCAGGTGTTTTACACCCAGTCAACCTTTACCCATAAGAACCCGTGAAAAATATCAGAAAATGACTGTAATCCACTATTTGTGGTAAAAAGCACCTTTTTTTTAATGGGTTAGGGTTTTCATGATTTAAATATTTCTAAATTCTGTCAAAATTAGGCCTGCACAATAAATCGCACTTATCGTTATCGCATTTCAAGCTGTGTAATATCCATATCGCAAAAGTCAGCGAAAATCGCAATAAATGGTAAACCTTAAATGTGCTAAAACAATCTTATGGCAACTTTACCTATTTATTGAATTGAATAAATCCTTTTATGCATTTGACCAATCAGATGGAGCCCTTTACATTGTTGACCAATCAGATGGAGCTCTTACGCTAGATGTTGGCCTCCTAATTAGACAAGGGTCATTTGGAGAATGATTTAAGGTATTTTTACTCTTATTTAAATTAAACTTTTGCAGGGAAATGGACATGTTTTTGTTGTTTTTGTTCATTTATCGCAAGTTATATCGTCATCGCAATATCGATCACGTATATCGCATATCACGAAGTTTTCTCATCGTGTAGCCTCTAGTTAAATGTATAACACTGTTTATGACTTTGGTTATCCAGTACCTGATCATTTGCAAGTCTAGTTATTGCTTTTGAAGGCATGAGTTCTGCTGCCTTTCCATTGTCCTTGTTTGAGGCTCTACATCAACACAGGCCAAAAAGATATTAAACCACATTTTCATTTCTTCTTTTACATCTGACTTTATTAAAACCAGGTGCTGTAGTGCAACATTTACACAAACTGCCAAAATAATGAAGCTGGAAAAGACAGACATAAAGCTGTCCATGCTGCAGTCTTGGAAAAAGTGTATGTTGTTAAGTCTTTTAAAGCATGTTTATGTCCTTTCCCTCAAAATGTATAAAAGTGTACTTTAAAAAAAAGCAGAGATGATATAAATAGACTTGGATTTTCTGTCCAAGTTGACAGTCTTTTTCAAGTCTCCATGGAACAAAAAGAAAACATCATTACAGTTTATGTAGCATCTTCCTCTTACTGTATCATGCGTTTAAAAAGGGAGTTACACTCCTTTAAAGGGAGGAGTACAATAATCTCTCAAAGCTGAATGGAACAGATTACACTCATCATAGTTACATTTTTCCTGCTGATAGTTGTTTACTTGATTGTTGAAGCTACTTCATAGAGGTGTCCTGTTAAATGACAACTGAAGGTTGATAAAATAAAAAAAGAGGAAAACCTGGCTAAATATTTTTTTTTATTTTTTGAATGTGCTACTAAAGTACGATCGGAATCTGTGTTGACACTTTTTTTTTTTTTTAATTCTTGCCCACCCAAAAAACGGATGGATAGAACCATGCCTAAACCAAAATAAGGTGTAATAATAAAGGCATAACCTGACAATAGAATTGTTTTCTCTTTTGATCAAAAACTTTCTTGAAAGCCCAAACCTGAAAGCTTCTGCCTCTGGTTCAGAGAACAGACCACACAGAAACAACCCAGCAGCGCTGGCAAAGCCGAACACCCCGATGGCAATGACTCACACAGAACAATGTCAGAATTGAAGGAAACCTCCTAATCAGTCCTCCACAGCCAGGCTGCAACCAATACAGTTTGGGCTCCAGGAGATTTACACTGAGACCAATGTTCAACACAGGTTATCACGAGAAACCAAGATGAACCAAGATATGCTTTAAGAACCTCTTAAAGTAAAAAAGTGTGAAAAAAAGGCAAGCAAAAGATTTCAGTTTTTTCTACATAATCCTCACAGATCAGAACATCTTAGTGCAAAAAAGGGGTGGAGCTGAAAACTGTTGTTTGTGACAAGACAAAAAAAGATTTTGTCAATTCAAACGCATAACATATATAGAAAATGAAGACAGATTTTTAGTTCGAATTCCCTCACTACTCCCTAACCCCTAAAAGACTATTATAAAGTGCAGGACCAACCAGTTTCCTGAAGTTTAGCTTAATTCCAACACCACGCTCACTACCTTTTTACAAAACAGCTAATACGACATCACCCATTTGCCAAAGTAAAATCTTAATATTTATGAATATTTTACTGTGTCAATTATAAAAATGTGGATGTTTCATAAAACTAATGCAACATTTTTCAATGAAAATCCCAATGCAATGCATTAGGTCCATATTTGTCAATTTAGTGAGCATCGATGCCCACTAGATTGTGCAGACTTCTGGGTAATTTTCAGTATATTACCTAAAATAGTAGATTCAGACATCCTGACAAAATTGAGAACGCCTAACATAGCAACACTACAGAAAGTTAAAAGTGAATTTGGACACAACCATTCTGTAGGTCTTTGGATTTCAGGCTAAATGTCTGTCTTATTTCTCATAGCAGCATCCCATGCTGAGAACTCAACACATGCACTGACAGAAGTAATATTCCATAAATATGTGTGTTGTCCACTGTTTTGCATTTGATCATTTTTATGTTATAGTAATATAAACCTGATTTTTCTCAATCCAAATGATATTTTCCAATATCGATATGATCGATTTTTTTCATTTTGAAATAATTTTATAATGGTAGTATTGATTCCATTGATTCGACATCATGCCTCAGACATGCCTCAATCATCAACCATCATCAATAAGTGATTAAGCTTTTTAAATTATTATAATAAGGTAATGCTGTAAAAATAAAATCAAAAAGTGGGTTAATAATTCAGTTTAATACCAAGTTTGTTATTCTTCTTCTGCTGATTAACAGTCCTTCTTGTTTATGCATTTTCTTTTAGAAATTTACCATAACCCATATCTTTATCTGGAAGTTTCTATCTGCTTTGTATAAAATCCCCTGGTATTAAAACAGCCAAGTGTCAAAGCAACTTTATTTTACTGAACTCTTTTTCATTTTAAACAAAGTCTAAAAAATCCTTGTTTGTGAACAGTTACAAAAGCTATTTTTTTCAATTGCCTAGGGAAGGGGTGCTCATTATACAAAGGATGTGACTGTAGATTGTGACCATCAACAATAAATAAAACGTGATATACCGGGGATTGGCTATAAAGCGCACCTGTGTACAAGCCGCAACCACCCAATTTTTAATTTCTTGCATACATAAGCCGCACCAGTGTACATGCCGCATGTTACCAATATCAGCTTGGATACTGACGGCTTCACTGTGGAGAGTCAGCATTGGTACTGGCTCATGCATTTGATCACACCATTTAACACATATCTCAGTTAGGTTTTTTGTTTTTACTATTAGACAATTGAGGTATCATACATAAAATAACAGTAGTAATAACAGTAACCATATAATCAACATTAGATCCCTCAGTTATATGAGGAAATTTACACCCGCGATCCCCCATTTCCCATGACTCTTAGGGGCTTAAGGCGGGGCTAACCCCCAGGTCGCCACACTATTGTGGGTGTTTAAGAAGGAGCAGCAGTGGAAGGAGTGGAGATCGGGAGAGCAGCTCTCCTTCCTTCCGCCTGTGTCGCGGCAGCAATATGGTAGTAACTCGATGAATTTTTGATTATAAGTACATAAACATAGCCTCAGCCTGCAAAAGTGTACGCTCAGTGGCAGGGGTCAAAACAGCTGAAAGCAGACCCACCAAGGGCTGGAAACTGAGTACTGAGTGTTATGAGAAAGAGACAGCACATAACAGCAATGCCCAGTGGCTGATCTCTCTGAGAAAAGAACATAGCAACCTCCCTGAACAGAATCCAGTAACCATCACAGTGGCAGACATATCCAAGGAAGAGTCTGTATGTGAAGAACTGACAGCACTGGCCCTGACACATTACGCGCCTACTGGCTAAAGAAACTCACCGCACTCCAAGAGCGATGGGCAGGACTTGGATTTTCTGTCCAAGTTGACAGTCTTTTTCAAGTCTCCATGGAACAAAAAGAAAACATCATTACAGTTTATGTAGCATCTTCCTCTTACTGTATCATGCTTAAAAGGAGTTACACCCTTAAAGGGAGGAGCAACAATAATCAAAGCTGAATGGAACAGGATTACACTCTAATATAGTTAAGCATTTTTCCTTGCTGATAGTTGTTTACTTGATTGTTGAAGCTACTTCATAGAGGTGTCCTGTTAAATGACAAATGAAGGTTGATAAAATAAAAAAAGAGGAAAACCTGGATGTTTTTATTTTTGTTTACATGTGACTCAATGCCACATACATGGATCACTGAATGCTTGGAGCTGTACAACATTAACAGGACTCTAAGAGCCTTCATAGGAAACTCAATGAACAAAAGCAAATAAAGATAAGACGATAATATCTTCACAGAAATATTAAAAATATCAAGGTGCATTGCTGAATCCCAATAAAAAAAACAACATAGGCCATCTGGAGAACTCTAAGGAATGAATTGACTATAAAACACATTGAGTTTAGAAAAAGCTCAAGTTATTCAAAGCAAAGAAAAAAAGTACCGTTAAAAGCAAAAACAACACAGTAACTAAAGTGACAAATCATTAAGTTTGATTGTTTTGAGTAAGCAATCTCAATTTTACCTAAAGCCATGCACGAAGTGAGAAAATGATAAGTAACAACCTTTAATATTTTACAAACTGTCAGCTGGAAGACTGTAGAGTAATAAAGCCCAAATAAGAATAAATAAGGACATAAAACTCCCTATACAGATGTTCACTTTTTAGCAGAACCAGTTGAGATCTATAAAAGACAAAATCTGGTAAAAAATCTGTAAGTATTAAGTTCAAATATCATTTAGTATTAAGTTCAAATATCATTTTTTAAGGTACAACAGATCATTAATACCGCTTTGAAAAATACTTTTTACTTATTTGAAGGTGAAATACTTATCCCAACATTATAAAAGGAAAAAAGAAACATCATAAAATAAAAGCTGCAAAAGTCTCAACAGTAGCTTGGAATGTTGAGAACCAATCAGAGGAGAGGTACCTCCAGGGCAAGAGACAGAAACCAGTCACAGACAAATCCCCTCTAAAGACTGTTAGTAACAACTTTTAAAATACTTCAAACTGTTTGCTGCAGTAACAAATAGAAACAGAGACATCTAATTGTTTCTATTGCGTCTACTCATGACGATCTGGTCAACTCAGGTCAAGTAAAACTGGGGAGCCTGACAGAGCAGGAATACTTCCTCTCTAGGTGAAAAAAAGATGGATGATGCACATTCACAGTTCTTTGTGACATAAAAAAAGTGTTCAGATTTGTTCAGAGATGAGGAGCTTCATCTTTCAAAACAGATCTGCTGTTTTTCTCCCATCTTCTGACTGTGGTTATTCATTTCAGGAAGTTCATTTCCATTACTTTGCTGTTTTTCTGACATCAGGATTCTCCACAGATTACCAAAACTTGGGAAAGTTCAGCAGATTTTTCACAACACAAAGATCCAATGGCACAAAATAGCTACTATTTTTTTCCAGTGTTCCTATTAACTGAATAAGCCATGCTGTCAAATATAAATTCCACAAAACCAACCCAGTTATGCCTCGGGTTAGGAGAACACATCTGAAAGGAGATCCAAATCACCTCTAAAGCCTTCATCAAGCACATACGCCACCATTATCTTCAATTTACAAAATATTTAGCTGTTCTCTGTAAGAAAGTTTAATCTGGACTAAAGTTTGTCCTAAAGCTTGAACTCTCAACTTAAAAACTACAGATGTAAACAACATGTTCCTAGAAAACTCAAATATATAACAGAAAACAATTCTCCGAAGGAAGAGTTGCTTACATAAAACAGATGAAAAAAAATCATTGAATCTATGAAAGCATGCTTTTACTTTGCAACAAAATGAATAAATTACAAATAATAGACAGAAGCATCTCTATCTGACTAGGGTTTGAGTCTCCTACTGCGCGACCTGCAGTTTTAGCAATAAAAAACAACCTGTCTTTACCATGTGAGCTACTGAAATGCTGCACAAGCCCTTTTAGCCTTGTCCGACAGGAGTAAATGTTTGCATCATTGTCTTCAACACACTGGATATCTATTTCCTCATGCTTTTTTTATTGGATATAACAGCATTTGCATGTGAATGCCAGCAGTCTGTTTGATGGGGGAGCTAAACGGGGACAGACGCTGCAATATTATCACCTGTTTTCTAGATTCAGACAGCTCATCTCACATTGCCTGCACTGTTTGGTTATGGATACTCAGACAGGGCAACAAGACACCACAAACCTCATGAGCTCCTAGTAACAGTAGCAGAAAAGGATTTGCATTTATTTGATAAGTTGCATCTGGAAGTGAAAACTCCTTCCGCGCATTTTAAGCACGGTTGACAACAAAGGCCATTAGCCTCAGTTGTCACATGCTACTAACATGTTCCACGGTGAATCTTACTGTGGATAAAAGGTTTGAATACAGAGAAAAGTCAATCAAGAACTAAAGAACATTCTCTTTAATAATACAAAAAGTGTCAAATTCCAAGACAATGAGAAATTGAAGATTTCTTTAATTTCCAAGTTTCTATATCTTTGCTTTCTCATAATGCTTTGTTTATGCTTTAAAAATGTTTTATATCAATCAAAAAACTTTTTCATACTATACCCTAAACATTTTTATCTTTTTAAGTCACTGCTTCTGGATCGGTGTTTGTATTCTCAGTTTTCCAAGATTATCCAGGGGAAATAAAGAGAAATTATCCCAAAAAAAAGCAAATATCTAAAGTCAAAACTTAGATCAGTGGGATTACTCTTAAACCTCTACTCAGAGCATCATTTCCCACATGTCTCTTTTGAGGGGGGCGAAAAACAAGCTGCAAGATGTGGTAAGAATTGCACTATATTACAAAAGCTCTGTTAGTGGAGGAAGCACTTCTGAAATGATGATTGATTGTTATCAGGAGACAATCTTGAGGTTCCTTCTTCTGGTTTCTGGCCGAATGTGAAGAAGGGATATCCCGTCTGTCAGCAGGGGAAGTCTGAGATTACAGCCTGCTTTGTTGAACCAGTTTGACCAATTTTAGATTGATCACTACCCTGAAGATAAGTCGTTGGCACTGATTTGTTCTGTTTTTTTTAGGGTAACCATTTATGATTGACAAAACATCTTTCCACCCTGCACTGAATAGTGGGTTGATGTTTAATGACATAAAACAAAGAAACAAACAAATGAATGTGGCATACAAACCAGATTTATCCCAAACCCTTCACACAAGATGGCAGCCATTGTCATCAAATGACTTGATTCTTGATCAGGAATAGTATGGAATAATACAATAGACGTTTGTTGACGCTATAGACAGAAAGTAATAAATATTTTAAAGAAGCTCTTAATGTCAAAAAAAATCTTAAAGCAGTTTTGGGGAAATTACCCAAAAAACTGGATTTACAAGTGGTCACTTTCATCTCATCTGTCAGTCTAAGGGGAGTAAATGTCCAACCATATCTGCTTATTTCATTCTCATAAAACCAAGATTTGACCTTATACTGAGTTGTTTCATTTGCATATTTCCATTTCAGCCATTTGAATGTGAAAATATTTAATTATGGAGCTTCACTTTCTGACAGGTTTTAGTTGTCCTGTAGATGGCTTCACATTGGTTAGCTTGAAGACTGTTAGCTGCCCAGAACAGGCTGCCATACGAGTAGTAATTACCATCTCTCCACCATCATGCTTGTCATTTTATGGTATATTTTAGCCAACAAGTATTTAACCCCAAATAGATTCTCACCAATTCCTTTTGAGACAGCTTGAGGGTTGATTGCAGTATTGTGCATGTACATCTTCATTTCTAAGACTGGAACATTTGTTTAACCAGGAGTGCATTGTTATATGGACAAGATAAAATCAACATCTCAGCTTAATTTAGCATCTATCAAATGGCAAACACACACACATGTACACATATCTAATGGGATTTTTACAAGAAATCCTTTTAAACAGAACTATACTGCTGTACATTACATTTGCAAAGAGGCCAAGTAGAGTTTGGCATTTTCTAATATGTTGCCATACAACCAACCCCCATTAATCTTTGGTATAGACACCCTTCCAGATCTGTTTTCCACTAGCAGTGATGCCAAATCAGCCAAGACGAGTTTTTGTGTTGGTTTCCCTAAGGAGGACAAACAAACCACCACCACAGAGACAAACTCAGCTGTATTTCCCCATTGATTCCACTTCAGCTTCTTCCACAAAAGAATGGATCAAATCAAAGGAAGAAGAGGTTATGTCTAAAAAAAAAAATCTGGTAAACTTCAAGTTCAACATAAGAAAGAGAAAATACTGTACATGAAATGTGTCCATCTCACAAGCAGGAAATTACCAGCGATTAAAGGAGAAAACTTGGCACAAGAAAAAATCCCATTAAAATTAAAAGTACGAATAAGGAGGATGCACCGTTTTTCTAAACTGTAATTTGACAATTCCTGGCTGACTGATATAAAAAAAACTAGAAGCTGTCTGTTATAATATTTGAGACCACTTGAAAATGTTCACATTCATTAATAAAATGGAAGATTGTTTGTGCTTTCCGCTACTTTTGAAGACTACCCCCTTCCAATTGCAGTAGTAGCACGAGACTGCTCTATTTGACAAGTTATTTGGGTCTTGGTCTCCAATATATTTTTTCTAAATTTTCTAAACGACTTTTTTAACTTTGATTACCAAGTAATTTCTTTTTATAGCTGTTTTTCATTTGGAGTTTCGTTTCTTAATACCAGGTCCTATAGCCAATAGTTCTCTTGATTGCACATACCTACAAGATCTTTAAAGTTTAAAGCTTAGATTAAGATTTCAACCTGTTTTTCAACAAGTTGAAGAAAAAAACTCCAAGTGGTAAATATTTTCAGAAAGTCTCACAGAAAAATAGAAAACAGATTTTAGACCTACTCCAATAATATTGGCGTTTTTAACATGATCTTGTGACATTTTTCAGATGATGGAAGACATATGTATAAAGAAAGTCAAGCTCAAAATTGAATTTCACCATTCAAATAATTGGGAATCAGGAGCAGACAAAAAGATGCCATTTGAAAAAGAGCTTGTTTGTGATGTAGAAAATATACGTTGGGTGGGCCAGAAGCACCCTGTTCTGCCCCATTCTGATGCATCCACTCGTAGACGGCTGGATCCATGTACTCCTTTGTTTTCCTCGTCTGAGCTGGCATCTGGCTCAAAACTGTACAGCTGGATAGCTCCAATACTGCTAGACATTTTGTTGCACCAGCCTAACTCCTAGTCCTATGTAGGAATAAAAACATAATCAGTAACGGAGTAACTTTGTAAACTACAATTATGAGACAACAGAGGGCCTCACTACTTCATTACTCACATTTTGGTGCAGTGAAACCATATTCAACTTATCAAAAAATGTGTGCAAACAGTTGGCTCTGACATTGGCTAGGTGCACACTGCAGGGCCTAATGCTCAGTTCAGATTTATTGGAAAACCTCTATTTTTTTGCAAGGCCATTCACATTTCCAATTAAATGTGAACTTTTGTGATCTCCTGTGTGACCGTGAAATGACCCAGAAGTGACCCGCATGCGCAGAAGAGTACTCAACGGTGAACGACGTCACTGGTTGTTTGTGGAAGTAGCTAACGTTAACAATGGATGTCAAATACAGTGTTGTCAACAGTGGAGCTCTTTTTGCATTAATACATTCATTTTCAATTTTCTTATTTTAAGAAGGCATTGGAGCCAGGATCGTCTGTACCCACTGCTGTGGAATGGGGATGTGTATGTGCTGGGGCCGCGCACGCGTGTAAGAGAGAGGAGAGAGCGCGTGCGGCGAGGTAGAGAATGAGGGGGGCAGCTTTGGGGGCGGCATTCATGTTGTGTGTTACGGAGGAAGGAGAACGGTAATAAAAGAAGGTTTCCCCCAGAACTGCTATTGACTCTTTATTAAACCAATATGGAGAATCTGAGGGTCTGAACGGGGAAGTGAACCCTGAAGGAGGATCCGCCTTCGGCCCTGGAGGAGCCGGTCTCCTCCGCGCTTCTGACCGCGGTCGGAAAGGAAAAAAAGTAATCCTGGGAAATGGTTCAACACCACACTCGTCCATTTAGCTGGAAATATTTTCAAAAACCGCCTGGTTGCGATAAGAGGCTTGGAGTTTGGCCTGAATAGAGCTGTCACCCCAGATATTAATCCAATCGGTGACCTCGCTTCCCTTCCACTGACTGGTCTCAGCAGCATCGTCCGCCATGGTGGTTGTTTATGTTTATTATATTATCTATAATTCTGCGCCTACTTCAACGCAGAGTGATGACGTTTGTAGTGTATCAATGACATACGGGTCGGATTCTTGTGGCCTGGCCGTTCAGACGGAGGTCGCATTTGAAAAGATCGGATACGTATCGGATTCAGGATCAAATACCCAAGTGGCCTGGGTCACATTTGAAAAGATCAGATCTGTGTCGTTCAGACTGTCATGAAAAGATCAGATACAGGTTGAATAGGGGCAAAAAAAAAAATCAGAATTTGGTCGTTTCAGCCTACAGTGTGAACGTAGCCATTGTCTCTTGGCTGAATGAAACAAAAGAGATACTGATAAATAAATAAAAAGGTTACTGATGCAACTGCGGTAATGCAAAGTTGGAGATTGGTCAAAGTAAGATAAAAAAGAGCAAAAATATGGACGTGGACAAATACCTAGGGTCTAGGGTCAACTGGAGATATTCAAATTATTTCCAATTTGTTGAAAACAAAAGCAAAATCATCAAGTTATGTCCTGAAGAAAAACTGCTTTTCACTGCCCTAGTGTCAATGAGCAACCTGTCTATACACTATATAGGCTACTTTATTATATCATCTGTATTTAATGCTAATGTTCATGTGGTGAAATTGATGAGTTGGTGCTAAAAAACCCGATTGCCTTTGTGTAGCCTTTTTGATTTTTATTTTGAGGGGTATCTATACTGACTAATCATGACCTTAATGTCCCACAAGAATGTTTGGTGACAATGGCTTCAGTATCTTTAGAACTATTGGGTATTTTTTCAAAATATGATCCATATTTATATTTTAAAAATCCCTAAAAATAAACTAAGTTATTTCCGACATAATCTTTGTTGTAGTAGGACAATAGGGTCATGATTAGTCAGTTTAGTTTGGTGACATATATAGCGATCGGGCTAAAAACATTAGCTGAAAGCTTCTCCCACATCAAGCTCAGGAACACATTTTCTGACAGGGGGCAGAGAATCGGAAAATGCCTGAGCAGGCAGCCTGAGTGGATCTGTGTCTGCTGGCGTATCAAGCTCCGCCAGGCCACGCGCTGCTAGCTGATTGGCAGACAGAGAGCTGACGGCGGCAAAACCATCTTCAATTCACTTCCTTTGCACCTTTCTTTTGTTTGCATCCGTTTTTTGTTTTCAGTTACTTTTTTTTTGTGGTGATGGCAGTTATTCTTTGCAGTGTTTCTTTTTTTATTTGCAGTTTCTTTTTTTGCTGCAATGGCAATTCTCGGTTTACTGTAGTTTTATCATAAACTATCAATAACAATTTTGTTCAAAGACTGTATGAATCATTTATTGTTTTTCTTGTCCCATTGCAAACTAACAAACCTCCAATTTGCACAGAAAAATGCCTTCTTGACTGTGAATGAATTGAATCTCCTTCCACAACTAATCAAGCGTACCCTGGCTGTAACGCGCATGCTAAGATAGTGTTTGCTTAAGAAAGCGATAGAATTAGAGGGGTAACATGAGAAGAGAGAGGAACATAAATCACATTTTATAGCAATGATAAGATACTAATAACCACAGAGATGCTAAAATGATGAGATAGTGCTGTCTGGTTCACAGTTTTAGCAGCATTTAGCGGCTTCAGCCCGCAGTAAATACCAAACACACCGTCATGGTGTAGAAAAGTAAAAAGAAGATACCTTCTTTCTTAGATTTTATAATGTAGATAGAGATGGCTTCACATTGGTTAGCTTGAAGACTGTTAGCTGCCCAGAACAGGCTGCCATACGAGTAGTAATTACCATCTCTCCACCATCATGCTTGTCATTTTATGGTATGTTTTAGCCAACAAGTATTTAACCCCAAATAGATTCTCACCAATTCCTTTTGAGACAGCTTGAGGGTTGATTGCAGTATTGTGCATGTACATCTTCATTTCTAAGACTGGAACATTTGTTTCACCAGGAGTGCATTGTTATATGGACAAGATAAAATCAACATCTCAGCTTAATTTAGCATCTATCAAATGGCAAAGAAAAAATAAGGTTTTCTTATTTTCTATCAATTCCCCTTTAAAATATGTCTTATATTGTTTTAATGTATTTTTTTGGTGTGAAAAATGAAAAAAATAAATAAATAATTAAAAGAAGTCTTAAAACACAACAGGTTTTTGGATTTGGCTAAAACCAGCAAAATCCTAATTAAAAGACCATTGAGTCCGCTTTTAAAATAGATCAAACATGATTGGAACAGGTTTTTGTCTACATTTGTTTAAATCATAATGAATGTTTCAGCATGTAATATTAACTTGTTAGCATTTCAATATTTTGATTCTTGTAGAAATCTGTTTCTGAGAAAGTCTCTGTCGTTTTGAAACAGTTGGGATAGGGTACAAATTTTGTCATTTAAATGGCAGGATTCTCCTTATATTACTGTGGTATAACAGGACTTCCCTGCAGGGTTTTTAAGACAAAACTTTATTGAAACCTTTTTTGACAACACAAACTCCACTCTTTTGGTACCAAAACTGCTCAGATAAATGCTGCACAAAACTGACCATTCCTCTTCCCATTCAGGATTTAAAAAAGGCTTTAAGGAGGTAAGGCGCATCAAACCACACCCAACCCCAACTGTCATCAGCATCTGAATAACAAATTATACCTTGTGTACAAACCACAACCAATTCAGTTCTGAGGCCCAGCGTTATCCAAAGGACTGGGATATGCAGGACAACTGGATTTGCTGAAATGGGAGCTTTGGAACAGTTGGTCAAACAGACACCGCCGTGCATGAGATTATTTTGTAAAACATGTACTCATTTAGAGTCAATCGCTGTCTGTACACAGACACCATGTGACCGTTTAACAGCAATGTCAGAGAGAGAGTCTGAGACAACATCGTGTTGTATTTTTCAGCTTTTCAACTAGCTACATGTTAACTCTGTCTGCGGGAAATCGCTGGTTCAAAGCTAACACTTCATTAATATGAAAGAATATGAAAGATGCCGCCAAAGCAGCACACCAAAAGGCTTTACAACAAATTCAGCATACCTGAGGTGATGGGATAAGAACAACCAGCAACACGCTAGTGAACTCTCACCGTTCTTTCTGAAAAACTGTGGCCTGAGTGCTGACTGGTACCGATCATAATTCACCTGTGTCTCAATGCATCGACTATCTGTTTACACTGAATGAAAATGAGAGCCTCATTCTACTCTGATCACATACCAGCCCCCATTTTGACTTTTTATTTTGTAATTATTTTGGTATTTTTGGACATTTACTTATTATATTTTCCACACTATAAGGTGCACTTAAAAGTCTTAATTTTTTTTCAATCATTGTGCGTCTTAAAATGCAGAACACCTTTTATATGGAATAATTCTGGTTGTGTTTACTGATGTTAAAGCAAAGTACATAGGGCTCTGTCAAAATGCTAGTCTGTTTTTTGTACAACTTTGCAAACACTGTTGGGTGTTATTAGAAATACCTTAACGCAGCTTGCTTGTTTACAATGTAGTGGTGTCAGACTGCATTTTTTTTATGTGTTAAGAAGGTTACGAGTTAGTGTAGTCACAATAACGTTAATTTAGTGGTACCAGTCTGTTTTTTTACGTGTTACAAACAAGGCTGGGAGTTCCAGGTGTTGTAAAATATGTTTAACGTTTCGTGGCTAGCATGTTGTAAAACTCTTGATATCTAGCCCTTAATTCTCTTATGGCTTTAGACCAAAGCTTATCACAAAGGAGAAGGATAAAATAAACAGTTGAATACCGTATATTCAAAACTATAAGCTGCACTTAAAAGCCTTACATTTTCTCCAAAATGTAGGGGGTGCCCTATGAAACGGTGCATTGTGGGACGTAGAAGAAGTCTGCATGAGAACAAGGGAGGGAGGTGTGGGCGTGACCAACATTGTTTACGACATGACTGAAGCACAGTTTAAACTGCAGCTACGCAGAGGAACATGGGAACAGCTGCAGAAAATTCAAGATGAATGAATCCATGGTTCACAAGTGGAGGAAGCTGGAAAACAAACTCCGACAAGTCAAGATGTTGAGTTTAATGCAGAAAAAAGGCGAATCGAGTGATGGATTACCGATCAGCTTGGAGAAGTTTCTCTGTGGTCACCATTTGACTGAGGGCAGTAACGCTTAGAGAGGAAGCTTTTGCTTTTGTTTTGTGAAACGCCGTCATCTTTCCATACGCATGATTAGCGATATGCACAATGGGGCACGGTTTTTATTGTTGTAGGAGGCAGCGTTGCGCAAGTTACGCTACAATTTGTGAATTAAAAGACCATTGAGTCCGCTTTTAAAATAGATCAAACATGATTAGATTGTAGAAGCTTGCATTTTTCACCGGTATGTTTTAACGTGCCCGTGCCTTAAAATCTAGTGTGCCCTTTGTATGTGTCAAATACCAAAAATCTGAGACTGCGCCGTATAACCCATTGTGCCCTATGGTCGTGACAATACGGTCATCAGTATTTTTCTCTGTAAAACATCTGTGAATTTGAAATCATGTGGATGAATTTCCACATAAGAAGTTCTGGATCAATTAAGAAGAGATGAGATAATCTGAGATATCAAGAACAAAATGGGTTAGACTGGAGTTAACTGGCCAGATTCTCTACGTGTCTATTTATAATCAAATGAGGTAACAATAGGTTATGGTGCATTTATATTTAAATATTAATATATAGCAGATATTTTATAGTTTAGCAAAAACATGTGCGTCAAGAGTAAATCCTTGTGTTCTATTATACTTTTATTGACTTTTTCTGATCAAAAACAATTGAGCTGTCATTCTCTCTCCACTTCACATCACTACACATCAACAACTCGTCTTCATGCAGAAAAACCTGCATCTGCTGCAGTTTAATCTACCTCTCATCACAAGATACTTGTGTGTCCATGGAGGGATGCCTGAGCAAGCGCCCATGCGGACCAGATGCAAACAGGTCAATCCGACAGGCAGGTCCTGAGAAGCAGAAAACTAGATGCCCTGCAGCCACTGATAACCCACAGGCTCTGTTGTACAATTTTTGTGGATGCACATTAAACAGACAATAGTTACATATGTTCCCCTCATGTCCATATGTGCAACAGCAGAGCAGCATGGCAGCTCTCTACAAACAAGACTGAAAAATATGTCTTTGGAAGATAGGAAGAAAATTGAAAACTCAAAAAGACTCATCAGAAGGTGCAGAAAATCTACTTTAAGGACTACTATCTGCTGCGCACCCATAAGGCTCTCCGAATACATAATGAAACAAAACATTCACTATTGGTTTTTTCCACAGTTCCTGGAAACACAATCCACAACCGTAGGAAATCCGTGAGGGTATTATTATTATTTTCAGGGGCCAGAAATATGAAAATGAAAAAAAAAACTTTTTATTTGCTTCATAGGATCACATAAGATTAGGCTTAAAGATTTTAATCTATTTCTAATACAAAGAGGACATTCATTAGAGGTTTCTGTGTATCCAAGGGGTATAGATGCCTCAACACATCTACAGGCAGCAATTGCTGCACTGGTTTAACCACTGGAAGTTCAACACTGCTGACATAAGAGGATGAACTCCCCGTCAGGATCATGTCTGCTACAATGACTCATAATAATAAGACAATAGGAGATTTACAGAAATCAGTCAACAAAAGCAACAAAAACCCGTTTAAAAGTTCTGGGACACTTTGGAACAACAAAGAGAACCATTGTGCACAAATGGAGAAAGCTTAAAGATCCAATCCAATAAAAATTGTGTTTTTGGTGTTTGTAACATGTTAGTGGCATTTTCCTTCTGCGTAGAACGACGTGTCACGTGACTGCTCTGTTGTGAAAGTTTAACTGCATTGCATATCAATGAATTATGTTTCATTGCTTTGATAAAATTAAAGAAATATAATAAAGTTTTCCAATTTTTGATGTCATTTTTATTTTGAGGATTCGAACACAAAACAATAAAATGGAACGTGCCTGACATGCCCCTCTCTGGGAACTAAACAGAGTGCAATAAAAACAGCAGCCTTTTGAAAAGGTAAAATATATAAAATCAAATTAATACAGTTAAGTTTGATTTCTGTGCAAATGCCAAGCAAGTCAGTGCATGGGTAAAAGGCAGCAGCATCTTCTTCTCTTAGTTCTTTTGCTGTACATGTCTGGTAAAGACAGTCAGCTTGCGCTCGAATGACAGAACAGCTTCAAGCTTTTGTGGTGCCTGCAGACTTTCATTCAGCTCTTTTAGGTGGCTTGTCCCAGTAATTTCCACCAAAACGTGCAGCTTTTCCAGCCACTCAGCATCTTCCAGGTGCGGGTAGTTCAGGTCTTTGCTTTTCAGGAATGTTTTCACGTGTTCTAAACAGACGACAAAGTGACACAAAGCGTCACCCCTACAGCCATCAGACTTTGTTGTGTAGCAGGAGATCAGAATATTCGCTTTCAACTTCATCAAGCTGTAATGGTTGCCACTACAGATCAGTGTCAGCGTATGACGTAAAGATTGAAAACTTTTTTTATTTCAATGAAACTTTCTCGTCATGTGTGTGTGTGTGTGTGGGGGGGGGGGGGGGGGGCGCACATCTGACAGAGACGCAGAAGCGCTGAGGAGCAAACGATCTCTCATACGGATTATTTGCCTACTGAATATATTTTCCCAAAGAGCTTGGATCGTCCGGTACGAGGATCTGTGCCAGCTTCTTTGACGGGTGGAATGCGTTCCAGCGAGTGAGGCGGAGCGGCCTCCCACCGAACGCGTGAGACTGTCGAAAAATCATATTTCCTCCAGAACATTCTTTTTTTTCTAGTAAAACTGCGGGACTTGGGTTTGAACTGTGGGTTCTTGTATATATTGTGTATTTGGGGAAATTTGGTTTTTGATGTTTGAGTGTTGGGCGAATGTTTAATGTACGTTTGTCACGCTCACACAATACACGGCTGCACAACAAACGGTTATGAGCATATTAGAGAGCAGATTGTCTTGATATTTAATGCCCCAGCCGTAGCACGGCGTTGTGACTTTCCCCTCGCTGAGTGGGGGGTGAATTGTTACAAAGCAATGCCCGGAACTGACGGTGGTTCATTTACATCAGCCACTAGCGGTCCGCTGCCCTGCTGGTAGAAACGTGTGTCGCAGGCTATGACGCAAATCTTTGTTGACAGAAATGTTGAAATGTAATATTTTTTCTACTCATTCTTACAGCATTGGAAAACGTTAAGAATGTTTGTGTCTTGTTTTTCCTAATAAAGAAACCATATTAAAACAAAAAATATATTTCTGTCCCCCATCTTTTTTCATTTTCAAACATTTCTGAAAATTCTCCAGGGAGCCACTGGTGCAGCGCTAAAGAGCCGCATGCGGCTCCTGAGCCGCGGGTTGCCGACCCCCGGCCTAAACGTAACCCTTCTTCTGGTTCCATGTGGCCAAGAAAAAAGTTCATCCCACGTTTCAAAAATTACGTGCAAATAGTCACCTTCTTAATGGCATGTCATTTTATTTGCTCTGCAAGTGAATTCAAAATCAGCTATCATAAAATCAGTTATTAGCCACAGCCGGTGTTTGCTGGTGCAATGTAGCCTAAATTAGAGTGTAATTAAAAGCATTTTTCCTGGGCTTATCAATGTTCTTTTTTGTGTGTATTTTATTAAACGTCAGGGTCTGATACACACGTTCATTTTGCCATTCTGCACATTGTTCAAAAAGTGTCGATTTGGAACCAAAATGTCAATTTACATCGTTTCTTAATTGCTAAAGATATACGTTTGACAATAGAAAATCATTCTGAGTCGTATGTGCCCCCCCCCCCCTTGTGTCAAGCTCATCACTCATGCAGGACATAGACAACATCATCAGAAAGGGGGGGGTCAAGAGCTCAGCACCAACGGCGATGCCCATGTAGAGAAGATTTTGGAAACAGTGGCTTCAGATAAAAATCAATAATTATAACAAGTCCTAAAGTGAAGAACTAAGATATTACTCTTAAAGAAGGAAAAACTGAAGAAGAAACATATTTGTAAAGACATAACCACTGAGCAGGGGAATTGGGTGTGCCCCATGATCGTAAGATTGCAGGTTCGATTCCCGCCTTGCACGCCCATGAGTCGATGTGTCCTTGGGCAAGACACTGAAATCCACCTTTCCTCTGGTGGTAGGTTGGCGCCAGTGTTCGGCAGCAGAGCAGCCACCAGTGTGTGAGAATGTGTGTGTGACTGTAAAGCCTTGTAGGTAGAAAAGCGCTTTATAAGTATACGCCATTTACCAATTGAGAAGATTATTTCTTTTAAAACGTGTAACAAGATGTAAAAAGTGTGTGAAAAAAAATCTTTTACTGAATATTTCAATGGGTAATAGTTAAGACAATCTAGACGTTGTATAAATATTTGTTAGAAAAAGAAATCAATGTCAATTGTAGCGTCTCCATTTTCATACCATACAAATCTTAAAAAATTAAAATTATAACTAAATATGAAATTCTAGTATAAGTACCAAAATAATTTATTTTGATCTACTCTTTTATTTCCAGTGTTGACATTGGAAAGCACTGTCTACAGTCACACTGACTCCCCAGTCAGTGCGACACTGATCAAAATATCCAAACTTCATAGCAGCGATATAAGTGGGTCAAGCAAGAACCTGACTGCTGTGACACTTTCTCTGAAAGTGACTCTGGGGCTTTTTTTGTCACACAGCAGGAGAGGCTCCTGCTATAGACATGCAAAGACTAACAAACATGTAGTTTCCACTTCCAATCACTTTAAATGCAAATAAGAAAGTAGAAAGTTGTACCATGTCTGCTAAAGTAGCTTTGGGGGCATAACATGAAAGGCAGAGGAGAGGGCTGGGTTAGTTGCCAGTCAGTATTTCATATTGCTATCCAGGTTTCAACATTAAAAAAAGAAATCCCCACCATAAGAACACAGCAACCAATCAGCTGCTGACTCTGGGACTGGTTTATTTTTAGCTGTCCTGGCATGGCCAGCAACTGCTAGAAAAGTGTGAAAAATGATCCAGAAAAAGAAAGAAGTTTTAAGCTTTATCTGTTGGCAGTATTCTAAAGAGGTTTCTTTTATGACGACCCTATTCTTTCTACAGACCAAAAATCATTTCAAAATAAATGCAGCATTGGAGCTTGTTTGAATTTTCCAATTATGTAACAGAATTTCAGGAAGAATAGTTTTGTTGCATTCATTTCTTCCGATCTAAATAAAAACCTTTCAAATAAACTTAGTAAAAATGAATTAAGTCCACCAAACTATAGCAATAAAAAATAAAGTATATTTAAAACAAAAAATCAAGGGGCATTTGATATGATTATAAAAAAAATGTATGGCTCATTTTTTGTAACACAGATCATTTTTGCAGAAAAACAAAAACCAGAAAACAATAAGTGAAATTTTTGTACTTCATTTCTATTTTCTGCATGAATTAAGTGTTTTGCATTTAAATAAGATCAATTTTGACAATCATTTCAGACAAAACTGCATTTCAGCACCATGTGGGTATCCGTATTCTGTGAGAAACTTCTATACCTCCACTGCCAGCAGCTATCAAGCAGATTTTTTAGTTATAGTCAGTTGTTTATTTGTTTTTCCAACCTATTCAATGTTCAAAGCAATTTAGAACACATAGAATAGAATATGGGGATACATTTGGCTTGAAATTTATGTTTTAATACTTAATAAAAGGTGCAATTCTTTATAAAAATGTTTTCAAGTTTTATTTTGAAAACTTCTAACATTGCAGACGTTTGAAATAAATGTGCAACTCAGTATAGAAAATCCTAAGTATTTCCACTCTTGCATAAGACCATTTAAGATTCATAGATGTCTGAAATTTGTAATATTACTCTCAAGAATAAATACACAAGAGTTCTAAAATTGGGATTTAAATCAGAGGTTTACGTTGAAACTATTCAATTCCAGTTTAATTTTTTTTTATTTGATAAGTTAACATGCAAACAAGTCATAGTATCAATCCTGAAGTAGCTCCCCAATGTATTTCTCAATATATTATTCAACTAGGAATAGCCAATATAGCTATTGAGATCCTTCAGAATCCCTATAGATCCACATGTACTCACTGTTGTTGAGAGCCTGCCATTTTAAATTTCAAGACAAAATGAATAAAACAGGCATGGGAGCTTGAGGACTTGGCACTGCCACATCCACCACAACGGCTTTCCTCTGTTCTTTATCCACCACTACAATGTCTGGTTGGTTCTCCATTACCATCCTATCAGTCTGGATCTGGAAGTCCCACAGGATCTTTGCCCTCTTTTCGTCTCTGCCTTTGAGTGTTTCCCATTTTGACCTTAGGGTTTTCCAGTCCATATTCTGCACACATGTTCCTGTATATTATTCCAGCCACTTGATTGTGGCGCTCCATGTATGCTTTCCTGCCAGCATCTTCCATCCTGCAGTTATGTGCTGGATTGTTTCAGGCGCCTCTTTGCACAGCCTACACCTTGGGTCTTGTCTGGTGTGGTAGATCCTGAGCCTTTTCATTATTATATAATTATCAAATTATTTTGCTTTATTACTTTATACATATATATATATATATATATATATATATATATATATATAATTTTTTATATATGGGCTTAAACTGCCGCTTCTGTGCAGTAAAATCACACATATATGTAACAATGAGCACAATCTACCGAGACACTACAATAGGATACTAATATGAATTCATTAATAAAGGCCTGTTTTTCGTGTACAAAATTTAAATTTTAAAATAAATGTACAGTGTTTAAAATGTAAAAAAAGACAAGATTCTTACAAATGTCAAGATCACATGCCTCATCGTATTTTCACATACTAACATACGTCACGTCTCTGGCATAGACTACAGTGAGTTTTTAAACTAGCATATATGCATTAGTAAATAGTCTCCTTTAATTTACAGAGCAATTCCTGCAAAGACTTTAGATTAACTATAATCTATGTTGCATCGAGCAAACATGATAACTGCCGTGGAGCAAGTCACAGTTTTAGTAACACAGGATCATCATTATTTGCAGTACAATAGCCTACCGACTACACCACAGCAAACGTGCAGAAAGAAAAATTCCCAATCGACACAAAACCAATAATCAAAATATTCGAACATGCAAGCAAACGCTGTGATGCACAGCACACTCGATCGAATCTGGCACTTAAGCGATCGAGGAAACAAACGCTGAGAAGTGACTTTAACAAAAAATAAAATAAAATAAATTACCCAAACAAAATGGAAAAGAAGTAGTCCACTCCTGCACTCGATTAGTCAATCATGCCGAGTGAGCCTGTGAGGATGGGACAAACGAAACACAAAACCAAAAACTTAAACAGGACAGCAGGGCACAGTATTCCAACACTAAAACAGAAGAAGCAACATATTAAATTAAAGCATTTGATAAAAAATAATTTAACCCATTGTTTAAAATATACCTCTGCTGTGATAAGAGCGTATACCTGGTGCGTGCAAAACCTCACGCCCAGTCCGTAAAACCCCTGGTAAAACAGGATCTACCTCTGCCGTGATCCTGTCATAAAATTAAAATAAAAACTTGAAGCACTGCTTAAAAACATCATCCACAGGTAAGGATAAAAGCAGTACCACACTCTCGGCTCAAGCCAACTAACGCTGCTCCGTAAGCTAACTGGCTTTCTCACAGGAAACTAGCACAATGGCAACTTCCTTTTTATTCCCTGTGACCCGTGGGAATAGCGACACCCTCAGGTGCCTCCCGTTACATAAAGAAAAGACTTGGATTAGTGTGTGTAATTTTACACTCTATGGTGTCGATTCGCAGCAGGCGGGAGCATCATGATGGTGTCTCTCCATCGTGATATCAGTCACTGCAGCACAACCTAGTATGAATCAGGCCTTCCTTGGTAAAATATCTGCTAGAAACCCTGCTAAAGAAAGGGAAACAAGCAGAAGATATTTGCTTGGACCTAAAGAACACAAGGAATGGACATTAGACAGGGGAAAGCTGTGCTTTGGTCTGATGAGTCCAAATTGGAGATTTTTGGTTCCCACCACCGTGTCTTAGTGCAACGCAGAAAAGGTGAACGGATGGACTTTACATGCCTGGTTCCCAGCGTGAAGCATGGAGGAGGAGGTGTGATGGTGTGGGGATGCTTTGCTGGTGACACTGGATGGAAATCATTGGCTTTTCCTGGTCAAATCTAAAGCTGTTATGGAATACCAGACACAGACTTATCTTGTTTGCATCGTCACTTAAATCAGCTAACTCAAGAAATCAGATAACTTTGGGATATTTGGTATACAAATAAACAAGCTTCCTGCCATGTGCATGGTTTATCTTTTTGTTTGCATTCTAAACCAGCTTATTTTAGTAAACAGATGCCTCCCGAACCCGATGTCCCCTTCAGCAATCCAGCTGCTCCAGTGGATGCACGTCTTCACCAAAACTCCCTGCATACTAAAGATGGAAACAAGGAAGAAGCCCTCTCCCTCCAATCAGATTTCCATCTGGACTATGCCCACTTAGAACGTTTTAAACCACACCGCATCCAAGCACAACATCCTGCTTGTCATTTAATAGTCATCTTTACCCTTACAGCAAAAGATTCGTTTGTTTCCAGTTTAGGTTCTGCAATCATCTTCGCATCGATCCAAATTAGTAGCGACATTCACAGACCATGATTCAGTCTCCAAACGGACTCTGAACATAGATGACTTACAGGCACAAAAAAACAACTGTCTTGGTTTGACCAAAAACTCTGCAAAAAATTGCAATTTTCACTTTCCCTCTGGTAGATATCAACAGGACGAAAACAAAGTGAAGTCTTTTTTTAAAGGAGGAGTCAATCTTCAAGACATAATCTGACATCTGCTCACCAGCCGTGCCAATAACACAGCCAGGAGACAAAGAATTAGAATTGTGGAGGTCAATCAAAACGTTCTGGTATTCACCAGCTAGAGGAGTCTTTTATTCCAACCTGAAAAGGCAGATACAGACAAGGAAGACATTTTAGTAAAAAAAAAAGGGTTAAACGAATGAAATTTGAATAATTTTTAAAAGATTAAATAAATAAATATATATATATATATATATATATATATATATATAGCATTCATATAACTTAAACAACAGCTATGAATATGTAAAGAAAATAGTTGCATTGCTTTAATTTAGAAATGTTAATGCCTTTCTAATCAAGAAAGAAAAATCCTCCTCTAAGTTATTTTATTTAGAATTTAATTGAATAGTAAACTTTAAAATTTGAATAACTAATATTAATAACATATTATTATTTATTACTAATAAGTAGAGCTGGGCAATATATTTAAAAAATGAAATTTCCTACTTTTCTTATTTGTTGATTTTACGATTTTAATTGATTTCTTTCTCCCAGCTTTTGCTGTGAACTAAAATTACAAATGATGGACTATATTTAACAAAAAAAATTTTATTTTAACATCTCCTTTGGAAACTGTCTCTCACACAAAGTTCAACTAAATACAAGCTGTATACATGTTTGTAGATCAATGCAGCAGATGTTTGTGAGCTATTGCTAGCTTGAGCATCTTATAAAGAGAAATACTAGAACACAGTCGGCAGAGCATCTTGATAGCAACAGCCTTGAAACTGATTTTGCTGCGTGTGGTTTGATGCTCCAAGTTTGAAGTTACAACCCCAGAAACCAAAATTAAATTTTTGACACACCAGCCAAGTTTGCAGGTAAATTAAAAAAAATGTACCAACTAGGGCTGTCAACGATTAGTCAACATCGTTAGCGCTAATGTGGTATTGTCGACACGTTTGTTTTTGTGGTCATTTTAAATAATTACAATAAACACCAGCCCCAAAGTCATTGGGATCGCAAAGCATAACAGGAATTTTTTGAGGTGGTATAGCCCTTCCTCAACCATAGAAGCAGACGAAAGACACAAACTTACGTTTCATGCTGCATTCACACCGGCCGTGTGTGGTGCATTCAGAGGCGCGACCGGCGCAGTTTATCCAGCGGGTGGTGTAAACGCAGACTAGCGCTAAACATGCGGAGTACCGTCTGGGGAGATATCATGGCGTTCGCGGCCAGTGGACTTCAGAGATGGCGGCAAAATTTACAAAGAGCACCCTTAACGTGTTTCTAGAAGGATTCAGACCTCTGTCAATAGCCGTGGTTACATGGGCAAAATATCTTGATGGGATCAATGGTCGGGTTAAAATTCACCCCTTTTATGGGATCAAAGCCTTTTCCGATTAGAATAAGCGTTCCCATGGCTCACACTTTCGGTCGGAATGAATCATCTGGGCATGCGCAGTACTGTTTTAAAAACTCCCGGATGCAGAACTAGGTCCCGTTGTAAACAAACAGCTGCCACAGACAGACAGCATGTGCAGCAGCTCCGTATCCGAGACGATCTTCCAAACGTGCTTTTATTAATGTCATGAATAGTATGAAGGCTGCACGTAAATGTCTGGGAATAACATCAGTCTTTATTTTGTTGAGACACAACTGGAAACACAAATCCACGTGTTTGTTTGAACAGTTTCTAAGGACTGAGCAACATTTATTTCTGCTTCCCCAAACTCGCTGCGTGAGCTGGCGGTTCCTGCTGAGTCCTGGAGCCGCTAACCCAGAGCGGCGGGACGGCTCGCAGTCTGAATTCTCCCACACACAACAAAACAACAAAATGCACACGTAACAAAGCATCCTCCTCCCCTCAGACACAAAGTTATTAATCCGGCTCCTTTGCTCACTCTGGTGCCAGTGGGCCGAGTGAGCGTCGGGGGCATGAGCCTTCTGCCCGCATCTCCCCTCATGAGGCCGAAGAGGTAGAGAGCCAGCGGGCCGGCGCTTTCACCCTTCTGGGCTTCCATGGGCAAACTCAGGGCTCTTATAGCAGCCGGGAGAGTTTTGAAAAAATTTCCAGCGAAATGGGGCGTGGTGTTGGACCTTTCCCGCAACGACTTTTTCTTTCTCCCTTTCCGACCGTGGTCAGAAGCACGTGGGACCCAAGGCGGATCCTCCTTCGGGGTTCACTTCCCTGTTTGGACCCTTAGATTCTCCAGAGCGGGTTAATAAAGAGACCCCAGCACATAAACATCCCCATTCCACAACAGTGGGTCCAGACATCCTGGCTCCAATGCCTTCTTAAAATGAGAAGAGTGTAATTGTGCTGGCTCCTTTGTGAAAATAAATGTAATAATGCAAGAAGCTCCCCGCCGTTGACAATAGGGTTGTTGACATCCATTGTTAACGTTAGCCACTTCTGCAAACAAGAGTGACGTCGTTCACCGTTGAGTACTCTTCTGCGCATGCGGGTCACTTCTGGGTCATTTCACGGTCACACAGGAGATCGCAAAAGTTCACATTTAATGGGAAATGAACGGCCTTGCAAAAAAATTTGATTTTTTCAAAAAATCAGAATTGAGCATTAAGCCCTGCAGTGTGAACGTAGCCTTTTTTGCATACATTTATCTGCCACATCTCAAAGTCCGCTCCGTGAAAACATAGGCTGCTTCCTGGTAGAAATCGCCACATGGTCCGCTGCTTCATCAGCTTAAACTGAAGCTATGTTGTGGCAATTAGCAGAAGTTATAGGGGTGTGGGCCGCACGTGGTTTTTTTTTGTTTCTCAGCCTCCCGGAAGCAGCTCCTCTTCGCTTGATGCTGTTTTTTACATCTGTGCTTTGCGAGAGATCGGCAAGAAAATAGAATTCCGGATTTTCTCAAAAAAATAAATAATCTAAAACAACAAATTCGAATTACTCAATTAAATTGATTAATTGACAGTTAGAAAATCTCCACTTATTTCTGCCTGTGCAGAAATCCAATCTAAAATACACACATTTCCACCTTAAAAAATACAACTAAACAAAGATGGGTGTTCCCCAAAGGTTGCATTGGAGTAGCAAAAGTCAATGTTTCAAACTCCTTAAATAATCTCACAATCAGGAAAGTAGTGTTGGCAACAATATTGTCAAAATAAAAATGAAAGTGTCTATTCGCACCTAATTTTTGAAATACGTGCAGCCAGCCCTGAACTTTTTTCTTGCCTGGACCCAGAGGAAGGGTTACAGTTGCGGTTAGGGTTAACCCGCCAAACAGTTCCAGAGCACGGCTATTTCTGCAGCTCACCGCTTCTCCAAGGGATGGATCTTATGGGGAGAACACATTTCACACACCTAGGTGCGTGACAGATAATGGGCCTTCAACTTTTAGTTTAATTTTAAATATGTGCAGCCAACAGCAAAATGCAACCTTGGACGTACTTAAAATACGTGCACTTAGAATAGCCTGTCCTAGAAGAGACGACAGGCTATAGAAGTAGAAGAAAAGAAAAACAAAAAACAAAGAATAGCCTGTCCTATTTTTAGCACGCAAATACGTGCGAATACCATCAGCCAATAAAATTGATCATGCCTTTCTGAATAAATAGCTTCCAGATAATAAATAAAACAAAAGTCCCAGATACCTGACAAAATGTTCAGTCAAACCGCCTCCTGACGTTGCTAGTTACGCATCTTTTCGCTAGAATGACTTTTGTAGCAGTTCTGTAATTTAAATTCCCACATGGACTAATTTGTTACAAGATAATCTCAGTGATCTAAAGTGGTTAAATACTTGAGAAGGAGCTGGGACACTACAGCAGACAGCAGGGAAGAGCAAGGTTCAGCTCCTCCATATCTGCTCTGCCTTAAGCTCAATACTCATCTGTCAAAGCCAGGCTTCTCTTTTAGCCTGTACTATTTTTAGTAGGCAAAGCCTCATCAGTCTTCAATTCAATTCAGTTCAATCTGCAGTCATAAATAATTTGAGCTGTGGTACCCCAGGCTGTTCTTCCTTCTGAGCAGAATGTGGGTTTTCTAAACTATTCTGAAAGAATGCAGGTTCCATTCCTATAAAAACACATTTTGGTTCCCATGATGCATCAATGAATTCAAAAACAAAAAGAGGACAAAAACTATCAAAGCAAGAAAACAAATGAAAGATAACAAAAGGAAGTGAATTCGTGTTTGGCAACACTGTCAAGTCCTGAGACTGAACTGAAAGTCCATCCTCCTGTTTGAACACAGTAGTACAGTACATGTGCTGCCATTTGTCTTCACATTCCTTAGAGACAATCCTCTCACTGTGCTCGGAGCTCCGCACACAGCACATCATTGACATTTCAGTCGATTTCTGACCGCTGGGCTGACGAGCGACACTCAGGCCTGTGAACAAGGTCTATCTGCCAGCTGAAAACAAGTGCACATTCATGTTAAATACATCTGAAGCCCGGTTTGAAGCAGGTCACACCAAGCGGGCAAACACAGGAAGGAGGAAGCAATGGAACAATCCTTAGTAGGACACCGTTACAGAAATAATGTATTTTAAGCACAATAAGGCGTGGCTAAAAGCCTAATAAAAAATTCAAAAAATGACTGTGGCCTTGCAATCTGAACCTTCTAATTCTGGTTGGGTGTTGCAAAAAAGGTTGGGTTTTATTGTAAATGTGCCAATTCAGCTAACGTGTCAAACTGTATTTTTTGATGTTACTATAAGGTTGGAAGTTAGTTTAGTAATGTTTGTTTTAGCCTTATCAGTCTGAATATTAATTAATATCACAACTTGTGTTTATCCCAATGTCCATCCTTATGTCTGTAGCATTTTAAATTAATCTCGTATTTTCTGCACTATAAGGCGCAACTAAAAGTTTTAATTATAACTATAGTGCACCCTGGTTGTGCTTACAGCTAATATAGTAATTTTAAGAGGTACAATGCGCACTGTCAAAATGTTGGTCTGCTTTTTTTATGCAAACAAGTTTGTGTGTTATTGTAAATACGCTAACACGGCTAACTTTTAGTGGTGTCGACTGTGTTTTCTTTACAAATTACTAAAACGGTTGGTGGTTGGTTAGTGAAGTGACTGTAACATTTGTTTTAGCAGTATTATTCTGTTTTGTTTGTGTTGCAAACAGGGTTGAGAGCTACAGGTATTGTGAACACACTAGCATGGCTAATGCTTCTAACAGGCTAACATGTAGTGTCTTTCAAAAGAGTTCTAGAGTTGCTGTAAATGCAGTTGATAACGTCTGACTGACTGACGGACGTCTCTTTGATTTTTTAATGCACCTTATAGTTTGGTGCACCTTATAAATGACAGAAGTTCAAAAATAGATTCTTTAAATAGTGTGGAAAATACAGTACATGATTTGTTATTGTGGTTCTTGGAGGTGTGGTTGTAGCCCACCACTACTGATTAGGTGAAGGTGTTTTGGGACTAACTAACACCAGTGTAAAGGAGCCCACAAACTGGACTCTGGTGTATCCTTTAAACTACCATTTACTTTGTATCAGTTTTTTACTGTGTTAAAAAACAAACTCAGTCTTAAATTTGTGCTTTTTTGTTGGACAGCAAAGACAAGCATGATTCTTGTGTCTGCGCTGGAAAACTTTTGTTTGTTCTACAATTAAGGTTTTGTTCTCCTTTTTTCTGATTTTCCTAACTTTTTTTTGTGTGTCTGTAAACAAACCTGTTGGTTTACAATCTCCCCATTGTCAACCATTGTGTAGACGTAGCAGACATCCTAAAAGGTCTCAAGTTGAGTGTTCTGTATTTATTTTCCACTACACACAAGTAAAACCTTTTTTATGCTTCTAGGTTGTTTTGCTCATGTGATGACAGAAAACTGCTGGAGTTACGGAACAGGAAAGCAGTGCCAGTAAAATGTCAGGGAACAGACCAACGCCATAAAAAATCGTTCCCACTTTCAAGGTCATAGGGTTTTTTAGATTTCTCATATTCCACAGTGAACTTGAACGAACCATTATGGCTCAGATGGCAAGCCAAAGCAGATTTCAGGATTTATGAGTCTCCTATGGAGTGTACCACGGCAGGGTGGTCAGCATTCTATGTTCTGTTGACAGTAAAAAACGTAAAGAAAAAATAAGGGGAAAAAGGTTTCAGTTTTGCAGATTTTTGGCCAATTCATAGCAACCCACAGGGTATAAAAAGTACGAACATCAACGAAAAATGGGATGGAAACCACTTAAGAGTCAAATAATTTCATTTACAAAACAAATTTCACAAGATCCCCTTTTCTAGTAAAGAGGACATTTCACAAAACTTTTTTTCTGCAATCTATGCGATCAAAGCACACAATGGACGAGACAGCAGAAGCACAGATTTGTTTCATTACCCAAAGTTCTTTGACCTAGAACAAAGCCCCAATTCCAATTGGCCAAATTTCCACCAATTCAGACAAAAAACATTAATCAAGACAGCAACAAAACAAACGACTCCAACCTCTTGATTTTCTTTAAAATCCCATGTGAACAAGGTCAAAGTAAATTCATAAAATTGCAAAAACATTTCTGTTGATACATTATTTTTTTCCCATTTCAAATACAAAAACTGTAATTCAGAGAAATTCTTGTCCATCTGTTGTTTTTGTTGATTTTTGGACACTCCTTTAGTCCTTTGAGCCTTTTTTGTTTATAATTACCACCAACATTCCTGCAGAGAAAGAAAATACTTTTGAATAGCATCAGATTTATTTTTCACACAAGTCACCACAAAGGGACTAACTGTTTTGCCTTAGACAAATATCAAAAATCTCATTTTGAAAAGGTTTCATAATATGTGTTATGAATTGGGATAAAATCAAAAATATATATGTCAAAGGCATTTTGCCTATGTGCTATACCGATATTTTCAAACATTGCTGGTTGATACTGACGACGACCAATATCTGATATGAATGTCAGATTAATATCTGATTAAACATATGACCCCCCCCCCCCCAATTCCTGTTACATGTATTTTCACGACCATAAGGTGCACTTAAAAGTCTTACATTTTCACCAAAAGATAGGGGGGCACCCTATGAGCAGCTGCGCCTAATTTGTTGGTGTGGGGCGTAGAAGAAGACGGCATGAGAACGGGGGAGGGAAGTGTGGGCGTGAACAACATTTTTAACAACAAGACTACAAAGCTGCAGAGCAGCTGCGAGAGAATTCAAGATGAATGAATCCTTCGTTCTCAAGTGGAGGAAGCTGGAAAACAAACAACAAACCAGACGCAGTTGAGTTTTCACAGAAAAAAGCCGACTCGAGTGATGGATTAACGATCAGCTTGGAGAAGTTTCTCTACAGTCACCAGTCGACTGAGGGGCAGTAACGCTTACAGAGGAAGCTTTTTCTTTTGTTTTTTGAAACACCATCATCTTTCCATCCGGGTGAGGATTATGGTGCTGCAGCGACTTCCAACGAATTACAATGAAAAGCTGTCCCATCTTCCGCTCCTACTGCAGTAAAAAGATCACCGAAAACCTTCAGCCCGGCCACATCACCAACATGGACGAGACGCCGGTGACTTTCAACATCCGAGTGAGTCCCAATGTCGAGAAGAACGGGAGCACTGAGGTAGCGATACACATAACGGGGCACAGCTTTTATTGTTGTGGGAGGCAGCGCCGGGCGAGTTACGCTTCAATTTGTGAATGGATTGTAGAAGCTTGGGCTAACGTGTCTGCTTGCACTGCTTTCCAAGTGTCGAAAAGCATCCTGATTCATGAGGTGCTGCATAGCAACAAATGGAGGAGACAACGCGTTCCGCCGCAACAAATCATCCGCTTTTTGCGAAAAAAGCAATACAAACCGAAAAAACAACTAGAATAAATTACTAAAAACTGGTTTAGATACAGAAGATGAGGACTTGGATGGATTTGTGGATGCTGATTGATGAATGAAAAAATAAAAAATAAATCACAACCAACTTAGTGTTGCTCCCGCTCCCTTTTTTAAACACACGAGCATGCATGTCTTACCGATATGTTTTAAAGTGCCTGCATCCTAACAACCTTGTATATGTTTTAAATACTGCAAAATCACCCATAACTGAGACGAGACTGCGCCCTACCACCCAGTGCGCCCTATGGTCATGAAAATATGGTAATTCCTGTCAACAACAAGCAAAAGAAGAAGGCAGAGCAGTTTCAAATAAACTTCCATTCACATCACTGAATTTTAGTTCAACAAAATTATTCAAAGAAAAGAAAACTATTTTTGTTAAGGCAGCATTTAATAAGGGCAGATTTATCATTGCGTTCATTTTCTCCTCTTATTAAGTCGAGAGTTTTCAAAATTTTTACTGATATAAAACCAATCCAATGGCCTTGGGTCCAACGACAACAGTTTCCATTCTGCTCTTGGAGACTATCTGGACTACTGAACATTACAAGAGCAGAGCAGCATGCTATGTATGGTTGGCAGGCTAAGTGTAACAATTAGTTGAATTGATATAAGTACAGCTGAGACTCAAACCACGGAACTTCTGGGCTTATCCAACACAATTCGCCTTGAGCAGAGCTTCACAAAACCCCAAAAGATGGATACGACAGGGTTTGGCTGACATAGCTTCAGTTCGGTTTACATTTCAGGAATGGTTTTTGTACACTTTTCAAAGCTCAACACTGTTGAGCAGCATTCTGTCCCACACTTGGGGTTGTCCTCAATGTCTGAATTTTCCAGAGAACAGGCAACTCTCAGCCTCACTTCCTAGCTTTCCACATCCATCCACCTTTAAGGAGAATCCTTCAGAAATATACCAACTACCCAGATGAATGTTTTAGACCAGGGGTCGGGAACCTATGGGTCGCGAGCCATATATGGCTCTTTTGATGGTCACATGTGGCTCGCAGGCAAATCCTTAATTATACTTTTTTTTTTTCATTAGACCAGTCCTTCTCGGGCACGATGCGATGCCAGAGGTGCGCAGTAGTAGCGCTGCTTGGAGAGAAAACTATCACTTTACTATTATCTGTTATTTCACAGAGTTTGTACCACCAGGAAACCTGTGAATTGCCGTGCCTAAAACTGCGCGCTCCCGTCTCTGAGAAAGAGCGCGCAGTTTTGGGGACGGGATGTGTGAGGAAGAAAGCCGAGGGTGGGGGTTGGTGTTGTGGGCACAGGTAGCAGGTGAATCGCGCAGGGATTGTAAAACGTAAAACCCGCTACCCGTCACTCACTGCAGCGTGGGTGTGTGTGTTTGGCTCCGCGTCTGCATGTGAGCAGTCTTTCTCACATCCACAGAACATTCAGGCTAACCTACGATCAGGTTTAAAGTCTCAACGCCTCATTTATCAGCAACAGCATAACAATATTATTAAAAAGAATCCACAGACTTATTGTACTTTAAAAATGTCGAAATTACATCAAATGCAAACTTTCACTTGTATATTTAGTTTTAAACATATCGTTGCTTACTGACTTGGACTGGGTGGCTGTTGGGCCGCGTTAAAAGTTCTGGAGTTCATTGAACGCATCAAGCAGAGATCTGATTGGCCCTCAGTTCTGTCGCTCAGCCTGTTGTTAGGTAATTTGGACCAATGGGGTTCAGCTATGGGCCGAATAAGGAAATAGGAGGGCTGGAGCAGGAGGGGGGGTAATATAAAGTTGGGAGAAGCGCTCTCTCTCGTCTCAGCGGGAGAGATTCAGGAGTTGCTGAATTAATTGTACGGTGTTTGTTGCAGTCTACAGTAACCAGAATAAAGAATCTTAAGAGAGGTTAAGTCTCCGTGCCTCAGTGTGGGAAAGGGACACTACATTATTGTATGGCTTTCAAAATTACATTTAAAAATATGTGGCGTTTATGGCTCTCTTGGCCAAAAAGGTTCCCAACCCCTGTTTTAGATGGTAAAAACGAAAGGGGGGGGGGGGCATCAGAGCAGAGAAGGGCAGATACCAAAAATGTTTTATAAGCTTCCTGACCTTTCTTCCATGAAAATGTTTACATTCAGCTGCTTCCCCTGTTTATCCAAGCTGCTTGACAGCACAAAACACCAGCAGGAAAGAGTGACTCAACCTCAAAACCACAAACCCTGTGATACACATACTTCTCAAGACACCCACAAGTGTGGGGGATCTTTTCGGATCCACATCGAGACAACCTCAAGTGCAGGTGATCCTCCCCAAACCATCAATCATTTAAAATGAACTGTCTGTGAGTGTGACACAGTGCTGGATGTAAACAGCTCTATTGGTGTAAAGGCCTAAAACCTGGCGGACTGAACCCAAGAAAAAGGTCAGGCAGTCGATCCCCGTCTGTAAGCTTCACCTTCATTATGTCCCATTATCTGGATGGTGTTGAACTCAAACATGCCTTTTCCATCATGGTCAAAAGTTCAGTTTAGGAGAGAAAAAGAAGCTTTACACTTTTATCTCTTGTGGCTTTTTCAATGACGGGATCATCTGCAGAAGGCATTAGTGTGGATGCTTTTGGATTATGCTGCCCGAGACAGCGTATGTTCCCCACATCAATTTATGTAATGGCATTATATCGAACACAGCCTTTATACTCAGCTAACCTGAGTCTCGTTGAAGTTAAAAGTCGTCCCCTAGGCTTTACATGAAGGTCTGGTCTGACTGAGGGCAGACAAAAACCAGATCCTTTGTGAAATTATAAATATAACACTAACTCGATACTCTAGAGTTTTCCTTCCTAATATCTGGAAGAGAAAAAAAGAATGTAGTGCTTCAGAATTCTGTCTTAAATCTAAAGGGACCGGTTGTTTTAATCTTAATTGGTCAGAGATTCTCCAAACGGCCAAACTTATGGCTAATGTGAGAATAATTTGCTTTATTTAGAAATGAACCAGTTTAGTCTAAAGAAAAGCATCAACACTCAACAATTTTCTTTAGGAAAAATGTTAGGATTAATTTGTATTTTAAAGTCCCACTCCGATCATCTTTTGAGGTATTGTTAAATTGTTCCCAGTTGTCTTTTAATTATGATCATGCCGTTTTCAGCCAAAATTAAAAAACCTGTGTAATTTTTCTGGGACATAGATTCTGCAGAGTGGCAGGAGTTCATTAGAAATTCACCTCTTAGTGGGCAGGATTGCTGGCGCAGAGCCAGTTTTGAGTATTTATTAATGTACTTTTATTAATGTTTAGTATTGTTCAGTATTAAAGTCAGTATTGAAATTGCGTGTAGCAGAAAACACAGGAGTCACACAGAACACGTCACTGGACCAACGCCAGCTGTGTGAATGGCGGCTGTAAATCTGCTGCATTTTGTCTACATTTTTGGTGAGTGGATCGATTCCACAATCAACATAAAGAACATCTGTATTTTTAAAATAAAAAACTTTTTTCTAAAAAACATAGGTTGCTTTTAGTAGCATGGTGAGTTACTATAACTGTTAAAGCCTTAGATATTTGTCAAACTTTTAAAAAAAAAAGAAAAGCTTCCTGTTAGTCAAGCCTTTAAACCAGGGTTCACCAACCTTTTTGAGACCGAGGGCTATTTCATGGGCACCAAGTGGTATGAAGGGCGCCACTAAAAACCTCCTAGCCCCCCCCCCCCCCAAAAAAAAAAAACACAATTTGAGGACTTCCTTTTGTGTGCCCTATTTTACACACAAAAACATGCATGAATTTTCTAGACTCGTATTACAGGGGGGGTCAAACTCAGTTGCAGAGGGAGCCTAAATTCGAAACAGACTTTAGGTTGCAGCCGAACAAGATAAATATTTATTGAACACACTAAAGCTAAACTTTTAAGCCTTTAAAACTTAATTTTAACTTTTTAAACATAAATGTAAATAAAAACAGACAGGAATATTAATCCTCACATTAATGGATTACTCAACCACCTCAACCTATTCTCAAAATCTTTACATTACATGACTCATAAGAATGTCCAGAAATTGTGTAATTTATTTGATATATTTAAACTTTTGTAATAGACCCTTACTTTTCATTCATTCATTCATCTTCTTGACCGTTTTTCCCTTTCGGGGTCACGGGGTTGCCGGAGCCTATCCCGGCCACTTGGGCGTAGGCAAGGGATGCCCTGGACTGGTCGCCAGTCTGTCGCAGGGTAGAATATCCTCAATCACACATCCATTCACTCTCACATTCACACCTATGGACAATTTAGAGTTGCCAATCAACCTATGAAGCATGTTTTTGGACGGTGGGAGGAAGCCGGAGATCCCGGAGAGAACCCACGCATACACGGGGAGAACATGCAAACTCCACACAGAAAGGTCCCCCATTGATGTTGTGTTTTTCATGTCCCCCAGCCGGGACTTGAACCGGGGGCCTTCTTGCTGTGAGGCAAGAGCGCTAACCACTGCGCCACCATGCAGCCCTAGACCCTTACTTTTATTGATTATTTTTCAAGTTATATTTGTTTACATATTTGGGTTTTCTTTGTCTACCTTTATCTCAGAGTTGATATTGTTGTCATTGACAGACATGCCGTGGTTGTTTGTTGAATATTTGCTTCAATTAAAAAAAAAAAGATTTTTTTTTGGGTGCATTCCCTGCGGGCGCCACAAGGGGTGCTCGCGGGCGCTCTGGCGCCCGCGGGCACAGGGTTGGTGACCCCTGCTTTAAACAGTGACACAAGAGCTTCCCATAAGTGTGAAAACAAACAAGATTTATGATCATTGAGCACAATGAACATGAAGAAAATAGCGCCGCAAAAATAATTGCAAACATAGGCTAAATTCCTTAAATTACAGCAAAAAAAGTCCAATTATCAACGTATCAACTAATTTTCAAGATTCGTTTACTAAAACTGGTTTTGTGTTCATTTGTACTGACAGCAGCTCCAATCTGAGGTGTCAGCATGTTATTGCCTCCAATTTTCTTCATTCCATCTGATCCTACCCAAACATTAAATCCCAGACCAGCTCAATGTCCTTGCAAATCCCACTCCCAAAAAAACAACTTAAATCTTTTCTGTTAATGACCCATTAACACCCCATTGTCAAAGGGTGATAAGGATGACGGCACGTAAATGTAAAATTCCTCACAGCGCAGCAACATACCTGAAGAGCATGGGATCTGTTGTCCGAAATGCAAAGAACAGCAAAAAAAAGGCAGAGAAGGTAACGTGGACGTCATCAGTTTGAGCAGAGGGGTGTGGAATTCCTCATGGCTTTAGAGTAAGACAAACCACAGTTACAGACTCTGCAGCCGTTGGCAGGTTCCTCCCCTTCACTGTATTTATATCTGTGATTTTTAAGGACATTGGAGGTATGTTAAGTATTCATATTTATTTACCTCCATGCAGTGATGCTTTTGGAGTATAGGGTAAGTTACCTTTTATCTAATTCGTAACACCTCCTTTGAGAAGATTTCTTTGGGACACTTTTCACACCCCTGTGTTCAAGGGCAAAGTCAGCAGCCGGCAGTTGATCTGTGAAGCTTTAATCCTCCACCGGACTTGTATTAGAAGCTAGCCAGAGTTTGCAGATAGCAGTATCATACTGATGAATTGGAAAGTTATCTGTGCTAACCAGCCAGAGCTGCTACACCTTTAATTGTGCAATCATACTTTTAGGATTCTCTAGTTAGGAAGGCAGTGAGAATGACCTTAAAATGATTCATTTTTGTTGTTATCACTAAAGGAACACTCCTACCAGGTAGTCAGTAACATGCCTGTATTGTTTGACCCGAGAACAGTTCATTTGGGTGGTGTTATCACTGTTCTGTGTTCATGGCCAGTAAAGTAAAGTGTGCCAAACAGCTTGGTGAGGTGGAGCTTGCATAAATGCAGATGGCGGTAGTCAGTCAGCCGGGGATGACGTCATTTCAAAATCAGGCGACAGCTGGGCGGTCACAACTGGATTGCTGGACACCAACAGCTATGACTGGACAAAATGTAAATGTTTCAAGACGGCGGCCACCGGATTCTGTCAGAATCAACCTATACCATGAAAAAAATTCTTTCAATCAAAAATCAATATTGGAATAGAGTAATCCCCCGCCCATTCGCGGTTTAATTTTCACGCCCCGCCCATTCGCGGGTGGCCGCAGATGACTTGACGTCACAAGCGTGAGGCGCAGAACAGCGCTCATTCAGCAAATTTTGAAAAACGATTTACTCTGCACTTTACTGTAAAGTATTGTTTACACGTTTAAGATGTCATCCAAACGCCCTGCATCATCTCCAGCTTCTGGAAATGAACCCAAACAGCAGAAAAAGGTTCTGACTCTGCAGAGGCTCTGGCTCTGGGAGTTTTAAAACAGCGTCATTATTCGTGGATTTTCGTTATTCACGGGGGGGTGAAGAACATAACCCCCGCGAATACGGGGGGATTACTGTATTCAATTTAACTTAAGTTATATGATTCTTGATGTAATGTCAAGCAGTACAAACTTGATTAAAAATATAGCTACTAATTGAGATATCTTTCTGCTCCTTTTGTCTGCCTCAGCACAGATCATTTTTAAATTGATCTTAAAAAGTTTAAAAGGATTGCCCTCTATACAAAAGCATCTGCTGGTCAACCAGTTTCAATCCCCAGACCCCAATGAAGCAGTTATTTTCTCTGGTCCAGAATAGTAGTAACACTTCTGTACTCATAACCCAACACCAATACCAAACTACTGCCAACCTGCTTACCTGTGCTCGAGAACAGTTACTACATACAAGGTACAATGTTTTGCAAAGTGCACTAGTTTTTAGTTATAATCAGAAAAATCCCATCGCTTATGATTCTTATAAAGAGAAGTGACAGGTGTCGGGTTATATTATTATTGTATTGGTCTTACTGAATTGTCAAAGAATTGATACCATAATATACTCTGTACCATTTGGTTCTAGAGTCCAGGAACTGTGCCATGGTACACTTCTGCAAGCAGGTCAAATGTTCTATCCTCCAAAACAAAAGCAATCAAAGCAACCAAACGAACAAACGGCTTTGGGATTAAATACGCAGGAGCCGGTGGTCTCTGTCTAAAACAAGTATTCTACTGGATAAAATAAAATAAAAATAAGGATTCTGAGAGATTTTTGCATATTTTTGCCTTGGAACAATGTGGGTGTTAAAGACAGAGCGTAGAAACATCAAACTGTTTAAAAAGCTCTAGAATCATTGGGGGTGTAAATTTGAAATGCCCCATTTCGCGCTTGCAGTAGTCCTATTCATTTAAACCGAACATCTCAGCTAAAGGAGTCTCTTTTAAAGATACAAACATTTGAATCTGTTGAGAGTACCATCAGAATAGCATCTCAATTAAAAAAAAATGCACCAGCGTGGACCTTCGGGGTTAGTCTGACATCAAACGCCGCCATGTACTAATTAATTAAAGTCATTTGGATAATGAATGCACTGGTCTGCATAGAAATACCTTCAGGATTAACTACAGGACGACACATTTGATGCCCAAATGTGATGATTTCCTAAAAGTGTCTGATTAATCACTACATAAAACCAACAAAATCTTTGAAGAAGCCCATTGTCAGCTTCAAAAATAAAGATCATTCAGGTATAGTTTCCTTAAATGTAAACACTAGACTGAAAATCTGCTTGCAATGATGTTGGTGGCACTTACTGTATGTGACTAGCTGTCAGACTGTTTTCCAGTAAAGGGTGTCATTTTAATAGCTTGCAACACACAAAGTATTACAGGCTTGAACGTTCGTGACCATTTGTGTGAGGAAGGACAGCAGTGGACGATTATCTGCATTTTACGTTGCAGAAAGATTTCAAAGAAGTGTTCTCTAAATTTTGGCTGGACTTCTGGACAGTACTTCACCGTTTCATAACACTCATCTATGTGATTTCATCTTTCTAATTCCATGGCTATGAGATGGCTTTATGCCCCACAAATAGATCTCTCTTTTCCCTTTCAGGATACATTCCTCTCTAATTACAGGGGAAGTTACAAGAAGGTCCTCAGAAACATAAGGCAGGCGAAAACACTAAATTGGGTGCCCTCTTTAAGGCAGGCAGCTCCAAAAAGGTTCCAATGTTTAACACGGCATCTGTGTTCAAGGACTCCCTGAAACAGAAATGACACGACCTTGGTTAGATGAAATGGGTTGGGTGGGACAACAGCAATAAACATAGCTTTAAGAAGATTATATTCCATGGGTGTTTTGAGTGTTTTGTTGTGGGTGAGGAGCTGATAAGGAGATCCTTAAGTCTCTGAGACCAAGGCTGGCTTCACATGTAATCATCATCTGCTCTTTATTTTTACAATCTTTGAGTTTCTAATCAAAATTGTTTGTGGTAGACCCCAAAAGTTATACTAACTTTGTAGTATAACTTCAACTAAGCACTAATTTTGTCCACAACCATCTAGGAAACATCAGAAACCGGGATCATTAATATCTTCTGTAAATTCTAAAGTGGAGATGCAATATTTTACTGCAGAACCTGGAACTTTGATTACAACCTGCAAAGACCAATACATTGTTTATAAGGGGTTTCCATTTAAAGATGCCACTGCTTCTTCAAATAACCATGCATCGACCATGACGTACATTAGGGGCAGCAGTTTAAAGTCAGGACTTAAATTTCAGGGCATTTAGAGCTTTTTTTCCACATACCATTACTAATGCTAGTCCTTTAAAGCAACCCCACAATATAATACAATCACCACAGTTAATTAACCATAGTTCAAAATCAAATTTCTTTGGAACTGGGTCAATCTGGAGTCATTGGACCTCATGACCTATGACAATCCCCCCAAAGTTGAAGTTTCATCGTTGATGCAACCTGTTGCCTTTTGTTTATTAAAGCCTTAGACACATCAACCTGTACAGGTACTTTGGGTTTTTGGGTTGTTTGGGTCCGTAAAAGGTCGTAGTGAGAAGCGGCTAATCTAAAAAAGGAGCGCAGGTGTGTCTTGCAGTACCCCTTGATGCTCGTACAGCTACTTCAAGAGACATCATGAAAAGAAGCCCACACCTATTGCTTTTGAATTTCTTTCAAATTTCTTCTCCTCCTCTATGTCTGCACGCAAGTAAAACAAACGCACGCGAGAAATCTGCCCCCCCCCCCCCCATTTTTATTGCTTGGTGTAACCTGATGAAACAGCGGAACATGGTACGATTTTTAACACTATCAAGTCAGAAGTAAAAAATAAAGCTGCTTCACTTACAGCAGCAACAGTCAAATTAATAAAAAGTGTTGATTTGGAGACAGAGCCGTTATTAGACGCTAATGCTATGATGCTAATGATGCCATGCTAACAAGCTGTCACCAAAATATAAACACTGACCAATTTAAAGTCTGACAGTGTTTTCGCGGACCAGACTTTAAGACATGCCGGGTAAATACAACAAAAAATGAATAAAAACTGTATTTTCAAAATATAACAACAGAATTCAATCGTCTGTGTTTTTGCAGAAGCTTTGTAGCATTACAGAGCCTGTTCCACCAAAAAATGTGACCTGCCAGATGTTGAGCTGAATCCTCCCGCTCCCTTCCCTTGTGAGAGCTGCAGCTTTAATATTATTGATTTATAATGCCACTAATCAAAAACACAACACTATTTTCAGACTGCTTTTTCTTATGATTTAATATGAAATGTAATTACCTGGAAGCAGAATAAAGAAATCTATAGAAAAGCTCTTCTTGTTTTCTCAGCAGATTTGAATTTGAGTTTACAGTTAGATGACATTAAAGATCCCAATTTCTAAATAAATTATATATATATATATATATATATATATATATATATATATATATATATATATATATATATATATATATATATATATATATATATATATATATATATATATATATATATATTGCTATAAATCATAACTTACCACAGGAATGGACTACAAACTTGCTTTCTTTTTTAAACATCTTTATGATTTTAGCTCATGTGTGGGCGGACTTAACCACCTGGCAGGCCAAATAAGGCCGGACTAAATACACACACAGGACTAAAGACACCACACAGGACTAAAGACACACAGGACCAGGAACACGCACAGGACCAAAAGCACACACAGGACCAAAGACACACACAGGACCAAGACACACACAGGACCAGAGACACACACAGGACCAAAAACACACACAGGACCAAAAGACACACACAGGACCAAAGACACACACAGGACCAAAGACACACACAGGACCAGAGACACACACAGGACCAAAGACACACACAGGACCAAAGACACACACAGGACCAAAGACACACACAGGACCAGAGACACACACAGGACCAAAGACACACACAGGACCAAAAGACACACAGGACCAAAGACACACACAGGACCAGAGAGACACACACAGGACCCAGAGACACACACAGGACCAGGAACACATACACAGGACCAAAGTCACACAGGACCAGAGACACACAGGACCAGAGACACACACAGGACCAGAGACACACACAGGACCAGAGACACACACAGGACCACAGACACACACAGGACCAGAGACACACACAGGACCACAGACACACACAGGACCACAAACACACACAGGACCAGAGACACACACAGGACCAGAGACACACACAGGACCACAGACACACACACAGGACCACAAACACACACAGGACCACAGACACACACAGGACCACAGACACACACAGGACATCACACTAAGCAAATTAACGTATTGCTAAAAAATTATGTCAGGAGTTCAGCTCTAAAAAAAATTACAAAATAGTAAAGAAAATGGAATAATTTGATTTATTATTTTTAATTATTAATATTTCCAGGCTGTTTTTGTTCATATTCGCATAATTTTGACAGAATATATTTAATATTTTGGATTAACATTCCTGACTGTTTTTATTCACATTTATGTATTGAAAAGTTAAAGTTAAGTTAAAGTTTTAAAGGTTTAAAGTTTAGCTTTAGTGTGTTCAATAAATGTTTATCTTGTTCGGCCGCAACCTAAAGTGTGTTTTAGTTCAAACCCCCTCTGCAACTGACTTTGACCCCTGTAGTCTAGAAAATGCATGCATTTTTCGTAAAATTGTAAATAAAAATAGAGAGCACCACAAAAGAATGTCGTCAAATTGTGTTTTGGGGGGGGGGGGGGTTAGCAAACAGGTCCTGTGGCGCCCTTCATGCCACTTAATGCCCATGAAATAGCCCTCATTACCAAAAAGGTTGGTGACCACTGCTCTACAGATTCAAGGCCTTTCACAACCTTGAACCCCCATATCTGTCTGACCTCTAAAGTGGTCACTTGAACAGGCGTTGCTGAGGTTAGTGTGAACATAGCTTAATGGTCCGTTCACACTGGGCGTGTGATGCGCGTTCTGGGCGTGTGATGCGCGTTCTGGGCGTGTGATGCGCGTTCTGGGCGTAGGATGCGCGTTCTGGGCGTGGGATGCGCGGGTTCTTGAATGAGCTTTTAGCATACAGTGTTCACACTGGACTGTCGCTTCCCGATACTAGCCCAGGTACCTGCAGTTGGATCAGGTTTTGTGTAATATGTCAAAGGTGTGAATATTGCTCCAGGCTTTTTCTGTATTATATGAAAGACTTGGTGTCAAAGAATTCTGGACGGGCACAAACCTTAATAATTAATTTCTCCTTCCTTTTTAAACTCATGCAGCAATGCATGAATGTTAGAGATTTGAACCCAGAAGCCTGAAAGTGAATTTACTGCAGGAAAAGACAGTTGACAAGTAGCTTCCAACAAGCATGTGCAAAGTGAGGTTGTGGAGATCATTTTTGCAGCCACAGATGCACAAAAATTAAAAGAATTAAGTACATTTTTCTTAAAAATGAAGGTGGGATGCCAGTATCTCACAGTTTGAAATCAAACCTTTTAGACTCTGCAAAATATAAAAGAAACGTTTTACCCCTCATGCATTTTCATGTCCACACATTGAATTATTCAAATGTCAAGAAAACACCACACAACTTATAAGTCACCACAACTACAGCAACAATCCCTCAAATGGGGAGAGCATTGATTTTCCCAAAACTAACCGACATAATAAACAATTTGTCACTGATCTGTACCAGATCAGTTATCCAGCCTGTGCCTTCACACCTCTGCCAAACTTTCATTTGCCTCTTACGTGTTTCTGGGTATTTTCTAGCTTCACCTTATGTGATCGGAGAGGAGGGCCTGCAGGGAGTTCAGAGGTTATCTGCTGGCACCCCCATAATTCTGGCTAGACATATTCTTTTCACTTTCATCTCTGGGATTTATGCCTCTCCTCCACCCATCTGCTGCAGCTCCCCCCCCCCCCCCCAAGCCAGCTCAGAAGCTGCTACTGACTATTCTGACTTTAGTCTGGCGTAATTTATGAAAAGCCCCCTCTCTTACAGAAGTATTTGTGCATCCAAACTCACAGTCTTGAACAATCCAGGACTGATTTCATTGCCTGCTGATGGAACTGAAGAGGTTTTGGCCAGGCCGGATATAGGTATGGGCTGGTGGTGGGGGGCTAAATGCTTTAACTGACACCCCCCCCCCCCCAATGTAACAGCCTGCAAAAATCCACAATTTACTAAAAAAAGAGGGGGGGGGGGACACAAAATACCAAAAACAAACAAAAATCACCAAAATTTAAATGAACGACAAACTCAGTGTTCTGATTGTGTCTGTCCCGAGACCAATAGCGTCAGGAAGGGCATTGAACATAAAACGTATCAATTAGATCAAAAGGGAATATATATGGATAGATGAACTGATATGATTATAACGTGGTTTTCTATGCATTTGGGCTCAGAGGGATGAGATAGCCCAAACTCTCAGCACACAGAGCTCTGATATTCTAGTACCTGCGCCCCTAGAGTGGGGCTGGCTGAATCCGGGCCTGGGCTTTGGGGGGTTACTGTTAAGATAAGGCAGACCTGACTGCAACTCGTGGCCATGGTGTCCGGTAGTGGACCCTGAACGCCTCACTGCAAGTCCCACTTTTGCAGCCTGTTGGCTAAGTCGCTAGTCGGCTAACCTCCCTGAAGACAAGAAGTATAACACGTTGTGAAGGGAGGTTACCGGTTCGAGCTGAAAAAGTGCTCCTTTCCCCCGCGGAGCCCCGGGGGGGGGGGCAACTTTGGTTGGTTTACAAACACAAGAACCACAATGGCGCTGCGCCTTTTTCCTTTGAAAGCAGCAATAGTCGGAGTACGCGCGTGCGTCCCCGAGAAAGCTGCACGAGGAGCAGCGGCGCGCGGACAAGGGAGTCCTGTTGCCCCGTTCTGTGTTCGCGAGAACTTTGCGCCATATTGCGAACAGCGCAACCGTGTTTCCAGGAAAACAAAGTGGCGGCGCTCACCTTAGCGATGGCTTTCTTATATCTCATGACAGCTTGCTGGATGAGAGCGCGCACTTTGATGTTCCCATCCCCGCACGGAACCACCACGCGCGTCCTGCCGAAGCAAACCGTCACTTTCATGCTGTAGAATCCGAGGGAGGGCTTCCCGGCGGCGGAGTCAGGCGAGGAGGAGAAGCGGTACGAGGACTACAGGGAAAGCAGAAAGGAGCATGGGAGGCTTTGTGCTCCGAACTTTCCCCTGATATTCTCTCACGGACGCGGGGACTAAGGCTGCTCCCGCATCTTCCCGCAGGACGACATTGTTGTCTTACGTGTTTTCAGACCACCTGTTTAGCTTCCCTCTGTCTCTCCCTCCTTCCTTCCCTCTCTGGATCCCAATCCTCTATCTCTCTGCGCTCAGCTCACACTCTCCCACTGCTGCGTTCAGGGACAGTCGGGATTTTTAAGATTAATACAGCAACCCAAAATTTTGTACAATTTGGTTAGTAAACTGGAACTTATGCAGTGGTTTTTTATTTTTATAAACAAGTTATAACAATGGCTGATATGGATCTTGATAAACTATTTCAAAATAGTATAAATGGAACATTTACACCAATATTTCAATTCAGTTTCTAACATATTTTCTATACTGAGACTGAATCTGTATTCTTCCCCTACCCCTAAGGCGTCTCCCGTCCCCTACATTTAGTCCTCCAAACAGAGAGTTATGTGGAAAAAGTGTCTCAAAATTGGATGTTACTCCCACCGATGGCGTCATCAATAGTCGCCAGTCAGCTATGTTGGCGTGGAGCTGCTAGTGCTCAGAAATACATTTAAAAAACATCAGTTGTGTTACTTTAGAAAGGTCATGCTAAAACAAAAGGTCATTTCTTCCATTTAAATGTAAACGTCTGTGCATCAGAACACACCAATGTAAAGAAAAGTGCCTCTCCTACACCCTCGCGGCAGAGGGCTCGGCACCCCTTTGCCGCAAGGATTAGCCCTTAAAAATACTATTTTGGACAACCCTACCCTTCCAAATGCCCTCACAATTGGAGGGGTACGGAGAAGTCTGAGAGCTACTGGAAGAATTTTGATTCAATGTTTGATTTGGCCGTCAAACACCAGGTGGTGACAATGCTGCTTTAATGTTGCTAATAATTTTTAAAAGAGTACAAACAGAAGAGGAAGAAATTAAAATCGATGTGAGGTAAAACGATTATTTGTTGTTTTTTTGACACTAATAGACAAAAATAATGCAGTGTGAAACAAAGATGATTTGTGACAGAAAATCCTTTTGGTGGACCACAAGGCCCTGCTGCGCTCCATTCTGATGCATCCACTTCCAGACACATTGACCCGTGTACATGTTCCTCTCTGAGAGAGATGGATGATGGGAGGCAAGGGCAATCTTGCTCCGCCTCAACTGTCCCGCCCACAACTCAGAGGCAAATTTCTGATGAACCAATGCTGCTCTGCAGAAACCCTCCTAGAAAACAACACTTCTTTTTATTTTGGCTAAAAAAAAAAAACATAATCACAATTAGAAGATCTCTGAGAAATAGATTAGAGAAATAGATTAAAATATGATCAGAGAGGTAGTTAAAATGTATATTTTTCCATCAAGTATTTATATAAAAAGACAAACACCAGGTGGTGACAATTGTGTTTAAATATGTTGCTTGCCTTTTTTTAAAGATAGAAATGAAATAAATGGGGGAAAAACAACAACTTTTAAGTCTAATATATTATCTAGCTGATTTGTCAGAGCAAGTTCCAAAAATGTTATTTTCCTTAAATTAATATGATTCTGTTATAATAGTTTTGAGGCAACCAATTGCAGAATATTATTGTCATTGTTTTATTGTTTTTAGTATTTATATAACTATTAAAATAGTTATTTAAAAAAGACTTTGTCCTAATATTTAAATTGTCTGCAAACACATTTCTGATTTTCAAATATATAATAATAATATCTGTTTTCTGATCAAATCATGACCTGAACTAGAAAAAGTTAATTAAGTTTTATGTAATTTTGTTACAATATATTTTACAATCTCCTTTAGAAATGTTAAAATTAGATATGATGAATGTCGACTAATAGACATCTATTGACTCTGAAGAGTTAAAATAATGCTGGGTTAAAATGTAATTTATAATGTAAATGTGTTTAAAGGTAAGAAATGATCTAATACTAATTTTTATTGGAGCTTTAGAATGCCTTGCTTGTTTTTAGTTTTAGTTTTGTTTTCTCTTTAAAGTTATAGATATCATTTCCAGCATGTCATATAGTCCTCCGTGCTCTCACAATAGAGTGAATAATCCCTCTAGTACAGTTTTATGAGCGGATCATGAACGCATCCAAGAGACAGCTTGATTCTTTCAAGCACTCTGCTGCCACGCTGTGGCCAAAGTAGGTACTGGTATTTTAAAACAAATCTTACATCTTTGTCAACATAAATATTCATTGAAACTCACTCCTATAAATGTTTCCAAGTATAGACCTGAACTAGAATAAAACATAAAAACTCAAGAAACACCTTTAGAGCTACGCATATTGTTTGGATTAAAATGTCAAATTAGGATTAAACTGAGATTAGGTATTCAAACAGTTAATTACTTAAAAAGTGATTAAAGTCTTTACAAGCTTGCTAATCCTGCCAACATGTGTTTCTTCATTCAGAAAGTTCTTTTCTCACCTTAGTGTTTAATGCTGCAGTCAGGATAGATGGTGGTCAACACTGTTGCCTCAAAGCAAGAAGGTTTGTGGTTGGAATCCCAGCTGGGTCCTGTATGATGCTTGCTTGTGTGGATATTTTCCAGACACTCCAAATTCCTCCCACAGACCAAATCCAGATTTCACAGCCTAATTGTGGACTAAAACTTGTACCTTTGAAGTATTGGTCTGTAGATGGCCCTGCCATTGATTTATTCTAGGTAAATAATAAATCTACAGTCAAATCAATAAAGTCTGTACATTTATTTTAGCCAAAGAAAGGCTCCAGCAACCCCAGGTGTCTAGAAAAGACAGTTCCAGAGGGAGAGTCTGGACTAAATGTGACAACAGCTGGGAGGTCAAATGAACATGTACTGCAAAAGCAGTCACTCACAGATTCAGCTGGCATGATGGTGAAAAGCCCCTCGCCTTTGGGGAGCACAGTCTAGTAAAAAGAGGAGAGAAAAAAATATTTTCAGAAAGTTCAAAGAGTTTTAAGCACAAATAGATGGAATTAACATTCAGTGGGATTCGCCTGCACACTGATCAAATGAATAGGATTTTCTGGATCCTGCTGGAATAAAGATTTGTCATCATGGGTTATGTTTCTCCTGCCAAGAATTCACTTTTCCTTTTCAAAACTACATTCAAAAAGGTTTTTTTCCTACATCTATGTCCAGAAGAAAGTTGAACCCCTTCTCTGGCATATGACTGGAATTTGGAACATGCTATTTAATCCAGGACCACGCTTAATTTAGCTTCACCTTGAATGGAAAAAACAATTATATGAAGAATTATATATTTCATATAATTAGAAATAAATTCAGGAATGAAGGAATTAAACTCCAACCAGATGTCAGTTTGGTCAAACATTTAATCAGGATTGTCCATTTTTCTTCTACCCTTATTAGAAAAAAAAATACTTGCTGCATGATTGGTCTTCATGTAATTTGATACTTTAGTAGCTTACTATTACCAAGTATGAATAATGAATAATAATGGAATAATGGACTTACATTGTAAGGGCTTTGAGCGTCTGGAAAAGTGCAGATAAATCCAATCCATTATTATTATTATTACCATTATTGTTATTGTTATTATTATTATTATTGACAGGAGAGGTCTACAGACTCCTGAAGGTTCATAATGCTGCCCTTAGAGCTGGAGATGAGGTGGCTTTGAGGTCAGCTAGGGCCAACCTGTCCTGTGGCATCAGGGAAGCTAAGAGACAATACTCCAGAACGATTGCCCATCATATCAGCGACAGCAGAGACACTCAGAGCCTGTGGCAAGGACTTCGGACCATCACACACTACAAACCTCCACCACAGACATGTGACAGCTCCATCTTCCTGCTGAATGATCTGAACTCCTATGCGCGCTTTGAGGCAATGAACAGCACGATGGCCCAGAAAACTCCACCCTCTCCTGGTGTCCAGGTGATGTCACTGTCTTCAGACAGCGTGAGGAGATCCCTCAGTAGGATCAATGCAGGAAAAGCCCCAGGTCCAGACAACATCCCGGTCGGGTGCTGAGAGACTATACGGGGGAACTGGCTGATGTCTTCACAGACATTTTCAACATATTTCTGAGTCAGGCTGTCATGCCCACATGCTTTAAAGTAACAACCATCATTCCTGTCCCAAAAAAGCCATCTCCCTCCTGCTTTAACGACTACCGTCCGGTTGCTCTGACCCCCATCATAATGAAGAGCTTCAAACGGCTGGTCATGCGGCACATCAAGTCTGTCCTGCCCCCCTCCCTGGACCAATTTCGGTTTGCTTATCGGTCCAACCGCTCGACTGATGACGCCATCTCAACTGTGCTTCTCTCTGCACTCACTCACCTGGAGAATAAGGATTCAGGATGCTGTTCATTGACTTCAGTTCAGCTTCAACACCATCATCCCCCCAGCAGCTCACTCACAAACTGGCTCAGCTGGGGCTCAATGCTCCTCTGTGTAACTGGCTGCTGCAACACATCCAGCACCATCACGATGAAGATGGGGGCTCCCCAGGGATGTGTGCCGAGCCCCCTCCTCTTTACCATGCTGACCCACGACTGTGCACCGTCACACAGCTCCAATGTCTACGTTAAGTTTGCTGACGACACCACAGTGGTGGGTCTCATCAGGAGCGGCGATGAGACACTACAGGAGTGAGGTGAGCCACCTGTTTGGTTGGTGCAGAGACCATAATCTCCTCCTGAACGTGGAGAAGACGAAGGAGATGGTTGTGGATTTCAGGAGAGGCCACACTCAGCATGCTCCTTAGACCATCAACAACACAACGGTAGAAAGAGTGAGCAGCACCAAGTTCCTGGGTGTGAACATCACAGACAACCTCTCCTGGTCCGATAACATCGCATCACTGGCTGGAAAATCCCAGCAGCGTCTCCCCTTCCTCCGCAAACTGAAGAAAGCCAAAGCCCCTCCCCCCATCATGCACACTTTCTACAGAAGCGCCGTGCAGAGCATCCTGACCAGCTGCATCACGGTGTGGTATGGTGCCTGCAACGCATCCTGCCGGAATTCCCTCCAACGCACCGTGAGGGCGGCTGAGAGGATCATCGGTGCCCCCCTCCCCTCCCTCCAGGACATCTACAACACCCGTCTCACCCCTCTGCATTGCAGATGACCCCCCATCCATTCCACAGCTCTGTCAGTCTGCTGCCATCCGGGAGCAGACTACGTGGTCTTCAGGCCAGGACCAGCAGACTCAGAGACAGTTTTCTCCTCCAGGCTGTCAGGAAGCTGAACTCTCTCCAGGCCCTGCCCCCCCTCCCCTCTTGTTGCCCCGTTGCCCTCCTGCTCTGGTGATCCCTAACATACACAGGTCACCTACCTCATCAGCACTAACTGCACCTTCCACCAGTCCTCCAGTGCCGTAAAAAAAAACTTAAGTTAAACAAAGAACTTTACTACAGTCACTTTATTTTACTCCTCTCATTTTTACATTGTTATTTTTTATACCATTTATGCCTCTACTTTTTATAGTTTATAGTTGGTTTATTGTGCAATTTGAAGTTGTTTCCCCGTTTAACTCAAGATGAAGAGAGAACAAAATTTTCATTTCTATGTATGTGTCAACATTGTAGATTTTGACAATAAAGTTACTTTGACTTTGACTAATGGTGCTCATTTCCTTTTTTGTCACTGATGTCTGTTTATTGGCATTTAGAACCTTTTCCTTTGTTTGAATCTACCCTTTATGTTTTGTATTATTGTTTATATAGTTTTTTCACACTTGGATTTATAATTAACACAAACACATATCAGTTAAAACACAATTTTCTAGAACACAGACATCTGATCTTTTGTCATTCTTCCAGACGTTTTGCTTTTGGTCATTCTCCATCTCTGTAAAGATTACATCAGCAGGGTTTTGCCTACATGAGTGACTGAATTCGTGTTACTTTTTTGTAAAACAAAAAAAACACATAAACATGAATTCAATTCTTGGCTAAGAATTCAAGTTTTCTAAAGAAAAAAAAGTAAAAATAAAAAACTGCAATTTCACACATGAGTGTTAATCTTCAACCGACTCAGTGGAAGCCCAAATGCCTAAAGGCCTCACAGTGGGGGCCACACAGTGACCCTGCAGGACAACTATTTAGCACCAAATTAGCCTGGGATGAGCACAGTGACATACTGCAATGCCATCTAAGGCCAAAGGCTTCTCCTGCTGATGCTTGGCCACCTGGAGCCTCCAACTGCTGGGCCAGCCAAAGAGGCAGAGGAGCACGAGAGCAAGAAGACACACATCATGAGTGTAATGCAGCCTTACTAACCAGAGAGATACGGAGCTTCACTACAACAACACAATCTGATATCCATCAGAAATGCTATTTAAGCTGTAAAGTTATTTAGAAAGGACAACTTTTATCTAAATATCTTTAATCTACACATTATGTAGTGAAATACAGTGTCAAAAACAAAGACTTCTTGTCATAAATCAAAGCTCCTGCACTTTCAGTTGAGCTTCTCCTCTTTGGTAAAGTGATTTTTTTGGTCACTGTTGGAGATAAGTGGGGTTTGGCAGGACAGGAGCGTGTTCCTTGATAACAGCAGGAGCAGCGTAGCACGCAGGAGGACAGATGGTGACTCTGGGATCAGCTAGAATAAAGGCTGAAACAAGGAATTTAAGCAGTTCATCTGGCTCCAAAGACCCACGTTATGTAGAACTGCAAAGATTTACCAGTGAAAGGACTTGGTGCTCAAAACAAAACTGAAGTAAAACACACGGAAAAGGGTATTTCTATTGACTAATAAAACTAACAACAAACAAAATCTGTGGAATTTCAAAATAAAATAAGAATAAAATAATGTCTTGTGAAACTTTCTAAACCAATGTAATAACTTCTGTTTGTTGTTTTTTTATCATTTTCTATTTCCTTCATTTTCGAAATGATATTTTGTTTGGTTTTATTTGACTCAAAACTTTTTTTTCTTTTAACTGTATTAGGGTGTGTGGTTGCAATTGTGCATTGTTTTAGCTGAAGAAAAACAAATGAAATGAAATGACAAGCATAAATGAAAAAGCACAATAAATATTTAATTTCTTTATAATTTCTAAATACGGCGACATTACCTTTTATCCACTAGATGGGAGTAAAGAGCTTTGCAAATACTGAACCAATGAGCACAACTGCGGAGAAAAATAACAAAACAATTTTGAAAAATTGAGTCAAACCCGGAAAAGCAGGACAGGTAAAAGCAAGAACCAGCTACTGTCTGCTTCATTCCTACTGGCTCTACATTTTATATTTATAATTTTTTTTCCAAATATTTTTCAAAATAATTTAAAACAAAATTCTTCACCTAAAAAGTAAATGTTCAATACTATTATATTTAGAGGAATAAACACAATTCTTAAAATAAATGTTGGTGACCCAAATTAATATTTTTTTTCTTGTTTCAAGTCTCGTTTTTAGCCTTTAGGGATGCAAGTCAATTGCTTCACTTTAGCAAAAGAGTCACGCGAATAATTAAATGTCAATATATCTTTTTTCATTTAACGATTATTTTATTAGTTTCTGTAAATATCTGCATGTTTGTCGGTATAGTAAAAGCTTTATATTAGTTTGAATAATTACTTTATTATATATTATTAAGGTTATTCTAAGAACGTTGGCCGCAAACCCGGAAGTGCGCAGTAGTGAGACCTCTCGCTCCCCTTACACGCTCTTCGACCTTAAACCGACACGTCGGGTGAGATTCTCGGCACAGCATCATCAGCGCTGACGTGGGAGCTACGTGAGCGAAGGCCGTCCAACCCGACTGTCATTAGTGACGAGTCAGACTACGTAAAACTTCGGTAAGTCTGCCACATTTCGGTCAGCGCCCATCGCATGGAGCCGGAGGACGGCCCTCAATCAAACTTTGTTCAGCGGACTGGAACTTAGGCCGAAGAGTTTCCCGGCCAAAATGGAGACAGAAATGTTCCCAGTTGGTTCAGCAGTTCCTACACAGCTCCGTCAATTGTCTGCTATGTGGGAAGACGACGGCAACGAATTCTCCCTTTCAAAATAAAAACAACTATTGGTTTCCGTGTGACGTTAAAGCTGGTGCAACGGATTTCCAGGAACACATCACTCTACTTTCGAAATGAAATACAATGAAATGACACCAAAGTGTCTTCGAAATGTCAAAAGTTCCGTTTTTAATGTACGAGGAGGCGTCGCGCTTTTCTTTTCTTTTACAAGTTTTAAACATTTAAAGTAAAAGACCCTTAAATGTATGTTTTTTGTTTTTAAAACTCCACAACATTTAAGAATAAGGTGACAGTTTTAAATACAGAAACAGTATTAAACTTTTTTTAGAATGATTTTTCATTGAAATTGAATTTATTTAAATTAATATTTTCACAAAAAAAGTGTAGTTGCTGGTGTGACGCTTTAAAATTCAAAAGTCAATACTTGAGTGCCTTAGCAAAAAGTAGTGTAAGTGTACCACAAGTATACTTGAAGTTTACTTTTAATATACTTTACTATTATATTTACTACTATACTGCACGACACTTACATGCTCTAAAGTAGACTCGCTATTCTCCTACTCAAGTATACATAATTTATGGAAGCAATTCTGTAGCATAATTCAAAATAAAAGGCTAAACCAGAAATGTTTTTTCCATTTCTAAATGAAGCTGCATTTTCTGACTCAATATTAAAATTAAAAATCAATCCTTCAAAATACTTTTTCATTTTCTTCTTCAACACCGCTTATTCTGTCACTTAATTAATATGATAATCAAAATGGTATTTGACATTTCATTTTTCAATAGTTCTCTGGTAAATGTGTAGCAGAATTCATTTAGAAATGTCAAATTTGACGGAATGGATTAACAGAAATGCTTTTTCATTTTCTAAATGTAACTGCATCAAATGACTCAAAATTAAAATGAAAAATCAATACTTCAAAATGCTTTTTCCAGTGAGGAAAGTCTGGGTTTTTGAGCAAAGGGATGGTACCTTCCAGGAAATAAAGACCAGGGGCCTCATTTATAAAACTTTGCGTAGGATTTGCGTTAGAAGTGGCATACGGATGAAACATAGGACGTGCGTACGCACAGAAATATTCGGATTTATAAAACCGTGCGCACGCACATCCTATGGATTTTTCCCTTAATAAATCACAATCAATTCTAAATGCAGCGCAGCTTTTGCGGCTTCATGACACGCCCATAGTTGCCCATAAATAGTCCGTGAAACGCCCACAAATGAATATTCATGGCTTGCGAAATCATGGCAAACACAGAGAGGAAATCAAAAAAACGTAACTTCATTCAATGTGAAGTAGAAGTTATTGTTGGCGAGGTGGAAAAGAGGAGAAAAGTGTTGTTTGGAGGGCACAGTGTGGGCATTACTAATGCCAAAAAGGCACTTGAGCGGCAAACGGTGGACGCTGTAAATGCTGTAGCCTCACAACCTCGGACCGTGGCCGAAATAAAAAAGAATTGGTCGGTCATCAAAGTTGAGGCATAAAAAACGTCTAGCGCTCCAGCGCTCCATCGGATGCGTCGACGGCTCTGATTGGCTCTGTCTGTATCCACGTGGTCAGCGTGACGGATTCCCTAGAGACCAAATGGCTGACCCACGCTAAACTTTCACAAACAAATCTGAAGAGTTTGCGATCAAATTTGTGTTAAAATAATGGCGGGCATCGTCATTATTGAGCGTGGTCACGACCTCAGTTGTGAGAAGACGATAAAAAACAAATTAAAGTGGTCTCGGCTGGAAGAAATTGACAAATATGGCGATGTCTTTCCATCGTACATTTGCAAGACAAATGTTGGAAATGAGTACAATTTGTATTCAGAATTTCACTCTCAGCGGTTTTAATCCAATTAGTTATGGTGGAATTTATGCAGAGATTAAAACATGCTAATGCAAAGAGGCAATTGCATTTTCATGTTAACATCCACCCTGCGAATAGTGTCGCATTATTCAATTCAAATAAGCATTTCCAGAGGGGAGGCGGGGCGATGACGTCACTGCTTTCTCCGTGTGTCCGGCTGCTAACAGACACATGCTAGGAGCAGTGTAGCTTTGTGTTAGCGGCAGAGGAGGAGGCTTTGTGATGGTTGTGAACTTCTGATTATTTTACACAGCTTCTCAGGATTACGTAGCAGCATTTCCGCCTTCTGCAGAAGCACCACGGTTCGTCGAAACCCACCCGACCAGCTTTTTTTTTTTCGGACCGGCAGCTTCCTTCGCATAGCGGAGCGCTTAGCCCCGCGATCCGAAGCTCCCGATCGCCGAAGCAGGCGGAAGTCCTGCCAGCTGCAAGCTTCGGTCCGTAACAGAATGGTCCGCTTTATGCCATTGTGAAAACAGACCAAACGGAAGGTTTGGGACTCCATCTGGAATAAATTTTTTTTTTTTTTTTAAACTTGTCCTGTCCAACAGCTGGGCAGACAGATGAGAGCTGAGGGCCTCTTGTGTTGGACATATTTTACTTTAACAACAGGGGTTATTAATCTTCAGACAAACCAGAGGTATGTCTGAATAAACCCCTTTTGTAATTGAGGCCAAACTTTATTAATTTCAACCATGTTTGAAAATTTTGGGTGTTGGACCTGACGGAAAAGGAAAGAAGGGAAGAAAAAGGGAGGGATGTTAGAGAGAGAGGGGGGTAGGAGAGTGATAATGGGAGGGGAGGGGGGATAAGACCATGAAGCAGCATAAAGCAACAAGTTTACTGGTTGTTAATCATTACGGTAAGGTTCAAATGAAGTACAAAAAGGGCGGGGCCTGTCCACACACACACTCAAATGTTATCAACACACCTGTTAGCTGCAAAAATGTCCACATGTCGACATGTACACAAAACAGATAGTGTTCACACGCATACTTATGCCTTAAAACCAACTAGCGTGAAATATCTGGAACAAATTTAATGGAACTGATCCGGAACAAAGGATTTTTCCATTTTGAATACACCCAAAATTATTTTCAGGGTTGTGAAGATAATGAAACACAATGGACTTCTTGTTTTGATTTGATTCTTAGTAAAAAGAAAACCAAATTAAGAACCACCAAGTAGCTTACCTGATTTAATCACATGCAGTTTGAAACAGTCTTTGCCTTGAGGTGTGGGAACACAGTCACCCATTCCGCGTGGTGACTAGCACACATTAATGAGAGGCAGAGGGGCCCGTTGCGTGATATGAAGCTGGGCACACAGGCAGCTTCCCCACAAATTTTGACCAAAATCTGGACCTGTAGCAGTTGCGTTAAAACCATACACTGCAAAAGCCAATGGACAAATTGAGGAGTGACGTCACCCAGAGAAAATTTCGTACCACCAGCTCTCGCAAAATGATGCCAAATCCCTCATCATTGCTTCCTGATACCAGCACCGCCATGTTGAAGCCAGTCGACAGTGATAGGTCTGAGTCGCTCTGAGTCATCATATCTATGGCAACTACTGTTGCCAAACAGGCGTGGGCTTATTTTGAGTCCCCACCTCTTTCCCCGCTTCTACCTCTTGAACGCTGCATTTCCATTGACTAAAAAATTGTGCAAATTGGATTTCCAATAAAAATTCATCATATGGAAACATGTCAATTTTGAAAAAACTTGCATTTATCGGGAAAAAAATTGCGCTTGGAGGAGGTGGTTTTTGAGGCATATCGGAATGGAGATAATTCACAAAACTGCAATGGAAACCCTTTTTTCTCTAATTAAATGAGTCACGTGACCAACAACTCTGCACAGGTAGACTGTTCCCTTTTCTTTTTTGTTTTAGTCATAATTGCGACCTGTGCGTCTTTTTAGGTAAGCATGGATACATCGGTTTCGTCTCAGCTGGACAGCAGTTTGCAGGACTCTGAGACAGGTGGAGAGGAGAACCTCGGTGATTCAAATGCATCTCCTTCAGCTTCCACACAGGTGAAGATTTGTTTTTTTGATTCTGAATATTTTGGTTGAGTAGAAACCGTTTAAATGACTAAGCTGGAACATCTAATTACACTTTAATCCAAATAACTGCTTTTGTCAACTTCAGTAACACCAGTAGTCAAGCCTCAGATCATCACATTACCACCACCGTGTTTAAATAATGAGCGCATTTGTCCAAAAGTTTTGGAAATATTCCATGTTTCTGTCAAATAGGACCACATATTTGTGTTATTTTTGCTCATTTCCTTGGATTCCACCATGGATCAATTTTAGACCTGACTTGCAAGAAATGTTTTTATTTTTTTGCGTTTTTTCTTTTTGTATATAAGGATAGGGTTGTGCCGATGGATGCTGTACCATCGTCTATCGTGATGGGTGGCTGACCTCACGATGGAGAGACACCATCGGGATGTCACACCCCGCCAAGCTGCAAGTCGACACCATAAGCTGCGGTTCCATGGGCAAAATATCTTGATCGGATCAATTGTCGGATTAGAATCCCACCGTGTACATGGGCCCAGAAAAAAATGTTTTCAGAATATAAAAATCGATCACATGGGGTCACACTTTCGGTCGGAATAAATCATTTGCACGTGCGCAGTAGGGTTTGAAATACCGGAAGAGGATATGAGCCGAGCGGCTATATACATAGATATGTCAGCTCGGTAATATACTAGATGATCTTCTAAACGTGTTTATTATTATTATTGTTACGGTTATTATGAAGCGTCTGTTCGCTCATCATTTTATTTTTAATCTGTGTGGTCAGTGCTTTTTCTGTTGAAGAACGGAGCCGGAAAGAAGCCAGGATTAGCATGCTAACACGGGCTAACAACATTAGCCTTTGATGAACATAAAATCCATGCGGGAAATTCTGCAATCTGCATCCTGGCTGCACGTAAATATGTGGGATTAACATCTGCCTTTCTTTTGTCGGGACACACTGGAAACACTAATCCACATGATTGATGAACGGTTTCTAAGGACTGAGCGGCATTTCTGAACAGCTCACACACCGCCCCAACGCCGCTGTGTGTGTGCTGGCGGTCTGAGCTCTGCCGGACACACTTATAGACCCGGTTCTCCTGAGTTCTGTAGCTCGTTCACCTAGAGCTGCGGGACGGATCGTACTCCTAAGTCTCCCACACATATCGCACACGTAACAAACATCCTCCCTTCCCCTCAAACACAAAGCTGTAAGTCCGCGCTCCACCGGTGGAGGTGAGGATGTGAAAAAAGACCCCCCCCATAGTACAAAGGTGCAGATATGTGCATAATGAAGAACAACTTTGAAAACCCTGGAAATGCAAAGAGACACGATTATGAAGCACAGTTTAAACTGCAAGCTATCAGGAATAGAGCAGCTGCAGTTCGGTTAAATGCGATCTTCACAGATTGGGACTTCCAGCCTCAATAACTCTTCTGATAAACGTTCGAATGTGTCAGCAAGTATCTCAATCCTTTTCTATTAACACAGAGAGTGACTACAAATGCATTTTAAAAGAAAAAAGATCATTTTTTTGCCTTTTAATCAGAATTGTTCGCTCCAAGCTGTGAATGCAGACATGCAGCGAGCCGGCTACAATGAAAAGCTGTCCATTCTCCGCTCTTTTTACTTGGACGCAGCGCCGGGCAAGTTTGGAGTGTAGGACTGATCTTTGGAGCCGCACAGCAATGGGATTGACTCTGACAATGACGAAAGGGAAGCTGGCGTGTTTGATAGAAATGTAGCCCAGCTGTTTCAGATCCAGAAGATGAGGACTTTGATGGATGACTGTAAAAATAAAAAATAAATCACAAACTCAATTTTGCGCTCGCTGCCTTTAAAATTATTATTAAATAGCATGCATGTTTTACCGGGTATTTGTTAATGTTAAATACAGAAAAACACCCACACTGAAACGTGAGCTGTTGAATGGGAAATAATATGGCTTTTAAGTGTGTGTGTGTGTGTGTGTGTGTGTGTGTGTGTGTGTGTGTGTGTGTGTGTGTGTGTGTGTGTGTGTGTGTGTGTGTGTGTGTGTGTGTGTGTGTGTGTGTGTGTGTGTGTGTGTGTGTGTGTGTGTGTGTGTGTGTGTGTGTGTGTGTGTGTGTGTGTGTGTGTGTGTGTGTGTGTGTGTGTGTGTGTGTGTGTGTGTGTGGGTGTGGGTGTGGGTGTGTGTGCGTGTGCGTGTGTCTTTGACTGTCACAGTTAAAAATTTCAGCTCTGCCACACTGCTCCCTGTCTTGCTTCATCCTCTCTCCTTGCCCACAGTGTATTGATGGACAGATTTTTTCGTCATCTTAGTGTCGGATTTTCACCTTTGATGTAATATTTGTCTTTCCAGCAGATCTGGTATAATTGTTACAGCTAAAAATAATAACTTATTCAAATCAGTGCTTGTATCCCACCTTTTCAACTTCTTCCTTTTTACACTCTTCCTCCACACCCCCCTCCCCTCACATTTTCCCCTCTCCCTCCCCACACACTAAATGTAACAAATAAATAAAACTAATACAACAAAAAGGGGTTTATACAAAGTTACACTCTAGTTTCTCGGTTATATAACCTTCTTTTTGTGATAGTAAAACCTGTCCAAAATTGCAGCCAATCAGATCAACCAGAAACACATTAAGACCGCTCCGTACATTTTGGCGAAAATGGAAGACTTTTTATGTTCGCCTTTATGGTTGTGGAAAGTATGGTATATAGAAAATATGATATAAAGGTAGAGAGATGCATGCAGCAAAGAGCCGCCTGTTTGCCCCCTGCTCTGAAAATGAAAGTCCCCGCCCCGGCTGCCTTGTCGGATAAGACATGTGCAATTTCGCAATCCAATCAGATTAACCAGAAAGGTTACTGCCCTGCGACAAACATACCCTGAATACCGCTTCCAAGTGACAAAAAACACACCCTAAAAGGCCCGTACACACCGGGGACGAATATTCGCCAGCCGTTATTCGCCAGCGTTTTTGTGTTCACACCCAGGCGATTTTTGCTGACGAGCCGAGCGAACATGCAATTTCATTCACAGACATTAGATGGCGCTTAATGTAAACCAGAAATACCCTGTAATAATACAAGGTGGCGCCACAACTTTACGCTTTCTTAAAGTCAAGCCACTCGAAGAAGAGAACAAGTATTTACGCGCTTGTCAGAATCAAACAAAGAAAACATGAATATTTTCAAGCACCAGTAGCTACAGCTCCAGCGATGAAGAAATTATTGTTCTGTTGAATGATGAAAGACGCCGGAAAAGACACCGATTTTGGGTACATCCCATAGTGACGAGAAGAGAAGAACATGGGGAGTTTTATTGACTGGTACAAGAGATGAAAATGTATCAAGAGCGTTTGCTGGGATATTTTAGAATGTCCGTCAGTGAGTGGATCTTCTTCGTATTATTTCTACGCGGCAGTGTAGAAGCTATTAGCCGTATATCTTCTTCGTTGTGATCGGCGTGTGTGCTCAGAAAGGCAGTTTCAGGCTTGAGCCGACCAAGTTTTACTGTAACTTCAGAAGCTCCACAGACACGCGGTGCAAAAGCGCCATTCTCATTGGTTGTATAGTTTTGATTTACGTCAAAACCAAAAACGAACCTCGGTATGCTTAAAAATGACGCTTACGTGGCGTTGCCGGGTGCACACTCACATTGGTGCCTTTGTTTAGTCACCACGGTGGCGTTAAACGCCGCCGGTCATCGCACGCCGTAAATTGGCCTCCGGTGTGTGTACGGGCTTTAACACTGGTGAGAAGAAAGAGGAATTGGCCGCGTGGGATCAATGCTCAGTTAAGATTGCATGCAGTTATAATTGGCGGTCGCCGTTAGAATTACGCTCGCGCTGGTTGTAAGGTTCACTCACTTACTTCCTGAATACACCCGCTCAGTTGGCTTTACGCCTTTTCACTTTATGGCAGCCATGAAACGCCATACAAACCATACTGACACATGAGGGATGGGAAACAAGCTAATCGAACATTTTAACTAATTAATCTATGACTGCAAAGCAGGAAAACGTCAAGCAACATTCAAATAATATCAAAGTAGTCTTCAAAATGAATCCAAATCATTTTTAAAGAAGCAAAAGTAAAAAAGTCCATGTGGAGAGTTAGCAATCCCTGCAGTTTCCTCTAATTGAATGTCTCACCCTTTCTGCATTAATATTGATGATCCTGAGATGCAGTTCAGAAACAAACAAAAGTGGAATAAACTTTCTTTCACTTAACAAAAATAATCAAATGGGGACCCTTCATTATAATGTACCTTAAGTAAACAAAGTATAATGGAATGTTTAATTTAAAGAGTACTTCAAGAAATACTCACACCTATGTGGTGGTCTAAGGTTCATCCAAGTGAGTCCCCAGGTTCATAATCAGCTCAAGAATACACAGTCCTCGGTCACATGCTTAGAAAGCTTTGCTTTCAAAGAGATCCAGCAGCTGAGGAAAGGCAGTTTTCCCAAGCTGTGAGGACGGGAATCTAAGAGGAGAAGCCTGTGTGAAGAGCGGGAGTTGTATCCACTGTTAGCAGGAGACAGGACACTGCAGTATAATCCAGAATGGCCTTATAGATGTGAAATAGCCAGTGTCTTTGTCATCTGAGGTTGGGTGAAGGCCATGAAAGCAGAGGGTACAGTTCACAGTGATTGGTCCTACAGATGGAATTAGTGATGAAAAGAACACTGTGATAAACTGAGTTCAGTTGGTGGAGAGCTGAAGAGGCAGCATTTATGTACAGAATGTCTCCATAATCCAGAACTGGGAGGAAGGTGATCTGAACAATTATTTTTCTTACAGCAGTGTTCAAACAGGGTTTGTTTCTGTAATAAAAGCCCAGCAGAGCCTTCAGCTTTTTAAGCAGATGATCAATGTGAGATGAAAAGGACAGTTGATCATCAATCCACAACCCCAGATATTTATAAGAAGAGACTTTTTCAATTACCACTTCTTCCAGAATTTGAATACCAGCCTGTAATACATTTTGTTAACAGGCTTTGGAGAATGTCAGCATTGCTTTTAGATAGTATATTTCTGATCTTAGCTATACTGCACAGGTGAAAAAATGCAGTTTACAATCCTGTGACACGTGAACCTGAAATGATAAATCCTGGTCAAATAAAACCCCAAGGTTTCTAACTTTGGAATTGGAGGCTATATTTATGCCATCCAGGGAGACTATCTGATCAGACAGAGTATCTCTCAGGTTTTTAGGACCTAGTATAATGACCTCAGTTTTTTCTGGGTTTAGGAGGAGGGAATTAATTGTCATCCAGGTCTCTGATGCAGACATTCAGTTTATCAATATGGTCATTCTAGTCATTTAATGGTAAATGGTAAATAGCGTATACTTCTATAGCTGCGCTTTTTCTACCTACAAGGCCCAAAGCGCTTTACAGTCACGGAGCCATTCACCCAGTCACACACGCATTATTCACATCGCGCAGGTGGCGTTCGCTGCCAAACACTGGCGCCAACCTACCACCAGAGGCAAGGTGGGGTTCAGTGTCTTGCCCAAGATCACATCCACTCATGGGCGTGCAAGGCGGGAATCGAACCTGCAATATTACAAACTACCACCCTACCGCTGCTCGACAGCCGCCCCTTAATGGATAAATACAACTGTGTATTATCTGCATGAACAGTGAAAAATGGCGTTTCCTGATTATGTTTCTTAAGGGCAGGATGGGTCCTAGAACTGAGCCCACAATGGAAAAATGTAAAGCCTTGGTCAAATTAATTTGGATCGCTAGTAACTAGTTCGTCTGATAGTCAAACCTCAGATCCAGGAATAACAGTGCGGTTTCCGTCCTGGTCGTGAACAGTGGAGCAGCTTTACAACCTCTTTAGAGTGCTGGAGGGTTCATGGGAGTTCGCTCATCCAGTCCATATGTGTTTTGTGGATTTGGAGAAGGCGTTCAACGCATCCCCCGTGGTGTCCTGTGGAGGCTCCTGGGAGAATCGGGAGCCTATTGAGGGCTGTTCGGTCAATGACCGAGCAGAAGCTTGGCCCATATAGCCAGCAGTAAGTTGGACCTATTTCTTTGTGCATGTTGGACCTGTTAGCCAAGCCCTCTATAACCGGTTCTGTTTATAGTCCATATGGACAGAATTCCTAGGTGCAGCCAGGGCCCGGATGGGGTCTGGTTTTGGGACCCCAGGATTTTTTCTCTGCTTTTTGCAGATTATGTTGTCCTGTTGATTTCATCGAAATAGACTTCCAGCAGCATGTATTGGGGCAGTTTGCATCTGAGTGTGAAGCTGCTCAGATGAGGGTCAGCACCGCTAAGTCTGAGGCCATGGTTTTTGACTGGAGAACGGTAGTTTGCTCTCTCTTGGTGGGTGAAGTGCTCTTGCTCCAGGTGGAGGAATTTAAATATATTGGGGTCTTGTTCACAAGTGGGGGAAGATCAAAGTGTGAGATCAACAGGCAGATTCGTGCAGCTGTACCGGTCCATTGTGGTGAAGAGAGAGCTGAGTCAGAAAGCGAAGCTCTCAATTTACCGGTCGATCTTCATCCAGTAATGAAAGAATGAGGTCTAGAATACAAGCGGCCTAAATGTGCTTCCTCCGTAGGGTGGCTTGCTGCTCTCTTAGACATTGGGTGTGAAGCTTGGTCACCACCCAGGAGAGCTTAGTAGAGCCGCTGCTCCCCACTCGGAGAGGAACTGGCTGAGGTTGCTCGTGCATCTAGTCTGATAATCAGATACCTCCCTGGGGACGTGTTCCAGGCATGTCCCACTGCCCAGAGGCCATGGGGAAGTCCCATGACACGCTGGAGAGACTACGTCTCTCGGCTGGCCCTGGAACGCCTCAGGCTCCCAGAGGAGCTGGAGGAAGTGACCAGGGGAGAGGGAAGTCTGGGCATCTTTACTTAGACTGCTGCTCCAACCTGTCCCGGATGAGCAGAAGAAGATGGATGATGTAACCCAACCTGCTTGGGTTTAGAGATTGACATGGTTAGAGTACAGCAATATTTATCCCAACATACATACTCCAGCACTCTTACCAACTCTATCAGCTCTATATATATTGTAGCCTTGTATAGCAGCATCACTATCAGTAATAGACTTTTTCAACCATGTTATTGACAAACCATTGTCAGATTAGTTTTTAGAACCCGTAGCTTAATTACATTCAATTTTGGCAGCAAACCCTGACATGAAAGTGAAGAAAATTGAAGTTCAGATTCACAAGCAAAAATCAGGCCTAATGTCTTGGCGGGGGCCTGGATTGAGTTACACATTACCAGAAAGGAAAAGTAGAAGAAATGTGACACATTTCATCCTATGAGTATGCTTGTTAAATGCAGGGTTCTAGCCTCTTGAAAAAAATGTTTTATCCCATCCTGAGAGCCACAACATTGGATTATTCCTTTGTGACTCTCTCACAAAGACCATAGAATTTAGGGTGTTATTCATCTTGAAAGTGGTGTTGTAAAATAATTGTGGAGTTATTGGTTGTAAAAAATTGGCAGGCTTATAATTCAGAGATTTCTGCAAAGGTCCAACAAGAGACAACCAGAGATAACAGGATCAGACAGAACACTTTTGCTGTGACACTCGAAAACTCAAAAGGTGAGATTGGCTGATTGTCATAGGGCAAAAATCATAGATTAGGAAAACAGTATTTACAGGATCTCTCCAGTGGAGTGGAGGAAGGCGTAAGGGGGCGGTTAATGGCCGACCTAAGTGTGCGTTATTACTTTTAACACACGCCGTGGAAGCCTGAACCGTCTGACGCAAAGCGGTGGACGGTTGCTTCCGCGGTTATCAGGTTTTAATCCACACCCAGCAGCCAATCAGAATAGAGTATTCAACTGGACCATGGTATTATCTTAGGTATGTTACGTGGGGGCTGATACAGCAGCCTATTGGATTCAAACACCCCAAGTCTTGGATTCTTGAATGGGCTGCACAGTGGCGTAGCGGTTAACCCTCTGACCTCACAGCGAGAGGGCCTTGTTTCAGATCCTGTTTGGGTTCTTTCTGTGTGGAGTTTACATGTTCTCCCTGTGAATGCGTGGGTTTTCTCTGCCACTTTGGCTTTTTCCCACAGTCCAAAAACATGCTTTGTGGATTAATTGTGTGTGTGTGGTCTTTGCAACAGACTGGCAACCTGTTCAGGGGCCTCATTTCTAAAACTTTGCGTAGGATTTGCGCCAGAAGCATGCATTTGATGAAACGACGTGCAAGTATCGCGCACAGAAATATTTGATTTATAAAACCGCAGCGCACGCGCATTATCCTACGTGATCTTCCCCTTAATAAATCACAACCGACGGACGCAGCGCAGCTTTTGCGTTTCATGACACTGATGAAGTTGCCCATAAATAGTCCGTGAAACGCCCACAAATGAATATTCATGGCTTGCGAAATCATGGCAAACACAGAGAGGAAATCAAAAAAGTGTAACTACTCTCAATGTGAAGTAGAAGTTATCGTTGGCGAGGTGGAAAGAGGTGAAAATGTTGTTTGAGGCACAGTGTGGGCATTACTAATGCCAAAAGGCACGTGGAGCGGTAAACGGTGGCAGACGCCAAATGCTGTAGCCTCACAACCTCGGACCAGCCACGGTCCGAGGTTGTGAGGCTACAGCGCTCCATCGGGGCTTGACCGAGCAATCAGATTTCATGCACCGGTGACACGCGTGGTTCCTCCGAAAAGCCTCTTCGTAACGCCGGGCCCAAAAGCCCGCAGAGTTCAACAGGATCGGCTCGAGGAAGTCCTCGAAATCCAGCTCATAAGCCACTGCCCTCGCTTGCCAGCAAGTCTTTCTGCTGTCTAAAGATGCGCTCAATTCGAATTCTTCCATTTGCCACATCTTCTAAGAGCACAAGATCAGCTATTGTGCTGCCACACGCATTGTGATGGGGGCATTTATTTTCCATCTACAAGCCACAGATGTCGGTAATAACCACGTGGAAATGGGAAATTGTTCACAAGAATGTAATTTCCTTTTGCTTTCTGAATGGTTGAGATACTTCATACATTGTTTTATCAAAATAAACAAACTAAAGGCATATGCATGAATACCATAATTCCATAGCTTATGAAGAAATGCTTACCATGAAAACAACTTTCCAGTGGACAATTAATACATCTGTCCGTCTGTCCGCACGCCCGCACCTCTATCTGCCACGCCATTCGGACACATTAACGAGAATATCAGTTTTGTACATTATTTTGTTCTCTTAACTATATTATTTATGAGGATGAATTGCACAATATGCCAATATTGTAGAACATATTTCACTTTTCTTTATGCAAACATGAGTTCATTTTAATTTCTGTTGTAATTTCCGTTTGATCTTTTTTTTTGTTTCACTGCTGATCGATCAAACTGGTGTTGGTGTAGCTGTTAATTGTAAGACGGCTTTGTGAAGTCTTCATGTTTCTGGAGAGGCAGGATTGTCATTTTCACTTTCACGTGTTTCTTCCATCTGCTGACGGTGTCGCCGCTTCTCATTTCAACCGTTTTTGTGCGTACGCCTGGGTCAGAGCGTGAAGGGACCGCACATTTTCCGCCAAGCTTGCTTTTCATAAATCTCAACTGCGTAGAGAGTGGCGACGCTTCTTTGCAGCGTGACGCAACCTTTGTGAAATGAGGCCCCAGGTCGCCCAACGCAGCTAGATAAATTCCAGCATTCGCGGACCGAAAGGGATTTAGTGGGTCTGAAGATGGGTGGATATTATGTAATTTTTTTAGACCAAACCATAACATGTTGTTTGAGCAATGAAATGTTTTCACACAGAGGTGTGGTGACTTTTGCTTTGCTATGATTTTCAACCCCACCAACTTGATAAAATTAATCAGAAATGGAGCAACATTTTTTCACAGCATCACTCTATTTTTTGCTCCTTCTGCTGTACAAAGTTCTTCTGCCCATTTTCCTATGGTTTCCTCTGCATGAGTGTTGATTTTTGTCTGCAGGTTTCCTTGGAAACAGAGTCTTCTGTGACTGTAGTTCAGCTGCCTGATGGTCAGACTCTGCCGATCCAAAGAGTCATCCAGGCTCCTCAGACCTCCAAGTATCCGCGCCCCAAGTCCAGAATGTTCAGGTGGGAACAAATAGAGGCCTGAGTTTATGTATTAATTGCATTCCATTAATTTGGGGATAACATCCAAGTTAGAAATGATTTCTTAAAACAAAAGGATCACAAGTCTCTATTTAGAAAGAGTGAAGCCATGCTTCAACTCTAGACAAATCTTAGTCTTTGGATTTAATTCCGCTCAGCCCAAAAACAAAACATTCCTGTTATCCTAAACCACAACATTCAAGACAAAATGTAGTCAATGCCTTACTGGAAGTGTTTTTGCAATATCTGCAGAATTTCCTCGCTTGCTTCAGGCTGCTGTATGCAGAAATCTTTTCACTGTCTGAAGACACTGAATAAACATTTCTGATGAATAGTCAGACACATTCGAGTATTGCACAGTGCCACTATCTCACGCCATTTTTGAATTCAGAGTGGGGTTATAAATATATCTGTTCTTATGGAGGGACATCACCCATCCTGTTAAGAGTAGTAATAAATCAGCCACGGATATTTATTTTTTACTCTCTAGAAGATGTACGCTTGTTTCATTCAAGTAGCACAATGAATTGCTTCGAGGAAGAGAGCCGACAGAAAGATAGACAGATAAAACAAGATGAAACAACATCAACACAGAAAGATAAAGAAACTTGAGACAACAGGAAAAGAAGCAAACCTGCTACCTTTTCCCTTTTCAGGATCTAGAGCACATATGTCAAACTCAAGGCCCCGGGCCAAATGGGGCCAAGGGAGAGCATAAAAGTTTTTAATTTCTTAAATATATATGTATTTTTAGTTGATTACATATTATTTATGTGTAGTTGCTGTTGTATTTACTCAATATTTGCAGGTCTGTGTGTGTGCAGAGAAATTGTTGTCATCAAACCATCAGTTGGATGCAAGGCTGTGTGCAGCCTTTTATATAAAATGTTAATACATGCTCTTTCTAGTCTGGGTTTTATGTTATTTTTATTTATTCATTTGGACAGTTTGAACTTTCATTAATGGAGTTATGTGGCTTTTAATAAGCGGACAAAATTTAAAAGAATTTATGCTAAAGTATGTTTTCTATGCAACTGTAATTGTCACTTTAAAAGTTATGATAAATAAATAATGAGTTATTTCACATTGAGTAGTTACAATTATTTTTCATTACATTTAGTTACATGTAGAAATTATATTTGACACTTTGAGGACTGACACTATGCTGATGTGGCCCTCAGTGAAAACGAGTTTGACATATGGCGTTTCATCTCTGCCATAAAGTGAAAGGGCGCAAAGACAACTGAGCAGGTGTATTCAGGAACTGAGTAGAACTCACAACCGCCAAGCAGGCTAATTTTAACAGAGCGACCCCCACTTTGCTAACCGCACGCTTGCAACCCTGGAATGCAAAGAGACACACTTATGAAGCACAGTTTAAACTGCAAGCTATCAGCTACGTGGAGGAACATGGGAATAGAGAAGCTGCAGTTCGGTTAAGTTAAATCTTCACAGATTCTGACTTCTTCAATAATTTTTTCTGATAAACGCTCAAATGATAAACGCCTGGGGTTGTGAATCCAGACATGGCAGCGAGCCGGCTGCCAAGGGACCGTCAACAAAGTGTAAGCTTGTAAAACACCATTCTGAAAAATCAATAAACTTTAAAAAGTGAATACATGTCTATATTTATATGAGCTGGTAATGAGAGAATCATAAAGCAGAGCAGATGATTACTGACTGAAGCTGAGACACTTAGATTTTTGAATTTTATCAGCAGAACAAATAAAAGCAAATAAAGTAAATATTAAGAAAACACAGTTTTTAACATTAACAATTCATTGTGTGCATAATTTTCTATTATTGCTGATGATGATTTAGTTAAACCAACAAACAATCTGAAGAGCTTGATTTGGGAGCTGAAAGAGTCAGCTCCTTTAGTGAAAGCTGCCAGAAGAAACTGTTCTCTATTAGATGAGCCAGAATTCCTATCACTAAACGAGCAGAGGCTTTGCTTGCATTACTTCTGTGGTCACATTCCTTTAGAAACAGGGGGAACCAATTTTAAGTCACCAATTCATTTTAAAGTCAAGACGTTGATTTAAAAACCTAACATTTTTTCATAAAATGGATTGCAGATGTTGATGAGAAACACAGGTTTTTTTGTGCTTTCTTTTGTCTTACTAACCTTCAGCTAACCAACGGGGTTTTAACAGTAGCTCTGCCCTAACCTGTCCATTCTATTTCTCTATGGACCAACGAACAACCGGGGCTCAAAAATGGTACAATTTGTGAGAGACAGCAAAGTGATGCAAACAGTTCAATCTACTTCAGGCTTACTGGACTCATCGCCTTGCAAGTCTTGTGCCAGACTCATAGCCGTGAGCTTTGACCGCGAAGTCACTCTCGCCGGGCCAACGCTACAATGTAATTTTATGCACAAATTGAGCCAGAGCACCTTTGACATGATGGATAGATTTTGTCCTTACAATATTATCACATAGTTCTCAGTAGTGAGCTGCTGTTAAAAATATGAGCAGATATGTGGCAGGAAAATGTTGAAGCACAAAATTTGCAAACCCTGAACCCTGCGCACTGTGCATGGTAAGAAACCCATGCGCTATGTGTGCGTCCTCTGTCAGCATCCTACAGGCGTCCTAAGGAGCCAGTACTCGCACCGTATTGACTAGAGTGCAGCGTGAGGGCACAACAGGATCATCTGTATGCGCAACTTTTATTATCCTTATGAACACTTACAATACACTTACCACACAAACAACATGATATTTCATCGTGGCTGCATGAGCTCAAGGCAACTGCAAGACACACCTTGCTTCCCTTAATATGCAGTCATACTCCTTCTCACAACCCTCTACAGGCCTGAGAAGCTAAAAACTTGCAGAACTAATGCTGGTCAACCCCATATGGGTGCATGGGACTAAGGCTTGAGCCATATAATAATGACACATGTTTAATACATACTTGTAAAGATGTGCTGTAAATTAGCCCAAAGAACCTTCTCTCAGAACATGACGGTGGTGGTGCTGCTTTATTTATCTCTGCTTAGCTGTATATGTGTCGTAATGTCATTCTCAGATCAACAATGGATTAAATGACATATTTGTGTGGTGAGTCTCAGCCAAAGGAAGAAGAGCTTAATAACTATTTTCATTTGCAATTGCTTTACATTTTTAGTGAACACACAGGTATCCAAGCAGGCAGTTTAGTTTAAATAAAAATAATATATTCATTCATTAATTATTTTTTGGGATGAATGATATATATATATATATATATATATATATATATATATATATATATATATATATATATATATATATATATATATATATATATATATATATATATATATATATATATGAATTTATGTTTACAATGTTTGATGCTACGCTACACCAGAAATGATGCACGCTCACACTGGATGAGCAGGAAGGGGCTTTGTGTTTCTTTTTCTGCTGTTTATCGACATGTCTGCCACTCACAGTTGGAAGAGGTTTGGTGTGAAATGTCAAAACAGTACAAATTTCGTGAATGTTGCTCCAGGCTTTTTCTTTTACAGCTTTATTTCGATATATTAAATACTTTAAACCACAAATCCACAATTATTGATTTCTCCTCCATGATCATTTCAAACGATAATTGCCTGAATTCAAAGGAACAGCATCCATCTTCATTACTAAATTCCACTACATGATTGGTCAAGCCTGGTTTAACAAACTATTACTATATTAAAGTGACCACTTCAACGGACGTTACTGAGTGCACTGTTAATGTAGCTTAATAAAAAGACCATTATAGCATTGTCAAACATGGCGAAAGATGTGAAAGATGGTTAAATAAACTCTGATTTCAAAAGTTGTTGTCAGAGAAACATTAAGGAAGTAATTGAATCGGTTAGTTCAAAAGGGGCCCAAGTCCAAGAGGTTTGTTTTTCCAGAAATGATTTTAATTGCATAGCTTAAAGTTTAGGTTAATTGCGATTAAAACTTCACCCAGATTTTAGCAGCAGTTCATAGCTTACAAATGCTATGATATGAAGCACCTCACTCTTATCATTTCAGAGGACTAGCAAACCAAAGTCTCTGGACTTGGGCCCTTCTTGAAGTAAACAGGGCGCTGCCATATTGGATAACTAGTGCTGCCATCTATGGGATAAAGCTAAACCCATGCAAGAGAGGCCCAAGGCCAGGAATTTAGCACTTAACCCTTGTGCTATCTTAGATGACCCCCCCCTCACATTGACGTGTTCTCCCTACCATGACAAAGGTGGATAAAGCGTGAAAGATTTCATGTAATCCATGGACACCAGTGAAGATCACAAATCATTGAAGAAAAAAGGTTCAGAGCACTGTCTAGTGCAGGGGTCAAACTCATTTTCACTGAGGGCCACATCAGCATAGTGGTTGTCCTCAAAGGGCCAGATATAACTTATACATGTAATCAAATAATGAAAATAAACACATCTACTCCTTAATGTTAAATAACTCCATATTTAATTATTATGAAGGATAATTCCAGTTGCATAGTAAACATATGTTTGCTTTTACTTTAGTACATAAATCCTTTTACATTTGATTCTGTCAGGTTAGGCTTATTCTGCAATGTATAGTTGACCAATCCCATTATTTCAAGTCAAATTCTCTGGTTATGAATAAATACACAGCAATATTTATTTTATTTAAGAGATTAAAAACTTGTATGCTCCGCTGGCCACATAAAATGACATGGCAGGGCCACATTTGGCCCCCGGGCCTTGAGTTTGACACATGTGGTCTAGTGGGTCTAGATGACCCAACTCCCAATGTTAAAGTGCCTAGGATAGCACAAGGGTTACTGCATTTTAAATGTCAAGCATTGTCAATACATTACAATGGACTTGGACTTTTTTGCACATAATCAGACAGCTTTTCCCATGAAGACCATAGAACATAGAATATCTCTATTTTGAAAAATTGTGGACTTGGGCCCGCTTTTGAGCTAACCGATTCAATTGTATTTCAAATAGTGTTTGCTTAGGTTTGGATGTTGTTTCTTTTTTATATGAATGATTAAAAACAAAAACAAAATGCATTTGTACACTTTAACCTTCAATGATTTAAATGTGTCAAAGAAGCTGAAGAAAAACTTTCATCAGATGTGACAGATGATCCAAAATCCTTCTTGTGTTTTTTATGTTAACTCCTTGATGCAAAGTGGGTGATTCAATATTATGATGAGTCATGGTTGAAAGAGGGATTGCTTGGGGACTTTAAAGATGGTTGCAACATTAAAAAAGTGTCTTCAAATTCTCTTGAGACATGTTTTGAGCTGATTTCAATGCTGAAATTTGTCTCTGTGTCTTTTACCACTCATATAAATTTTAAGCACAACATAAAAAAGAGATTGAAAGACATTGACATAAAATGTAAACATCGGAGAATTACTCACACATTCTTCTGCAGATCACTCCTGAGATAAAATTGGAGGGGGAACAGCCTGTTGCAGACACGCAGAAGAGACGGGAGATTCTCTCCAGGCTGCCCCTGCATCGGTGGAGAATACGTCAGCAGAAATCCATGATGACGCCTGACCATGTTTATCTGTCTGATCCCTTTCTGTTCTTTTCTCAATAGAAAATTCCTAAATGAGCTCTCCTCAGATTCCCCAGCAGTTGATAAAATCGAAGAAGAAACGACAGAGGATGAGGTGCAGGCCTCCAGCAACCCCCCCATTTCTCTGCCAAACTCCATCTACCAGAGCAGCTCAGGCCCATACAGTTCAGTGCAAACACAGATGCACTTCCTACTGCAGAGTTTGTAGTCTGCCATTTTATAATCCCAAGTGTTTAATGTTTAGATGCTTTCATTGTAAATATGTAAAGTCCCACTCTGATCATCTTTTGTTCTATTGTAAAAACATTCCAAGTGGTCTTTTATTTATGATTATGCCGTTTTTTAGCCAAAATCAAAAAACCTGTGTGCACTAGGAGATCATTATAAATTTGCCTCTAAGGTGCTTTTCCGCAGTAACATCTAAAATGATTTGAGAGTTAAAGCGTTAAAGATTTTTCCTGCTGCTAAAATCCCCAGGAAACTTAGATTATGTTTCATTGTGTTTTTTCCATTTCCAGGTTTTACATTAACATGGAGGTATCAAATGTTGCACTTCCTCAAATGGCCACTGGAAGCGTGGTTGTACTGTAGGCTTTCGTCACCGCCATATTAAAAAGTCCGACGGACTCCAAACCAACTTAACGCAGACTAATCTTGGTCCGGTCTAGACTGAACCCAAGTCAATGTTCTCATCTCAAAGCTTATTTTGGCCTTTTAAAATCTCATGAGTGACGTCAGGTTATCCATCTAGTGTTTACATGTCTGTGGTTTAATCTGAACTTGTTTTCTACACAGTTGCTGTCACTCAGGACAGAGTAGACACCGACCAGCGCTGCAGTAGAAGCCCTTCACGGGGTCCAGACTCTGACTGTTGCCAACTCTCCCACCCCTCAGCCTACAGCCACCTTCCTGCAAGCTGGAGAATCTCCACAGCACTTCTACATCCACGGGGGGCAGGTGCTCATCCAAGGTGAGTGTACTTGAGTAAATGTGATCAGGCATAAAGCATATCTTGATGGGCATTGGTTCAGTTTTTAACGTCACATTTGGGAAATAAAAACAAATTCAGTGAAATGAGAAATTTGGATTAAAAACATTAGCAAATGTGCTTGAGGACCATCATCCAAGTTGATGTGAGCCAACAGCACAACTTGGAGGAAAAATCACTCATTTTTTCAGTTTTTTAGTTTCATAATGATGTGTAGTTGGAGATCACTTTTTGTAGCGCTGGTCGTTGTCATTATTCCTTCAGAAAAAGATCTTTTTTTCTTTTCTTGCTAATCTTAGTTGTTTGTCACTGCAGATCATTTAAACCAGGGTGCTTATTACATCGCTGTGTGGGTATCGCAGGCCATCAAAATAAATGAACCTTTTTTTTTCAATTGCGATAATCGCAAAGACCTGCATCCAATAATGTCAGGGAGACACTGTAAACATGAGATGAACATTTATTTATTTGAATAACATTTATTTATCTTTATTTAACTAAGAGATTGCTATTATTGTAAATAAGAACATGTTTCTTTATAGCTTGTCGGTTAAATAAAAGTTAAATTAATTCATTAAGTCTAGAAACACAAAGCTGTCAAACACGAGAAGAACTGGACTGTGAACAGAAACTCTGAAAAGGCACAGAGGGCAAAGACAATTCAAAGAGATTAAACTGAGAATTGAGCTCTAATAGGCTCCGTGCACGTAAGTAAGGAGTTCTATCACGCTTCTGAGGTGAGGTCGACCATTTCCCGCTATGACTTTCTATAGCAGCCACAACGGCAGATTTTGATTATGAAGATGGTAGACACCCGCTTACAAGGTTCCTAGTAATCGACGCGGAACGACATCTACAGGATTGCTTCCACCAGCGCGTGGTTTACATGGGCAAATATCGCGGTCGTAAAATACCTAAAAGGAAATGTGTCCCGCTGTAAACAAACCTTGCCGGTCATTATTACTTCGCCATGCAGCAGCTCCTCGCACATACGCAGGCGCATCTTCCAAACGTTGCTTATTACCTTATGAATATTATGAAGTGCCTGTTCGCCATCATTTATATTTAATCCTTGGGGTCAGTGCTTTTTTTGTGGAAGAAGAACAGAACTGAAGAACAACCCAGTGTTAGGAGAGGCTAACAACACGGGCTAACAACATCAGCCTTTATTTGTCGGGGCACAATTAGAAACACAATTCCATGTGTCGTGATTTTTGAACAGTTTCTAAGGACTGAGCGTGCATTTCTGCTCTGAAAGCTCATTACACACACTGTGTGCTCTGCTTCGTCTCCTTCGAGTCCGCAGCCGCTAACCCAGAGCGGGCGTCGCTCGCAGTCCGACTCTCACACATAACAAACGCACACGCAACAAAGCACCTCCCTCAAACACATTAATAAATCCAGCTGCTCTGCTCAGTCGAGGTTCACTGGTCCACTGGCTCCGAGCCCGAACGAGCTCGGATGTCGGGTCCAGACGCCAGTGAGCACGCATCCCCCCGCATCGGGGTGAAAGAGAGGGGAGACCCAGAGGAGCGAGAGCGGAGGGGCTTAAGCAGGGAACCGCAGCAGGTCGGTCCCGCATGAGCTCACAAGCTTTCTTTCAGCGAACAATCGCCTATGCATGACGTGAATCCAGAGCAGCAGCTTATTAATAACGCATCGGGTATACCCAGCTATCTCGATCGGAAAGAAATTTTTATCCGAACAAGTCTGACCGGGGCAAAGTATTCCGAATGGCGTGTTTACATGACGTATTTTCTTTCCGCGATTGCTGCAACACGGGAACACCCACTGCCTTGCTTCGGGGTGAAGTCCTCCGCCACCACTCATCCATATCTCGCTCTCACCGACACATCTTACTGGAAAGCTAAGAAAGCTTATATTAGCATTGTTGCATTTTGACACCAAGACACGGGTATACACAACAAATGTTGTGATGTCTTGTCACGCTGAAACACTAAACGCCTGTCTTTACCTCCAACCGCTCCTATTTACTCAAAACTAGCAACTCAACAAAACTCCCCAATAACAATAACACGACCAACAGGAAGTTGTCGGCCTCACACTCGAAACACGGAAGTTAACCGGAAGTTCTGTCGTGCACGTAGTCTATTATTCATGTTTGAACACATGAGCCATAAAAAGGTATTAACATTTCTACCAAAGTGTTAAAAAGTGGTTTACTGTTACTTTACTGTTAACTGTTATGATGTAAAAAGCAATTAATAATGTACATGCATCGCAGACTCGTATGGAAGAGCAATGGATTAAACCCTTACAGAATTTAATGAGTGCTGCTATAGACAAAACTAAGTTGTGGAGACATCAGAGTTGGTATACAAGTCAGCCTCTTTAGAGGACTAAGTTTGACATCACAGATCTGTCATCCCTGTTTGTAAAAGCCATTGACTCATTGATTCTACCAGTTTAGGTCTGGGTTTGAGACAAGTAGTTGAAACATGGCGTATTGCAGTGGAAAAAGAAGACTTTGCTCTCACAGCAAGAAGACCCCTGGTTCAAGTCCTGGCTGGGGGGCCTGAACCAGAACAATAATGGGGGACCTTTCTGTGTGGAGTTTCATGTTCTCCCCGTGCATGTGTGGGTCTTCTCCGGGGTCTCCGGCTTCCTCCAATAACGCCCAAAACATACTTCATAGGTTGATTGGTAACTCTAAATTGTCCCTAGGTGTGAGTGTGAGTGAGTAATGGGTGTGAGGTGTGACCCTCCAACAGACTGGGACTCCGTCCAGGTGTCCCCAGGGTCTGGCCCACAAGTGGCGGGATAGGCTCCAGCAGCCCTGACTCCCAAAGGGAACAAACGCTTAGAAGATAAATTAATGAAAAATAAAAATAAAAAAGTTATTATAATTATAACTAAGTTAAGGACTGATGTTGATTACTTAAAAGGTCCCATTGGTCATTCAACACACACACACACAGCAGAATTGTAATCATGCAGCTCAACAGTTTGTATGGCTGCCACTTCTGGGACACATATTCTCTTTGTTTGTTGAGCGTCTCTACAGTTGCGTCACTGAAGCTAAAAATACAAGCCCTCCACTACCACCCCCTCCCTTCAGCTCCTTCTGTCCCTCCCAGCATACATTGTGCTTCTGCCTGATCTACAGCGGGGGGAGTGGGAGGAACTCTAATCCAGGGTGTTTCACTGACTTCAGCGGTGCGAGTGATGTCACGGTGATGTCAATGCCTGTAATTGTAATCGGGCTGCAAAGTTGACGAGTGGCCATCAGATACAGAGAGAGCTGAGAGAAAAGAGGAGAACGATAAGAGGAGATTCAACTCAGAGAGGAGAATAAAGACAGAGGAGGGGGTTTTCTGCGCCTGGGTCTGCTCTACGGTGCTGGATTGGAAACAAGAGATGGCTGTTACTGGGATGAAACTGAGTCAGTAAAGTTTCATGCGCGTTTTAAATTGTATTTTGCTTTCTTTCTTTGATTTTTGTGTCATAGATCGCTTTTTTATTATAAATATATATATATATATATTATATATATATAAGTCTAATATACATGTATGTGTGTATGCGTGTTGTATATGGATTCATAATGTAAAAGAGCTAATAGCAAATCTAACACTTTTTCTTTTCTGTTTTTTTTTTAATGTTTTCTTTTTAATTCCTATGATGAGAAATTTTATCTAACAAGTAGAAAAAGAGAAATCAAACCTTGCAAGTCAACAAGTCAACAAGCCTTTGGTTTAGTACAAGCAGGCTGCTGCTCCTGCCTTGATCGTCTTCGTTGCTTTGCAAACACAACTCACTAAACTGCTAAAGTGGTTGCCAGTTATGACGGACGGACGGACAGGCAGGTAAGTGAGTGAGGGAGGGGGAAGTAAAGGGCGGGTGTGGGGAGGAGTGGAGAGAGATAGTTGCGGTTTGACGTCACAGCGTTTCTGAACACGAGCAGGGAAGAGAATGCACAGCGTAAGAGAAGACGCACACTGACGTCAGCGTTGCGTCGAGTCACCGCGTTATCACAACAAGAGCAGACTGCAGTGTGTGTGTGTGTGTGTGTGTGTGTGTGTGTGTGTGTGTGTGTGTGTGTGTGTGTGTGTGTGTGTGTGTGTGTGTGTGTGTGTGTGCATGTGCGCACATGTGCGCGTGCGTGCGTGTGTGCGCGTGCGTGCGTGTGTGTGCTTGCATGTGTGCGTGCGTGTGTGTGTGTGTAAAGACTGAAACTACTCAAGAAGAGGAAACAACAGTGGTGGGAGAAAAGCTGATGGTTTGGTTAAAGATGGTCTTAGTGATGGCTTAACTCCAAAGCCTTACTCAGAGACCACCTTTAGCCACAACCACTGGACAGTGGAACATGCAGCCATTCAGTAGTCATGGAAATGATGTAGCCATTTACATGGAAGCAGGAAATGTGAAGTCCAACTGTTGATATCATTTTATTTAAAAAAGAGCCCAAAAACAGGAAAGAACACTAATTTTAAGAATAAAATCACAAGAAAGTAGTTAATCTGTCCATGCTGCAAGCCGTTTTCACTTAACAAGAAATCTGGTAATAAGAGATCAAAATCCAGGAAGTTCCTCGCAAGCATTCATAAAAGGAACAATTAGCTAGAAATCCTAACTGTTAGATAGAATTACTTAAAATTGGATTTTTCAAACAAAACAATATGCATATTTTTTGCTTGTTATGAGCAAATGGTTTGTATTTATGATGACGATGACAAAAAATGAGTGTTAAAAGCTGAAAAGATTCATTTTAGAACAAAATGTGAACAACATAAAATTCTAATCTTAGTACAGTTGGCTGATATTAATAAATCCTCATAAAATCTAAAACTAGCATTTATTCTGTGAACATAAATATACATTTCTGTTTCCAAAATATTAAACAATGAATGCCAGTCTAACTTGTCAACATGTATTGAACTTTAAAATAACATCCTTCAATTTGAACCAACAATGACTGTGCAATTAGAGTTTTTTGAGTCTTAGGTTTTTCTATTGTCAAGTGTCTGGAGCAAAAGGAGATTGACTCATTTTAAAGATAATTTTTCTTATTTCTAGATGATCCTAGCTCTTAATGAGACAAAAAAAATCTCCACTGTTCTGAATTAGAGTTAAGCTTGGAATGGCGCAATACAAGGAGAGTTAAAACACCACAAAACATGGTGAAATATATTGAATGTCTAAAAAAAGGTTTGAAATCTTTGCTTGGATGAAATAGTTTGTAGTTTCTTACTGCAAAATGTAAATCATAAATCACAAATATGAGCCAAATGATTGAGAAACAGCAGAAGTCTGAGCTGAAACTGAAGGATTTGGAGAATTGGTTGCTATGGTTCCACTAGCAACAGCATAAGTCACTTATTTCTGTTTATAATAAAACCATTTGACAACAGGAGTGGATGGATGGAGCCATTTGGTTGTCTAGTTTAAAGAAATCTCAATTAAAAGTCTGTCAGCTGACAAAGTGAGGTACTCTGAGCTTTTCACATTTTAAATGAGATCAAAAGAACTATATGAGAACACCTTGGTGAATAAATTGCTCTTCTGAGGCAGGAGGGAGAGTGGGTGAGGGCTGTTTGCTAAAAACTCTAAATACCACATTTGTGGTCAAATAAAGGGGTTCATGTGTTCCCGTTTTTCCATCTTTACCCCCAGCTGCTACAGGAGACATCCCCGCCTATCAGCTGCGGTCGCCTAACTCCAGCCTGGCTCAGAGCATTGTGCTGGCCGAGTCTCCGAGCAACATGCAGAGCCCTTCGTCGCAGCACGCCGAGGAAATAACCCGCAAGAGGGAGGTCCGGCTGATGAAAAACAGGTAAGGGATCCTCAAGCATCCTAGTGAACCTGCTGGTGTGAGGAAAGAAGCTAAAACGCACTGTTCTCCTCTTTCCGCTTCAGGGAAGCAGCTCGTGAATGTCGCAGGAAAAAGAAGGAGTACGTCAAGTGTCTGGAAAACCGCGTGGCAGTTCTGGAAAACCAAAACAAGACCCTGATTGAGGAGCTCAAAGCCCTGAAAGACATTTACTGCCACAAAGCTGAGTAGCAGCTGCTGCTGGTGGCCACAGACTAAAGACACTTTAAGACAAACAAAGAAAAAAGACTAAGAAGAAAAAACCTGCTTTTGTTTCTCTGCTCACTCAGGCCTGCTGTAGTGGGGAATTCAGACAGCTGGAGCTTGCCACTTTTGCTCTCGTTCTCTGTACACGTGAAGAGTGCCGTATGCTGTGCTTGCTGCTGTGCACGTTAGGGGGGGTTAAAAGGAGAGGAACAGGAAGTAGGGACGCAGGTGCTTCCTGAAAAAGCCTCACTTGTAGACAGAGAAAAGGAAATATTGGGAAAGGGTCAGCTGATCAGCAGTTGGAGGAGGTGCAAGCTAAGCTACAGTTGATCCATCACCAGCTGCAAACCTCCACCTGTCTTCACCTGTTCCAGTGACATTTGGGATCCCTGCGTCTGAGTTTGGTCACAGCATTCCTTTCATGTGAAAGCACAACTATGAAAAAGGATCAATACTTAAACACAGACAGCAAAATGATCTTCTAAAGTTAAAAGGTTTTGTTTGATGAGGAAATGAAAATAAAAATTACTAGAAAAAGTTTTAGAAATATTAGAAAACTGAATACTCCAGGCCAGTAATAAAACTGATTTTTATGACTCATAAAATACATTTATTTATGACGAGCACATCTTTGCTCTACAATAAAATAAGTGAATGTTATCAAAAATGTTTATACATGATTTACTTCCAAAAAACATATTTATATTTACTAAAGAAATTGTTATATTTGAAAAACTTGATCATGAAAGAATGACTTTAATTTATATCAAAACTGTAAATTTAAACATGCTCTTATGTGATGAACCCCCCCCCCCCCTTCAGTTTGATTGTGGAGGAAATGTCTTACTTTTGAAAATATCTGCTTCGACTTAATGGATCCATATGGACATGCTCTGTTTAAAGGGTGATGCCAGTTTCTTAACTTTATTTCAAAGACATTTTTGTTTTTAATACATCATTTCTGCTGACCTTTTTTCTTTGTTTCTGATGAATTTGTTCCAGTGGTTATGCTTTAATAAATATTACCCCTCTTATTTTTTTCATTATGTGAAAATTGACTTAGGCTCCCAAAGTCCCAGTAAAATATGCAAGAACTGTAGCTCATTACAGTGTAAATCCATATTTCTCTAATTTAGGCTAACAACATGATGAGGTTTGTGTTTAAAGAGCAAACCTCGTTCTGTTTTACTGTATTTTGTGATGAAAAAAAACTTTCTATAATAAATCTGTTCATTATAAATATATTTTCTGCATTTAAATGTTACTTCTAAAAAAACCTCATTTGTTTTCATCTCAGTGGACTTTCTTCTATTTTCTTTATTCAAAAAAAGTTTTACATTTTCACTGAAGTCATCAAGAATTTTGTGTTAGTTGCTGCAAAGTATTAGGATATAAGATTACAGTTTATTATCAACTCCACCCATAAACGCATTTTAGAAGATATTTTTCATCTGTCTATTTTTGCAACCAGAAACAAAACTAAGGCTCTGTTAGGCATCTTGAACTTTAAAGGCAGACTTTCTTTAATGGTATCAAAGTCTCACTGATCCTCTTTGGATCTATTTTGTTTTTGTTCCCTGTGTTCTTTTAATTTTGAAAATGCTACAATTTCATGATGACTGAAGTTTAGTTAAAATCAACAAGCCTGTGTTGTTTTCTAGGACATAGTTTCTGCAGAGTGGGAGGAGTTCATTGGATGTTTGACTCTGTGTAATGGGACGAACCATTGGCATAGAGCAACCCCGCCCCCTCTTTCCTTCCCCGTTGTCAAGAGAGCAAGGAGCTTGTGGCCCACCAAGTGTATTTTTGATATCACAAATAAGCACTTCTTCATATGGCATATGGTCTGTTCCTGATTTGCAATAATTTGAATAAAGAAATATTCAGAAAAACAAATCTAAACTTCATTTTCTTAATATATTTCCTCCATCATCAGGAAAAATGCCACAAGAACATGTTAAAAACTCAATTTTCATTGGTGGGTTTTTAACTTTTGTTGAAAATCTCTGGTTGGCTTCTGAAAACTTACTTTGAACAAAATTGCTTGAGATAATTTTCCTCCCAAAATATGAACATGTTACTAAGATGCAAAGGACACATTTTATTTGAATTGATTTGATTTATTGATTTGACTTATTTCACATCACTTTTATCAAAACAGACATTTTGATTGGATGTCATTTCCACGTTGTTTACAAGTACATGACACAGTTCCTCCTGTTAATGCGATGCCAAACAGTGGCTGGCACCCTTGTGTTTGCAGCTATTCTACAAACCGCTCATTTAGTTTATTCAGTTGAAGAATTCAAATGAATAAAACCTCTTTTCCATATTAAAGAGACAATTTTAAGGTCCATGAAGTGACTCGCAGCTTACGAAGGATACAGGGATGTACTGTATGTCTTTCCGTCTTTCTAGGAGTTGTGGAAATTTTCAGGGTGATGAGACGTTACAACCCACATCAGAGGAGATTTATCAAATGTCTTTGTTTTGAAGTCTAACCTCACACCAATTTGATTTTACTGTCAGCAATCTCCCATCACTAGTTCAAAAGTCTGCTGGGTTCTTTGTGGAGTTTGCATGTTCTTCTTGTGCATGTGTAGGTTTTCTCCAGGCGCTCTGGTTTCCTTCCATAGTCTTAAAACAAGCTCCATAGGTTGATTGGTATTTCTAAATTGCCCCTAAATCTGAATGTATGAGTGTGAGTGTGTGGCCCTGCAATGGACTGGTGACTTGTTCAGGCTGGACCCTACCTACATTTAACAATAGGTGGGATAGGCTCCAGCAATTATGTGATACCGAATGGGATTAAACACCCTCTGCAATGTATCCCTTGTGCTATCCTATTACCCCCTTCCATTGAGGTGTTCTTCCTACCATGAAAAAGGTGGATAAAGGTGGAAAGATTTCATGTAATCCATGGACACCAGTGAAAATCACAAATCATTGAAGAAAAAAGGTTCAGAGCACTGTCTAGTGGGTCTAGATGACCCCACTCCCAATGTTAAAGTGCCTAGGATAGCACAAGGGTTACATGGAGTTTTTAGGATCTTCTTGTAGCATTTTTGTAATGATGGAGGACACATGTAAAGAAAAGTTTGATTAAAACTGAGTTTCTGAGTATTTCTTTATTCAAATTGTTGTGAATTAGAAGCAGAAGAAAAAAGGTTGTTCAAAAAAGATTGTAATAATATGTACAAACTACAATTGACAGGCCACAATCTCCCTGCTCCTCTCCATTCTGATACATCGACTTGTAGACGAATAGATCCATGCATGTCTTTGTTTTCCTTGTCTGAGCTGGGATCTGGCTCAAAGCTGTATAGCTCCGATATTGCTCACCATTTTTGTTGCACCACTTATGTTAGCTTGGGCTTGTGAGGGGCTGTAAGCTAGCAGGAGCGAGTCTTAACAAAGGGACAATGGGGAAATATGCAGAGGCTTACTCTGCGCCTAATTTGATTTGATTTGATTTGAATTTATTTCTTGTGACTTGTGGTGGCCAGATTTATGGTGGCTGCAAGACTTATTCTAAGGAATTGGAAAAGTCCCCACAGGTCTCAACATAAGGACTGATTAAACTCATGACAGAGACCGCTTCACCTAATAGCTTAACTGTTAATACAAATAATGTCCAGGTTAAAACAGGCCATGTGTGGAGTCGTTGTATGTCATTGATTACATCACACAACCAGGCTGTCACTGCATAATCTGACAAGTGTGATGTAAGTATAATTTTTTTTTCTGTCTGGGTTTTTTGTTGTTGTATTGATTTGATACTTTTGTGATTTGTGTTCACTGGTTATTGTGAACACAATAGTAAATAAAAACTTTAATAACTGCACGCCTAAAAAAGAAGTTCCAGTCACATAGCATAAATGTTCTATTTCACTGCGCTGGCTTCTTTAAAACAAACTTTAGCTTCATCATCTGGATAAGAACAAGCAGTAAGGAGAACTTTCTCTGAACTTATGCTTTATTTAACACATCGTGACGATCAGCATATATATCGCATTCCTTGGCCGCTCCTTTGTTGGGGCTCGTTGTCACGCGGCACCACGGAAAAAATTGGCCGCTTTTTGTGAAAAAAAGTGATCCAAACCGAAAAAATTACAAGAATGAATTACTAAAAAACATGTTGAATATTTATTTCTTTTGTAAATGATCATGGTATAAGTGGGTAATGGCCTTTGAAGTGTGCATTATCAGAAATTTTACCATGGTCCTGATGAATACTCGATTCTGATTGGCTGCTGGGTGTGCATTAAAAAGTGATATACCACAGGTGAAAAAGGAAGTTCCGGTCACCTAGCTTAAATGTTTTGTATCACTGCGCCGGTTTCTTTAACCCTTGTGCTACCCCAAGCCCTTTAACTTTGGGAGTGGGGTCATCTAGACCCACTAGACAGAGCTCTGAACCTTTTTTCTTCAATGATTTGTGATCTTCACTGGTGTCCATGGATTACATGAAATCTTTCCACCTTTATCCACCTTTGTCATGGTAGGGAGAACACCTCAATGGAAGGGTGGGGTCATCTAAGATAACACAAGGGTTAAATAACCTTTTGCTTCATCATCTTGACAAAAACAAGCGGTAAGAGGTGAACTTTCTCTCTGAACTGATGCTTTATTCAACCGATCAGAAAGATCAGCATATCGCTTTATATCGCCGAATCTTGACTGCAGCGGTGGTGCGGCGCAACGCAGATGTAACAAATAGTCCGCTTTTGAGAGAAAAGCGATCCAAATTGGAAAAAAAACAAGAATTAAAGACTAAAAACTTAATATTTATTCCTTTTGTAAGTGACCATGACATAAGCGGGTTAATGGCCTTTAAAGTATGCAGTAACAGCATTGAAGCACTTTGCGGAAGCAACCTCCGCTTTGCGACAGATTGTTCAGGCTTCCACGTTGTGCTTTAATTTCTGATAATGCATACTTCGTTGGCCGTTAACCCTTACATATTAGCTTCCTAGACTGCAAAAAAAGTGTAATGTGGTTTCCATGGCAAGAGTTGGAATTCTATCAGCGACCCTGAAGAGGAAATAAAAAGCAAACCTTTGAAAAGCTCTGAACACTGAAACAGCCTATTTATTTGTGGCTCCTTTAAAAGTCAAAGAATTGGAAAGAAATAATTTAAAAACATTTAATTTAATTTAAAAAATAAGTTAATTGGAGGATAACAAAAAAAGAAAAAAAACTTTTTATTGTATAAGTAAGTGTGTGTCAGATTAATTAATGACAAAAGTTCCCGCTTCAGTGTGAGAAACGCGTAAGCAAACCTTCCATTTGCCTTGCAGGGTCTTTTCTTTTCCTGCTAAAAACAAAGTGAAGCTCCAGTTTTTTTTCCTTTTATTTTTTGACTCTGCTTTTTAAAGATCCTCTTGGCCTTTGCTCCAGAGCGATTGCAATGGAAATTTCCACTTTGGTTTTGGGCTGCTTACAAATGAACTGAAAGCCATTACCATGACAACATATACAAGGCTTCTGTTGTCAGTGAGGGAGGACCTCTGCTGGTCATTCCACCGTAGTACAGTTAAGAATGTAAAGAAAAGTCATAATTTTTGTGATATCTTTGACCTCTTTGTGTTGAAGAGTTTTTTATTGCCTTGAAAAGGTATTTTTTTTTTGTATATTTAGCTGTCTGTTTTGAAGATGGACGATTTACGTTTGAACACAGAGAGTAGGTTCACATTCTGATCTTTGAGCTGTTGTATGAGCGAAATGAAACTTTACTAAAAGAGATCTCATTCAAAACTCTGAGATAAAAGTGTTAAATGTTAAATATTAATAAGACAATAAAAATGTATTGCAAAATGTCAAAGGCCTTGTTTACTAAAAGGCAAAGAGTTCAGTGTGACATACTGTAACTGGAAAGAGGAGATAAGGTGTCAAAGCGTAACATAAAATGACGTTTTCTGGAGAAGAGTGTGCACATATACACGCTCTGGATGTATGTGAATTTTCTGTCCTCAGCACTGCTTTGTGTTAGCGAGTGGCCAGCAGTGGTAGCTTCTGCGTCACATCTACAAGCTTTATCCAAGCTTTTTATTTCGTCTGCTCCAGATTCACAACATTTTGATAATGAAACACACAGAAATGCAATTGTAAGCTTTAGGCTTAATTATCTTTATGTCCTCCATCATCAGAAAAATACCAGAAGAACATGTTAAAAACACCAAAAACACAATTTTAATTAGAGTGGGTCTTTAAGCTCTGAGGAGGATCAACACCCGCAAGGCAACCGGTCCGGACAACATTCCTGGACGAGCCCTCAGAGCATGTGCTAACGAGCTGACAGACGTTCTCACCTCCATATTCAACCTGTCCCTCAGCCAGAGTCTCCTCATGCCTCAAGACCACAACCATTGTCCCCCTCCCCAAGAAAACCCTCCCACCTGCCTGAATGACTACAGACCAGTAGCACTCACTCCAATCATTATGAAGTGCTTTGAGAGAGTGATGCTGACCCACATTCAAAGCAGCATCCCAGACACACTAGACCCCCCCCTGCAGTACGCATACCGGCCCAACAGGTCCACCTTAGATGTCATCACCGCAGCACTGCACACCTCCCTCTCACACCTGGAGAATAAAGACTCCTACGTTAGGATGCTCTTTATCGACTACAGTTCTGCATTCAACACGGTCGTTCCCCACAAACTCGCCCACAAACTGTTCTCCCTTGGAATACACCCCATCATCTGTGACTGGCTCCTGGACTTTCTGACTGGCAGGCCTCAGTCTGTCAGAATAGGGAACAGGACTTCAGCCAGCATCATCACGAACATTGGCACACCACAGGACTGTGTTCTCACCCCCATCCTCCACACCCTGTTCACCCACGACTGTGTGGCCTCTCATAAGGACAACATCATCCTGAAGTTCGCTGATGACACCGCTGTGATAGGACGCATCACTGGCGGGGACGAAGCAGCCTACAGGAGGGAGGTGGCCAGTCTGGTGACATGGTGTGAGGACAACAACCTCACCCTCAACACAGACAAGACGAAGGAGATGATAGTGGACATGAGGAAGGAGAGGAGGAACCCTCATCAGCCGCTTCTTATCCAGGGTCTGGAAGTGGAGAGGGTGAGCAGCTTCAAATATCTGGGGTCCACCTCAGCCAGGACCTCACCTGGACACTCAACACCTCACAGCTGGTGAAGAAAGCTCATCAGCGGCTGTACTTTCTGAGGAGGCTGAGGAGGTTCGGCATGTCCCCAAAGATCCTCAGTAACTTCTACAGCTGCATGGTTGAGTCCATTCTGACCAGCTGCATCACAGTGTGGTATGGCAGCTCTACCGCCATGGACCGCTAACGCCTGCAGAGAGTAGTGAAGACTGCGTCCAAGATCACCAGGACTCCTCTGCCCTCGCTGCAGAGCATCTACAAACGCAGGGTCTGCAGGAGAGCTGCCTCCATCATCAAGGACCCCACCCACCCGCAACGAGGACTGTTCACTCTCCTCCCCTCAGGACGGAGGTACAGGAGTGTGAAGTGCAGGACCACCAGACTCAAAAACTCTTTCTTTCCCTCTGCCATCAGACTCCTTAACAGCTGACAGGACTCTGAAACAACAACTGCACCTTTGCACATCCCCACTGTCCGCTACTGTTATTGTCACTTTTGCACTTTAGTATTGCCACCCGACATCTTGTGTTTTGTGTGTATGTTGTGTGTGAAATTTTTTCTTCTTCTTCAGTTTCCTCTCCTTTTGGCATTCGGAGCAGGCAGCAAGGAAAGAATCTCATTGTACAGGGAAACCCGTTTCTTTACTGTGCATATGATAATAAACCTCTTTGAATCTCTTGAATCGTGAATCTTAAGGCCAGTCTGAGGCCCATCGAAAACAAAAGCTAGTAGGTGTAAAAGAGTTTTGGGAAGTTAAAATAAGTAAATTTGCAAGAAAATTAAACAAGAAGAAAAACCTTCTTAGCTGGAAAACTACAGGATATGTAGCGCTTCCAGCCTTGGTCTAACATCCAAACAAAGCTTGATTTGATTTATTGCTTGAAAAGGAGCCGGAAGAAGCGAGTTTATATAATCCCACCCCTACAGAGTTATTTCTTTTTATAGTTTTACAGTTTTTGTAATCCGGTTCTGATCCGATAGATTCTTTTCAAGTAACAAAAGCCAGTGCCTATTAATGATAGCTTAAATCATCATAGCTTAAAGGGAGGCTACACCAAGTGATTAAAACTTTACCCAGATTTAGCAGCATTTCATAGCTTAAAATGCTATGATATGAAGCACCTCACTTTTATCATTTCAGAGGACTAGCAAACTAAAGTCTCTGGACTTGGGCCCTTCTTGAAGTAAACAGGGGCGCTGCCATATTGGATAACTAGTGCTGCCATCTATGGGATAAAGCTAAACCCATGCAAGAGAGGCCCAAGGCCAGGAATTTGCAATAATGCATTTTAAATGTCAAGCATTGTCAATACATTCCAACTGACTCGGGACTTTTTGCACATAATCAGATAGCTTTTCCCTTGAAGACCATAGAACATAGAATATCTCTATTCTGAAAAATTGTGGACTTGGGCCCCTTTTGAACTAACCGATTAATTTGTTTGTATGATCAAGATATCTGGCTATATGTACAATCCTAAAGGCTCGTTTTTGAGGTAAAAAGAGAGGATGTAATGATGTAATTCCCCCAAATTTCTGTACAACAGGTCAAATATGGTAATATTAAGGAGCAGTACAATAAAAATCTACTGTTGTATTTGTATGTCTCTGATGTGTGGCTTCCAACTTAGTTTGTCATGGATAACAACCCCCATATTTTGATTTCTGTGACACTTTCAAGTAAGACTTTATTAATATCAATTGAGAGCTCGGTATTAGCTTTGTAGATTCTGTAGATTCTGATGTATATTCATCAATCTTAACAAATTGTTTTCTTCCCGTTAAATAGCTTTTGACCCAAGTTAGCGCTAGTCCTCTTATCCCTGACACTTGCAGTTTGTCAAGCAGGATGTCATGATTGGGAGTCAAATGCTTTTTTTAAGTCAAAGAAAATTCCAGCCGCATATTTCTGTTTGTCCAGAACGTTTGTGATTTCCTCCACAGCATCAATGATAGCCAATGAGGTTGATCTATTTTCTCTAAAACTATATTGGTTTTCATTTATAATGTTTTATTTATCAATAAATGTCACTAATTTATCAATGAATATTTTTTTATAAAATTTTTGACAATTGTGAAAGAAGAGAAACAGGTCTATATTTTGTAAATTGGTGTTTTCTCCACTCTTATAGATAGGAATCACTTTTGCAATTTTCATTTGGTTTGGGAATCTCTCAGTTTGTAATGATATATTACACATGTATGTTAGAGGCTTAGAGATACTAATAATTACCTTTTTCACCACTGTCACATCTATATCCTCACAATCTTTTGAGTTTTTATTCTTGAATTTATTTACAATTGATATCAGCTCATTTTTGTTCCCATCAGAGAGAAAGATTGAGTGTGGTATCCTTTTCATGGGTGGTGTCCCAATGTGATGTGACTAGAGTGGCCAGGGGGGTATTCCAGCAAGCATGTTTAAACTCCCCTGACTTTAACCCTGAAATCCGCCTCAACTTGCTTACTCTGGGTATGTCGGTTCCAGGGTTAGCGTAATTACGCTAACCCTGGGTTAATACACGTGCACAGTTAGTACATAAAGACATTCTCAATGGATCCCCGATTTCCGGAGTCACCATGGAAACGGTAAGATAAGATAAGATAAGATAAGATAAGATAAGATAAGATAAGATAAGATAAGATAAGATAGGACTTTATTGATCCCGCAGGGAAATTCAGTTGTTACAGCAGCCAGAACAAGAAATATAGCAGTTAGAAAAAACAAAGTAGCATTGAGTATGAATACAATTATAATAATAGAAAGTGGGAGTGAAGTACACGTCAAAAATAACAAGTTGAGTGGTTAAATAACAGCAGGGGTTTCATCAGTCCTAGACCGTGTTGTTGTATAGCCTGACTGCTGTTGGGATGAAGGACCTCCGGTAACGTTCCTTTTTGCACTGGGGGTCCAGCAGTCTTCGGCTGAACGAGCTACTCATGGTCCTCACTGTCGCATACAGAGGGGGAGAGGGGTTGTTCCGGATGCTGGACAGCTTGGTCAGCATCCTCCTCTCACCTACAGAGTCCACTGAGTCCAGGGGACAGCCCAGGACAGAGCTAGCTCTCTTCACCAGCTTGTCTAGTTGCTTAAACTAGTAATTCCTCCACACCAGCAGACCACAGCATAGAAAGTGTCCTTCCTCTCCTTAAAAAACCTGGGCTTGACTCCTCCCTCTTTAGCAGTTTTAGACCTATTTTAATCTTCCATTCATGTCCAAAATTTTAGAAAAGGTTGTTGCTAACCAACTTACAACTGCTCTGGACAGTCATGGCATTTTCGATCAGTTTCAGTCAGCTTTTCCCAGAGCTCACTCTCCTGAAACAGCCCTTCTCAGAGTCACTAATGACATCCTGATGCAGAGCGATGCAGGAAAATGCTCTGTGTTACTGTTATTGGACTTGACCCCAGCCTTTGACACTGTTGACCATTATGTCCTCTTGGACAGGCTAAAAAACTGGGTTGGCGTATCCGGATCCACTTTAAATTGGTTCTTCTCTTATTTGACTGGTAAATCTTTTTCTGTTGCTTTTTCAAAGTTCAATTCCTCTTCTGCATCCCTAACTTCTGGTGTCCCACAAGGCTCAGTTTTGGGACCTTTATTGTTGATTTTACATCTGTTGCCCCTGCAGCATATTTTAAGTTCTTTGAATGATATTTCTTATCATTTTTCTGCCGATGATATTCAGCTTTATGTCTCTTTTAAACCCCAGGATGTTTTTAAAATACAGATTTTACGCAGGTGTCTGAATTCAGTCTAGAGTTGGATGAATAATAATTTTCTCCAACTAAATGAAGCTAAAACCGAGGTTCTAGTCTGTGCTCCAGACAGTTGCCTTCCCCAGATGGTCCAGTGGTGCGGTCCACTTGCTTCCTTTATCAAGCCGTCTGTCAGGAACCTTGGGGTGACTCTAGACCCAGTTTTATCCCTTGACTCTCATATTAGGTCACTTGTTCGTTCTTGTTTTTATCATCTTAAAAACATTGCAAAACTGAGTCTAATTGTGATGTGTTCTGAGATGGAGATGCTCATCCACGCTTTTATTTCATCACGTCTTGATTATTGCAACTCCAACTTCATGTTTAAGCAAAAAATCTTTAGAATGGCTCCAGGTTGTCCAGAACGCTGCTGCAAGGCTTTTAACGAAATCATCTAAGTTTTCACACGTCACCCCGTTGTTGATCCAGCTGCACTGGCTCCCCATCCGCTACCGAGTGCATTTTAAAATCCTGGTTTTAACATACACAGCTCTTAATACCCAAGCGCCGATCTACATAAAAGACATTTTGCAGCCGTCCAATCCCAGCAGGTCCCTGAGATCATGTGACCAGGGTATGTTGGTCGTTAAGAGAACTTGTTTAAAGACTAAAGGTGACAGAGCCTTTGCAGCAGTGGCTGCATCCCTCTGGAACTCCCTTCCTCTCAGCCTCAGATCAGCAGGCTCAGCGTTTTCCTTTAAAAAAACAGCTAAAAACCTATCTTTTTAAGTGCCATTTTCTTAATTATTTTTATTTTCTGTGTTTTACTATGTTTTATCGTGTTTGACTGGGTTTTATTGTGAAGCACTTCGTGATTTTTATCTTGATAGGTGCTATACAAATAAAGTTTATTATTAAAGTTGCTGATGCAATGACAGTCTCATAGAAGGCCTTGAGTAGTGGCCTACACACACCAGAGGACCTCAGTCTCCTTAGGAGGTGGAGGCGACTCTGACCTTTCTTATGCAGGACCCTTGTGTTGTCTGACCAGTCCAGTTTATTGTTGATGTGAACACCTGATGTGAACACATCCACCCTCTCGATGTCCAGTCCTTCAATGACCACTGGAAAAGACTGAGAAGCCTTTTTGCGGAAGTCCACCCCCATCTCCTTTGTTTTGGTGGCATTGATGCAAAGGTGAGTGAGTTCACACCGGTGTTGTTGCTTTGACCTTTTTTATCTGTAAAGTAATCTGGGTATGTTATCTTCTTTTTTCCCATTTTTAATGATGTTATTTAATATCTCCCAAACACGTGACATTTATAAGCAATGTCCACATCTTTCTCTCTGTACACAGAGTTCCAGTTTTGACTGGAAAAGTCATTATTTAGAGTATTCATGTTTTTTTCATTTCTCAACCTTTTGTAGACTGTTTTTATTTTTATTTTCTTTGTCTTCACCTTGATGTCAAATAGTGCAAAAACTGGTAAATGATCAGTTATGTCACATATCATTAGTCCACTCATATGAGTGTATTCTATGTTATTTGTAAAAATATTATCAATAAGAGATTCTAGAGATTCAGTAGTGATTCTGCTGGGTCTAGTTATGGTTGGATATAAACTCATTCCATACATTCTGCTGATAAAGTCGTCGGTGGCTTTATGTTTGCTGGGGTTTATCAGATCGATATTGAAGTCTCCACAGATTTATAATATTTTGTTATTTAGATTCAATATTTTTATTTGTATAGCCCAAAATCACAACAACAGTCGTCTCGATGGGCTTCGAGGTAACCATGAACTCAAAAGGATCATGAATACAAAGAGTTCAATAGGAAAATACTAAAATGAACTAACAGACTGACTAAACTATACTGGCATCCCTGCCCTTTTCGCGGTAAGGAAAAACTCCTAAAAAAACGGATTCCGGAAAAAACGAAGAAACCTCAGGGGTGCCCACATGAAGGAGGTTTAGGAGCAGGAGCAGAGACAAGGTACTCGGTCAGGAACAGGAGCACAGATGAGCCAACTGGAGTCTGGAAGCACTCCCACTCCCCAGGAGGGGAGAGGAAAAGAGTAACAATACATGAATCACTGCACCAAACAGAGGCATGGAGAACTAAATGATAAATAATGATCAAGAATAGAGGAGAGGAAGCATAGAAGTAGAAGAGAAAAGAGGACAGAACCCCAGTGCACCATAGTTACCCCAGCTTCAACTTCTAGCAGCCTTTTAAAAGAAATAGTTATTGTTATTAAGTTTAATTTAAACAAATTAAGTTAAATAATCTCTGAATACTAACTATAATCCTGTCCAAAGAGGAATGTTTTCAGTCTAACTTTAAATGTAGAAACTGAGTCGGCCTCTCTTACATGAGCTGCGAGTTTATTCCATAAAACAGGGGCTTGGTGGCTAAACGCTCTACCTCCAACCGTACTTTGACTAATTCTAGGAACCACAAGCAGTCCTGGATTTTATGAGTGAAATGTCCTGTTTGGGTGGTAAAGGACTATGAGATTCTTAATATAGGATGGGGCCAGTCCATGTAAGGCCTTATAGGTTAACAGGAGGATCTTGAACTTGATTCTGGAATCAACTGGGAGCCAATGGAGTGAAACTAAGGCTACGTTCACACTGCAGGCTGAAACGACCCAATTCCGAATTTTTTGCCCCTAAGCGGCCCAATTCCGATCTTTTCATGACAGTCTGAATGACACAGTTCCGATCTTTTCAATTGCGACCCAGGCCCCGTGGGTTTGCCGTCCTGAATCCGAATTGTAGCCGTTCTTTTCAATTGCGACCGTCGTCTGACCGGCCAGGCGACTTGATTCCGAACTGTACGTCATCGACATGCAACAAACGTCATCATTTTGCGTTGAAGTAGGCGGGAATGAGAACGTAAACATCAACCATGGTGGACGATGCTGCCGACACCAGTCAGTGGAAGGGAAGGGAGGTCACTGATTGGATTAATATTCGGGGTGATCGCTCTTTTCAGGCCAAACTCCAGGGCTCTTATCGCAACTGGGCGGTTTTTGAAAAAAAAAATCCAGATAAATGGCAGAGTGTGGTGTTGAACCTTTCCCGCGATGACTTTTTTTTTCTCTCTCCCCTTTCCCACCGTGCTCAAGCGCGGGGGACCCAGGCGATCCTCCTCCTCCTCCCTGTTCTGATCCTTAGATTCTCCAGAACGGGTTAATAAAGAGTCCATAGCATTTAATCTGGGGGAAACCTTCTTTTAGTACCGTCATCCTTCCTCCGTAACACACAACATGAATGAGCGCGCGTGCCGCGATATCGCGCTTGCACACACACACGCGGGCGCGCGGCCCCAACACAAACACATTCCTATTCCACAACAGTGGGTACAGACGATCCCGACTCCATTGCCTTCTTAAAATGAGAAGATTGTAATTGTGCTGCTCCTTCTTGAAAATAAATTTAATATTACAAAAAGAGCTCCGCTTTTGACAACACTGTTGTTGACATCCATTGTTAACGTTTGCTCCGCAAACAACAAGTGACGTCGTTCACCGTTGAGTATTCTTCTGGCTTCTGCGCATGCGGGTCTTGTTTGGGTCGTGTCACGGTCACACTGGTGATCACAAAAGTTTGGATTTACTTGGAAATGTGAACGGTCTAGCAAACAATTCGGATTTTTTGAAAAAATCCGAATTGAGCATTAAGCCCTGCAGTGTGAACGTAGCCTAACACAGGAGTGATGTGATCTCTTCTGCTAGTTCCTGCTAACAATCTAGCTGCTGCGTTCTGAACAAGCTGGAGACTTCTTAAGGAACTCTTAGGACACGCTGCTACCAAGGAGTTAAAGTAATCCAGTCTAGACGTAACAAATGCATGGATGAGTTTTTCAGCATCACTCTTAGAAAGTAGATTTCTGATCTTAGCAATATTCCGCAGGTGAAAAAAGGCAGTTCTACACGCCTGAGATATGTGAGCCTTAAATGATAAATCCTGGTCAAATAAAACCCCAAGGTTTCTAACTGTGGAATTAGGGGCTATACTTATGCCATCCAGGGAGACTATCTGAGCAGACAGAGCATCTCTGAGGTTTTTAGGTCCAAGTATAATGACCTCAGTTTTTTCTGGGTTCAAGAGAAGGTAATTAATTGTCATCCAGGTCTTGATGTCACTGATGCAGGCGTTCAGTTTCTCTATCTGGTCATTCTGGTCAGGCTTCATGGATAAATACAACTGCGTATCGTCGGCATAACAATGAAAATTAATGCTGTGTTTCCTGATTATGTTTCCTAGGGGTAGCATATAAAGCGTAAACAGGATCGGTCCCAAGACTGAGCCCTGTGGGACTCCATAGCTGACTGGAGTGCACTGAGAGGAATGTCCATTTACATTAACGAACTCATACCTATCGGACAGATAGGACTTAAACCACTGGAGAGCAGATCTTCTGATCCCTATGTCCTGCTCTAGTCTATGGAGTAAAATACTGTGGTCGAGTGTGTCAAAGGCTGCACTGAGGTCCAACAGGACCAGAATAGAAAGTAGACCCTTTTCTGAGGCCAATAACAAGTCATTAGAGACTCTAGCTAGTGCAGTTTCCGTACTGTGGTGGGGTCTAAACCCCGACTGAAAGTCTTCAAAGAGGCAGTTGTCCTGTAGGTGGCAGTAAAGGTGCTTAACTACAACTCTTTCTAGGATTTTAGAAATAAAGGGCAGGTTTGATATCGGTCTATAGTTGGCCAAGATGCTAGGATCCAAACTGGACTTTTTCAGAAGAGGTTTAACAATTGCATATTTAAAAGACTGTGGCACGTAACCCGTTTCCAGAGAGGTATTAATCATTGTTAATATGGAATCAATAATTAGGGGAAAAGTTTCTTTAAAAAGTCTAGTGGGAATTGGGTCTAACAGATAAGTTGAGGATTTGGAGGACGTAATAGTTGATGCTATTTCCACTTGATCCACAGCAGTAAAGCAGTCCAATGTTACAGAGGTTTCTATGGATGCCTCCATTTCTACCACTTCAGCCTGTTCTGGGCTTATAGTAGGAATAACTTGATTTAACTTATGTCTAATATTTGAGATTTTACTATCGAAAAATGTCACAAAAAAAAAAAAAAGAAAATCATCAGAGCTGAGAGAAACAGGAACATGTGGTTCTACTTCCTCTTGGGGATCCATTTTTCTGGGGCACCACCAGCTTGACCTGTAGGGGGTGCTGTTGCTGCAGTGCTCGTTCTCGTTGGGCGGGCTGGGGTCCCGCTCTGTGGTCTAATAGCCATGGAGTGGGCCCTGGGCTGCTCGGTGCTGGGCGGGCGCTGTGGTAGTGACCCCTGTGGCCGGGCTGTGCCTTGGAATAAATGGATCCCCATCATATCGTTTCCTCACAGCAGTACCAAGCCAGACCTTCTTTAAGCTGCAGTTCTTTGTTTCTGTTCGGTGTTCTACTGGGGTAACTGGGTAGGTGGGGTGTGGGTGGGTGGGGGGGGTGAGGGAGGGGTCCCATCTTTGTGTGATTGTCCTTTGTTTGCTGTTTTAACAATTTTCGGTTTTTATGACTGTTTTATCTGCTTTTATGTGAAGTGCTTTTTGTTTTTAACTGAAATGAAAGGCACTATATAAATAAATGAAGTTTGAGTTTGAGTTTACTGAGCTCTGACTGCGAGTTAATTTAGCAATAGTGCTAAAAAGAAATCTTGGATTGTTTTCATTCTCTGATATTAAGGTTGAATAGTACTGGCTTCTAGCTCTACGCAGAGCTTTTTTATAATTTAATAGGCTATGTTTCCAGATATCCAGAGACTGCTCTGAACCGGAGCGGCGCCATTCTCTTTCCAACTTACGGGTTTCTTGTTTAAGAGAACGTGTTTCAGCGTTAAACCACGGTGCTACTCGGTTTGTCTGACGAACTTAGGTTTCAAGGGGGCAACAACATGGAGTGTACTCCTGAGGGCTTGTAAGGCATCATTAACAAAGTGGTCATTTATACTAGGACTGATACTATGGGAGCTGGACTCAGAGTATTTTCTCAGAATATCACTAAGTACTGGCTGAACTGTGTGTTTAAACTCAGACACAGAACGGTCAGTTAAGGTTCTTCTAAGCTGTTTCTTATTCACTGGGGCAGAAGGATGGTCCAGTGTAAACTGGAAGGTAATCATAAAGTGATCAGAAATGATGGGGTTAAGAGGAAGGACACTCAGCTGGCTGATCTCTATCCCATGGGTTAGAACAAGATCCAGGGTGTGCTTATGACAGTGAGTGGGTTCATTCACACTTTGGGTGAAACCAACATCATCTAATAAAGCTGCAAAAGCATTTCCTAGGCAGTCACTGGGGTCATCAACATGAATATTAAAATCCCCTAATATTATAATTTGATCAGGATCTAAGACAATAGTCGATAGGAAGTCGGAAAACTCAGTTAGAAATTCTGAATATGGGCCGGGGGGGGGGGGGCGATAAATAATTATGAATAATATCTCCCCGTCCCATAAGTGTGGGAGGGGGAGAGTTTGATGACCCCTGTGCAATGTCCAATGTTGTGCGTGTTCAAAATAAATGGGCTTGTTATGCCGGAAAGGAGTCTGCACTTTCAGCTTCTCTTTCTGCCTCCTCCTCACTGAGATTGTTCGGAGTCGTGCGGTGTTTGGGACACGGACAGTTCTCCAGCGCAGCCAGATTGATTGACAGCTCAACTGGTCGACAACTGGGGCAGGAGCAGGTACTGAGCCGCATTGTTTTGTTTCTTTTTATTTACTCTTTTTATTTACTCTGCCACGGAAAACCCTGACAGAAGTTCACAAAGAGGTGGGATTTTTTTTAGTTCTCTTTTGTTTTTTTGTTTTGGTTTTCTCGTTTTTTTTATTCGTTTTGTGTGTGTGTGTGTGTGTGTGTGTGTGTGTGTGGGGGGGGTAATGTTGTCCTTTTTGACCGGTTTTTATTTGTGCGGCCCCGCAGGGACAAACCGGAAGCTCCTACAGAAAACCCCAAACCCCAAACTTTAAGTGTGAAACACAAGGATGTCAACAAAAAAAATGCCTCATATCACATTTGCAGGAAAAGACTTCTTTTGGTCACAGATTGAAATAGTTCTCCTCTAAGCCCACCCACTTGAACCGGAACCGTTTTCTCGGTGTGTGCAGTGCAGACTGCCCTCTCCGCTCAGTCCCACGGGCTGTCTGTCATCCAGCTCCGACGCGGACCCCGTCCCCCTCGCGTGCGGCGCTCGCGCCTGCCTAACGAGATGCTTTCCGCCGCGTCGGCATGCAGGGCCTATGCTTAGCCTAGATCGGGTGCGCCCGCGTGGAAAGCACCCACCCATCCTTGGTGACAGCTTCTTTCCCGTGGATCCGCTGGCGCTGCTCCTACGGATGCGTACTCCGGTGATCCATGCGGACCGGAGCGGCATCGCTGGTCCCGTTTCGGCGCGGAGAGGATAATTCACGCGCCCGTCGCCTTTCATCAGGGTTTGTGAAGCATCAAGTATGGGGAGCACCACCTCATGCTGCGTTTCTGCAAGCCCCAAGTTCCGAAGAAATGCACACTCCAGGCTGGATTGGGACCAGCAGGAGTCGGATCTGAGCAGGGAGGAGACGGGCTGCAACCTGCAGCACATCAGCGACAGGGAGAACATCGATGGTAGGAACGAACCCAGAAACCTATGGAATGAAACCAATTTAAATGCCTCAAGGATCAAAACATTATTGTTAGGGAGCGCATCAAATACACAAACTACAGCTGATTAGAACAGAAGGAATTTCCAGCAGCAATAATATCTTCTTTGATAGAATAAACCAGCAGAATCCTGCTGAAAATAGAGATTTTGGCAAATATTTAGTCATAATGTTAAATTCTGATGTTATTTCTAACCTTGGATGTAATTTTTAAGTCCACAATTCTTTTGAGATATTCCTTGAGTAAATGTACAGATGGATGATGTGCCACATGGTGTTAGGAGATTGATGCCCATCAGGGTGTACGATAAGCTACAAACACAAACACTTTTGTGTTTGCTCTTTGTTTTCAGGCTGAGCATGAAATAAGCTGCAGCAGTGAAGCGGCAGCCTCCGCTCATAGATGCTAATCTGCATCACAATACACCCATTCATACTGGAGAAGTCCACAAATGGACCATCTATCTACAGCCACTGGTCCTTCTCACATCCTGCACATGACAAAATCTCTGACAAAATTCCAAATTTTTGGAACATTTTCCTCAATCTGTGGCCTTATTTCAGAGTAGCGGATAAGATAAACCAATACCTCCCAGATCTTGAATTGGATGTGAAGGATGCTGATAACTGGAAACAGCTATGCTCACCTCCCATTAATCTAATTCTTCTTCTGGCCAAAAGGATGAAACCCTGATTGGTTCATCATTTCCACATACACTCTGATGCTATCAGTACATTTTTGTCATGAAAGTGGGCCAAAAAACCCACATATTTTGACATGTTTAAAGACGCACTCCAATGAAATTTGTGTTTTAAAGACAATTGTTATTTTTCTTATGATGGAGGGCTTATATAAAGAAAAGCTTAAAATTATTGTTGGTAATCATGAGCAGATCAAAAAATGCAGTTTATAAAAGATCATATTTGTGACCTAGAAAACATACTGGGTAGCAGAGCAGGGAGCCGCAAGCTCTATTCTGATGCATCCACTTGCAGACGAGATTCATTTTCCTCATCAGACCTGGCATCTGACCTAAAACTGTGTGGCTGCCCAGTTCCAATATTGCTCACCATTTTTTTTTGCACTAGTAATGGAAAGTTATGTTCACACAACCCTTGCCAACATGAGTTCAAGCGGCCACTTCCAATGAAAAGTCTATGCAAACATACGTGAACGTGTGTTTTGGACTTCTGTGTTCTAAACTTCTGCGTTCATTTGAATTACGCCAGTTTTTCCCAGGCTCTACATATAAAACATACAGCCATTGAAACATAGTTGCTAGATAAACAAGGTTGAACTTGCACTGCTTGTCAAGTGTGAGCACCAAAAGCAAAAAGCGCATGCGAAAGCGCATGCAGATCAAATGCCCAGTGTGCACGTAGTTCAAGGTTGTGAGGGGCTGCAAGCTAGCCCAAGAGTGTCTAATCAGATGGATGTCAGGAAGTGGGGGTGGGCTTACTCCACGTCAGTGGTCTAGCCCACAACTCAGAGGTGAATTTCTAATGAAGTACTGCCGCTCTGCAGAAACTATGTCCTAGAAAATGACACAGATGAACCTTTCTTATAAAGAGCCGCTCTTAGTAACCAGAAATCCAAAACATTTTTTTAATTGGTTGCATTTATGCAGAACTCCTGCTATTTTCTTTACAGGAAATCATACCCGTCCGTATTATCCAGCTTATAATGAGTTAGAGCAGCTTCTTATTGATCCATCCTTTCTTTTAAACCCACCCAGTGCATCCACTTAGATTCCACATGCCATTTCTGGACACTATAAACTAGAGTGCTCTGAGTTAAACCAGGTTTATACTTTTATCATCACTTTAGTATCTTCACTTGGCTTGACTGTTTGGTACTCCAATATTATCAGGATGATGTCATAGATTTTTTTCTGTTTGCAACGAAAAATATAGCAAGGGACGCTGCTCAAAAATGATGCAAAGAACAAGGCATGGATGAGATTCATGGAGACTGGAGGCAGCTATGGCTAAGATGCCGTCTGTCTCAAGAGAAAGCGGAGCGTGTCTAACGCGTTGGCTCTGTCATGAATTTATAGACAGATTAGTGGGGTCATTTGAATGTTCATCAGTAGATTTGCTCCCAGAAGATTTGCCGGGAGAGGCAGCTGTGAGCCTGTGTCAAGGGAGACAGAAATGGCCTTCAGAGAGGGAGGAACACCAGGAAGGAGCTCCTCATTTAAGAGCGACATGCAGCATTACAGTCATCATGTGGCCTTAATTGAGCTGCCAGCCTTTTGGACATAACAAAGTTAAAATTAGCTAAAAAATTGAGTGAACTTGTAAGCATATCATTTCAAAACCAGAAAAAAGTTTCTATTGACCCACCATAACTGGAATATTAGACTGGTCTTCAATCATTCTTTTCTGTTTTTAGTCAAAAATATATTTAGAAGAATTCTGATTTCAATTCTTCATTTTTCGGTTTTCTTTAAATCACCATTGATGGAGTATTCAATTTTTCAGAATTACTTGGTTTTATCTTTGCTTACTAATCTAAACGTCTTTTTCCTTGGACCAGCCTCTTTCTTGTTGGAAAAGCGGTCATTTGGTCAAGTTTAAAGTTCTTTACATGTTCGGCTTCTTCTATGAACTCTTTAATGACTTGATATTGAATCATTTTGTTTGGTCACTCACACCTGGGAACGTTCTGCACTGTTCCAAGTGCTCTTTATTATATGAAGAATGGATCTCACTGGGCTCCCTTTGAGTGCTTTGGAAAAATGCAAAATATCAATCTTTAAGACTAATACAAGATAGTGATTTCTTATTTGTTCTTGAATTTCTATAGATGACAGCCCAGCATACAGCCTTAAGATCATTTGGAGAGCATCACTCTTGTTTCAATGATTTCATGAACTAACAGGTCTTCTTCTTTGAAGATATACTGAAGTCATTATTGTGCCCTTGAAGCTGACTTGAAGCCATTGATATTGATAGTTATGGTTGGAGGTGTTCACTGAAAACTAGTAGAGACAGATGAGTAAACCCCCCCCATCCGCGCGCGGTCCTCCAGCGTGCTCTACAGAAATACTGTCATAAAAGCTTAGCTTTTATGACAGTATTTCTGTATGTGGGAAAATATACAGGCTTTCATATATATTTCATATATATATGTATATATTTATGTATTCGCATATATGGAACACATATCACGCTCAAATTATGTAATTGATGCACCAAACACTACTGAAGTGCATTTTCACCAAATTATTTTTTACTGACTAATCATGACCCTATTGACCTACTACAACAAAGAATAGGTCATAAATTCACTTTGTTTATTTTAAGACTTTTTACTAATATAATATGTATCATATTTGGTCAAAACTGTTCAATAGCTCTAAAGCTACAGAAGATAAGAAGAAGTCGTTTTCTGACATAGTCTTTGATGAAGTAGGACAATAGGGTCATGATTATTTTGTACAAAAAATTTGGTGACAATAGCTTTAGTTTCTTCAGAGCTATTAAGCACCTTAATTTTTATTAATATTTCTATTAAAATTTGAAAAAATATGTACAATAAAATGAAATAAAAATGGACTTTTTTACAAATTATTTATTGTAGCATGAACATGCTGACATGTCATTACTACCAGCTCATTTATTTGTAGACTTTTATTCATTTTTTAGAGATTGTTGATTTTTACAGAATGCTGTTTTCACAGAGTTTGCACTTTGTTGACGGTCCCTTGGCAGCCGTCTCGCTGCCATGTCTCTATTTACAGCTGGAAGATAAAAAAAGCCCTCGTGATCCGTGGCAGCAGTTTTGCACAGTTGGAATCGCCGATTTGAGGTTGTAACTCTAAATGAACACATGCAAATGGGAATTTGTCAGTTGGGATTTTATTCGTCAAACTTTATAGCAGAAGATTTTTACACAAAGATGCAGATTTTTGGAAGTTCTCACATCAAATCTACAAGCTCGTATATATTGACACATTTTTACCTTTATAGAGTTGAAATGAAATGAATTATCTGAAATATCTTTATTGTCATTGTACATGTACAACAAAATTACAGTGCAATTTTTCCGGCTACAACTGCGAAATAAGACAATATAAGAAAAAATATAAAAAAATATATATAAAAACACCAGTAGGTTAAACCTTCTCCAGCTATTGCACACTTCCCTTAATAAATTAACCTTTTCGACTACAGAGTTTGAAAAATTCATGCCTGTGAGTATATAAAAGTGTTCATTTAGTCAGCAATGTATATTTAGGTCGAACGAGCGTTAGCATTAGCCGTCATATTGGAAATTCAATTATACGTTAGCATCAAGCTAGCAGACTTTAGCTTTACTGCTGTTATGCGCTAGTTCACTGGGAAAGGTAATACATAAAAGATCGATCTCTACTCTGATGGATCGATTATTGATTTATTAAGCTTGGATCGATTAATCTATTTTTTCAACCAAGCCCTAAGATAAAGAAAGTTGACGTGTCTTTCAAATTACTTTGAATTAGACCAAATCACTGACTATAGTTGTTTAAAATGTTTTTTGGGGTTCACAAACGTTAAATAAAAACAGTAAAAACTTGGACATGAATAACAAAGAAAAGTCAGTTGACCACAGCGATTGAAAAGTTAGACAGTGTTTTTCTCACAATTTGAATATTTAGGACTGACTTATAACCAGTGGCTAACATTTGTCATGTTGGTACATCTGCAACCACAAGTGTGATGGAGTAACTGTCAATCCACGTTCACATCGCCCTCAGTGATCTCATTTAATTTACAAAAGTGCCAACGGTCTGAAAATTGATCATGAAGGAGAAATTAATAACAGTTTGGAATAGAGTTGTGAAAGAACCGGCTGTGCAAAGTGACGTAAAGACTTCTTATTCACGTCACCTTCAACATGGGGTGTCGATCCCACAAGTGTGTAGTATGTGACACCAGGCTGACGTCCAGAATAGACGTACATGGGACGTTTTTATAAGGGCTTATTGTAGTCCAAATGTGGCAAATAAACAACTAAAAGTACATGGGAATACAAAACTGTTCCGGCTTTCCTTTACATTTAATCCAGAGCAGCTCTTTGTCCTCCCCCTCTCCTTTTCAGCTTGTGTTTCAGGTACTCAGATGCTCTGCAGCAAGCATCCTTACAAAGTCCTTTGTTGTCATTTTATCACACTTCTTGACTCTTCCTGTTAGAGTAGAAAGAGACAGCTTACTAGAAACATGTAAACACAATCTGCAGTCCTGTATTTGTAAGTAAGAATATGTTGCTTGTGCATCCACTTCTCAACCTGTAAAGGATTGATTAATTAGCTGTAATTAGCAGTAATTAATCATCCATTATTTATTACTTCCCATTTCTATTGAAAGTCCAACTTTGAGACATTTAAAAAAAATATTGCATTACAATCTTACTGCTAATCAGAGCAAAACATGAAATAGTGGATTCCCATTGAGCTTTATTAACCACCACATGAGATCAATTGTGAGCTTGTGTAACCCCAGCTTTTTCCCTTAAACATTAAGAACAATCAGAAAAAAAGGAAGGGGATAAAAACAAACTTATTGGTAATTTATCATAATCAAAACTAGAAATTTTTCCTGCATTTTTACTTTTTGTGAAAATAAGTGAGGTTAAATATAAGCCTTGTGAAACGTATTAAAGAGTGGTTGGATCATTAAAAACCTATTCTTGTGAATCTAATTGTCTTAAATAGCCTATTTATAAAAGGTTAAAACCACCCAATCTGGGAATACTGTTTAGGCACTATAGCGTTATCTTGTGGGAATATATAACAGTCAGATCAGGTTTAAGTATGACAACAACCGTATAAAACCTAAATGAATATTGAATTGAGATAACAAAACTTACCTTCAACTTTGTGGTAAATCTTTGCGTGGTTCCAGCTTCTGAGCCTTAGTAAATAAGTAATTTTCTGAGCTCTTCCCACAAAGGGCATTTCCCCATAAATAGGTAAGAGGATTAAATAAACAGTTAATGAAAATGTGAACTAAAATAAAAATTCAGGGCACGCTGCTAACAAAGAGTTACAGTAATCCAGTCTGGACGTGACAAATGCAGGGATGAGTTTTATAGCATCACTTTTATTTGATTTGGTTTGATTTGAAATGGTTTATTTCAAGCAATCAAAGCAAGAATAATGTACAAAACAATACAATCAGCATTCATACATTCATAAAAAGAAGAACCAATAATTAGACATTAAATCAAAGATTGCTTGAAAGGGAATGGAAGGAAGCAAACCTATATTATCCCACCCCTGTTCTATCGTAACCAGTTTTATTACATGAATTATCATTATCCGGTTTAGGGCTGCACGATATGAGAAAAACTCGCGATATGCGATGTTGGTGATTAATATTGCGATAACGATATCATTTGCGGTATATAAACAAATAGCAAAACAACCAAAAACATCATTCCCATTTCACTGCAACAGTTTAAAAATTATACTCCAAATGACCCTTGTCGACACAGGAGGCTAACATCAAGCATAAAAGGGCTCATCTGATTGGTTTAACAATGTAAACGGGTCCTTCCGATTGGTCAAATGCATAAAGGGATTTATTTCATTTGTTCAATATTTCAAGCTGCCATGAGTTTATTTTGGCACATTTAAGGTAACCATTTATTGCGATTTTCGCCGTCTTTTGCGGTATGCATAATGAACAGCTTAATGTCGCAATAACGATAAATTTGCGGTATATTGTGCAGGCCTAATCCGGTTCATAACTTTTTATCAGATATCTATGCCTTACCAACACAGTTTCAGGTCATTACGAATGCTTAAGTGTCATTAAATCACATGACAAAGACAAATTACTTGATAATTATGTAAAATAGACAAAACTCTATTTTGTATATTAACATACCACATACAGATCAGTTATTCTAAAATTTATTCAGATTATTTTCATTAAAAAATAATGATCATGATTAAAAATAACACTATATCAGAAAATAGATATAACAAATCATGACTTTTTTGGGGCAAGTGAATATAGTGATATAATTAGCAAGCAAGTGATATAATTAGAGATTACTCGCACGATCAGAACAGCCGGTATGACTGCTGCAACTTTGATCACAGATTCAAATATTTCTGGCTGACTCTTTGCACTTGTAGCATTTAAAGGATTCTGGACATTGAGTAACATCTCACGCCAATGTGTGAAAAGCAGTGGTTGAATATCCTCATAACAGTCATTATATTTGACATATGTATGGCTGTAGCCACAACCATAGGTGTTACCAGCTCACCAACAGTAAATAATACAGAAGATATGTAGCTGGATTTATGTATCATCTCCTCTGTTGGGTCTTCTGTGTGTCACACAGAAAATCAGAAGGAAAAAAAGCCTTGAAGTTTTTGATGTTCTGTACTTTTAGGAACACACAGAACATGTGATGGAATGTGTGTGTGATTTCCACATTAACATTAAAGATGAGAATTTATTGGACCTAAATTGAACAGATTTTGTGTTATTTTTTTGGGTAAAAAGCTTCTCCTACATACTGTTACTCTTTTTGTAATTGTAAATTAAGTCTTTTGTCGTGTGTGTAGTTAGGTATAGTCCTCTAAGACTCAGGCTGTTTGTAAAGTCCTGTTTCAGAGCCAGAAACCATAAAATGGCTTTTGCGTAGGAAAGTCTCCTGTTACCCAGTAATGTGGGACCATGTGCACTGAGTGAGTCCTGTTTGTTTAACACAAACTCCCTGAACTCTGAGTTAATAGTCTGTGTGTTTGTGTGTGAGGGTTGGGGTTGGAGTAACATCCTTGTGTTGTTTGCTTAAGTGCATGATAGTAGATCTAGAATATAAGGTGTAAAACCAGGGTTCTTTCAAACCAATTTCATTTAATTCAAACATGTTATCGTCTACCTATGTAGTATTTATTCAGTATACAGCAAAATCCTGGATAAGCAAAAGTGTCACAAGGTGTCTAAACCCATCTGCCACTTCATTGTAAATGTTGGATTTTCAGAGACTTCCATGTCTCAGTTTAACCCCTTGGATGAAAAATATATGCATGATTGAACAGTGGGCATCCTGACTAGGAGTAAATCCGTGTTCAAGCAACCACTGAGCTCCATGACTACACTGTGATTGCACTGACAGGAGTGCACAATGTATAAGTTATACGAACTGCTGCCAGAGGCTTCTGGGGAATACTATGTGTTCCCAGTAAGTGACCTTCAAAAAAAACGACCAAAATTAATATTTTTAAATGAACTTTATGGCTCCATAGAAATCTTTTTTTTAGGACCAATTTTTTTTTTAATACAAAATCCCATCAAATGTCGTGTCTGGCACAAAGAAGTTTCCTATTAGGCCTACAAGCTTTTGTTATTTGACTTTAGTTCTTAATCTGAAAATCTGTTAAAGCCACCGAAGGTGTTTGTCAAACCCAAAAAATAAACTAATGAATGGAATTAATGTGTCTTTAAAAACAAAGTAACGCTGTTGTGTGGCTGAGACTGGAGCATTTCTGGGTGTTCAGAGGATTATGCTGAGACACTGACGCAGCTAGATGTTTGGGAGAAGTATGCATATTTTTCTGTTTCAGTTGTCAAATGATGGGAAGTTCGCCAAAAAAAACCCCACCTAAATTCTAAACATAGTAGAATTGAAGTGGACTGGTACTTTCAAGTTGTGTTCGAAACATTTATGGTTTAATAAAAGAGTAGGGGTGTTAACAAAGAGTGCTGTTATAAACTTGGTTCAACAGAAACAAGATGATTGTGTGGATCATTCATTATTTAGGAGCAGAAAGACAAATGAGACAAGCTCCTACTGTTTCACTGTCCTGAAACCCACATCCCAAAGTCTTTGTTAAAGTTTACTTCAGGTGATGACTATCATGTGACAACACTAGCTGTGAACTATGAGAATATCGGCAGGATTAGCCTGAAAAGACAAATCTAGAAATGATAGAAAATGCCTTCTCAAAAGTAAAGATGAAACTCAAGACATTATTTCTAAATCTGAGGATAGATTCTTGCTAATCAGTAACCTGAAAGCTTCATGTCTGGTGAGGCACTGACACCATTATTCAGATTTACAAACAAATGAACCTTACAGAGCTTATTCACAATTCGATTGGCAACAGTTAAAGTGTGTTGTTTAACATTTCATTTTAACATTTTTCTTCTGTTTACAAACTGTAGCATTGAAAATAAAATCTCCCAAATAGTTATTATTGACTTACTTTTACTTACGCTGTCTTTCTTCAGTTTTAAAAGGCTGTAAGTCTCAATGGAGATCACTACCAGTGACGTGTTTTCACAAATTTCTGAGTTTAGACACATAAGTTTAGTTTAATCCTCCACTTAGAAAATGACACGGAACAATATCAAAGAATAACTGGACGGCTGCACTTAAAAGAATTTGGCCGCAAATTCTATTATTCTTTACCGAGGTGCCAGAGTCACCAGCGCCCTCTGCCTTGAGACATAGTGTACAATATTCTCCCGCATATTCGCGTTTCACAATTTGCAGTTTCACGTAGTTGTAGATTTTTTTCAGTCACGTGATTCCTTTTGGTTCATCAGAAAAACTCAGCTCAAGACGATTGTATAAGACTTTTGCAAATACTGTACAGTAGAGTGGGGTGAATATTGCACATATGAGTGGGTATTCCACATATAGAATGAATATTGCACATACAGCATGAATATTTGAGGCTTAGCTTCAATGTCTTCTTAAGGCTGTAGATATCTGTTAATTCTGCAATAATTTTAAACCTATTTATCTTTATTCATTAACCTTTTTCATTAATGTGCTTACATAAAGCAATCAGCCAACTGGCAGTTTCTTTGCGATGATCTCCTGTGTCTAAATCACCTTGTTTAGATTAGATACAACTGTTTGTATCTCTTCCCAGAGGGAAGAGGTACAAACATCCCGAGCTTTGAGCAAAGACTGCACTGTTCCATCAAACTCATGGTTTCTGGTTTGGGTAGACTTTGATGGACTTTGTGGGCAGAACAGCATCGGTGCAGAACTGCACATAGCTCAGGACGGATGTTGTGTAGGCCTCCAGGTCTGAGCCATCTTTAAACACCTCCCAGTCAGTGAGTTCAAAACAGTCCTGTAATGCAGAAGAAGCCTCTTCGGTCCATACCTGAACTGTTTTGATAGTTGGTTTGGTCCTGCAGATCAGAGGTCTGTATGTGGGGGTTAGCTCCACAGAGATGTGATCTCATGAGGAGCCCTACTGAAACGAGACGGACTCTGACAATAGCGAAAGGGAACCTGGAGTGTTTGATAGAAATTTAGCCTGGCTGTTCATTTCAGATACAGAAGATGAGGACTTTGATGGATTTTTGGATGTTGATTGATGACTGAAAAAATAAATTACAACCAACTCAGTTTTGCTCCCTCTTCCTTTTTTAAAACGCTTCCGGCTCTCGGAGAAGACGCCACGCAGGCATAGAGCAGCTGCAGTTCTCAACTCTATTTACCACATAAAAGCGTAAATTATGAGAAAAGCAATTCCTAAACATGCCGAGAAGAAATCCAGTGTCTGAGGAATATGAGGACTTGAGGAAGACACTTGATTTTGTGCTGGAAGAGATCAAAGCTATGAAGATTGTTTACGGACAAATTCTGGATGCTATCGGAGAGGTGAAGCAGGTCCGGGCTCTGCAGGAGCAGTGCTTCAACAGGATGGATATAATCGAGAAACGAATGGATGACCAAGAGCAGATCTCCAGATCTAACGACGTGATAATCACCGGATTGAAAATCAAACCCCGGTCATACGCGCATGCAGTGACCGCCGGGAACGGTGAGGAATCCGACGAGCAGGAGACGAGCTCTGTGGAAAAACAAGTGGAGGACTTCCTAAAGTCCAATGGAATTTCTCTGGACACCAACAATGTGGAGATCTGCAGACCGCTTCCCAGGAGAAGAGACACCGACAAACCAGCAATCCTCTTAAAGTTTGTCAATCGGAAACACAAAGCAGCTTTATTGAAGCAAGGAAGAAATCTGAGGGGAACCAACGTTTTCATGAATGACACCTCACGAAAAGGAATGCCGACATCGCCAGAAGAGCACGTTACTTGAAAAAGCAGGGAAAAATTCAGGGAACCTGGGTAAAAGACTGTAAAATTTATGCCAAACTCTTTGGCTCCCCTGAGCAGTCCAAGGTTGTTCTTATCAGGAGCCTGCAAGATTTGGAAAAATATTTACCCACTACAGTCTAAACAAGAGATACGTGAAGATGAGGAGACAAACTCTACTATCCATGGCTTCTAAAAAAAACAACACTTTTTCTTCAACAGTCACCCGCAACCACAACTCTCAGAGAGATCTGAATGGTGAGCAAACCGACCTTAAAATATTCAGTGATAATGACAACAACCTGCAAGACCTACTCTGATCAATTCTTTTCCACTGTTAATATGGACTGCAAATATTACAGCATAGATGAATTTAAAAACTCTGTTAACCCAGAAGAAAAACTGTCAATCATTCACTTTAACAGCAGAAGCATGTATACCAACTTTGAAGACATCAAGGAGTATCTACAGAATATGGGGCATTCCTTTGATATCATAACCATATCTGAGACTAGGTTCAGCCGCGACAGGACGCTGACTTTGAATTGGAAAACTATGAACTTAACTATGTGAACAGAGTAAACAAAAAAGGTGGAGGAGTCGCAATATATGTGGAAAAAAATATGAAGTTTACGGTAATTGATAAATTGTCTGTTGCAGTGGATGGAATACTGGAATCTCTTACAATCGAAATATGTAACAATTCAGGGAAAAATGTCATTATAAGCTGTGTTTAGAGGTCGCCAGGGTCAAGCTTAGAAGTGTTCAGTGACTGGATGGAAAAGATGTTTACCTCTCTAAATAACAAAATATTATACATCTGTGGAGACTTCAATATCGATCTGATAAACCCCAGCAAACATAAAGCAACCGACGACTTTATCAGCAGAATGTATGCTATGAGTTTCTATCCAACCATAACAAGACCCAGCAGAATCACTACTCAAAGTGCTACTCTTATTGATAATATTTTTACAAATAATATAGAATACACTCATATGAGTGGACTAATGATATGTGACATAACTGATAATTTACCAGTTTTTGCACTATTTGACATCAATGTGAAGACAAAGAAAATTATAAAAGAACCAGTCTACAAAAGGTTAAGAAATGAAAAAACCATGAATGCTCTAAATAATGACTTATCCAGACAAAACTGGAACTCTGTGTACAGAGAGAAAGATGTCGATATTGCTTATAAATGTTTTTTAAACTAACTGAAATAACACGTTACAGTAAAAAAGTGTACTTCAATAATCTACGAATGAAAATAAATACAACGTAAAGTGAGTTTGGGAAATAATAACATCATTAAAAATGGGACAAAAAAGCGAACTTATCCAGATTACTTTACAGATGAGAAGGGTCAAAGCTATGACATCAATGAAGCAGCAAACGGTCTCAATAACTACTTTGTAAACGTGGGTCCAGAGTTGGCAGCGGAAATTCCAAAATGCAAAACTAGCAAAGACAATAACCCACCCATCGAAAGGATCCCACACTCAATCTTTCTCTCTAATGGGAACAAAAATGAGCTGATATCAATTGTGAATAATTTCAAGAGTAAAAACTCAAAAGATTGTGAGGATAAAGATATGAAGGTGGTGAAAAAAGTCATTCATAGTGTAGCTAAGCCTCTAACATACATATGTAACTTATCATTACAAACTGGGAGATTCCCAAACCAAATGAAAATAGCCAAAGTCATTCCTATCTATAAGAGTGGAGACAAAGACCAATTTACAAACTATAGACCTGTTTCTCTTCTTCCACAATTCTCAAAAATTTTAGAAAAAATATTCAATGATAAATTAGCTTTATTTATTGGAAAACATAACATTATAAATGAAAACCAATATGGTTTTAGAGAAAATAGATCTACCTCATTGGCTATCATTGATGCTGTGGAGGAAATCACAAATGCTTTGGACAAAAAGAAATATGCAGCTAGAATTTTCATTAAAAAAAAGCATTTGACACTCTCAATCATGACATCCTACTTGACAAACTGGAAGTGTATGAGATAAGAGGACTAGCGCTAACTTGGGTCAAAAGCTATTTAACGCGAAGAAAACAATTTGTCAAGATTGATGAATATACATCAGAAACCAAAGAGATAAGTTGTGGTGTCCCACAAGGATCAATTCTTGGCCCGCTGTTATTCAATATTTACATAAATGACATATTCAATGTTTCAAAGCTTATGAAACTCATATTATTTGCTGATGACACAAATATATTCTATTCTACAGACAATCAAAAGGAACTTATAAAGGTGGTGAACACAGAGTTAAATAATATAAAACAATGGATGGATTACAACAGATTGTCTTTGAACCTAAATAAAACCAAAGTGATGTTTTTTGGAAACTACAACACAAATAAAGAGCCCTCAATTGTAATAAATAATGTCTTAATTGAACGTGTTACAGAAATCAAGTTTTTAGGGGTTTTTATCGATGACAAACTAAGTTGGAAGCCAGACATCAGACACATACAAACTAAAGTCTCCAAAAGTATTTCAATCGTAAATAAATCTAAACATATACTAGGATACAACAGTAGATATTTATTGTACTGTTCTTTAAAATTACCATATTTCACCTACTGTATAGAAATTTGGGGGAATAATTACCAGAGCTCACTACATCCTCTCTGTTTACTTCAAAAACGAGTCGTCAGAGTTGTACATAAAGCCGGATATCTTGATCATACGAACAATCTATTTTATCAATCAAGACTTTTAAAACTGCATGACCTTGTTGATTTTTACACTGTGCAACTTTTATACAGAGCCAGCTGGAAATTGTTACCATCCAACATCCAAAAACAGTTCTTAGAAAATGAAGGAGGCTACAGACTGAGGGGATGTAGGAACTTCAAGATCAAATTGATAAGAACCACAAAGAAAAGTTTCTGTGTGTCGGTGTGTGGCACTAAACTTTGGAACAGTTTAAGTAATGAGCTCAAACAATGTTCAAATATTCAAGAAAATGTATAAAGAAACTCTTATTTCAGGATATGAAGATAAGAGGATTAAAGGATCAACAGGTGTTTGAATAATTCCAAATACATGTCTGAACTTGACTGTGGTGAAATAATCAAAGCTCTTTTAAGTACAACCACTGAGTGTTACATTGTAATGTGCATTAATTATTACTGAAATGTTTAAATTACAATCAATAAGCTATTGATTTTATTTACTTGATCTGCAATGTGTAGCAATAATTTCTGGTTTAATGTTATCATGTGTTCTAATGATAATCAATTATTATTACATATCGGTACCGTTACTGTTTACTGAAATCATGAATGAATGTTTTCTGAAGATCATCAATCATTTCTAGGCACTGGATTTTGTTACTTGAAGAGAATCTATCTGATCAGAACCGGATTTAAAACTCTGTAAAACTATCAAATGAATGAACTCAGTAGGGGTGGGATTATATAAGCTTGCTTCTTCCCACTCCTTTTCTAGCAATAAATCAAACTCTACTTATACTTCAGTTAATGATCACTGTATTTAATTAAGCAAATGTGATTTAAGTGACATTTTTGTTTTGTTTTCTGTCTTTTTAATCTATGCATTTCATCATTTCTGTAATGAGTTTGATAAATATGTGTAATTTTTTTTATTGCTTTGACTACAATGCTTGAAATAAATCAATAAATCAAATAAAAAAAAAAACCTCTAGCATACATGTTTTACCAGTATGTCTTAACGTCCCTGCGCCTTAAAACACGGTGCTCCTTTTGTATGTGTTAAATACATAAAAGCACCCATAATTCTTTCCTTTACCGAAAAAGGAAAAAGGGTAAACAGCCAATTTCTGCTTGGGCCCCTCCCTAGTAAAATCCACACTAAAATTTTCCAACATTTTGTGTTTTTTAACAGGGATCACTCCTTAAACTTGTGCTGAGCTAGAAAAAAATATAAAAGCGCAGAACCGCATTTTTCTTATCCCCCTTTTTTCCTCCCCACTCTTTTCTTAAATGAATAAACATTTATTTGTAAAGAGTTAAATTCACTCATCTCCGTGTCTTCACTCTGAAGCTCTTCTGAACTTTTCCAGCTTCTCCTCAGCACGGTGAGATTTCCCGTCTCCATAGTGATGCTACATCCAGCCGCCTATCACCCTAGTCTTCGGTCTTGCAGTCCACTGTTACTTGGACTCCCAGCCGGTTCAGGTCCTCCATTGCCTCCTTAGACCCGTCTCCCAGTGCACTTGCCTCTTTGTGCACGGTGTCTGGGACCAAATTCTCTTTTTTTGTTTTTACTGCACTGCTTTGACAGAGCTCTATGCCTTACATTTCACAGTAATTTAAGTCTCATATTCATTGTCAAAATAGAGTTGTTTGCCGTTTATTTGTATTTTCTGTTGCCAGGCTTCACAGATAACCAACTCTTTGACATGGAACTGAACTTTGACGTGGGGTGGCCGTGGCGGCGGGTTTGGGGTGAAGCGCCCTGTACGCTCATTGGATTTGCAGCTCCGTTCCCTCTAGCAGAGGGAACTGTTTGTTAAACTGTTCTCTCACAAAGTCAATGACAGACCCCCCTTCTTTGTGTAACGTTTCAGTTTCTTTGTGTTTTGTTCCTTGATTTCCTGTTTTATTTTGTAGTATTTCCTGTTTTGTTGTTGTTTCGAGTTTTACCCTTCCCTAACAGTCCTGAGTGTTTAAAATAAATAAATTTATTCATCCCTTAATGGGGAAATTCTTCTCCGCATTTGACCCATCCCCTGGGGGAGCGGTGAGCTGCAGCTGAACCGCGCTCGGGAGGCAGTAGTGTTAAGGGCCTTGCCTAAGGACCCCCACTGGGTGATGTTAACTGCTCGCCATTGATATGGTAATTGCCCCCCAGTACCATTGCTTATTATCGAACCCTGGATTCCTGCATGGTAGCTTGTCACCTTACCAACCGAGCCACCCAGCCACCTGTGTTTCCACCTGTGTCTTGTTGCTCTGCATGTATTTAAGTCTTGTCATTCCCTTCTTCCTGTGCTGGCCCATATTGTGTCGTTCCCTGGTTTAAAGTTTAGTGTGTTTCAAGTTTCGAGTTTCTAGCCTGCCGTATGCAGTGGTTTTGGTTTATAGTCTTTTGTTTATTAAAGCCCTTGTTTCCCCTGCAACCTCCTACCTCCTCTCCTCTCTGCGCCTGGGTACGTCCCCTACCATTCCCCGTAGCACTTTGTCTTCAGGAACATAGTGAATCTGCATATTATTTCCTCTGGAGTGACTTTCCAAATCGACAATTTTGTTCCGCATTTTTACCTTTTCTTTCTCCACCGTCACAGTGTAAGTATGTATCAGAGGATGTTTGATTGGCCGTTCTGCATGTCAATCAAAAGTCAGGTATTTCTCGGTGAGGATTTTGATTCACTAACAGATTTTTTAGAAATACATTTACATTTTTTTGTATATTTATATTTGATCGCCTGCAATCTACCCTCATGTCGATATTGATCGACTGGTGGATATCGATTGGCGTAATGAGCAACCCTGTTGTAGACCTTCATCAATTTGTTTACACAGATTACCAAACAAAACATCCGAACCAGTGTCTGAAATCTGTCCACAATGGAGTTTGAACTCTGCGCGGAAGCAGACTTGCAACATCACTGAGACTCAATACCTGCTTTACTGAGCTGAAGGATGAACGAGCATTACTAAGAGGCGGACGCACAGTTTTTGCAGTTTGAAGTGGAGAGTTCAAACTTTGTGAAAGCGCAGCAGATTCTCCATTCCCTCTGGTGTGAAAACCCTGGGGGTTAACCATCCTGAGGCTGGGGTAGTGAAGGAATGGCAATGTCTCTGGGAGGAGTTACAGGAGATGGGTGTGGATAGGAAGGTGAGGGGGAGGTTGGAGCAGGACAGAGGTTGTTGGTCTTCGATTTGGATGTGATAGTTCCACAATTCCTGTTGGTGTGATCAGCAGGTCCAAGCTGATCGGTGAGGAGGTCAAAGGGGAGCAGGCGTGAGAGGCCTTCATCTTCCAGTGACTGTAACATGTCACTTCTCAGATGGTCAATCATTCTCAAGTCAATCTCATTGGCTTCATCAGTCAAACCTGTGGTGGTGTCGTCATCAACATATTTTGAAGCTGACTTGTGTTCAGTTGCAAGCTATTTCTGGATCTTGACAATCAGTGCCCGCCGAGGTGCGTTAGTGACTATTATATTTCTTTCTTTTTTTTTTTTAAGCTTAATTGTCTTTAGAAATGTCCTCCATCAGAAAAATGCTAAAAGAACATGATAAAAACAGGATTTTCATTAAGGCGGGTCTTTAAACATTTTTGATGTTCCACAATTTACAATCAGGACGGATCCTCGATTCAAATGTCTGATTTGGATTTTTGTAAAATGACTTTAATTAGAAGTCATGAAGTGAACATTTATAAAGAACAGCAGGTCCACATTTCATTCAAACTGAGGACATTAAACAACAATTAAACCACAAATGAAGACAAAATGTATTACAGTTTTTCTCCATTGGTTTGGCTCATTTCTTGAAACAGAAATTACATTCTCAAAACAACATGGACAAACCTCCAAACCACTTGGCAATTGTTCACAACAGAATGGCATTTCTCATTAGTTTCAACAAATTGCAAATGTCTTAGTACATGTCTCGATGTCTCAGTGCATCTGTCAAATGATTAAGTACAGGTAGCCTTCATTTAGCACAATTTCCAAATGAATAAATCTTGTTGATCTAAACTGATTGTTGATTCTCAGTCTAACGGTTGTTCGCTCCAAAATGAGTCGGCATCATTTCATTGCGTAAGTCATCACATGCACAATAGTCTGTTCAATTGTCAAAATTAGTCAAGAACATAATACATGAATATGATATATGAATCCCTTGGAACATTTGATACATTTATTACAGCAATTGACAGTCAGGTGAAACTAGAACTTGACTAACGAAGGAGGATGTCCCAGGCCAGCGAGGGGGCAATATAATTATGTGTGCTGCCATATCTGATAATGGTGTGACCACTCACATCCCCAGTCTTGGCCCATACAATACACAGAAGCTCTTCATCTTCTTGGACCGCCTTCATTTTGATTTGATCCCTGAAATTGAGAGAGATCTCGTAGGGCCTTACCTACCACTATATTTTACTTTATTGTATGGGAGCATCAGGCTCAAGATCAGAGGTCCCTGCTCCATGCAATGGATGCTGGGTGTGAGGATATTACAGGAGATCAGTGTAGGGTGGGAGTCGGCAATCGGCGGCTCAGGAGCCGCATGCGGCTCTTTAGTGCTGCCCTAGTGGAGGCACTAGGTGAAAAGATGGGGGAGAGAAATATATATTTTTGTTTTAATATGGTTTCTGTAGAAGGAAAGACGAGACACAAACATTCTTAACGTTTTCCAATGCTGCAAGAATGTGTAGAATAAATATTGTAATGCCCAGCAGGTACATCACTTGCAGCGGGAAATACGGGAGCCAAGCTGTCAACCAGTGTTAATTTTGACACAAACTTTTAATTTAGTTTTAGTCTTAGTCCTTTGACTATAGTTCTTTTTAGTTTTAGTCAAGTTTTAGTCATCTGATTTGTTTTAATTTTAAAATCAATAACAGATTTACTAGATAATTATTTACAATATTTTTAAAGTTTGGTATAGGAAACAAACTTAACCAAAATATAGAAAACACAAATTCAACTTTATGTCAATATAACGGTGTCTTTATTTCAAATCAAAAGCTTTTATGCAGCAACAAACACTGTCATGGTAATTTAAACAATAACTAGCTGCCAATTCACCATCAATAAAAGAAAAATAAAGTTAGGTCCATGACCTTAAAGCTTAGAGCTGAGCTGAACAATAACTGCAAACATTTTTAATTTCGAATCTAAAGTGCACTGAACGACATTTTCTTCTTGCTACCACAATGCTGGCAATTCAACCACAGAATAGCAACACTTATTTACCTCTATTCATTTTCAAGAAAGCACTTAACCACCCCATCTTGTTTGCCATTTCACAAAGAGGGTCTTTAACTTTGAGGAGTCGAGCAATCATGTAATATGTACTGGACCAGCGCGTGGGACAATCATTCAAAACAATTAGACCACACTTATCCTAAATCTTCTGTGTTACAACAGATGACTTGCGAAAGAGCTTCACAATTAATCGTGCTTTGTCAAGGATTCGCTTCACACTTGACTCCTTGTTTAGCATCTGGACCACAAGCTCCAGCATGTGAACCATACCAAAAATAAAGTAAATACATATCAGGTAAATGAGATAATACATTAACTTACAGTCAATGAAATTATGAATAAAATTGACTTACTGATGGTCTTCAGTCTCATCTGAATCACTTTCACCTTGGGGGGACTCCTCTTGATCCTCTGAGCAAGCCTCTTCTTCTTCTTGAGTAGTGTGCTTAAATGCTGCTACCATATTGCTACCATTGTCTGTTATTACAGTCAGAATTTTGTCATTTAAAATGCCCCCATTCCTGCATGCAGGCCTTAATGGACTGGGCAGTGTATTGATGGGCAACTTGTTCAAGAGCGAGCAGGATGTGTTCTGGATTGTTTTGATCAACACAAAAAAGCAACAACTTATGCCAAGGAATGATGCAGACAGTCCCTTTTTAGTCCATAGGTCAATTCCAAATGACACTTTACGAGCACCACACAGTCGTTTTTTAAACTTTGTCATTTCTTCCTCATAGTGTTTTTCAATCAGATTGTTTATCTTGGTACTTCTATCATGAGAATAAAGTCCTCATCTTCTACTGTAGTCAGTGGTAACCCTGACCATCCAATCCATTTTGCTATAGCCTCCTCTTTTGCTTGTTGTTCTCTGGCATTGCTTTTGTACTTTGTAGTACCTAACAGTGCTTCAGCAATGGTTTGATTAGACATTTTTGCCTTTTTTGCGCTTGGTTCACCGCCTTCATCAGGAGACTTCTGTAGCTGTGACATAAAAAAGACAAATACATTTAAATATGTTTATATTATTTATTCATTTTAATCACTTTATTAATTCGTGCAAGCAGTAAATATTAAAGAAATAAACGCAAATAATAGCTTGAAAAAACTAAATATTTAATAAGTTGGCAGCTAGGTGGATAAAGAAAAAAGATTTTATGAGGTATTTATTTGTCTAGCAATATTGTATGTTTTAAATACCACAATATTGCTAGATTAGTAAGCATAATGATAGGAAGTGAACAGTCAAGTTTCACATGACTAATCTAGAAATATTTGTGATATTGTCAACAAGTAGAACATTATAAAATATACTAATAATATATACTTGTAATATTTAATGCCACTGCAGTCTTCCAATTTTGCTCAGTTCAATAAACAAAACAACATCGTTGTGAATTTACCTTTGAGAAAATCTCCGGGTGGCTCGTCTGTGAATGCCTTTTTAAATTCGTTGTGTTCTTTCCACGAATGATCGCTCCGTGTGCTTCACACTTTGTTTTTTTTTCTTCGTCATCAAATGTGAAGTGAGCCCACAAGTCTCCCCTTGTTTTTCTCCCAGCTTTATACATATTTTCCCTCTTTGAATGCCGTCTACCTGGGAACACAGTCAAATAAATCAGTCTCTGATTGGTTCTCCTGCAGTTTCAATTTTATTTGTATAGCCCAAAATCACAACAACAGTCCTTTTGAGTTCATGTTTACTTCAAAGCCCATCGAGACGACCGGCTTCGAAGTAAACATGAACTCAAAAGGATCACGAATACAAAGAGTTCAATAGGAATATCCTAAAATGAACTTACAAACTGACTAAGCTATACTGGCATCCCTGCCCTTAGACCCCCCTTCGCGGTAAGGAAAAACTCCCAGAAAAACCGGATTCCGGAAAAAACGAAGAAACCTCAGGGGTGCCCACATGAAGGAGGGATCCTCCCCCAGGACGGACAGGCGATTTACCAGAACTCTTAGAGAAGAATTAACTCATCTAAATCTACAACTACATATATAAAGTCCAGCAGATGAGCTTCATCCAGCCGTGGTTGGGGGGACAGTCAGGGGCGCAAGTCGAGCTGGAGACAGGATCCACAGCCAGGTGTAGGAGCAGGAGCAAGACGAGGTACTCGGTCAGGTACAGCGCAGAGACGAGCCAGAGATGAACCTGAGGCAGGAACCACAGCTAGGTGTAGGAGCGGGAGCAGAGACGAGGTACTCGGGTCAGGTACAGCGAGAGACGAGCCAGAGATGAGCCGGAGACAGGAACCACAGCCAGGCGGTAGCAGGAGCAGAGACGAGGTACTCGGTCAGGTGGCTGGTGCAGGAGATCGAGCCAGAGAGATGAACCTGAGGCAGGAACCACAGCCAGGTGTAGGAGCGGGAGCAAAGGCGAGGTAAACGGTCAGGAACTGGAGCACGTATGAGCCAACTGGAGTCTGGAAGCACTCCCACTACCCAGGAGGGGAGAGGGAAAGAGTGACAATACATGAATCGCACTGTACCAAACAGAGGCATAAAGAACTAAATGATGAATAGAACCCCCAGAATCAGAGATTCTGAGAAAAAGAAGAATAATGATCAAGAATAGAGGAGAGGAAGGATAGAAGTAGAAGAGAAAAGAGGACAGAACCCCAGTGCACCATAGTTACCCCAGCTTCAACTTCTAGCAGCCTTTTAAAAGAAATAGTTATTATTAAGTTTAATTTAAACATATTAACATTAAGTTAAATAATCTCTGAATACTAACTAGTCTGACAATAATCCTGTCCAAAGAGGAATGTTTTCAGTCTAACTTTGAATGTAGAAACTGAGTCGGCCTCTCTTGCATGAGCTGGGAGTTTATTCTATAAAACAGGGGCTTGGTGGCTAAACGCTCTACCTCCAACCGTACTTTGACTAATTCTAGGAACCACAAGCAGTCCTGCGCTTTGCGAGCGAAGTGTTCTTATTGGATGGTAAGGCACTATGAGGTCCTTAATATAGGACGGGGCCATTCCATGTAAGGCCTTATAGGTTAATAGGAGGATCTTGAACTTGATTCTAGAATCAACTGGGAGCCAATGGAGCGAAACTAACACAGGAGTGATGTGATCTCTTCTGCTAGTTCCAGCTAACAATCTAGCTGCTGCGTTCTGAACAAGCTGGAGACTTCTTAAGGAACTCTGAGTACACGCTTCTAACAAGGAGTTAAAGTAATCAAGTCTAGACGTAACAAATGCATGGATGAGTTTTTCAGCATCACTCTTAGAAAGTATATTTCTGATCTTTTTTTTTTTTTAACTTGTCCTGTCCAACAGCTGGGAAGCAGCTGTTGGACAGGACAAGTTAAAAAAAAAGTTAAAAGTTAAACCAAAGGTATGTCTGAATAAACCCCTTTTGTAATTGAGGCCAAACTTTATCATTTCAATCATGTTTGAAAATCTTTGGTGTTGGCCCGGACGGAAAAAGAAAGAAGGGAAGAAGAGAGAGGGATATTAGAGAGGGGGGGGGGTTAGGAGGGTAATAATAGAAGGGGAAGGGGGGATAAGACAATGAAGCAGCATAAAGCAACAAGTTTACTGGTTGTTTATCATTACGGTAAGATTCAAATGTAGCACAAAAAGGGCCTGTCCAGACAACACACTCATGTCACAGTGCTGACAAATGTCTGAGTTGCTGAGACCCATCTTGAACATCCTCTGTCCAGTGTAGTAAATTCTGTGAAGATTTTTGAAATGGATTAGTTGCAGATTTGGACTTTTTGTCAGTTTAAAGGTGTTTAGACAAAGTTCTGACCAGAAGCTTTCATCTGTGCTGATGCTCATATCCGCATCCCATTTTGTTGTCGGAAGTGAAATATCATTATCTAAATTACCTAAAAGTTTGTATATTTTGGAGAGAGTTTTTTCATTGAGAAATTAATCAGAGTGGTAACTACATCTGGTAGCTTAAAATCGTTGTCTCTGTTTTTAAACTTTTTAGTAATAATTGATTTAAGTTGCTGATATTCCAAGAAGTTATTTATTCCATGTTTGTCTTGTAGTTCCTAGGGAGTTATGAATCTTCTATCAATAATTATGTGCTCTAGTTGTTTTATGCCCCCTGCTTGCCAAGCTGGGAAGTGAATCATTTTTTTTTATTAGGATGTCTGGGTTGTTCCAGATGGGTGTCATTTTGCACGGTTGCATTGATGATTTTGATATTTTGAGAAATTCCCACCAGGCTGTAAAAGTGGTGTTATATTAATACTTTGAAAACAATCCTGTTTTTTAACTGTCTGGCTAATAAATGGTAGATCTGACAGGTTTACCTTTCCACATAACGCCTGTTCCAAGTCTAACCATGAGATGGTTTCTGGATTATTTTTTAACCATTTTAAGATGTATTGTAATCTATTTGCAAGAAAGTATTTGTGGAAGTTAGGTAATTCTAATCCTCCACAGCTTTTTGCAGATTTTAAATCGTTGACGATCAGCTTTTTGCAGATTTTAAAGTTTTTAGACTAATTCTTGCAGGTTTATTGTTCCATAAAAAGCTTGATATGGATGAATCTAAGGTTTGGAACCATTTTAGTGGCGGTTGTGTGGGAATCATTGAGAAGTGCTAATTAACTTTAGGTAAGATTTTCATTTTAACCGTGGCTACCTTGCCCATAAGGGACAGAGGCAGGTTGGTCCAGCGTGTTTGATCGTCCTGTATGCTTTTCAGTAATGGGGTGTAATTTGGCTGCACCAGTTCTGATAGTTTGGGGGAAAAATTGATACCTAGATATTTGATATTTCCTGATTTGACTGGTATTGTGAGTCTTTGTTCCGCATTCCTGTTGAGTGGTAATAAAACAGACTTATTCCAATTAATGGAATAGTCTGATATGGAGGAGAATTCATTAATGATTGTTGTTGTTTCATTTACAGAATGTAAATTACTTAAAAACAGTAATATGTCATCTGCATAGAGACTAACTTTATGATAGCTGTGTTTGGTTTTAATTCCTTTAATGCTCTCTTTCTGTCTTATTGCTGCAGCTAGAGGCTGAATAAATATAGCAAAAAGAGAAGGAGAGAGTGGGCAACCCTGTCTGGTTCCTCTTCCAAGAAAAAACCTGTTGGAAGTCTGTTTATTAGTTCTAACTGATGCATTGGGGTTGTGATATAATATTTTGATCCAATTGATGAATGATTCTCCAAAACCAAACTTATGGAGGGCAGCAATAAGGAACTTCCAGTTTACTCTGTCAAAAGCTTTTTCAGCATCCAGCGATAGTATAGTCATTTCCTTGTTTTTAATGGTGGCAAAGTCTATTATATTAACAAGTCTTCGGAGATTGTCCTCCGAGTGTCTGCTTTATATATTGTATATTTCTGATCTTAGCAATATTCCGCAAGTGAAAAAAGGCAGTTCCACACGCCTGAGATATGTGAGCCTTAAATGATAAATCCTGGTCAAATCCTGTTCCGTTTTGCCGATTGGTTCTCTCCCGTCTGCTGATTGGATTTTCGTCACAGTCTATTTTCGTCTCGTCCTTTATTCGTTGACGATAATGTCAATCAATTTAGCTATAGTTTTAGTCTATATCAGTGACTTATTTTCTAGTTTTCGTTTCGTTTTCATCAGCAAAAAAATATTTGTTATGAAAATATTTAGTCAACAAAATTAACACTGCTGTCAACAGATTGAGCTGTCAATCAACTGGCTGCGCTGGAGAACTGTCCGTGTCCCATGCACCGCACGACTCCGATCAGTCTCAGAGAGGAAGAGGCAGTGAGAGAAGCTGATAGCACAGTCTCCGTTCCAGCATGAAGCCCTTTTATTTTTGAACACACCACATTGAACATTGCACAGGTGTCATCAACCTCTCCCCCTCCCACACTCATGGTGCAACATAAAGAAACAACATAACAGGAAGAATAAACTAAGGTCGAACAACAAAACTGCCATATGAAAAGAAACGTGGGCAAACAGAACGCTCATGCTGAGCCCTAATTAGATCAGGAGACCACATCCCCCTGCTGCTAACAGACCTAAAATGCACACCGCTAGGCAGGTGACTGATGTAATGCATGTTTTGGTGGATATTACTGTGACAAGCCAACTAAACGAGCTGAATGAAAGTCTCCAGGGGCGGGGAAACCACTGCGCCGCAAATGCTTGAAGCTGTTCGAGCGCAAACTGAGTGTCTTTGCCAGAGATGTACAGCGAAAGTAGAGGATGCTGCTGCGTTTTACCCTTGCACTGACTTGCTTGGCATTTGCACAGAAATCAAACTTAACTGTATTTATTTGATTTTATATACTTTACCTTTTCAAAAGGCTGCTTTTTTTCTTTTTTATAAACGCAGGCTGCGTTTTATTGCACTCTGTTTAGTTCCCAGAGAAGGGGCACGTCACGCACGTTCCATTTTGTTTTTTGTTCGAATCCTCAAAATTCAAATGATATCAAAAATCTGATTTCTTTATTACATTTCTTTAATTTTATCAAAGCAATGAAAGATAATTCATTGATATTGTAATGAAGTTAAACTTGCACAACAGAGCAGTCAAGTGACGCGTCGTTCTCCACAGAATGCACTGCAGGGCAAATAAACATTTAATCGTTAAACATGCTCATTATCTATTTGTAACAACTTAGTCATTTTGATAGTAGGTAGGGTTGTGCCGATGGCTAACAACATTAGCATGAACATAAAATCCATGCGTGAAATGCTGCAATCTGCATCCTGGCTGCACGTAAATATGTGGGAATAACATCAGCCTTTATTTTGTCGGGACATGACTGGAAACACAAATCCACGTGATTGTTTGAACGGTTTCTTAAGGACTGAGCGGCCTTTCTGCTTCGAAGCTTGCACACTGTGTTAGATAGTGCTCCGAGCTCTGCCCCGACACACACTTTTACCGGGAGACCCGCTTCTCCTAAATTCCGGTTGCTCTTTCACGTAGAGCTGCGGGACAGATCACAGTCCTGTGTCCCACACGTAACAAAGCATCCTTACTTCCTCTAAAACACAAAACTGTAAGTCCGTCTGCTCTGCTAGAGACACGGTCGCTCGCTCCACCGGTCCACTATCAAGTGCAGGACCCGACCACTTCTTTTCTATTTTGTTTATTTTATTTTTTTAAAATCAATTCCCTCAGCTTTTAATATTTTGCGGCTCCAGACATGTTTGTTTTTTGTTTTTTATTCGTCCAATTTGGGTCTTTCAACATTTTGGGTTGCCGACCCCTGGTGTAGGGGATGGTTGCGACATGCACGCCGCTTTTTCCCTCGTTGCATCGCAAGGGAGAATATACGCTGTGATGTGGACGAGAATCTGTGGCCAGACAACCAGCAGCGTGAGGACGATGGCCAGGGGAGGGTGAGGACAGCGACCAGTGAAGAACTGTTAGTTGTGAAAGTCAAGCATTATTAACAGCACTGTAGGCTGGATATCATTTTCATTGTTTTTCATTTGTGTTTAAATTATATAGTATATCATGCTGTATACATTTTCTTTTTACTCTGATGTATGAAAGTTACTTTGTGTGTGAATGATAATGGTTACAATTTCCTTGGCAGTATGAATGCAATGTGTGCTGTTACTGTAAACCGAAGAGGCTACTCTTACCCTAAAATCCTTTTTCTTTTTTCAGTTTTATACAAAATTGTATTCTCTTAGCTATACAAAAACAGTACAATAACACATTGTCAATGAAGGACTGAGCTAAGACTGAAAGGTGGACATGAGGGATGTTTCAATGGTTCTCTGCTATTGTGACAAAACATCTACCGGTAATCATTTTTGACTTGAAGTGCCTACACAATGCCAAAGGGACAAAGTATTTTGGAGGCACTGACTGTTTAAATGAGAAGGAAATTTAGTTTTGACACATGAGTGAATTGTTTTGGGAGAGATATGAGCTTTTGCAGGTGAACTGGGGGGACGGGGTTTATGCTGAATAAACAGTAAATAAAAACAGCATTTTATGATATAAGAAGACGTTTTTGATTAAAATAAAAGTTTTCAAACATTTTCTGATTCTTCTGTAGAAAGGATTTCTGGAATTTATCAAAAAGATCAAATTATCAGTGATCATTACATTTCAAAGTTAGTAGAGACTCTCTGGATGACACACGTCGGCTGTAGCCTTCCCTGAAGTTCTGGGCACTCTAAACACTTGCACTCTTCACCTGGCAGTTGCTTCCACAACAATAATCCCGTGGACGAGCCCCCAATTGTAACAGGTTTCAGCTGGGAAGGGGCATGTGGCACACAGCTACGGTGTTTGTGTTGCCAAAGGCAGTACAGCTATGGCTGTGGACAAATCCAAAACACGTCTTATCAGGTTAACAACGGATCATTCACTGAAAACAATTTTTCAATGAGCAATATTCCATAAACGAATAAGTAAACACAATAAAACTAATTCATGTTTGACAATGGTCATGAAATGTAATACATAATATGTTCAAATATGATGAACAAATAAACCCAAATTCACAATAAATAAAATAATTAGACTCACAAGGGGCAGGACTATAACTACGCAAATAAATTTAGTTATCCGTGAATAAATCTCAACTAATAAAGATTAGCTTCAAGTACGATAGGTGCTTATGTCAAAACACTTGAGCAAGTATCACTCGAGCCTGATTGTAAAAGTAAAACATGTCCATCAGAAGAGGCACTCAGTTGAAATCTGTGTTCATTAGCTGGGCAGGACAAGTTGAAAAAAGGAAAAATAAAAAGCACAGGTGTTGTCTCCAGTGACAGGAAATAACACAAACTTTTTGAATTACCGTAACTCTTTGATTACGCAGTAAATGTAATTCCAACAGATTTTGTAGCTGAATCAACTGAGTTATGTTGATTAAATATTGTAAAATCTTGCATATCAGCACAAGGGTTCTTTTCACCACTTCAGAATCCACTGGTATTACATTATTTGTATTTGAAGAGGTGTGTTACCTTTCAGCCTCAGGCTTCAGACCGTAGTTGGAAACTGCTGTTGTTTCTGGTCTGGTCCCAGTCGGGACGTATATGGTAACTGAACAAGACGGGATACCGTTACACTTGAACAGGGATAGTAGCTGTTTCTTTCCGTCCCGAACACAATTGTCCATACAGCCCAAACATATGTGATTTCTGTCTCATCAAACTCAGCACACGCACAAAGCAGAGCAGCCTTTTTCCTCCGGCTCTCACGCGCATCTTTTCACTTGAGCCAGCCTACTTTGGTCGTTACATTGCTTTCATGACAACTGCAGTTACTTACACAAAATAAACACATCAAAATAAGGGGGGGGGCAGGCTAGGCTGCCAACAACTGTAATTCAAAGAACATCAACGCTGGAGCTAAAGCCCCTGTAAGGGTGCTGTTGTTTTGTTTTTATGTTGTGGTCATGTTCTGAGTTGCCCTTTGTCTGTCACACCAGGTTCAGGTTGTTCTTCCAGAGATATCTTCATGTAGTTAATTACCCTCAGTGTAATTGTCTTGTCTTCAGTTGCTCAGTTCTGTTGGCTGTTCTGCTTTGCCACCCTTTTTATTGCTCCCATTGTTTTGTCATGTTTAAGTTTTTGTAGTCTGCCACCAAACCCAGTCTCCTGCAGTTTGGATCCTTTACCTCCAGTTCCTGACAGCTCTGGTGTTAAAGGGCTAAACATAAATTGCTAAATTGTTTAATTGGGCTTTATTCATATTGTGCATTGTTGGGTAGAATTAATTGTAGAATATGGATGAATATTCAACTTTGTTTCGAGGATGAGTCGCATGGTTAGCCTGGCAATGTTTTACGCCGGATGTCTTTCCTGACGCAACCCTATCATTTTATCCGGGCTTGGGACCGTCACAGAAGCAGAGAAAGGAACAGGGAGCAGCCTGGATTCGAACCCTGGTTTCACGGACGGAAGGCGCCGCAAACCAGCACGAACTAAACCGGCTCCGTAAATTGTAGGATTTAAATAAATATGGTTAAAGCCAATAAATTTCTCCTAATGTCTGCCAGTTCTGTAACTCCTCCATAAGTACCAAAAGAAAGGCCGTAGTTTTCTCCAAGATTCACAGTTCTTGCACAGACCACTATTCTGATATCGATTTTGTTGTCTTTGGCATTTCTAAGAATAACACAGATATTATTCTTTTTTTCTCCAGACCTGAACATCGAGTACAATCCTTCAGAACAAGGCAAGGCAAGCACTATCTTCCTCAGCAAATCTCAGAATGAGGGTGAGTAACAGTTTTGTTCAAAAATGCTTCTTTGTTTTTTAGAAAAAATTACCCATGCACACCAAAACATGAATCATATCTCTGTGTATAGGTCTTGATCCTTCATCCCATAAACAGGCATTGACCTGAGTAAAGGCTCACTCACAGGCTTTGATGTTGTTTGTTGATGTGTGTTCATTTATGCTGCAGCCCTCAAGCCACTGATTGAGAGCTTGAGCATCATGTTGGAAGGAGTGCAAACAAAAGGTGACATGAGATGTAAACAGCTGACCTGGAGCCATTTAAGGCCCAGCAGGAGTCCATTACTGCTTAGAGCAGGGTTTTTCAACTCTTATTTGAGACAAGGCACACTTTTTCCTAGACAGAAATCCTGCGGCCAACCAACATCAAAAAATGTACAAAAAAAGGAGACTCCATGTATTGATGTACAGTCCCTCAAAGATCTCACATGCATTTTTGTAATATTTGAGGCAGAAAAAAGCAGGATTCTGCAGCTTTTTTCGCTGTATGTTTTAACAAAATTTGTGATAGTTTTGAATTATAAATTTCAACTAAAGTAGTTGAAAATTTGTCCAGGTAGTTGTTTTTCCTTCCAGTTTATTAGCAAGAAATTTTATGTAACCTCACAAAAACCAAATGAAAGCAATAATATCTTCTTTTTTAAGAGTGATTTATTTTTTAAAAAGGGTATATGATCAGAACATGCGTGATTATTTTACACAAAACAGACCAAATATGTCTGTTGCCCAATTGGCCTTAATCCTGTTTCTTTCATTGCTTATATTTAAGCTTAACAATTTTTTTCAAAAGTGAAGCTGAATTTCTACTTGATTACACATGCTATTAGAAAACTGTTTTAGTTAGAAACATGACTTGGACCAAACACTAGGATGTCTGGCTGTTAATGATAAACACAAATCATGAAGGAGAACTAAACTGTTTACCTCTGACTTCATCAAGATTTGAAAACTGCTAAAACAGACTAATGTGTGCATTCGTTGTGCTTTATGACAATTAATAGAGTAGTGTTATTGCAGAGACGCTGCCACTTCAACCCAATGCATCATGGGAGATGTAGTGCAAAAACTGATGCCGATGCCAGACAGACTCACTTCTCTGAGCTTCATTATTTTGTTCACTTTTTCTATCGTCTGACACTGGATTCTGCGGGGAGCTACAACGCTAAAGACAAGCTTTAGATAATAAAAAACCAACAGTGGCGGAGTTTTCTTTTTTTTTGTCATAGCACTGAGCTGGCGCCCTCTATGAGTTGGCGCCCCGGGCAAGGTAAGAAAAAAATCGATTCGGCAATATATCGCAATACGTCATTTGGTAATACTTGTATCGATTCAAAATGCTGCCAGATCGATATTTATTTAATTATTTCTGAGCGCCCTTCAGCGTCTGACTCTTGTTGTCCACTTCACCCTCCGACCACTAGTAGGCAGCAGAGAACACGGAGCCTCTTTGAGCAGCTTTACTCTGCACAAGACAAAAGGAAGCCTACAGCCAGAGGCAGCTTGTTCTGTTGTTATGAGACATGAACTATTTAGTTTTTACTTGAATGGATATCAAACAGAAACTCTGAGCCATGTTGCTGCCAGTAAGATATGAAAACTTGGAGTGCTGTGCTTTTTAGTGGCTCAGATAAATAAGATAGACAATGAAGCACGCCAGCAGCTAATAGGCTAATGCGCTTAGCATCTGCTAACGTGCTAGCAAAGCGGGCTAAAGTTCTGCAGAACCGCAAAGCAATGGATTCTAGTTTAGGGACCTGATGGATCAGAGGGATGTGAACAACGCTCTGAAAAAGGCTGACATTGTGGTTATTAGCGTTACCAGTTTACTTCCGTGTGTGAGAAGCGTGGCTGCAAAGGTGCAACAGAGCAGATATGTAAACAATGCCCCTTTTTTGTCACATTAAAGCAACTTTCCTTCGTTCTGTCTTGCTGCCTCATCATCACACTTTATTGTTTCTGGTAAGAATCAGTGTGTGTCCCCCACGCTTTATTTTTAAAGCACCATTCAGGCTCCTGAACTGTTTTTAAGCACTAGAGAAGCTAAATTAATGCTGAAAATAAATGCATTTTATTTCCCCAATAGAAAGTTATTGGTTAAGGCTCATTCATTCTTTGTTTTTTCTTACACTGACAGACAATGTTGACTGTTCCTTTTCTATATTTTAACTTACCAAAATAAAAGCACCATGAATTTGCTTTGGTAAACGCAACTTATATAAGAGATACAATTGCAGTGCTGAACATTGTGATCATTAAACTGCATTTGACCATTTTATTAAAGTGGAAGACATTAAAATTCAGGTTGAGTTTTTTCAAAGTCATATTTAAAAAAACAGAAAACATGTTTCGGGATACGTATCGTATCCCAGGGCGCGTATCGGGATACGTATCGTATCACCAGACTCTTGCCAATACACACCCCTACTAGGTAGCGGTTCTAGGTACAGACCTAGAACCGCTACTGACCCACTTGCCACAGGGATATCATTATTTATTTATTATTTTTAAGGGGCTCTTGGGCACCCCCCATCATTTGGTGTCTGCATTTTATGTCAATTTCTTGTAATATTTTTGTAGTACAGTGATCCCTTGCTGTAACGCGGTTTACTTTTCACGGTTTTGCTACTTCACGGATTTGCATCGTGCATTGTGTTCTGCATTCTGATTGGCTAAAAAAGTCACTCCGCTTCTTCTCTACCTGTTCGTCAATAATGTTGCAGTTTAATATGTACACGTACGTAAATCAGCTTTCCAAATTACGTACATGCAAATCATCTTGCAATTTCAAGTTTCTCTAAAACCCATAGAAAAAGAGCAACACCAACTGTCAATCACTATGTTCTTCTCCCGAACAAACACACACAGCTGCACCGCGGGCTTGAGAAGGAGAAAACACTGCAGCTTCTCAGACTGAAGAGCATTGAAATACACCTGAGCCACTATTTGTCCGTTTGTACTTTGTATTTTTTTCATGATCATTTTAAATGTTCTCCCGTTTAATTCAATTACTCTCGGGTCGCGGTGGGCGGGGCTAATCTCCGCGATTTGAAGCCTTCTGTTTACATCGATGATTCAAATTATTATTTGACAGTACAGTACAGAAGTTATTTGTTGAAAAAAAAAACGTTTTTAAAGTACTTTGATTTGTGAAACAAATGCCTGAGCCTGTAAAATGGTTTGTTCTTTCTTTTCAATGTATAAAAGAGAATTTAATTGTATAATAATTGTTAAAAAAATAGAGGTTTTTACTTCACGGATTTTGCCTATCACGGGTTCTTTCTGGAACGTAACCCCCGCGAAAAACAAGGGTTTACTGTATATAATTTAAGTGTTTTTTGTTCTTTGTTTAATGTATTTAAATGAGCTAATCTATGTATGCTAAATATACTTTATACTTTTTGAAGCGTGGTGCGTGTGCATGTGCGGGATCCGTCCATATCTTTTTATTTTATTTTTTTCTAACTTGTCCTGTCCAACAGCTGGGCAGACAGATGAGAACTGAAGGTGTCTTGTGTTAGACATATTTCACTTTAACAACAGGGGTTATGAATCTTCAGACAAACCAGAGGTATGTCTGAATAAACCCCTTTTGGAATCGAGGCCAAACTTTATTAATTTCAGTCATATTTGAAAATCTTTGGTGTTGGACCGGACGGAAAAGGAAAGGAGGGTCCATTTTCTGATCTTCCTCTTCCTATAGAAGGTATTTCCGATCTTCAAACCTTTTGATTTTGCAAATTGCACCAGTCTGGTTCCCCTTTCGTTCCTTTCTCCAAGACCAAACTTTCCAACTGTCGCTCCGTCGCTTTGATGATGTTGTCCAACCTTTGCATTGAAGTCACCCATTACAATCTTGTATTGGCTTTTATTCTGCTCCATAGATTTTCCAATCTCCTCATAAAGCTCTTCAACTTCTTCATCACTGTGACTCGATGTTGGCGCATATACTTGTATCACTTGTAGTTGGTATTTGCTGTTTACTTTCAGTGTAAGCTACGTCACTCTGCTGCCCTCACCTTCATACTCTATAACTCTGTCCTTGATGTTTTTGTTGACCAAAAAACCAACTCATTCAACAGATTCGTTCTCTCCTTTTGTGTACAGCACATGCCCACTTTGCAGCTGTTTCAGTTGCTCTCCTTTCTTCCATGTTTCTGACAGTCCAATAATGTCCCACTTGAAACCTGTCAGCTCTTGCTCTAGCTCCTCCTCCTTCTCTGGATCTTTCAATGTCCTCACGTTCTGGAAACCCAGGGATTCTTAGCACTCTCTGCCTTTCGGCTGCCGGGGACTGAGGGCCGTTGTGTGTTGAGTGTATTCATGTTGTGGGTGTGAACCATGACTCACCAAGCTGGTTCAGTGCGGATTGGGGAGTTGCCTGCACCCTTGATTTCCCAGGGATGCAGGACTATGAGGCAGGTAGTACGAGGTTACATTTTACTCGTAGCAGACTTAAAAGCTTGACCTGACCTAATTGCATCTCTGACCATATAATGAACTACCAAGAATAATGCGTTTGTTTGAAATATATGCAATGAGACAGATTCTAAAAGTGAGTTTGAACACTAACAAGAGTGTTTTGTGTGTTGTTGAGCATGGAATGGAATGAAACAGAGATAAAGATTCTCCACCTAAAATGCCACATCTGGTCCAGTCATGTCAATTCATTCTAAAGTGGCTTCTGTCTAAGTTTACACAAAACTTGCAATGGAATATTGTTGTTAATGATGTTCACTAATAACAGCAAGTTTGAAGAAGATTTACTGTATAAAATTAGAGATATTGTCATTATAGTCTCATTCAGGCCTCCACAATCATAGTCAGAGTGTAACATGGAAACCACCCAAAATGCAACTTTATTAAAAGATTACACCAAAATTTCACTGGATTATTGTTAGTTATGATGTTCATGATCATCTCAGCAAGTTTGAAGAATATTGACTGGAGAAAATTAGAGAACTTAAAGTTTTTGTTCTCCTAAGCATCCTGCCTTTATAGTTAAAGAAGAACATTTGATCCACCCAAAATGCCACTTTTTCCAAAGGTGACGTAAAACTTCCACTGGATTATTGTTGGTGATGATGTTCACTAACATCACAGCAAGTTTGAAGTAGATTGACTGGAGAAAATTAGAGAAATTGATCTAATAGACCGATCCAGGCCTCTTCATTCATAGTCAGAGTGTAACATCTAAAATGCCACTTTATTAAAAGGTGACGCTAAAATTTCACTGGATTATTGTTGATGATGATGTTCATGTTCTGCGTAACAAATACAATCTTTTTAAATGGAATTTTTTTATCTGCTCCTGAATCCCATCAATGTAAATAAAGTTCTACTTAGACATGCAATTTTAAGCTTTATTTTTCTTATGCCCTCCATTTAACATTGGGAGTGGGGTCATCTAGACCCACTAGAAAGTGTGCTGAACCTTTTTTCTACAATGATTTGTGATCTTCACTGGTGTCCATGGATTACATGAAATCTTTCCACCTTTTTCCACCTTTTTCATGGTAAGAATAACACGTAAGGGTGGGGTCATAGGATAGCAGTAGGGTTAAAAACACCAAAAACACAATTTCACTTGGAGTAGGGCTTTAAGTTATGGTGCAAGAAGACAGACGGAGTTTTAGGGCCACCAAAAAAAACAAAAGTAAAATTACGAGATTTTAAGTCGTAAATTAATGACAAAAACCTCGTAAATATACGAGTTTAAAGTGGAAGTGAGCATACAGAGCAGCAGCAAGTGAACGTTGCGCAGCAGCGGAGCAGCCCTTCTAAACTCAATTGAACAGGTGAGCTAAATGTGTATTTATAACGTTCCAAATATCTGGAAGCTCATTTGTTTGATTTACAATTTATTAATGTTTCATTTATTGATGGCTGGTTTGCAGGATCTCTGCAGCCCGATGAAGCCATCGGTATCCGTGCAGCTGTCCACTGCAATCCTTTCTTCATCCACCAAAGACGAGATCTCTACGTTTGTGTGACGCTTCTGTCTGAGGAGGAGCACTTTCTGGCATTTTCAACGTTCTAATGCTAATATAACAGACTATTTTCATTCCTCTTTATTGTTTAATGTTGAAACGGGATGTTTCATCTGGGGGAGGGGGCGTATGTAACACTGTTTACTTCGGCATTGATGTTCTGATGACAGGTTCATGACGTCAGGTGACAAATGAACTTCACGTTATGTGAATGAAAAGGAGAATAAAGGCTGCAGTGGTCCTCTACACCCAAACGTGTCTCTGAGCTCCTTATTTTACAGATGAAACTCCGCTTTACCCACACCTAACCCCGGAAAGCCGGCTCCACTGGAAATCTGATTTTGAGTCGCCAAAAGGTTCAGAATCTCTGTTTTTTTAAACATATCCGGAAATAAAGCTTCACAAAAGGTTCCATGTATTAATTTCATCTTCAAGCTAGGCTCCGTTAAACGGAAAACTTTGTTTGTTTTTTTTCCTCGTTAATCTATGACTTATTTCTAGTAAATTTACGAGATTTTAAGTCGTAAATTTACGAGATAAAACTCATAAATTTACGACTTAAAATCTCGTAATTTAACAGTTCTGACTTTCTTTCTCGTAAATTTACGACTTAAAAGTCGTAATTTAAAGAAAAAACAATTTTGGTAAACTGGCCCTAAAACGCCATCGTACAGACACTACGCCATGAAAAAGATAAAAACTAATAATAATAATTATATATATATACACATATATATATAAGAATTAATAACTAAATCAGAATATGGTTCCTCTTTTTTAGAAAGTTCCAACAGAAATGGTAAGTAACAAGGATTTGTCTCCGTCTAGTGACTTCACAAAGGACTCTCATGGTGTTTTTTAACCTCTCAGAATACTAGGTTCTGAATGTCTGTTTGTCGTCTGCAGTTAATACTGTATGGTATGCTTTTCTTTGTGTGACAACAGCACAAGTTGGAGAAAATAACTTTATATACTGATAACCTGTCTTCTTTGTTTTTACAGTGGAAGAAAAACGAAAAGGCTTCTTCATCAACAATGTGAGTCATATGTTCCCTTAAAGTTACATTTCTGAAGGTTTTAATTGTTGCTGCATGTCATCATGGCTTTAAAATCTCAGACACAGAAAACCCCCAAAATTCAGTTGTTTTATGCAGGTTAAGTTAAAAAGAAAACCCTGGACAGCATGATAACAGTCACTGACTATAATTTCCTTCCTAACTGCTGAAAAACTAGTGCAGGTCTATCAATTGGCCTTGATTTTAAAAGCAATTTGGATACCCTGATGATCACAGATGATCATTGATTTCCCAGAGTAAGTCAAATAAATATTAACATTTTACAAAGACTGTTTATGAATCCACTGTGTTCTGAAGATAAGAACATTATTGGTTTATAAAAAATACATTCAAATATGTTTTTCTTTTTTTTATTACATGAAAATTGTCTATATTTGCCAATCTATTTAGAATCAATATGCACTAATTTTTTGTCAGAGACTTCTGAGACATTTCTAGAGAACTGGATTTTGGAATTGTAGATTTAGACAGCAATACAAAATGAACAAACTTAATATATGATGCAATATGTAGTGAGTAGTGAAGGAACTCTTTTGCAACCACTATGTGTGTTTATTGCAGCATGGCCCAGTGAGGCGGAAATCCAGCTCCTGCTCAACCATCTTCCTGGACGAGAACACAGTCAGCCGGCCCAGCCTCAAATACACCATCAAATGGTTAGAAGATGAACAAACAGCTCTGCAGAAGAAGAATTGTCACACATTCTCTGATGAACATGTTTTTTTCTCCCTACAGTGTAGCTCTGGCAATCTACTACCACATAAAAAACAGGTAAAGGTTTACAACACTTACTTTCTATCAGCAGCTTTGTTACAGGTTCATTTTACATCAATATTTTTTTACTTAACATCATATGAGGTATAGTTTACCGTAATCAGTCATGTGGTGTGAGTTCTCTGATTTAATGTGGTAAATGTAACTCGTAGATAAATAGCTTAGTAATAAACATTTTCAACTTTTTTGTTTTAGCCATTATAGTTCCTCAAAATACACACACAACGTTAAGGAGTTTACTATTATATTAATTTCTATGTTTAGTTACTTGAATCAATTAATGTTCTCAAACTTAAATAAGAACATTCCCTCATTTTTCCTATTGTAGGGACAAAAACGTTGGAATGCTGTTAGAGATCTTTGATGAGAAACTTCACCCGCTCTCTGTAAGTTAGATTTCATCAATAATCTATGTATTTTTTTGTCGAATTTACATAATTGTCAGCATTATAGGAAATAACAGAGAAAACCTTCCCTCCTTAATGCAGAATTTCCTCCATATTTGATTGCTTGTCAGGAAACTTACTGCAAATGCACTGTAAGAAGTGCTGTTAATTTGTACTCCTGTTTCCTATAAAGACTCAAGAGTCAGAAGTTTTAAATTAAGTTTGACTTGCAAGGAGCACTAAGAATGATTACATTCAAGTCTGCATTCGCATATGTAAGGTTTTGGTCATGGAGAGTCTTCTTTGCTACCCAGGTCTCAATATATCGGTGTGTGAGAGAAGCTGTGTTCTTGAAAACAAGGGGGTTCTCTACGAAATGGCTATATTTCTGTTGTTGTTTAATGTTTTAATGACTAAATCAAAACCAAGTGAATTAAAAAAAAGAAACTTCCCACCTAAACCTCAATTACCAGTTATAAGCACAGAGGTTGCTCTGACACTTTAAATTTAGTACATTTTAACTAAACTACACATAACAAAGTAACTTAAAAAATGTAACAAATCAAACAAATATCCCCCCTCCCCCCTTGAACCCACTTGGTTGAGCTCAGAGATCGACTCAGCAATCAATCTCTGCTGGGCCTCTTGAATGCACTCGCAGACACACCTACAGGTAGTGAGCTCAAAGAAAAAAAGATATGTAAACTAAATACTAAATATCTGACATGTGTAAACAAGAGTACTTGAACTTATGTTGGGTGAGTACAGGTTTCTGCCTCACAGCGTACCTCAAGGAAATCAGCAGCATATATATCCAGTTCTGGGAAACAAGGAAACAACATTTGTAAAGTAGTGATGTAACGACTCATTTAAACAACAATTTGCTTCATATCATAATTAGTAGTTGCTGATCTGATTCAAAGCCTATTTTGGTTAATTTTAAACTATCCGATTCACTGACTTACAATGGATCTTGGACATCTTTAGTCAGAAATTGTGTAATAAGGGTGAAATTTTCCAGATTCCATGTATTTCTTTCAAGATATTCATGTATGAATTAAATATGTGTACAAACAAACAAGTAAGCAAGAATTAACGACAAACAGCTTCATGAAGTTTTTTCCACAACAAAAAAGTACAAAGGGAACATTATTAGAACATTGTAAAAGACTCCATGGTCACATGTTTTCACAATACTCAGGGTTTTCCACACATTGGACTGTACTGATGGCTTAATCATTTACTGCAGCCGTCACATGTGTGCTGTCCACTGTGATGGCACTTGATCATTCTTACGTTATAGTAAATAAACCTACTGTGCCTCAAACCAAATGATGTTTTCCAATATCAATACAATGGATTTTTTTCATTTTGTGACGGTTTTGTAATAGTATAGGTCGATAGGTTTAACAACTTGCCTCGGACAGATTGAGCAATTCATCGTTTAATCCGTACACCTCTACTGAAAAGAAAGACCTTCAGTAGCTGATTCTTCAACAAGTCAGCATTATCAACTTGCTGCTCTGTCAAGTCAAATGTGTCTTATGTCTTACTGATACAAGAACTCTGGAAGTTCTAGAGTTTCTTCTCTGCTTTGTTGCTGACATGAATGATATTTCTGAGTTTTGACTATAATTCAGTTTTTCAGTTGTTGTTTTCTTAAATACGGTTAAAAATGTTTTTGTTTTTCCAGACAGACTACATAAAGGCAAAGAAAGCATTTCCTGTAAAAGCTGTGAAGGGTTCGCTTTATGTCAATGTCTCCAATTTCTCCAGAAATCAGAGGTTCCTCTGGACTACCACCAGCACGACCCGGACCAGAAGCAGATCTATCGGTTTGTCAGAACACTTTTCAGCGCTGCTCAGCTCACGGCTGAATGCGCCATCGTCGCACTGGTAAGCTTTCACTGCTGCAGACAATCGGAACTAACCATGCAAACCAGATTTACACAAAAGAATGAATGGAAATCCTACCATCTATTGTATACACTCTTAACATCCAAACACATACTTAAGTTTTTTCTCCTTTTATATCTAATTAAATGAAAATATCTGAATCTGTCTAATTAGGCAATTTTTCCATTGAAATAAAATTATCCTGCCTTTTTATGTAACACATTTCTGTAGGTTTATTTGGAGAGACTCTTGACTTATGCAGAGCTAGACATTTGTCCTGGAAATTGGAAGAGGATTGTTCTTGGAGCCATTCTTCTGGCTTCAAAGGTCTGGGATGACCAGGCTGTGTGGAATGTCGACTACTGCCAGATCCTCAAGGACATTACTGTGGAAGACATGTGAGCTGCCTTTCCTCTTTTTGAGCATCTCCTATTACCAGAGGATTATATCCAAAATCCTGCACCACTCTGTCTACAGTAGCCCATATGGGACAAACCAAACTGCTTGAGAAAGCTGTGTTTTTTTTGCATTATTAGAACTACCTTAAATTCTCTTGTCAGGAATGAACTAGAGCGTCAGTTTCTGGAGCTGCTGCAGTTCAACATCAATGTGCCGTCCAGCGTTTATGCCAAGTACTACTTTGACCTGCGGTCACTGTCAGAGTCCAACAACCTGAGCTTTCCACTGGAGCCACTGAGTAGAGAGAAGGCCCAAAAACTGGAGGTGACTGCAGCTTCTTTCAGTCATTTATAATTTTTTTTTTGGTGGTGTTTTTGTGAATAATTAAATGACTTGGTGTAGTACTAATGTGCTAAATTGCCATATATTTTTTATGTCCCTTTTCTACATGGCTTTGAACCTCAAGGTTCTTTACAATCCCATTTCACTATTCACCCACGGACACACACTTTCACATCCTGACTCTATAGTATTACGGAACTAGACAACCAACTTCCCACATTTAAACTGTTGACTTAAAGATTCTGTAGTCACCCATCTGATTACATCAGGGGTCACCAACCTTTGCGAAACTGAGAGGTACTTCATTGGTACTGAGTCATACGAAGGGCTACAAGTGCAGGCGCTCCTAAAATAAATGCAAATTTGTACAGTTTGCTTTTAGTTATTTATTAATAATGATTAATGATACTCATATATGTGAAAAGATTAATCACTTAAATGATTTCTCACAATAATTATCAACAATGACAACAAGGTGGGAAGTAGATGTTAATATTCAGCCCTTTTATTAATCTCAGTAATTTTTACATTTTCAGATGATCCCTTCCATCACTACATTTCATAGAAAAAATGTCCCATTTTCACTATGTTGCACCATGTTTATCAATCATGTAGTGCTAAAGAAAAGTCAACATACATATTTTTAAATTTTGTCCCATTTTAAACTAAGGACCAAATCTGCAGCGTTTAACAAAATTCTAACTGCTACATGTCATGATTAAACACATTTCTTCAATATTTTAATTCGACTTTGCCATGGCACTGCCATGTTTCCACTGAAAACGTCTGGTATGTTTTCTTTGTGGGCGGCCGTGGTGCACCGGTAGGGCGGTCGACCCATGATCGTAAGGTTGCAGGTTCGATTCCCACCTTGCACGCCCATCCTTGCACGCCCATGACTCGAAGTGTCCTTGGGCAAGACACTGAACCCAACCTTGCCTCTGGTGGTAGGCGGGCGCCAGTGTTTGGCAGCGGAGCGACCACCAGTGTGTGACTGGGTGAATGGGTCTGTGACTGTAAAGCGCTTTGTCCTTGTAGGAAGAAAGGCGCTGTATAAGCATACGCCATTTACCATTTACCATTTGTTGCTGATGAATGATGCAGTGGTAATGCACACGTTTTGGGAAGTGTGGGTCAGCTTTACAGTGAGCGATGTTATAACATGTATGCGTGGCTGAAGAACGTCTGTCACCGATCCTTACTCATCAAAACCCTTCTGAAACATTTCTGATGCTTTGTAAATCATTTAATAAAATGTAAAGAACATTGTATTCCTAAACATAAAGAGTTTTATTTATTTATTAAGAGCAATTGAAGGAACCATAGGAGTGTCACTCTGTCACTGTGTCTTAAAACCAGGAGTCCGTTCTTCCTCTTTCATCAGTTAAGAACCAGAGATGCTGCAGGGTTATTTAAGCTTTGGGCACGGCACCTCAGTCCAGCAGCAGCACCGTGTTTTAAGCATCGCTTCTTCCAGAAAAGGCCTGTTTCATTCATCATTCATTCATCCGGATGATAATTATTCTCCGCGATTATCTTCTTTAGCGTTTCAGGATATTTTTTGGCCGGTTCTGAGTCAGTGGACTCTGTCCGTTTCCTCGGCACCACCATCACTCGGGACCTTAAGTGGGAGCTGTCCTTCAGCTCCCTGCTCAGAAAGGCCCAGCAGAGGATGTACTTCCTGCAGCAGTTGAAGGTAGCCAGACTGCCCGCCCAGATGATGGTGCAGTTCTACACGGCCATCGTAGAATCCATCCTCACCTCCTCCATCACTGTGTGGTACGCTGGAGCTACAACCAGGGTCAGAAACAGACTGCCGCCAATTGTGTGCTCAGCTGAGAAGGTGATAGGCTGCAGTCTTCCATCTCTCCAGGATAGAAGACTGCGTCTTCAGAACCTGGGGGTGTGCAGGTTGAATAGCAGCTGACCCTTCTCACCCTGGACATGGGCTACTTGAACCAGTCCCTTCAGGCAGGAGGCTAAGGTCCATCCGGACCAGAACCTCACGACAAAAGAACAGTTTCTTTCCCTCTGCAGTCAGACTCATGCACACTTTTTAATCCCTCCCCCACTCCCCTTTAACTTATATGTCCAGTTACCAGTCCATTACCTGCACTTTCTTCATCCTCTGTTTGCACTGGTTGCACCATTTATTTCTATTTATTGTTCTGAACATTGTGTTATTTTTCATTTTGCTTATCAATGTTCATTTTTATTCCTAAGTGTTGTATGTGGCACATTGGCACCGCAGCAGATTCCTAGTCTGTCAAACTGTTTTGTTCACTGACAATGGCAATAAAAACCCCTTGAATCCTTGAAAACATTGGACCAATGAGGAATATAAAAGGTAAAGCGGTTTAGTACAACAAAAACAAAAAATATGAATGTAGAGTCATGACTAAAAGTTTTGAGAATGACACAAATATTAGTTTTCCAACATTTGCTGCTAAACTGCTTTTAGATCTTTGTTTCAGTTGTTTCTGTGATTTACAGGAATAATAATATAATTATAACATATAATTATAATAATTAACACTTGATATGTTTCAAAGGCTTTTATCAACAATTACAAGACATTTTTCTGATGTCCTGTCCACTGGGCGGCTGGCTGGCGTAGCCAGCATACTGAGTGCCCACTTATGTCAATGTGGGAAAACACAGGTGGGGCCACCATGGAAACTGCAGACAAACCCATTTGGGGCCCACATTTTTTGTCCACTTTAAACCACTTGGCTGGGTTACTATCAGAAATACGTCACTGGGTTACAGTGATATATGTATATTTGACAGTAAGTTAACAGGAGATTTTGAATTCAAGACAAAGGAAAGTAGGATTCAAAACAGAAATGTTAAATGTAAACTAAGTGTTGAATTTTTATTTTTTTCTTTGCAAAGTTATGCACAAATTAGTACTTTATTAACGCTGTAATTAAACAAGAAATATGCAGAATACAGAATACACATTTTGATCATATAAAGGATTCATTTGATTAAAATCATATAAATTGCATTTATAGTGAATACATATTTTTTTCATAAGCAGACATCTCATCTCATGTTGGCAGGTGAGGATAATGACAAATAAAACACTAAAATACAGACAGATACACATAGACATGCATACTAAAACCCTTTAAGGCAGTAAATGTAAAAACAAACAAATAGTGAAGCTAATAGGTTTCATCTGAGAGTCATCTGAGATTAGTTTTTGAAAGTTTCACACTTATTCATTTTAGAAGTTGAACATGTTTTAGTTTAAGTCTATTATTTTCTATTTGCAGGCCATTTCCAGGCTATGTGATGACAAGTACAAAGACATAAGGAGAGCCGCCAGGAAGCGCTCAGCCAGCATGGACAACCTCTGTGGGAGGAGATGGGTACCTGCAATTCTCTCCTAACATTCTGACTGGTGGCCATCAAAGACTGCCCCAAACGGGCTTGTTCTGAGCTCTACGTTTTTTCTTACGGGTTGGACACAGAGCTCGGGGAAAAAAACGTCAAGTTTTGGAAGATCGGGGAAAATCTGGAAAGATTTCTACCTTAATCTGTGTGACACCTCCACAGTGCCTCAACTAATCTGTTCAGCGATTCTGGATTTTATCAGCCAGGTGGAATAGAAAATCTATTGTTTGACCATAAAGGGACTCCAGCACAAGACAAAGCCTTGAGCTCCTTTTTTGAATTTGTTATGTAAAGTCCTCATTTCTGGCTCGACCTTAACCATAGATAGGAATTTACTATGTTGTACTTTTGTTCAAACGTTAGCATAGCACTGGAGCTTTTCCTGGTTATTTATTCCCATTTAACAGGACTCTGCATCATAAAAGTCTTAGACTGTTTTGTCCTTCAGAAATCTTCAAGGTTTACAGTATTTCAGGTGCACCTCTTTATACTCAGGTTGTGTGTTTTAATTGTTTAAATGAACTGTGATGCTTCCCATTTCATTTTCAGTTTTCCCAAGTGTTACCTTTGTTCATTAATAATACTGACTGAAAAGTAATCCAGAACATGCTCAAGTTTTATATTTAGCTTGATTTGATCCATTTTTTGGATCAAGTGTGAAAAACAAAAACACATTTGTGTGTAAAGAGGAGAAAAGGGTTTGCTCAAACGTTAAAATGAAACTGATTGTGTGTTTTAATAGGCAATCAGTAATCAGGCAGAGACATTAGTATGTTTCCTTTTTGTTTGTTTTTTATTAAGGCACAAAACTGTTAGATTAAGAAAAATGTATGTATAACTAAAACTGAGACACAAAGATTTTGGTTTATGAAAAAAACAAAAAAGTGAACAGATTTATCTATTTACAAAAAAATTTGATTTTTTTCACAGGGTTGTATCTGACTGAGCTGCAAAGCTGGGAATCAGTTTTATATTTAAACAACTAATGTGGTAAATATGCCGAACAGTTTACTTTTTTCCCCTAAATTACAATGATCAACAGGCCATAAATGTGACTACAGAAAATATTTAGTCACAGGACTCCTGCATTGACTAAATCAAACCAGACAAATGCTCACATAAAGTTGGTTTGCATTTTTTTTTTAACTTTCTGAAACTAAGAAAAAGAGAAATTTTTAAAGGACGCTGAAAAATAATCACATGCCGTTTGTTTGGTTTGTTTCTTTTTGTAGGTTACAAACCATTTTGGATACACTGCAAAAGATGTTTCCTATTTGTCACCATTGAAGCTCAATGATGTTGGAAAAAAGTTGCTACAAGCTTTTACAAAGATATTGTGCAAGATTTGTACAGTACAACTACTGGGGGTTTCAAAATTAAACGTGTCACAGCGCTGTCAGATACAACTCTCAGGGTAGGATTTTCTTCATTCAGTATTGAGCTATGGACACACCGGGCATGTGACGCGTGTTTAAAGATCATGCTAAATGCGTGTATAGCCCACGGTGTTTACACTGGATTAGGAGGGAGGGGCTTCTTTTATGAAGGTAAAAATGTGTCTAAAAGAACGCACTTGTAGATTTGATGTGAGAACTTGTAATATAAAATGTGAAAACTTGTGCATCAAAAATCTGCATCTGTGTGTAAAAATCTTCTGCTGTGAACTGACAAATTTCCATTTCCGTGTGTTCATTTAGAGTTCCAACTTCAAATCTGTGATTCCAACTGCTCAAATGTGCTTCTGCGTGTGCTCCAATCTGCTGGCGCAAATCACAGGTGCGCTACAACTGCGCTCTGAATTCTGACACATTCCTTGCGAGAAACTTGTGTCAAAACAATTTGAAATATATTTTTAAATTGTTAATACACACGATTTATAATAAAGGTGCTCAACAGCCCCGGCCATATGTCTGCATTTAAAGCACGAAGAGATCATTTCTCATAAAATGCTGGAGAAAAACTGACATTTTCCTTTAGAAATGCATTTGTACTTTACTTTACGTGTTAATACAAAACGATTGAGATACTCTGTCACATTTGAACGATTATCTGAAGAGTTATTGAAGCAGGTAGTCCGAATTTGTCCTTTCTAACTTTACCAAGATCTCTGAATCCTGCACTCTGATTCGCTGACTCCGCCTCCTCTTACCCTCCCTCCCCCCTTGTTCCATTATCGGACACAGATCAGTTTTGACACAAGTTTCTCGCAAGGAATGTGTCAGAAGTCAGAGCGCAGTTGTAGCGCACCTGTGATTTGCGGCAGCAGATTCGAGCACACGCAGAAGCACATTTGAGCAATTGGAATCACAGATTTGAAGTTAACTCTAAATGAACACATGCAAATGGGAACTTGTCAGTTCACAGCTGAAGATTTTTACACACAGATGCAGATTTTTGATGCACAAGTTTTCACGTTCTATATTACAAGTTCTGCTCTATGTAAACTGGCCTTTCTTCACCCAAAGAGCTCCCACAAGTGTAACCTTTAACCTCTCACCTCTAAGCCCCTTTGCACACCCAGGATTAGCTTCAGAAATGAATGATGGTCTTTTAGGTCACAGCAAGAATAAATCTATGAGTTTTTGTGTTTTTTAACCCTTGTGCTATCTTAGATGACCCCCCCCCCCTTCCATGTTGAAAGCGCCAAAAACACAATTTTCATTGTAAAGGGGCTTTTAACCCTTGTGCTGTCTTAGATGACCCCACCCTTACACGGACGTGTTCTCCCCACCATGACAAAGGTGGATAAAGGTGGAAAGATTTCATGTAATCCATGGACACCAGTGAAGATCACAAATCATTGAAGAAAAAAGGTTTAGCGCACTGTTTAGTGGGTCTAGATGACCAAACTCCCAATGTTAACGTGCCTAGGATAGAACAAGGGTGACAGAAACCTTCCCCCTAATTAATGATCCCATATTAACAACAATTAATACCTCTCTGGAAACGGGTTACGTGCCACAGTCTTTTAAATATGCAATTGTTAAACCTCTTCTGAAAAAGCCCAGTTTGGATCCTAGCATCTTGGCCAACTATAGACCATTATCAAACCTGCCCTTTATTTCTAAAATCCTAGAAAGAGTTGTAGTTAAGCAGGTTTACTGCCACCTACAGGACAACAGCCACTTTGAAGACTTTCAGTCGGGGTTTAGACCCCACCACAGTACGGAAACTGCACTAGTTAGAGTCTCTAATGACTTGTTATTGGCCTCAGAAAAGGGTCTACTTTCTATTCTTGTCCTGTTGGACCTCAGTGCAGCCTTTGACACTATCGACCACAGTATTTTACTCCATAGACTAGAGCAGGACATAGGGATCAGAGGATCTGCTCTCCAGTGGTTTAAATCCTATCTGTCCGATAGGTATCAGTTCGTTAATGTAAATGGACATTCCTCTCAGTGTACTCGAGTCAGCTATGGAGTCCCACAGGGCCCAGTCTTGGGACCGATCCTGTTTACGCTTTATATGCTACCCCTAGGAAACATAATCAGGAAACACAGCATTAATTTTCATTGTTATGCCGACGATACGCAGTTGTATTTATCCATGAAGCCTGACCAGAATGACCATATAGAGAAACTGAACGCCTGCATCAGTGACATCAAGACCTGGATGACAATTAATGACCTCCTCTTGAACCCAGAAAAAACTGAGGTCATTATACTTGGACCTAAAAACCTCAGAGATACTCTGTCTGCTCAGATAGTCTCCCTGGATGGCATAAGTATAGCCCCCAATTCCACAGTTAGAAACCTTGGGGTTTTATTTGACCAGGATTTATCATTTAAGGCTCACATATCTCAGGCGTGTAGAACTGCCTTTTTTCACCTGTGGAATATTGCTAAGATCAGAAATCTACTTTCTAAGAGTGATGCTGAAAAACTCATTCATGCATTTGTTACGTCGAGGCTGGATTACTGTAACTCCTTGTTAGCAGCGTGTCCTAAGAGTTCCTTAAGAAGTCTCCAGCTTGTTCAGAACGCAGCAGCTAGATTGTTAGCTGGAACTAGCAGAAGAGATCACATCACTCCTGTGTTAGTTTCACTTCACTGGATCCCAGTTGATTCCAGAATCAAGTTCAAGATCCTCCTGTTAACCTATAAGGCCTTACATGGAATGGTCCCGTCCTATATTAAGGACCTCATAGTCCCTTACCATCCAATGAGAACACTTCGCTCGCAAAATGCAGGACTGCTTGTGGTTCCTAGAATTAGTCAAAGTACGGTTGGAGGTAGAGCGTTTAGCCACCAAGCCCCTGTTTTATGGAATAAACTCCCAGCTCATGGAAGAGAGGCCGACTCAGTTTCTACATTCAAAGTTAGACTGAAAACATTCCTCTTTGGACAGGATTATAGTTAGTATTCAGAGATTATTTAACTTAATTTGTTTAAATTAAACTTTACTATTTCTTTTAAAAGGCTGCTAGAAGTTGAAGCTGGGGTAACTATGGTGCACTGGGGTTCTGTCCTCTTTTCTTTTCTACTTCTACCCTTCCTCTTCTCTATTCTTGATCATAATTTATCATTTAGTTCTCTCTGTTTGGTGCAGTGATTCATGTATTGTTACTCTTTTCCTCTCCCCTCCTGGGGAGTGGGAGTGCTTCCAGACTCCAGTTGGCTCATCCGTGCTCCTGTTCCTGACCGTTTACCTCGCCTTTGCTCCACTCCTACACCTGGCTGTGGTTCCTGTCTCCGGCTCGACTTGCGCCCATGACTGTCCCCCCAACCACGGCTGGATGAAGCTCGTCTGCTGGACTTTATATATGTAGTTGTAGATTTAGATAAGTTAATTTTTCTCTAAGAGTTCTGGTAAATCGCCTGTCCGTCCTGGAGGAGGATCCCTCCTTCATGTGGGCACCCCTGAGGTTTCTTCGTTTTTTTCCGGAATCCGTTTTTTTAGGAGGAGGGTCTAAGGGCAGGGATGCCAGTATAGCTTAGTCAGTTGTTAGTTCAATTTAGTATTTTTCTATTGAATTCCATGTATTCATGATCCTTTTGATTTTATATTTAACTTCTTCAATTACCGATACGAAGCCCATCGATCTGACTGTTGTTGTGAATTTGGGCTATACCAATAAAATTGAATTGATTAGATCATGATGACAATAAAAAACAAAACAAATAAAAACAAGGGTTACAGCTTTCTTTATTAACCTTTGTGCTATCCTAGGTACTTTAACACTGGGAGTTGGTTTATCTAGACCCACTAGACAGAGCTCTGAACCTTTTTTCTTCAGTGATTTGTGATTTTCACTGGTGTCCATGGATTACATGAAATCTTTCCACCTTTATCCACCTTTGTCATGGTAGGGAGAACACGTCAATGGAAGGGGGGGGGGTCATCTAAGATAGCACAAGGGTTAAATTCACAGCTTCACATAGCTGCTGCTGCTGGAGGACAATTCATCTGCTAAAAATGAAAGCTTACACTCAAGTGTGAATGTATTAGCTTTAAAGTTTAAAAATTGGAAATGTTTGCTGCCTGCAGCTGCATTTACACATTTTCAAATATGACAGTACTAGCCTTCCACTGGGCGGCGCTGTTGCCTCCCTTACATATTTGTAAAAGAATTGACAAAAAAATTGACACTAAAAAATTTGCCAAACATTTGGTGTAATATTTAGAGACAAAACTAAAGAGTTAAAGTAAACGATGCATAAATTCCTGTTTGTTTTTAGAATGGAAAATGTTAATGTTGGACTTTAAAGACTAAATTGTTACCTAAATTTAAGGGAGAAAATTTTTTTATGACACTTTGATATAATTAAAGATGACTTTAAATGAATTAATGAATTTTCCTTTCTAAATGTTTTGTATAAGTGCTGATTGATCCGGGTAGAGAAGAAGCAGCGTGATATGTGGATCTGTTTCTGCCAGACTGAGATAAAGTCAGCCCGACAATACCTGCTAATGATGAGATCCTATGTGATGCTATTTATCATCCATGTAAACTATTCAGACATATCAACATAATTTATTGAAGAAAATTGCTGGCAGGTTTTTATAATTGGACCATTAGACAGAATCTTCATTCAAATACTCCCTTATGGGAGCTGATGAAGAAGGAGTGAAGCTCCCTGGACTTCACCAATAAGACCTGTCAGGGAAATTTCCTGAACTGACAAGTCAGCGCCTTGTTTATGTTAGGAGGAGGCATGACCTCTCAACTCATTTCCTCTGTTGATTTTTTTTTTGCTGTGGAGGAACTTGAAGAAACACGAACCAACTGCTGCCTTTACACAAAAGCTCACACATGAGCTCTGCTGGAGAATTAAGCAAAGCTACCTGATGGCTAACAAGCAGCCGTCCAGTTCATCTAACCAATGTGACTCCCACATGTTTGTCATTTGGTAGAAGTGCAGATTTGTTGTTCTTAGGCTTCATTTGACACAATAATGTGATTCAGTGCCGTTTTAATACCGACACTCCTCTTTCTGATTGCTAAAGTAATTAAAATGAGGAATTTTCCAAAAAGAAAGGTACTTATTGTGCATAAATAATGGTTAGCTTGATAGTTAAAGTGTCAAAACAAAAAAGTGTGTTTTATAAATACAGATTTAGGAACAATTTTACTTTTAGTTTTTTCTGTATTCAGCATTTTTAGACCAAATACTTAAATATTAAAAATCTCCTGTGCTCAGTTCAGCAGATAAGACAGAACACACAAAATTATAAAATATAAATCAGGAGTGAACTGGATTATGCATTCAAATCCTAAAAAAAGAGGAATTTCTATATAATTTTAGTTATTTAGAAAATGTTAGTCAGTTTAGTAGTCTTTTTTTCTATTCATCTTAGTCTAATACTGTAATTTCAAAATTTTCTTTTATTTAAACATGTCTTTTGGTCAGTAAGACAAACAATATTTTTTCAAATTCTACCTGCATAAATAAACATGTGACTAGATTTAAAATATGTATTAGAGTTGAAATTTCAATAATGTTATTCTCACTCTTTCTGATATTTATTTACCAAAAAAGGCTACTTCTCCCAGGATCAACTTACAGGGAGCCACAAGGCCCCCGACATAACTACCCCCCCCCCCCCTCGGGTTCTGTCCTGAGAAAAGTTCACTTTTCTAGAGTTTTTGGGTGTTTCTTGCTTTGTGACTAAATTTAAACCAAATCTTCTAAAATGTATAATTTATAAGTATTAAAAAGTCTCCAGATGAGGGTTTGAAAACGCAACACGCAACACGCAAAAGGGTAAACGGACCACACACACTGCACGAGTGAAATTACTTTTCCACGCACCACAAACCCTGTTCCTCCTGCCTCAAATCCTGATTAGAAGCCTCCGGCATAAAACAGACCACGTTTTAAAAACAGATCTCATTAGAAACAGCTTAATCTGTTAAATTTTAGCATTTAAACCTAAATGCATAATTTATCTGATGAAGAATTAAACAAAGCAAAATAAAAAGAGATTCAGTCAATAAATAAATTACATCATGTGGCTTCTTTAGTTATAAAACCAACGTTTCAATGACAACAAAAATAATCCATAAAAGTTATTTTAATTTCAAAATAAAATCTTCTATCAAAGGGTGAATTATACATATGTACATCCTTGTAAAATTTCATATACAAATTCACAGCATTTCTACACCAATAATTATATAAATACCTTTTTATGCGCATATGCAACCCGTATGAGACAATCAGTGTGTTAAGGCATCGGACAGAGTGTAGGGCTGAGCAGCTCAGCAGCTGCTTGCAGGCGGGACGTGGACAGTCGCAGGGGAAACGCAGCAGCGGGGAACGACGAAGGGGATCTTGTCAGCTGAGCGCATTTATTTAAAGCCCCGATAAGACACGGGATTCTTCGTGCCGGTACATTGTTCTGCTGCTGGCAGCCTCATTATTTAAGGAGAGGCCATTAGGCGCTCATTAATGTGCTAATTACAACACGCTGATGGACAATCCAGACACAGTTAGTCAACCTCTCATGCTCATTCCAAGTCCCAACACGCACGTTCTTTTGATAAGGCAAAAAGAAAAAGCTGGTGAGGCTCCGGGTACCAAACTAAATTACTAAAACTTAATAATTTACTAAATAAAAACATTCATTCAGTCTTTTTCAGGCCATAAAGAGCTGATAAGCTTCTGTCCCTCTTTTTTTTCCCCTTAAAATGTCCCCCTCATGGCTCCTGCTTATACCCGGGACAGTGACATCTGTTTGGGGCAGGAGACGGAGCTGGCTGTGCCGGACCTCCACGTCAGCCCCGTGCTAACATCGCTGTACATGGAGCTCGCGGAGGCTTTGCTGCCCCAGCAGCAGCGCGTGCAGAAAGTCCTCCACGTGTCCAACGTCTTTCCGGACCAGATCCAGGCCCCCGACGTGATCCCCACCAGCAGACACATGAAGTACTTGAGCATGAACACGGCATAGTTCGGTCTCTGCTTGCTCGGCTCCGTGGCGCACGTACAGTTGTGCGTAATTTCCCACGCGTGCCTGTTGTGCTGCTCGTAAAAGTAACAGGCCACGATGACTGTGGCCGGGACCGTGTAAAGAACCGTGAAAACTCCGATCCGGATCATCAGCCGCTCCAGCTTGTCGGTCTTGGTCCCCCCCTGCTTGATGACGCTTCTGATGCGGAAGAGCGAGACGAACCCGGCCAGCAGAAACATGGTACCGATGACCAGGTAAATAACGAGCGGCGCCAACACAAACCCCCGTAGGCTGTCTAGGTTCTGGTTCCCCACATAGCACACCCCCGCCACTGAGTCCCCGTCCACCGAGCTCAGAGCCAGAACTGCGATGGACTTCATGCTGGGGATTAGCCAGGCCGCCAGGTGGAAGTGCTGCGAGTAGCTGCCAATTGCTTCATTGCCCCACTTCATACCTGCAGCGAGGAACCAGGTGAGAGACAGGATCACCCACCAGATGGAGCTGGCCATGCCGAAGAAATAGATGAGCAGGAAGACGATGGTGCAAAGCGCAGGGCCCGTTGTTTCGTAGCGGATGTGTCCTGCGCCGTTCCCCATGTTGCACGCCACTTCCTCGTGCCCAGCGACTAGTCTGACAATATATCCCACGGACACGAACATGTAGCAGGCGGACAAGAAGATGATAGGCCGCTCCGGGTACTTGAACCTCTCCATGTCGATCAGAAACGTGGCCACGGTTGTGAAAGTTGAGATGAAGCACAGGATGGACCACAGGCCGATCCAGAATGATGTAAAAGTCCTCTCCTCTTGCGTAAAATATGGGTTGTAGCACGGCACGGCACAGTTCACGATCGTCCCCGTCCGGACGCGGTTGTGCAGCGGGTGTCCTTCGCTGGACACAGGCACCATAGGCGCGCGACAGGAGCAGGCCGCCTCGCACGGAGACCCTGCAGGTTTGTGTTTCCCTGGGAAGGTGCGACCATAGGGGCCCTTCCTCTTGTTGTAAGGCTTCAGAGGGCGGTTGGTCGGCTTAGCCAGCGCCGGGGACACGGTAGTGGTCTGGCTGCTGTAGTCCATGCACAGCGAGTCATGGTTGCCTTGCTCCGGCAGCAAGTCGCACCTCATCCGGTCCGGCCAGGGAAAGCCGTACTGCCTCATGAGAGGAGCGCAGCCGGCTTTGGCGCGCTCGCACACGCCCCTACACGGCGGCAGCGGCTTCTTGTAGTCCTCCAGACAGATCGGTGTGTACATGCTGCACAGGAAGAAGCGCAAGTCCGGGGAGCACTTTATCTCCACAAGGGGCCAGAACTGGTGCACCTCCAGCCCGGCTTCGTCCTGCGTGTCGTGGTGAAACTTGTTCGGCATGTGGGTGTAATTGTAGCCGATACCTTTACAAAGAGGAACGGAGATCTCCTGACACTGCAGCTCTTTGGCCGCCAAGCTGCGCGTCCCGTGCAGGATGAGGGTAACCAGCACGCACCACGCAGAGGTCATCCTCTCCATCTCTGGCTTGTGCGCACAAACAGTCCCCCCACCAACAAAAAGTGGCAGCGAAGTTGTGCTTTGCAAGCAGGCTGGAAGTCCGATCAGTCTCGCAAAGCCCGAGCACTCATGCTTCTGCGCCAGCAGCTTCTGACACTGGAGCTGCGCGTAATTTCCATAAAAAGTCGTGCGTGGATCCTGCCTGCCCCGCTGCGCGTCTTTGTGTGGCACCTTGTTTCGCTCTGCACACTTGTGAATTTGAAGGGCGGTTCCGCTTTAAAACGGAGAATGAGGACACTCCCTCCTCTGCGCGCGAGCAGGGAGGAGGTAACAAACCCACTCATTCAAGAGTTCTTTCTGTTGATGTTTGTTTTAAAATATTTACCCCGAAGTAATGGTTGTAATTAAAGGACATTGTTTACATTTACGCACTCAATTTTGTGCGTAAAAGCGCATCAACACACTCTGAATGGAAGCCGTTTGGCTCCAACAGTGAATTGACAGCTCAGAGCAAACAGCTTTTTGGGAGGAAGCATATTGAACCAAGAGAGGACTCCATCTAACAAATGTTTTCTAAAAATGTTTTTTTTTTTAAAGACATTTTTAAAATGACTGAAAGATGTTAAGCCAGATCAGTAGTCACTCTGCCACCGTAGAAAAGCCAATAAATTTGAAACCAGGTTGAACTTTAAGATCTAAAAATGCTCAGTTTCAAAGACCGACTCCAATAAAAACGATGTTTTTCTGTTTTTACAATTTTCCTGTAGCATTAATTTTATAAATCTATGCTATGTATTTCTTTATTTAAATGTTTGTTAATCTAGAGCAAATGAAAAAAAATCTATGAAAAATACCTTATTTGCTGACAAAGAAAATAGGCTGGCTGGAGCTCCTCTCCATTCTGATGCATTTCCCCGTCTGAGCAGGCATTTGGCTTAAAATTGTAAGGCTGGATAGTTGCAACATTGCTCACAATTTTTGTTGCATCAATACTGTTGGGGCTGAAAGCTATAGCAGGAGAGCTTGCAAACAGATGGGTGACAGGAAAGGGGTGGGCTTTGTCTCCATCCAATCTGTAATGGCTACCTGATCAGTCCTCGCCTGTGCGGATATTATGTCACTTCGTCTTTATGGCCAACATTGTGACAGTCAAATAATTTGAATCATAGTTCAGCTCGTGCTGGTTTTCGGCGCTTCCGTGCATGTAACCAGGGTTCAAATCAGGGCTGCTCCCTATTCCCTTCTCTGCTTCTGTGCTGGTCCCAAGCCCGGATAAATTAAGAGGGTTGTGTCAGGAAGGGCATCTGGCATAAAAAAAACATTGCCAAGTTTGAAAGAGAGGTTGTTTCGCTGTGGTGACCCCTGATGGGAAAAGTTGAAAGAGGAAGATACTTGCTCCTGTAATTTGTGCATTTCTTGTATGTTTGTTTTTCCAAGATTTTAAAACTTTGAATTTATTAATAAACAATTAACATAAAAATTGTAGCATTTTCCAACCGTTTACTTAGCAGATAACTCCATGATCACACAAATATATGTTTTCCACAACAACAGTGAGTATCCCTTGGATGAGTTACAGCTCTTTAAAATAAAATCTTCTTCCTCTTTTGGCTTTTTCCCATCAGGGGTTGCCACAGCGAAACAACCTCTCTTTCGAGGAGGAGTTGCATGGTAAACTTGGCAATGTTTTACACCGGATGCCCTTCCTGATGCAACCCTCTCAATTTATCCGGGCTTGAGAGCAGCACAGAAGCAGAGAAGGGAATAGGGAGCAGCCCTGATTTGAACCCTGGTTGCATGCACGGAAGCGCCAAAAACCAGCACGAGCTAAACCGGCTCCCCCAGCTCTTTAAAATAAAATAATGTTACCTAAATGCAGCACTGTTTAATTTTATTTTGTTGTCATTACTCTGAAACTTTAGTGGAAGTAGACAGATTTTCATGCATGTGGGGGCTGATCGGTTAACCGTCACAGATCGGGCAGCAAAAGCAAGTGTCCCACCCATAACTCAGTGGTGAATTTCTAAGGAACTCCTGCTGCTCTGCAGAAACTATGTCCTATAACGACACAGGTTGTGCATCATCATAATTAAAAGACCACTGTAAACACTTTGAAATCATATCAAAAGATGATTGGTTCTATATTTAAAAGTTATTTGGTCAAAGGGAAGGCAGCAGTGTAAACCAGCAAGGCAAAGAGTCACTTACATCAAAAAGTTGGAAGATTACTTTTTCTTCAATAAACAATAATGGTGTAAAAACTGTTTTCTAAACTTATGACACACTTTCTGGTCAGTCACAGAGCTTGAAGAATGAGAAAGTAAAAGCTGCAGATTCACACCAATCAGATGATTTTCAGTTTCTAAAAACAAGAGGATCAATCCTTTCCTCAATGCCTGTAATTTTAAGCAAAGCAATTTTCCACACAACCCTCCAGCTTTAATTTGATATTTGACAGCAGCCAATTAATTCAATGTCTGCTAGTAAATGGTTGTGAAAACCACAAGGGAGCAGTAGTCCGGTGCTTTCCATCATTCACCATCCACTGGAGGGGAAGACTTTCTGCCTAGTTGGGATGACTGACAATGTGAAAATGTACAAGACCTGGATGTGGAGGAACCAGATGGAGTGTTTATGCACTCATGAGTGTGTCTGCTTTCTAATAACAGACTGTGTGTGGTGTGGGCTAACAAGCCCCACTGTGGGGGACCGTCTTGGTCTAGCGGGAGGGGGCTGTTTTTCTTAATGTTGCTGCTAATAGGGCAACGGCCTAACAAACATGGACTTGGTGAATGTGTGCACAAACAGTTTGCAAGCTTAGTCTAGAGGAAATAAGCTAACGTAAGCATGCAGATAAAGCATTGTCACGGCACTAATTAAAGTCATTCACACTTCTTATTGGATTCAGCAGCTTCAAACAAAGCTCAGGCAGTTTGACAGACAGCCGGTGTGTTGCGATCCACAGGTTTTTATTACTAATTAGCCCCAAACTCCCGTGTTTGTTTAAGGAGGCTTGTTTTGCTCAGGTTGAGGCCTCAGACAGATGGGGTTGATTGCAATAAGACTCTTTCAAGAATGATAAGTTGAAAAGTTTGGAGATTTTTCACTATAATTTTCAGTTAATAATGCTTGGCAAAATAAATTTACAAAAGAAACTACCTGAAATAATTTTCAGAGTCAACTGGACCTATTCTGTGTCAAACACTAAGAGAACAGCTGCACATTAGCAGAAAATGAAAACATAAAGTTGTTTTTGATTGATAAAACATGTTGTAAATGAGGGGCCCAAAGTAGGAATCTTTTACACAATGTTCCCTCGTTTATTGCAGGGGTTACTTTTTAAAAATGACCCACAATAAGTGAGATCTGCAAAGCAGAATTCAATGTTTGAAGGCTGCAAGACTTCACTACACAATTTGTACACTTTTCTCAGAGAGACATGAACATTTTCACACTTTTCTCTCTTGTTTGAACTCTCTAAGTTCAAACTTTAAAAAAAAAAAATAAGTCCAGGATTATAGAATGAAAAAGACGATCTGCTCAAGACTGAAGATTGATGTAAACTTTTCAAACTGAACAAAGCTGCACATGAGACAAGGCATGAAGGATATTGACTGGCAATGTCAACAGCCTATCAGGATGCAAGAACAAGTCAGCTATTAAAAAAGCTGCAAAAATTTCACTGAAAAATAGTACCATATTTTCATGTCCATAAGGCGCACTGAAAAGTCTGAAATTTTCCCCAAACTGTAGGGGGCGGCCTATCATGCGGTGCGCCTTGTGTTGTTGTGGGACGTAGAAGAAGACCGCATGAGAATGGGAGAACATTCTCAGAACAACATTGTTTAGGCCAGTGTTTTTCAACCTTTTTTGAGCCACGGCACACTTCAACCTTGAAAAAAAATCCCACGGCACACCGGCATTCAATAAAAAAAAAGAAAAAAAAGGAGAAACTCAGTCTGTATTGATCCACAGTCCCTCCATGATCTCACATGCATTTTTGTGATAATTGTGGCAGAAAAAGCTGGAAGCTGCAGCTGTTCTTTTTTAAGATGTGATAAAAGTTACGTTAAAAGATTTAAAAACTGTTTGATTTGTGGTCGTTGTGGTTTCACAATGTTAAGAGGAGAGAGTCGCGCGCCCAGACGCTCACACACGCTTTAACCAAATGCATCATGGGAGATGTAGTTCGATAATCCGCCGAACGCAGAGAGACTAGCGTCTCTAAGCTTCATGGTTTTGTTCACTTGTTCCACGGTCTGACACCGGATTCTGTGGAAAGCTACACCGCTAAAGACGAGCTTTAGCTGGTATTTTTCTTAGAACTGAGCGACTTTTCCAGCAGAATTCAGAAGAAGGAAGTGAAGACTTGAACCACTTCTGATTGGTCAGACTGATGACATGTGATTAAGATCCCAAGACTGATTGGTGGAGACAGTTAAAGGGGCAGAAATTTTCCTAACAGCTGAAGCTGCAGCTAAATCGTGGTACCATCATCCTTATCAAAATGTATTTTATAGAATCAAATAAACACAAAGAAAAAAGTATTTTACGATCTTTCATATTCCCAATTTCTTAGTGTTTTATCAGGACCTGTAGGGATGAACAAAGAACTGAAATCCTGGAGATGGAAAATGTTGTTAAATCAGTTGATGAGGGCAATTTCCCACGGCACACTTGACCATCTCCCGCGGCACACTGGTTGAAAAACACTGGTTTAGGCAAGGCAAGGCAAGTTTATTTGTATAGCAAAATTCATACACAAAGTAATTCAAGCTGCTTCACAAAACAGAAAAATGCATTAAAATCACAATACATCATAGAAATAATCAACGTAAAATTTACTTTAAAAGAAAAGAAAAAATGTGAAAATTGATTTAAAAATAAAGGAAGAAAAGGAAAGAAAACTGCAGATAGGACCTTTCAGTCATATACACGGCTAAACAGAAATGTTTTAAGTCTAGATCTGAACATGAACACAGAAGAGGCATGTCTTACGCCTTCAGGGAGGCTGTTCCAGATTTTAGCTGCAGAATATTGAAACGCTGATTCCCCTTGTTTAGTTCTGACTCTGGGAATCAACAGGAGGCCGGACCCTGAGGTCCTCAGAGTACGAGATGGTTCATATGGCACTAACATGTCAGAGATGTACTTTGGTGCGTGGCCATGGAGAGACTTGGACACAAGCAGAGCTGCTTTAAAGTCTATTCTTTGAGGTACAGGGAGCCAGTGCAAAGACCTGAGCACAGGACTAATGTGATCATACTTCCTGGTTCTGGTCAGGACTCGAGCAGCAGCATTCTGGATGTACTGAAGCTGTTTTACAGCTCGTTTGGAGAGGCCGGTGAGCAGGCCGTTACAGTAGTCTAACCTACTGGAGACAAATGCATGAATAAGTATCTCCAGGTCTGGCTTTGACACTATGTTTTTGATTTTGGCAATGTTTTTCAGATGGTAAAATGCCGCTGATGTTACTGACTTGATATGGCTGTTAAAGTTTAGGTCAGAATCCATGATTACCCCTAGATTTCTTACTTAATTTGAGGGTTTAAGAGACTGAGAATGAAGGTAGCCTCTGACACTTTCTCTTTGTTTCTGTGGGCCAAAAATAATAACTTCGGTCTTGTCTGAGTTTAGCTGGAGAAAGTTGTTCTGCATCCACACACTGATCTGTTGGAGGCAGTGGCTGAGGGAATCCACTGGCCCATATTCACCTGTTGTCAGTGACACATAGATCTGAGTATCATCTGCATAGTTGTGATAAGATATGTTATTACTGCGTATTAACTGCCCTAGTGGCAGCATGTAGAGGTTGAACAGAAGGGGTCCCAGGATCGATCCCTGGGGCACACCACAATTCAAGCCCATGTAGTCTGAGACACAACTCCCAATTTCAACAAAATATTTCCTGTCTTCTAGATAAGACTTGAGCCAACTTAGGGCAGATCCAGAGATGCCAACCCAGTCTTGGAGTCTGTGCAAAAGGATCCCATGATCAACAGTATCAAAGGCAGCACTCAGGTCTAGCAGGATTAAGACAGAGACTTTGCCATCATCAGTGTTCAGGCAGATGTCGTTGGTTACCTTGATAAGAGCAGTTTCTGTGCTATGATGGGGTCTAAAACCTGACTGGAAAACATCAAATGAATTGTTTAATAAGAGAAAATCAGTGAGCTGTTGGTAGACAACTTTTTCAAGGAGTTTTCCTAAAAATGGCAGATTAGAGATAGGTCTGTAATTATTCAGTACAGTGGGATCAAGACCGCTTTTCTTCAGGAGAGGTTTAATGACTGCAGTTTTTAAGGCCTCTGGAAATATTCCAGATTGAAGAGACATGTTAACTATTTGAGTAATTGATGGCAACACACTGTTCAAGACAGACTTTAGAAATCTAGTGGGTAACACATCAAGGCAGCATGTAGACGGGCTCAGACGGGTGGTGGTCTCTTGGACAGTTTGGTCAGTGACAGGTACAAAGTGAGTCAGCTTACAACATGGCTGAAGCACAGTTTAAACTGCAGCTATCAGCTATGAGGAGGAATTCATCTTGAATTTTCTCCTCTATTTACTGTTTTTTTTTCTTCACCTTTATTGATTTGTTTGCATTTGGGAACTGCATGAATCTTCATTACTTCTGATACAATTTTGACTCTGGAAGAGACCGTTTTTGTATTTGGGTTACAGTGTGGGTGCACAATGACCAAGTGAGGGAATGAGGTAATGTTCGATGAAAAGCTTTTAATAGGGAGAAAAACCTTTAATGAGATGTGTGTGGTATTGTTGGTTTAGGCCAAGTGTGTCTAACTCAAGGCTGGCCAAATGTGGCCTGCCAGAGCATAAAAGTTTAAAATTTCTTAAAATAAAATAAAAAAATTGGTGTGTATTTATTCATATCTAGGGGGACTCATACTTGAAATATCGGATTGGGCTTAAACACTGAGTAACAAGCAAACATGTTTTCTATGCAACTGTAATTGTCACTGTAACCCTTGTTCTATCCTAGGCACTTTAGCATTGGGAGTGGGGTCATCTAGACCCACTAGACAGTGTTCTGAACCTTTTTTCTTCAATGATTTGTGATCTTCACTGGTGTCCATGGATTCCATGAAATCTTTCCACCTTTATCCACCTTTGTCATGGTAGGGAGAACACCTCAATGGAAGGGTGGGGTCATTTAAGATAGCACAAGGGTTAAAAAGTTATAATAAATAAATAATTAGTTATTTAACATTAAGGAGTAAGTACATTTATTGTTCATTACATTTAATGACATGTATAAGTTTTATCTGGCCCTTTGAGGACAGCCACTATGCTGTTGTGGCCCTTGTTGAAAATGAGTTTGACACCCCTGGTTTAGACTAATTTAAGATTTTGTCTAATTTTTGGATCATTTCTACATATCTCACCTTTTATCAGCTTAGATCAGCTAACCAGCTGCTCCTGGATGTGCTAAGGACACAGCGGAATCTCAGAGGGGATAGGGCATTTGCCGTTGCTGGCCCCAGCTTGTGGAATGCAGGATAGGCAGGCCCATTCTTTAAACGTGGAAAACTCACTTTTTCTCCCTGGCTTTTAACTCAGTTGGTGGTTTTATTGATTTTTATTACTTTTTTATTATGTTGTTTATTTTAGATTGTTTTGTTTTAGCTTTCATTGTTAAGCACTTTGGTCGGCCTCTGCTGTTTTAAAAGCGCCGTATAAATAAAGTTGACTTGACTTTTCTGACAGTATCATGCTGAACTCTGCAGGATTTCTTGATTCTGCTCTGTGTGGCTCTGGGCCGGCCCAGCTCAAATCAAGCTGTGAACGGCAGGTGATAGTCAAAGGGAACAGGTGCCTCCTGCTCCCACTAGGGCGAAGCAAGTAGCAGTATGAACATCAGTTACTGTCTACTAGAGTGGAACCCGTATTGATTAACAAGGCTGATAGACTCGGTGGCCCCAGCCACCAACTGTCGACTCTGCCTCTTGCCTTCTGTGTGCAGGGGTGATATCTGGTTTAGGATTACGCACCGAGTCCCTGCATACCAAATTTAAAAGGGTGGAAATGGAATTACTGCATCTGTTTAGAAGTCAATTTCTGCATTCTCCAGGCTGACACGCTCCACCACTCCTCTATCTGTCCTCCCTCGTGCTTTCCCACCAGATCTTAGCCCGGATTCTCCCAGGGCTCTCTATGTTCCTGACGCAAAACAAAAAGGAGAGTGGGTGGGGTAGAGGTGGAGTATGTGTTTGAGGAGGGTCAGTTGTGTTTAGGAAGGAGGGGTTGTTCTCACAGAGTTACTGAGGCATAATGTGAAACTCTGAAATGTTTGTCTTTGTAACCTCCTCATGGGAAGTTTAGATTTGTGGCACTCTCAAACTATGACACGATTTTTTATGAAATGTTAAATTATTCAACACTTTGAAATAGTTGCACTGAGTTTAGTTGTTCTAAGGTACAGGAATCCTATAGAGTGAAAATTATATATTAAGAAAAATCAATAAAAACTCAGAGGCAAATTGATTAACTTAAAAAGAAATCTTAAAAAGAAATCAGCAAAAAAACAACAATGATGAGGACAAACTTAAACACGGCAGGTGGCTGTGAGTCGGTCTAATGACTACAGCTGGGATGAATACCATACCACGATTACCAATGTTCACATCACCCTCTGCAACGTGCATTCTATCACTCATTTCAATGCAATCATTAACCAAAGAGATCATTGTGAAGGTACTGTATGCGCCGCTCATCAATGCTTTTGTACAACTCTTCAAAAGAAATAAAATGGATCTCTCAACATTCAGGTCCCTCATAATGGGGTCAAGAAAAACTTTTGACGGTAGCTCCTCCCATACGCAGCAGGAGTGAACACACTTTTGGACATGCCTTGACCATTGACTTTGCCGCAAAGATGGCGTACGTGAATTTGAAGTGCGAATCGTGTAAGGTTTGAACAGACAATTCTTTTAAATAACTGGACTGGCAGATCAAGTGTCATCCATCTGGTAAACAGTAAAAAAAATTAAAGAGGATGAAGCCCCTACCCTGGTTGTCCGGGTTCAGTCAACTCAACTAACAGCAGAAACCAATGCATTTGTCACCACACAAGTTTAAAATTATTATTTTTTTAGTTTTCTGCAAAAAGATGCAACAAAACTGGTTTTCTATTAGCCAGTTTCTGACCAGAGTTTCCATCTCTGGTCAGGTTTCATCTTCATGCTTCAAGCTCACAAAAAAACAAAACTAAACAATAGAGTGGCCATTAAATGACACAGAGTGTTTTCCTTCTTGTAATTGGATCACACATCACAGGATTTCAGGTATCAATTGTCACAGTAAGTAACCTACCTGCTCTCCAGCTGCCTGCTATACACAAGAGCAGCACAGAGCTCCAACGTTTGGAGATGGTGGAGTACCTGCACAGCTTTAGATCTGAGAAATGATTCCACTTGGTGTTCCAGAGACTCTACACCGCTCTCCGTTTCAGAGCTCCTAGCGCTAATAGCATTAGCAATGCTAATGCTAGCTTTGCCCGAGGTTTGATCGGTACTCCAGTGAGAATGACATTATTCATCCTTACTTTTTGTTCCAGATCGTCCAGTCTTTTCTCCAGAATGTCGACCCGATTATCTCGTTGCTCGTTTTTAACGCGGAGCCTCAGGAATTCGTCCAATAGCACTGTGAGCGGCATTAGCTTAGCATTCACTTGTTCCATAAAAGGGATACAACGTAGCTTGGATATCATCAAGAGTCTTTTTAAGTTCTTCATATTCCTGGCTTTTCTTAGGGGCCATGGTGTTTTTTTGAGAGAGTTGATGATGCTGATCGCAATGCTAGCACTTTTAGCCACATTAGCATTGTTAGCATAGTTTAGCATAATTAGCAAATGCAGCTTTGACTAGCCTTGATGAAAGGTGGTCGGTGAAGGCGGTGAGGGTGGTGAGGGCGGTGAGGGCAGTGGTGGTGCGTAAAGTTGGGCGTGGAAGGCGGGTTGCGTCTGCGGGCCATACAACGCCGCTTGCGGCTTTAATTTCTCTGGCACTCTGACTTCATCCAGAACAATTTCATTGTTCAATGTGTGATCCAGATAGACATAGGCTACGCTCACACTGCAGGGCTTAATGCTTAATTAACCCAACCTGGAGAATCTAAGGGTCCGAACGGGGAAGTGAACCCCGAATGAGGATCCGCCTTCGGTCCCCCGCACTTCTGACCACGGTCGGAAAAGAAAAAAAGTAATCCCTGGAAAGGTTCAACACCACGCTCGACCATTTAACTGGAAATCTTTTTAAAAATTGCCCGGTTGTGATAAGAGCCCCGGAGTTTGGCCTGAATAGAGCTGTCACCCCAAATATGAATCAATCGGTGACCTCGCTTCCCTTCCACTGACTGGTCTCAGCAGCATCGTCCACCATGGTTGATGTTTATGTTCTTGTTCCCGCCTACTTCAACACAGAATGATGACTTTTGTAGCTTATCGATGACGTACGGGTCGCATACATGAGACCTGGCCGTTCAGACTGAGGTCGCATTTCAAAAGATCGGATACGTGTCGGATTCAGGACCACATACCCAAGTGGCCTGGGTAACATTGGAAAAGATTAAATCTGTGTCGTTCAGACTGTCATGAAAAGACCAGATACAGGCATAGGGTCAGTTCCTAAAGTAAAAACATAGCATGTAGAAGCTGCATTCAGCTTCTATGCTCCGCAGATCTTCAACATACTTCCAGAAAGAACTAGATCAGGTGAAACACTCAGTTTATTTAAATCCAGGTTAAAGACCCACCTTTTTTTTTTTTAGCTTGATTTGATTAGTTTTTATTCAGAGGTTTACCTCTGCACTAATTTAAATTTAGTTCTTTTTAAATTTCTTTAAATTTGTATTTTAATGATCACCCATTTAATATTTCTTTTAACCGTTCCTTACAATGTTTTATGTAAAGCACTTTGAATTAGCTGTACATAAGGTGTGTTGTACAAATAAAAAAAATAGCTGTGCCTTCTGAAATTCGTTGTGGGTATGACGCCTGTTCAGAAGTAATGAGCCTTAAAAAAAACAAAAAACTTTACTATCACATTTTGGTCAAGCTTTATTAAAGATTTGCTGTTTCATCTCAATAAAATGCAACATTTTATGTAAACATCCAGTTATTGATGTTTGTTTGAATATGATAAAAAATAACTACATTCTTCTTGTTTACCTGTTAAGGCATATCCAACCAGGACATAAGCCTTTTTGTTTCCTAAATCACATTTTCTTTCAGACCAGCCATTGGTAAAGTAATAGTTCCTGAAGCACGGTCATTGTTAAGACAATAAATTTAGCCAATTATGAAGAAAGAGGAGCTAAATTAGTGGAGCAGTTGCCCTTAAATAATTCAAAAGGGCTTATTTAAGTTTTATTTAAGATCTATGTATATTTTTTGAGTTGCCAATACTAAATCATATTGTCTTCAAGTGTCCTGTTACAATGAACATATTACAATACAACTTTTGAACATTCATTTAACACTTTCTAAAAAGTAGAAGTTGTGGGTTAATGGGAAGGAAGAGGTATTCCCACATGTTTCTGTTGGATGTGTCAGCTGGTGGAGGTGCTGATCAGTCAGCCAGCTGGCTAATGTTATGAAAAAGATAGAAAATCGTTTTTTTTAGTCAGTAATGTGATTAGGACAACGTTTTATATTTGCACTAATTTATGACCTAAAGATAAAATGTAAGAAGGTTTGTGTGGTTTCCTTTGACACAAATAAAAAAAGAGGGAAATGTGCATCGTAACCTTTGCATCAAAGAGAAACTGAAGCAAGTTTATTACATAACTTAGTATACATGTATCATTGTGCTGTTACCAGAAATAATTAACACATCCACATTAAATTAAGTAAACAATTAATGACATTTAAAAAAAACTAGTACTTCTGAGATGTCAGGAGTTGAAAGACTTCTTTGTCCTGCTAACATCTGCATAACTCATCATGGAGTTAAAGTCTGTAATTTTCTGTCCATAGCTGGGGGTGGGGGTGGAGGGTTGCAGTTCCTGCTCCCTTCTGCAGCTCCTGGTTAGTGATGGATGGAGGATTCCTTCCTTCCTTTCTTCCTCCCACCTTCCACAGGTTAGATTCCTCAGCAGCTCTGTGGCATGTTTACTTAAAGGCAGACTACTAATCAGCCTGAGGTGAGTTGGGATGCTTTAAGCAGTCACCCCTGACACACACATGCACGCATACATGAATGCAGGCCCTGCAAATGTCCCTCCGTTGACAGAGTGCATGTTTTGTATTGACTCACCTTCCTTCCGCTCATTACCCAGGGCAAACACTGACATCAGTCCCTCCCATCCCATCAGTCTACAGCTGGGCAGGACCACGAGAGCCACGACTGTGATTCCAAACCTCCGGAAACCAAATGCACACACAAAAGGATAAAAGTGAGGTCAATCAATACAAAAAATAGATCATATTTATAAAAAAAAACAACACAAAGAAAATCCTACACAAAAAGAATGTAAGGCAGTTGTTCAGTAAAAAGAATAGTTTACTGATCTTTAATTTCATGCATAAGAAGAGATATCTGACTAAAACTCAACAACTAGACAGCTCTAGATCAGCATGAAAAAAATCTTACATCTGTTTGGCTCAGAGAAGCATTGAGGAGTTTCCCTGTGTGGGACCTTTGTGCTTTACTGCTAACAGAGCTTTAGGAATAAAATGACAGCGTTTGGTGTTTTGTTTCTGTTTGTCTCTATGTTTTGCTGGTCAGCTGTCACTCCTCCTGAATGGTTCCTCCCTCCCCTACCTGGGGCTCTCTGTGGAGGAGTGCACAGCTGCCTACACTTTGTAATCAAGCTTATGTAACCCTTGTGCTATCCTAGGCACTTTAACATTGGGAGTTGGGTCATCTAGACCCACTAGATCAGGGGTCTCAAACTGAATTTACCTGGGGGCCACTGACGGCAGGGTCTAGCTGAGGGAGGGCCGCAACTTCAACGCACACACTAACACACACCAAACTAGTGAGTGTCTGAGAGCCAATAAATTTGTATGGAACATGTACTATACTATTAACTATACTCTATTATTAACTGTTTCTGCACAAAATTTACTTATAAAACTCTCATTCAAATAAAATACGTTAAAAAAATCAATAAGTAAATAAATCAGTAATACATTTCTGTTTATTTATTCTTCTATATCTGCTGATTTCTAATTTAAAAGTTTCTTATAAACACAGTTCAGTTAACACTGTTGAATTCTAACTATTAAACACTAAAGAAGACTTAAATTTTACAGTTCTGTAAATCCATCAATGGTTCTTCTCAACACAGCTTCTCTTGTCTTCTTACTGCTGGACACTTGGCAGCACTTCCTCCACAGCTGAGACCATCAGTGTGGTTGAAGATGATTTTCATTTAAACCCTGGTCACAAGGTATTGTAGAGCAGCCGGTCAGCCACTCCTATATTTTTTTAAAAAAAACGGATGGACATTCATGTTGGTGACACTAAATATGTGCAGCCAAGATGCACAATAAGCGTGTTTAAGATCACCCAGGTGGACGAAACGCGGCAACAGATCACCTGGTGTGTGACGGATGTTTTTGCTTTTGCTCCAACATCACCTGTCAATCATCACAAAAATATTCGGAGAAAGGGACGGGAGCAGCAAGCCCCCAACCTGAGCGAACGCAGCTGGAAATGTACTAACTGCAAGCTGCAAATTGACTACAAAACAATGCATTGTGGGAAATGTGTCCTGACGGTTTTTGTAGTTGAGTGGTCAATTAAAACCATTTAAAATACCTATTGATTAAAAAATGGCTACATACATTACAAAACATTAAAATCAATATAAAAGACAACACAGATCATACTGAGGGGGACAGGCATATTAAAACTAAATTGAATTTAAGGACAACTCCAACTTCCTGTCCTCCTTCAGTCTCACTGCAGATTCCCCCCCGCGCGCACCTGGTCTCCCCAACAATCCAGGCGCGTCGCTGGTTCATCTCAAACATATCTATCGTTGCATTTTCACACGTCACACGTATTTTCAGTGTGTCTAAGTCGTGTTGTTTTCTAGCACGTGTTTAATTTTAGAGCCCCGTTAGGTGTCACGCATGTACGTGTGGGACATTTTTCTGCACAGCGACCCACCTCCTGTGGGAGCGGAGAGACCCAGGTCGGGGTAGATCGCCGCCGTGCGCCTAACCGTAACCATAACCCTCCTCCGGGTCCATGCGAGCCGGAAACAAGTTCAGCAACCGCTGCATGGATTTAGAAAATTACGAGCAAATAAATACGTTCTAAAAAGGAAAGTAAGGAACTCCTTCATATGGTCCCGGAGGGGGCTGTCAGGTTTCTTGCCTTAAATGTTTTCCTGCTTTCAAGCCCGGTCATTGTCACGCCCCCAAGAGTCATATACCCCACTGTGATTGGTTGGTTGTCAGCTCCGTGAACACTGAAAAGGTGTCATTCACACAGACTGGCGGGCCGCATTAACATTAAACTTTCATATTGAGGCGGGGGCCGCAAAATATCATTTTGGGCGGCGCAAATAGCCCGTGGGCTGCGAGTTTGACACCCCTGCACTAGACAGTGAACCTTTTTTCTTTAATGATTTGTGATCTTCATTGGTGTCCATGGATTACATGAAATCTTTCCACCTTTATCCACCTTTGTCATGGTAGGGAGAACAACTCAATGGAAGGGTGGGGTCATCTAAGATAAAACAAGGGTTAACATACTGTATGCAAGTGTAAACAACTAAGTAAAGTATTTTATTTGAGAAACAATGCAAGAGTGGGGTCATCCTCAGTGTTGGTGCGTCCCTGTTAGGTCTGTGGTTTTCCTGCTCAGCCGACGCTGAGGTCTGCATGTCCTTTGGTTTTTTGACTTAATTGTTCATATTTTTGTCTTTTGCAGTTTTTAGAGCTTTCTCTGCCCAGATGTTTTAACCCATCCACACCACATCGGGCAGCTGCTTCCCAACTCATCCGGCTCTCAGAGGGATCTCAAACTGTGTTGGATTTTGCTCTGGAGTTCTGCACCCTGGCTGCCAGCACTCCCTGGCCAGAAGACATCCTAGTGGATGTGTTTTGCAAGGGATTATTCGGTCCCCTGAAGGATGAACTTGCAGCGAGGGAGCTTCCAGAAGACTTGGAGGAGTTAATCGACTTAGCCACTCGGATCGATTGACGAATGAGGGAGAGAACCCAGGAGCGTCCCAGCACCATCCGTGGAGCAGGAATCAGTGCCCATGGGCCCTGTTCCTGCTCTTCTCTAATCTGTCAGCCCCTCTTCTATCTCCACCCAGACTTTTGAGCCCATGCAACTTGGTTTATGTCGACTCTTACCAGCTGAAAGGCAAAGAAGCATGAGGGATGGCCTGTGTCTCTGTACTGTGGGCAGTAAGGCCATTTAATCAGAAGCTGTTCATCAAACACCAGGGCTCGTCAGTGAGAGGGCAACTGGCGAGCCGTGTCTCTGCCTCCTTTCGCCCTCTCGACCTCCTACAAGCTGCCTGGTATCACATGATCAGCTGCAGGGTGAGTTTGACACTCTTATTGACTCTGGCTCAGATCTAATCTCTCAAGAAGTGGTGGACAGACTCAAGATCCCCACTAAAATCTTAAATTCAGCTCTACTCTCTCTAATGCAATTAATGGATCTTTAATTTATTCAGATCTTTTCCCAGGTAATCAACTACCCAAGGGACACACCTCTATCCACTCAGTCCCCTGAGCGAGAAGCCTTGGAGCAATATCTTCATGAGAGCCTTCAAGCTGGCATCATACGGCCTTCTTCCTCCCCAGCAGGAGTGGGATTTTTCTTTGTCGGAAAACGTGATGGTGGTTTGCGTCCCTGCATTGACTACAGGGGGTTAAACAACATCACTGTCCATAATACTTGCCCTCTTCCTCTGCTTCATTCTGCATTTGAAATTAGATGAAATATCTTAATTTTCATTGTACGTTGTACAATTTTTCGGTGGAATAATAAATAAAAACTAAAACTGTGAAATAAGACAATATAAAACACCAGTAGGTTACATCTTGTCAAGGTATTGCATGCTTCCCTTAATAAATTAACATTATTTAGCAGCGTTTAAGGCCACGATGGCTCTTGGATAAAAGCTGTTTTTTTGTCCTTTTTTTAATTGCCCTGTATCTTGTGCCTGAAGGCAGCAGTTCAAACAGAGAATGTTGAGGGTGTGATGGATCCTGCAGAATGTTCTGAGCCTTTTTTAGGCAGCAGGAACTGTGCAGTTCTTCCAGGGATGGGAGAGGGCAGCCGATGATCCTCTGGGCTCTCGTGGTGACTCTCTGGAGAGCTGTCCTAGCCGCAGCTGTGCGACTTGCAAACCAGGCACAGACACAGTACAGTGTATGTTAAAATACTCTCTATTGAGCAGCGGTAGAAGGACACTAACAGTTTCTCACTCAGTTTGTTTTTCTTCAGAAGATTGAGAAAGTACAGTCTCTGCTGCAGCCACCCTCTCCACACAATCTCCACCAATAAACTGTGGCTGAATGTCTGTTTTGTTCCTCCTGTAGTCCACCACCAGTTCCTTGGTCTTTGGTGTTGAGGATCAGATTGTTTTTTTCCACACCAGACACCAGGCTTCTGATTGTGGATGGTTTGGGCAGAGGGACAATATTTCAGGATTTGAGGCAGGGTGGGACAATGGACTGATGTAAGGACCGATCTTAGTAAAGACCCCCGCCAGCTGGTCCGCGCAGTCTTTCAGCACCCGACCAGTGATGCCATCAGGTCCGACAGCCTTTCTCGGGTTCACAGACCTCAGCGTGCGCCTCACCTCATGTTCCTCCACACTGAGGGAGGGGCCGTTGCTGGCTGATGCCTGTAATGCAGCTGTCTCTGGTGGCTCCACCTTGAAGCGGGCAAAGAAGAGGTTAAGTTCCTCTGCCAGTGAAGGTTCCCCATCAACAGCAGTGAGATTTGGTCTGTAGGTGGTTAGATGTTGGACCCCTTGCCACACCTGCCGTGTGTTGTTTGTGCTGAGGTTGTCCTCGATCCTCTGTTTGTAGTCCAATTTGGCCTGTCGGATGCCTCTCTTCAGACTGGCTCTGGCAGAGCTGGACAGGTTCATGTCACTGGACCTGAAGGCTGTGTTCTTCTCTCGCAGCAGTCGCTGGATCTGGTGAAAGGTGCCAAGATCTGCAGCAAGCTAAACCTTCGCAGTGCTTAACATCTGGTGCATATACGAGAGGGAGATGAGTGGAAGATGGCTTTTAACACCTCCAATGGACATTTTGAATATTTGGTTATGCCCTTTGGTCTAGCCAGTCTCATTGAGTCCCTGCGTCTGCAGGGACTCAAGTGGGGCCACTGTTCCCACCTGGCCTGCCATCCAGGAGTCAATCGGACTGCCTTTTTAGTGTCCCAACGATTTTGGTGGCCCACAATGTCCTTTGAGATTAGAGCTTTTGTATCATCACGCCCTGTTTGTGCCAGTGTCAAGGTTCCCTGGAGGCCCCCTCCTGAACTTCTTTAGCCTCTTCCAGTGCCCTCTCGACCGTGGTCTCACATAGCCACGGACTTTATTACCGTGCTCCCAGATTTTCAAGGTAACACTGATTCTAACCATAGTGGACCGCTTTTCTAAGTTGGCACATGAGTTAGCAGCAGTGGTATGTAAAGAGGTGTTTCGTCTGCCAGCGCCCTTGGAGGGTGTTTCGTACATGATTGATGGAGAATCAACAGCGGTTGTCCACAGTGGCCAAACGTCGGACTTGCAACTTGTGTACAAGTGCAGCTTGTGTATGTAAAAAGTGGTTAAGTGTCCTTAAATTGGGAGGGTGCGGCTTGTGATCAGGTGCGCTCTATAACCAGGCAAGTATGATATCCTTGTTTTCATATTTTTTATATTAATTTATTTATTTTTTGCTTTGCTTAGATTTTCATATTACTCTTTTGAAATTTTCCCTCTTTTGAGGAGATTTGTGTTCATATTCCCACCTTGAGGTGTTTTTTTTTTGTTACTTTAGGAACTGTTGGTTTTGAATATGGGATGAAAAAGGGAGAATTAGATTGAGAGCCAAGAGAATTATCTGGGTGTGAGCACACGAGACGCCAAAGAGGACCCGGTTTTTGGCCACAGCAATAATTTATTTAAAGTAATAAAATGTGTATGGCCACTGAGAGGTTCAGTTAGAACAACTAAAAATATAAAAACAGTTATAAAAGTCCAGGAAAGAGGTAAAACACAATACCAAGTTATAAAAGTCCTAGGAAAGGTTGAAACACGATTTAATAAATACTAAAAGCCCTGGAAAAGTAATTAAAAAAAACAAGGTTAAAAGCAGCTTAAATCTGGAACAGAGGGTGGTTCCCTCCCAGCAAGACTTCGTCCCCGGGCGTCGGCATCTCCCGTTGATGGACAGGTGATCCCTCAGGTCACATGCACCTGGGACCTGCAGGAAGAAGCATTGCTAGTACCAGAAGCAACAGGGCTGTCCAGAGGAGTGTGGCTACGCTCTTAGCTACTTACACGGAAGGCAGAGTTCCCCTCTGCGTGTAATTCGCGACACACACTCCTTCTCCCTGCGCTGCTTCCGGTTGGCCTCCCTGACGGGCTGGAACTCCTGTTAGAAAAGCGGCAGTACAAAAGCACTCCTAGATGCAGGCTGCCACCAGCCTTCGCGTCTGCCGTGTTGCTTTGCTATGCCCACAACACAGGCAGGGTCCCTGCCCTGCCCCTGACTGTGGATCGCGCAACAGCGGTCCAAATGCTCCCGGTGTGGCCCTGAACACGTCCACGATCCAATGGCACCCCCCATGTTTGTGCCCTGTTCCTGGTGTGGGAACCTGCCACACTTTCCTCCTCGGATCACTTCTAATTCCCTCTTAATCAGGAGCAGGTCTTGTTAATCGGTGGGCTGTATATTAAGAGGGCGTGTCCACAAAGCATGCAAAGGTTTGTAATAAAGAATTACTGTGATTGCAGTTTTAAAAAAGTCTACTTGACTGATGGACTTATCTCTGACCCTTTTGTCGCACTTAATGTGCCTTAAAATTCGATACTCCTGATAAATTTAGGATATATAATAGAAAATGTATTGACAGTGTGCTTTATAATACAGTGCACCCTATTGTGTGTGAAATACTGTATTCCATCCATGATTATGCATGATCCAATAAATGTGTTTCTTTTCCACACAAAAAAAAATAATAAAAACATCATAAACTCAATTTTAATTGGAGTGGGTCTTTTAAGTTGGAGGAATCATCTACTGTCAGAAAAAAAAATCTGACCCAGATTAACCTTGATCAGCACAAGTCATTAGCCTTTTTCTTTAAATTTTATTACTTCCAGAGGTCTTTACCTGAAGGTGTTTGTTGGTCTAACACTTCCCATTATTATTATGTATGCTGAGTTAAGTGATGTGGTTTAGCAGGACAAGCAAGCCCTGCTTGGTTGCCTAGGGAGGGTAAGACGGAATAGTTACTATATTTTTTCATATGATTTGGTTTTTTTTCTCAAAATAGGATTCAATTATTGATCTGTCTAACAGGAAGGAGGGTTCAGGATCAATTTAACCCAAGGTAATAAAATACAAGAAACCACTTGTTTATACTTAAACAGACAGTTGCTTGTCATAGATAGATCTTTATTTGTCATTGTCATATACAATGAAATTAAAAGTGCCTTCTGGTCAGTGCAGCATTCATCCATTTTAAAATAATTTAGACAACTTACTACTAAAATAATGAATAACACTGACTGTTTGACTGATTACTTTAGAGGTGGAGCCCTGTGCAAAGGTAAAGCAGTGATATACATTAAGCAAATAAATGACACTCAAGCTCACGGTCTAACCACTCTCTGTTTTCCTACACCTCTGTAATTCCTGAATACTGTACTAAGTTTGCAGGGTGGATGCTCCTTACTGAGGGTGTTACTCAAAGCGCTTCTAAATTGCCACTTGTTCCTCTGGCATCATTAAGACCCAGGGCGACAGGGGTCTGCTCTTAAATTGCTACCACTGGAAACAGCAGAGGCATGTTTATAATTACGCTCTTTCTTCTCCAGCGGTGACGTCTCCACTGTGGTAAACAGACCCATTCTGTCGACTCTGGCCCTGCACAAACCTGAGGATTCATTAGAGGCCGTGACAGCAGCCTCGGAGCCCAGTCAACTGAAGGCTCCTGCCTCTGTTTTATGAGCGGCTTTAACCTCAGGGGGAGTTTGTCAGAACAGCTGCTTCCAGAGCAGGAACAGTGACGAGGTGAGAAATGTCTCTGCGCTGTAAGCCATTAGTGTTCCTTTAGTGCTTGGCCCTCAGAAAGCAGCCACAGCACACAGAGGATGCACACCAGAGCTTTTGCATCTGTCTGCAGTGCCAAGCATTCTAGGGGACAACCAGACAAACAATTAATTGTTTAATGAAGTTACAAGTCTTAATCATAAATGTTTTATACTTTCCTTTTGAGAACATTATTTTTTATTTTTTTTAACAAATCCAGTGTCATTCAGATTTGACTAGGGACCAGTAATTGATTTTGGCACATGCTTAATCTAGTTGCCATTTTTAACACTAGGTTTTTAAGGAACTTCAGTAATATTAAAGATAATGTTTATTTTTAACAACAAGCTTCCAAAGCTTAAATTAATGACCCTTTTTTTTTGTGGGGGGGGGGGGGGGGTACATTGTCTAAGTTTTAATTAAGGCTAAAAGCAGAAACAAAAGCAGTTTTTGAACCTGCACATGTATCACCCAGCCATTGAAATGAACTAAAAACAACAACCAATGAAGAAAACATCACATTACTTTGCTTGAAAAAAATAACCTTTAGCATAGAAACATTTCATGAATAAAATGAAATGATGTTTAGCAGCAATGAGTTGTTACTAGGCTTTTTGGTTATGGTGTGTGCTTATTTAGAGCTTGTCTACCTTACTTGAAGGCTCAAAGCACTTAAAGCTACGCACACGTGACGTGTTTAGTTCATAGTGTTTACACTGGACAATCAGAAGGCGCTTCTTTTTTTCCCTACCGTTTACTATCACATGTTGCTACCTACAAGAGGCTTGGTGCAAAATTTCAAAGCGGTACAAATCTGGTGAATCTAAATATTCACTTTTTTCTTTTGTGGCTATTTTCCGATATATGAAACATGTCATATGATTCCGGCTGGACACAAACTGCAACTTAAGGTGTCTTCCATGATCAATTTTCCATGAATTTAAAGGGACACCATCCATTTGTTACTATCAAATCCAAATCCCAGAACGTTCAACACACGTTCAATCACCACGTTTTTTACGTAGAGCCTGAAAACGGTCATAAAAACTTGCATAGCGACACTTGAATGCAAGAGTTTTGAACGTGGAAGTGTGGGAAATGGACATTTTTATTATTATTATAGACATTTTTTTACTTATAAGTTGGACAAGATAATGTGGAAGCTCTCTTTCAAGAATGCAACAGAAGTCTGACACGACAAACAGTTTTGATTGGATGTGGCCATTTTAACGTGTTGCTGAGGGAGGTTCCTTTACAATTACAGTCCCATGCACACACATTTATATACTGATGGCGGCTTCATTGCCTAACAGTGGTGCCAACCTATAACCACCAGGAGCAATGAGGGTTCAGTGTCTTTCCCAAGGACAGCTCGACACATGAGCGGACAAGGCAGGAACTGAACTGCTCTACTTCTGCACCACTTAAGTTAAGACTTCCAAATACTTTTGAGCTATTTTTTGTCTGAAAACACTTTTCACTACGTTTTAGTTAATGGCTTCATCCCTGACTCTTGAACACTTCAGAGTTCATAAGTAACACATCACTGCTTATGAAACCCAAATCATTCTCCTTCCACCACTGTGCTCTACTATTTTACTCATGTTTTGTGGCTCCTGCTACAAGAAAGCTGCTTCATCTGGTTGTCCATAGTATTGGCACAGTTTGTGCAAAGGATCCTTACACCTTTTTCGGTGGGCCTGAAGTGCACATCACATCAGCATATCACTCAACGCAAAAACGTATTAAAGATTACAATCACAAGTAGAATGTCAAAACAGAATATGAATATTCAGAATATTCTCAAAATATGGAGAATTTTTTTTAACTAGTTGGAGATTTTTAGCAGTGAACAAAATAATACATATGTCAAGTGTTTTACAATATGTTTTAAACACAAAGCCTTTGTCTTTTTAAATGTATACAGAGTAAACTTTAACTGATGAAGTCTGATGTTTATAGAAATCAGTGTCCTTGGAATTTAACAGTCATCAGTGTAAATATTTGAGAAGGAGATAAGTGACTCAGTATCTCTGAGGAACCTGAGTCATGTCTATCGTTGGGTAACGGGTGATATGGTGAGACTTTCCTCCTCTAAGTGTACTTTTCTTCTTCCATTCTTTACATATCTGCTAACACTGCAACCCCCCCCCCCCACACACACACACACAAACTGTCCTTCAACTGCAACTGCAGCATACCTGGAGTATGTAACCAGGTAAAGAATTCAGACAGGGGCATCAGAAGAATTCTAATTTTAGCATGTATAATGGGCTTGGGTTATTTCCTCCAGGCTTTAAGTGGCCTCATTTGCCAAGAAATGCAACAAACACATACATTAGCATGGACAGCTTCATAAAACACTCTAACACACTCAGGAAGACATCCCACTCACACAAACACACATCTCAACAGACACACACTAACACAAGCACATCTGCATAATATTTACTCACATTAGCTCCTTAACAAATCTACAGTTTCAACACCCGCATCTAGTCATTGGAAAAATATTTAAGTCCTAAAAAAGTTTTGGTCTCAAACCTGTTTTTGTTTTAACTTTTTTCATAACACCTTTGAATTCAGACACACACAACTTGTCTGGAGGCATTTCTTTATTTGTACCTGGAGGCCTGAAAGATTCCACAGGAAGGTGTTGAGACAACTTTCACCCAGACCAAACCTGGCAGCGACCTGTTTCGTCAATGCACTGCAAGCCTGTTTCTATATGTCCTTTTCTGAAAATTGAACACTAAACATAATATCTACTTCCATACCCATAGCAAAACTGTAGTACTGTTCGTTTATTTTCTTATTAAATATACTCAAGTTTACTATAGAAAACGTGAGTGTGGTGTAGGGAGTGTACTCACTGAATACTTCTTCAAACTAAATGTACATGATTTAGTTAGTATATAAAAAGTAAACTCCAAGTATACTGCCTTACTTTTAGTATAGACTACTTGTAGTACACTAGTACACTTAAATCGACTAATTTTTGCACAGGGTATTGCTCATGGTATAGGTCATGCTTTTGGTTATGGTTATGCATTTGGTGTCACCTCAGGAAGTCTAAATTATAATCCATTACTTAACTCCAAGCAGTGGCTTTAAAATGTTACAATTTATACCATAGAGAGCAGCACTTTTCTCCCTTATCTAAAGGGGGAAACGTTAAACGCATTTCTGTGCCCACAAATTGAGTAAACCAGGTTTATGCATGCATACACATCCACATGCACTGGCTGTCAGTTAACTGAGAGCGACCTGGCCTGCCCTGGACAGAGTGAATTATTGGGCTCAGCGTTGGAGTGAAAAGGCAAGAGGGGGCAGAATTTCGGGTGGTGTAGAGATGGAAAAATGGATGTGAGTGGCTCAGACGCCAAACTGCATTACAAAATGTGGGTAGATTGATTTTTTATTATTTTTTTTCTAGCTTGTATGGACATAGAATAACACAGGGGTGGCAAACAAGTTTGACACCAAGAGCCGAATTTTTTCACTGTGAGAGTCAAAGAGCCACAGCACACACTGACGTGCTAAGACGCACACACACACACACAATTAAAGCTGTATTATTGTCCATAACACACTCCTCTCCCTACAACAGAACAGCAAGTATTGTACTTGTGTTTATTTCAAGGAAAGTGTCCACCCTCAATACACACATCAATGCAGCTTAGCCAGAGTTAACACAGAGACTACCCTAGAAGTCAGATACCCCCTCCACACACACAGGCACCTCTCTCTCATTTCATACACACACAGAAGTCAGATTTATGATGATAAAACTGAATATTTCATCGTTTATCCAACAGCATTTAACCGGTAATTCTTTGTGTCTCAACATTCCTCTTTCAATGATACTTACACCAACAAATACACAAACATCTGGACAGAGCATCCTTCTGGTGTCTGAGTCATTCATATTCACAATAAACACATTAAATACATTACATTTCAGTTGTGTGCAACTTAAATTAATTTTGACCCTCATTAGAATATCTCGCTTTTATGTGTTTTTATACAGAATTGTATGACTGACATTTGCATCAAAAGCAAATAATTTATTAAATATTAATACTTGGCAATGAATCAGTTTATACTGAGGGGTAATATTCCAACAAGTGCTGAGTTATAATTTAACCGCCTGGGTCATTCACACCCTCTCCTTTCTGCTCACATTAGGAACCCGGAAACTTCGACACACACTCATTCAGCAAAACGGGCATGCAAGTCAACTCTGCTAACAGCTACCTGGCTCATGGTTTTACACTGAAAATCCCCCCCACTTCCCATGAGTCTTAGGGGCTGAAGGCGGGGCTAAGTCTCTGATCAGCTCCTTTACCTGAGTGTCGGTCAGAACGGACCGATGTCTGTTCTTCAAATTATAACAGGGCCTTCTTTCAGAGAGATTTCTGCTCATTTATCTCCGGTTCTCTCGCTGCCTCATCAGTGACAAGCAGGGATCTCAGGCAGTCAGTCTCTGCATTAAAGGATCCATGAGAAAAGTGATCTGCGGTCGTTTCTGTCCAGTTGCGCAAGCAGCGTCACGTTCTGCGCTTCATTCATTCTGATTGCAGCTTTCTGCTGTGAGCTCCGCAAAGAAGGAAAGTGGGATGATTACCGTTTTGAATGTGCACTTTGAAAAGCTTTAACTTGTTAATAAAGGAGACGATTTGTGTCAGATCAGGAAGTTTTTCATTTTCTCCGGGATACTGCCATGGTCAATGATACTGCTTCTAAAAGCTCATAATAATAATAAACATTGTGACTTGCCATTCTGTTCAGTAAAAAGTAGGAATCTTCCCGTTCTTCCAGAAACATCCTGTGTTTATCTTTATACTCTGAATGTCACCATTTTGACCATGAGGGTAACGGTCTGCACGCACATCAATCTTTATTTACGTGTTCCGGCAGTGGGCGTAACCCGCGCAAATGATTGGCGGTCACGTATGTGTCGGGAGCAGAATCAAACACACACACGCTGCCAAATTACTTTTATCATTAATTATTCATTTTTAATACCCTCTGATGGTTTGAGTGTGGTTTAAGAGGGAAAAAATTATGAAATGAGGCACAGGATATGGAAAATATGACGAGACGCAAAGAGCCGCACGCTCATTGTCCAAGAGCCGCATGCGGCTCGAGAGCCGCGTGTTCGCCACCCCTGGAATAACATTATTTTCAAAAAAATCCCCCAATTTATTTTGCTTCAACCCCTTCTTGAGTCACTAATTTATTCCAAACCTAATAAAAATGACAATTTTTTAAAATTTCCTTTGTAGCTAATGGATTATGCACAAGCCTTTATTTCATTTTCTTCAAATTTAACTGAAACCACACCTCACATTATTTAAAAACTGTTTTTAAAAGGTGCTGCTGCTTATCTTCCACGGATCCCGGCATCCTCTGAATGGCATTCCTGAAGCCCCCAGATGCACACCTCAGAACACAAACTCCAACTGTGTCACTCATTGATGATAAAGAGCATAATTAACCTTGTCTCACCCCAAATAGGTCTGACAACGGGTGCATTTAGTTAGCATTCCTGGAAGATTGGAGTTGTCCTCATTTGGGAGATAGTGATGTCAAAGGCTAACTGACGCAAGGAGAAACCGCAGAGAATGTTCAGACACCTATAAAAATGTCAGTCTGTGCGGCCTCCTAATGGAATTCAGTGGCCAAATGAGGGAAGAGATGTTCCCTGATGGCAATCACTCTGACTATTTCATAACTTTGATGTAAACCAATAAACTATGCAATTTGGCTTTCCTTTAACTTTGTGCAGACTGAAAAAATAATTAAAATTTGGAAAGAACAAAATGTGTTTTCCCAGTATTTCCTGCATTTATACAAATATTTAAAACAAACCAGGCATAGTAACATTCTAATTTCCCTAAGGCCCCAGTTTTGCCTATCCGAACTCCACTCCAAAGGTCACAGACGTTGAGTCTGAGAAACACTTCTTTCCTTTCTGTCGGAGAGCCTTGAGCACTGATGGTGCAGACGCTCTGAATAATCCTGTTATACCATGCTGCAAGGAAACATCCCATCCTGTCCAGACAACCAGCCACTAATCTCTGCTTGCTGACCATAACGGTTTAGTTACCGTGGTAACACTGTGATGCGGTGTGCGACACGGAGGGCTAAATAAAGAGTCAGGAGTTTAAATTAGTGTTAACATGGCAGAAAGAGACATTCCCTGTTTGACATTGCCTATCAGATGGTTGTAGACCCAGAGCAGTGGGGTGTCAGACGCTGATAAATGAACCTGTGAGACAAACCCACATGAATGATTAGTCAATCTCAAAATCAACTCAACATCAGCTGAATGAAACTTCAGCTATAATTGTATCTCCAGAAAAAGTTTTTTAGCTTTATTTCAAACTTTATCAAACACGATCATGACCTACACACTAACACCAGTCAACTGCTAATGACGAATAACAATAATATGCTTAGTCCACAGCAGACAGGGGTCATTTGGATCACAATATCATGGTGTATCATTAGTAGTGTGTACATAAATGTGTAAGATGTCAGTGTTGGTAGAGGATCCATAAATGCTGGGGGCAGTTGACAAAAACACAGCAACTGTAATTTTGGCCCATAAGGTAAAAATTAAACTGGATTATACGAGCCATTAAACCTTTTACACCGAGGTTTGCTCCAGTGTTGACATTCTTTCGACTACCATAGAGGCTGATATTTACAGGTCTGTCTGCGGTGTGTCTCCTTTGTGTTGACAAAAAAAGTAGAATGTTTATTACTCAATCAGAATGTTTATATGGCCTCAGTCATGTCTGGGTCTGACATCTTCTCGCTGCATCGCAACACAAGCAATGCAGCTCAACAGACTTCTTCTAAGTCAGTTGAAGCGTCAATGTCAAGAAGCCGGAGAAACAGGTAACTGCATGGTTCGGATTTATAAATAAAAACTTCCTTTGTAATTTCAAAATAAAACGTTATCAATTTTTTGTTTATATGTAAGGTTACATGCCCACGCAATAACACACATTATCACCACAAATAACAGCGTCGTCCATTTTTGACGACAAAAGTTTAATTTTGGAAGTAAAAAAACACAACATAATATATGACACAAAACATGCATTTTACAGGGACTCAGTGAGAGAGGAGAGTGTATGAGGCCTGATTGCTTAAGATTTCCAGTACTAGTACTACAAGTAGTTTTTGCAGTAGGAGTGGAGCTAATACTGTGAGACCGAATTATCTCATGAACGTGATTAAAGATGCTTTTGTAGAGCTTTGTAAAATAAATAAATCCACTCTAAACATCCTCTGTGTCTTCTTACATGCATTGTAATGAGATATACACAGACAGAAATGTACTTTAAGCTTTAAAGTACATAAATGGAAAGTATAATGGAAACAGCAAAATAGTGCCAACATTTCTAGAATTTCGATAAAGTTTGGTGAATCCCTTTATATGTTTCCTATTTTGAAACACGAGAGGGGAAGGGTTGAGCTGTCCATTGTTTTTCCAGTCTATGCAGACTCCTCACGCAATGCAACGAAGATGCACTAATGTAAATTCTGGGTAACTCTTCCTCCGTTTACAATTAACGTGTGAAATTCCAGTGGGTTCTGAAGCGGGGAAAAGCGGCTTTGCGCCAATATACAACACTTTACGGAGGGAAGCGCTTAAGCATTAAACGTAAATCATCTGACTTAGTTGCAGAGAAACGCGGTTTTGTGCTGTTATGCAGCATTTTATGTTAGTGATCATGGAGTGATATTTCTGCCAAAGTAGAGCTGTTGTTAAGTTCTGCAAAACAAGACTTTTCGTAGGTTTAAGTGCAAAAGTCAGAAGATGTTAGGATGTGGAGGATGAAGGACCGAAAGATGCAGGAGACAGAAACCTAAATGTTTAATAGATTAATTGGATCTTGAACTTTGCAGGTGAGGGGAGCATCACAAATTTCCTGAAAGGAAGGGATCTTGTAAACTTCTTAATTGATGTGATGAAGAGATCTGAGCCAGAGTATGAGCACTTCTCCTACCATGATCTGCTATTTAGCTTTCTTGTCAAACTGGTTAATCCTTTTACACGTTTTATTAGAAATCAGTAATAGCAAACAAATATTTACAAGGGCAATTTCAGAGATAATGTCTGAAAAACAAAATTATTTTATTTATCTTTGGTCATTTAATGAACAGGCATTTAAGAAAAATGTAAATAAAAAAAGTTATTGTTTCATTTCCTTGATTATATGATAGTGGATTTAAGGCTGATTATTTACAAAAATTTAACCAGTGTGACTTAAGTAAGGAAACGTTTATCTGTAATCTGCAAACATTTTAAACCACAGAATGTTAGTCTACTGTGATTCAATTTTGTTTTGTACATTGCCCTAAAGGATAAGTGTGGTTAAAAAAAATAGTTTTAATTTAAATAATTATCATCTCTCTGCATCATATTTGTGCAGAAAGGTCAAGGAAGAAGATTTTTAAAAATTCCAAAATTAAAAAGCATTACATTAAATTTGTGTTAAAATGGAACAAAACAACAACAGTAGTATTTTTCTACAATCCCAGGGGGTTATTCCAGAATGCAGGTTATGTGAGTTACCACGGTAAGTTTGATGCTAAGGAAGCATATAACCTCAGCTTTCTGTTCCAAAAACAGAGGTTTGTTTTAGGGTATGCTTAGTTGCCATAGCAACTCATGCTCTGAACATAACCTGGTCTGGAGCAGGTTTAGTTGAAGGTTAGTTTGTTTTCAGAGAGGTGAAGCAGCATGGCGTCTCCATTTGAAGATGATTTTGTGGATGAAGAAGCTCAGATAATACTTTTTCCACCGTGAGAGGATGATAAGACCACGTATGGATGTTGGAAAAATAAACTTTTACTTTGATCTAACTTAACTATTTGCTTCAGTTAAGATAAATAATGTTTTGGAGTTCAGTCAACTTAAAAATAACACATAGTTATCAGACATTTATTTTTCTTTCATTCAAATTAATTCAATTAAGTAGGTGTAACTTTGGCAGTGTTGTTAGATTGGCAGTGCAAGGATTTGTGGGATACTATTTCCTTTGCCTGTCTGGACGGATTTGGGTAGAAGTGTAGGTTTTTGTGTAAATATGTTTAGTTGTTTAGCTGTTTTGTTTGCCGAGTTATTTTACCCTGTTATGTTTAATTTTTTTTTCTACCATGAGTGAGAGGAAGGGAGAGAATGATGAGCTTATTTAGCACCACTAGTGAAGCAACATGGCATAAGTCCTAAAGTTACAGTTGGAGCAATGATAATAAAATGATAATTAAATGCATATTGTAGATCTTCACTCTATCATTTATTTTAATTTTATAAAAATGAGAAAATCTGCAGCCTCTAACTTAGACATATGAGAGTTCAAGAAGTACAATAAATTAATATGGAAAAACATTTAATTGAATTGGAGTAATGTGACATTTAGTCAGATAAACATTGAAAATGTCTTTATGTACTTGTCGTGCACGTGCATTAACCCAGGGTTACCAAGTCGAGCGTAATTACGCTAACTCATATCCGGTCTTTTGGAACCGACAAACCCAGAGTAAGCAAGTTCAGGCGGACTTCAGTGAGAGTTCAGGGTTAAAGTTAGGGTAGTTTAAACAGGCCTTCTGGAAGACCCCCCAGATCTTTCAGTGACAGTTTATGCTAATGGTCTCTCACGGTGGGTGTCTAGGAGGAAAATGTAGGACCACAGGTGGCATCTTTGGACAGGCTTATAGCCAGGCTAGCAAGTGATCAGAGAATATTCAACTTACTATTAACGTGTTTGAATTAAACTAAACAATAACAATAGTAGGCTGCTCCAGATTCTGCCTGCATCTCAACCCATCTACGACACGACCCTTTCACCACACACTCTTCAAAGGATGATCTGATCTCACTGCAACCACACGAATATTTGCAAGAGGCCTCCAGATCCCGCCTGCACCACAATCTATCCCCACTATACCCACAGGCCACCGACAACACTCCTCTCCACCCCCCCCCCCCTTTTTAAAGCCTAGCCCTGACCTGAACCGTAGGTTAACCCTCAACAGAAGCTGGGGAAAGTATGGTGCACCGGGGTTCTGTCCTCTACTGTCATCTACTTCTCCTCTCCTCTATTCTTGATAATTTATTTATCGTTCAGTCCTCCATGCCTCTGTTTGGTGCAGTGCAATTCATGCATTGTCCCTCTTTCCCACTCACCTCCGAGTGAGTGGGAGTGATTCCAGATTCCATTTGGCTCATCCGTGCTCCTTTACCTGACTGTGTACCTCGTCTCTGGCTTGTCTCTGCTCCTGCACTTGATTGTGGACCCAAAGAAGCCTATGAAGCCCATCTGCTGGACTATTTAAACATGTAGTTGTAGCGTTAGATGGGCTAATTCTTCTCCAAGAGTTCTGGTACATCGCCATTCCGTCCTGGGGGAGGATCACTCCTTCATGTAGATACCCCTGAGGCTGCTTCTCTTTTTCTTCCAGAATCTGTTTTTTGTAGGAGTTTTTCCTTACCGAGAATGACGGTCTAAGGGCAGACCTGCCCAGTTTAGCTTAGTCTGTTTAGTTTAGTTTTGCCATTACCTATTGAACTGATGATTTCATGTTCTTTATGATTTCATGTTTATTAGAAAGCCCATTGAGACAACTATTGTTGTAATATCGGGCTATATAAATAAAATGTTATTGAATTGAATTTTTTCAGCATCTTTTCATTAATCTTGTCAGCTACCTACTGTGGATCTGCTGCTGGGTGGGAGCATTAGATTTCACTGATGGGTCTTTTGACCAGGCTCACAGGGGATGAGAGGGGATCCTGAGCACTGCAGATGCATTTATGAAGGACGTACATTGTTGGCAGCCCTGGGGAGTAAACTGAGCAGTCTGGCAACAGAGGCGGAATTTCCTACTGCGATGTTATCTCACACAAGACATTTAGTTACAGCCAAAGGAAGGAGGGGGAGAGACAAAGGCAATAGGGAAGAAGGGAGACAGTAGGAGGTACAGAAGCATAAGGAAAGATGAGTGAACACGTAAGGTCAAAATAGAGAGATCGATCTCAAACTATCCCACTCCAGGACTCTTAACTTCAACTTATGAAAAGAAAAACCGTTTCCACAGTCAGTCTGGAAGAAAAAACAATCTTATAAATGCAGCAGTTTAGATAGATAGATAGATCTTTATTTGTCATTGTCACACGTACAATGAAATTAAAAGTGCCTCGTGGTCAGTGCAACATTCATACCTTAAAAAAAACGTTTTGGTAAAAGTAAAAAATAATACATACAACTACATTAAAAAGGGCTTCAATATCTGTTAAAATTGTTAAAAACCACAGAAATGATAATAATAATAATAATTAATATGAAGAAAACTTCCACAATCATAGTTTACAAGAAGGGGTCAAGGTGTGATGTTTCTTGGCCAAATTTAAGTTGTTTATGTCAGTTGGATTAAAACTGTCCTGAAATCTTTTTTGTCTTTACTCTGCTTGACCTGTAGCATTTGCCTGAAGGCAACAGATAGGGGAAAGAGCGGCCAACGATCTTTTGGGCGTTGTTGATTACCCGCCGGAGAGTTTTCCTTTGAGCTGCTGTTCAGCTGCTGAACCAAGTGCATATGCGGTACGTTAATAGACTTTCTACATAGGCATGGTAAAAGGTCACCAGAATTTCTTTGGTTAATATTATTCTTCCTGAGTGACCTCAGGAAATACAATCTCTACTAGCCTTTTTTCAGCAACTCACTGGTGTTCGGAGTCCAGATTAGGCTCTCCTCGATGTGGACTCCTATGAAGCGGGAGTCTGCCAACCCTCACCACGCATATCCCGCTGTTAAATAGTGGTAGTATGTCTGTATTCTTCTTCCTGTAGTATATAATCATTTCTTTGGACTTTGATGTGTTGAGGAGGAGGTTGTTGGTTGAACACCATATTAACAGCCGTTCCACCTCATTTCTGTTGGCAGATTCGTCCCCATCAGAGATGAGCCCCACCACTGTGGTGTCATCAGCGACTTTACAATGGTGCTGCTGTGGTGGGCAGGTGTGCAGTCGTACAAGTACATGGAGTGGAGCAGAGGACTCAGTACACAACCCTGGGGTGAGCCGGCAAAGAGGCTTAGTGCAGTGGATGTCTGATGTCCTACTCTGACTCTCTGTCTGCGAACGGAGAGGAAACTGCTGATCCACAGGCAGGTTGACTGGAACAGTCCCAGGTCCTCCAACTTGGCCACCAGCTTGTGTGGGAGGATGGTGTTAAAGGCCGAGCTGTAGTCAACAAAGAGCATCCTCACATAGCTCCCCCGCTGTTCCAAATGGGAGAGAACAGCATGCAGAGCATTTGAGTCCTCTGTGGATCGGTTCGCCCTGTAAGCAAACTGCTGTGGGTCTCGAGTCTAGGTGGGAGGGCTGCTGTTATGTGAATGCAGACAAGCTTTTCAAAGCACTTCATGGCTGTTGGAGTGAGAGCCAGGTCTGTAGTCATTGAAGCTGACAATGTGAGGCTTCTTGGGCAGGGGAACTATGGTTGAGGACTTCAGGCAGACTGGGCCCGGAGACTATCCCAGAGATTGGTTGAAGATCCTTGTGAAGACTGCAGTCAGATCCCTCAGCACTTGGTCTTTGTTTCCAGACTTGTGGGCAGCATTTCTCCTGCTAAGAAGCTGTTTGACCTCCCAAGTCATCCAGAGCTTCTGGTTGGGGTAGACCCAGATCTGTTTGTCAACCGTGACTGTGTCTATGCAGCTTTTAATGTTGTGACGGGGTCACATTATGACTATAGAGGAAGAAGAAAGAAGAAGAACATTAGTTCTACCTGTGCTTGTGTATGAGGGGACTAACGTGCTTTTCTGTGAAAAAACATGTTATCCACAGTCATTCCTGGAGGTGGTCTTTGTGTTATGTTCATGGGTTTATTTATGTTATGGACTGTTCACCTGACGCACAGCGGTCCCGCCCCAAGGTTATTAAATGGGGTCGGAACAGGTGCGCAAAGGAGGGAAGAAGGAAGGTGAAAGACGCGCTGACAGTTGCCGCCGTTCTCTTCTCCCGTGACACAAGACTTCCGAGTTATTCGCTGTTCCTTGCCTGCTGGATTTATCCCACCAACATTCTGTGGAGTCCAGATGAGTGACGGGGGAGCAGAAACCGGAGTTTTATTTGAAAGGCCGAGGGAAGTGCCGTGCGCGATCCCGTGAGTGGGCGCATTTCCAGATAGACTGATCAAAGAGACCTGCTGGTGAGATCGACACATTTTTTCCTTCTTGGGTACCCAGGAAAAGGACATTTTTTATTTTATTTTACTGGTATACCAGTTTATTTTTTTGGGGGGGTTCTTTTGGTTGGATTTATTGGACTGACAGAGGCCGCGATGCACATTCGCGTGGACATTTCATTGACTCTTGTATGAGCGCGCCCCTGTGGAAAAAAGACAGAGAAAAAAAGAAACTTGGTAGAAAAGAAAATTAAATTTATGTTTGGAAAATCTTACAGGTGTATTTTGGTTTTGAATGATAATGTGATTCTGTGTAAACAGTGTTTGAAGAACCCAAAAGAACTTTTGATAGCAGACATTATTTAAATTAAGTAGTGTTTGTTACAATGTAGCACAGCACGCTGTCTGTGAACATCTCCAGGTCCTGGTGTTCAAACACCTCCCAATCTGTCCTCTATAAGTAGTCCTGCAGCCACTTTTTTTCCTGAGTGGAATATATGCAGGAATTAAAAGCAAGGACTAGCCCAGGTGAGGTTGAGGTCTGGCCCTGTAGCCCATTTTGATATTAGAATATACCTTGTCCAGGGTGTTGTTTCCTCTTGTGGCACATTTAACATGTTGGTGGAGTTTAGACAGAGCTGTCTTCAAGTCTGCATGGTTAAAATCCCCAGCAATGATCTGCACAGCATAAGGAAATTTGCTCTGCTGGTTGCTACTGCTAGCATGGAGGTAGGATGTACAGAGTGTTGCACCCAGGTCTCCGTAATGAGCACAACACAAACATTATTAACAGTTTTTTGCTGTGCAGTCTCAGTTCATCCATCTTGTTAGTGAGGGAACTGACGTTTGAGAGGGATAAGCTGGGGAGGGGTGATCTGAGCGGTTCCCTCCGTAGCAACACACCGGGTCTGCAGCCCCGCTTCCTCCTTCCGCGTTGCCTACATGTCCCTATTGATGGGATATGAAACTGCGAAGGGGAGGGGCTCCTGGCTGCCTCTACCAGAATCTTGTGCAAGCAGATAAACTCGCTTGTTACACGTCCATCAAAAAGTAATCCAATTTTAAGGAGCTCGTGTCGGCTGTGGGTTTTATTAGCCCGACTGAGTGTGCACAAAAAATACATGAAACTCATCCAAAAATAACACCGACCATTCACGCACCACGCTGCTGCAACTGTGTGCGCCGCCATGAAGGTTAAGTGTAAACTTTATGCTCGGGAAATACAAAAATATGACCAAAAAAAATAAAAATAAAAACCCATGATTTGTTTCCTTTAACCCATGTGCTATCTTAGATGACCCCACCACCCCACCCTTACATTGAGGTGTTCTCCCTACCATGCCAAAGGTGGATAAAGGTGGAAAGATTTCATGTAATCCATGGACACCAGTGAAGATCACAAATCATTGAAGAAAAAAGGTTCAGAGCACTGTCTAGTGGGTCTAGATGACCCAACTCCCAATGGTAAAGTGCCTAGGATAGCACAAGGGTTAAAAAAAACAAAATTAATACAACTGCTTAATACAACTGAGAATCTGTTTTGGCAGAATATATAATCACGGATGGTTTCAGAAACTAAAATAAGTTTTGTGTGAGAATGTCAGTGCGCATATGGAGTCTTAGTCACATTTCAAGTCCAACACCTTTGAGCCATTAAAGCTTAAAGTGAAAACACAAATCAAGCAAAGGCAATGAACAGCATGGGTCACTTTTATTCCATAATCTCTAAAGACCTCAGTTCTTCTGTATTTAGTCATACAGCACAAGCCTAACTGCCAGAACTACAATGTGTTTGTACTTTTTTTACATAAGAACTTGAGGGACACCCTGCTGTGTCTTCTCAGAGTGTAAAAAATTGCACATGAACGTACAAGATGTGGTTTACATAGCAATAAACCATCATGAAATAAAAACAGACTTTAAAGTCTTATTACATGGAAGGGTCCATCAATGACGTCTCTTACAGGCAAAAAAGATTTACTGTACATTTAGTTTTAATAGTGTAACACAAGGACCAGGCCAAAGGACAAAAAGAAACTGTGATTGATTGTCTTAATGCATAAAGCCTTAGTCACAACTGCCCTCATGGCTATATACAGGCTGTCTGTGGGCAAAAAATGGAAAAACCTGAGTGGCACACAAGTGGCCTGCAAAAAATACAAAATATCAACAAAAAATAAATTGAAGCAAACACTCACAGTATACAACAAGTAAGGGTGAGTAAAGGTTAAGCAGGTGTGTTGTATGAGTTTTCCTTTTTTTTAACCCCCCCAAACCCTGCCCACTGCGCAGGGAGCCTTTTCACGCTGTCACTTGTGGTGCAGCCTGACTTTTAAAAATCAAACAATCAGAGGGTAGTTTTTGTGGGCACCCTACAAGCGTCTTACATATCACCCTCACACCCAGTACATGCAGTATTGCGTGAGATCAGTAAGGAGTCAGTACTCGTACCCTACTAATGAGAAGAATGTGGCGTAAGTGCACCGTACGACAACATCATTCGTACGTCATGCATACGTGCAGCTTCCATTATCAATACTAATACTAATACTTCTTCCTTTAGACTGTATAAACAGATTCTAAGTTGTTGCGTGAGAGCATTGCGTTTTTAACAAAATGGTTATTTAAGGGCATTGACTATAGAGCAGGGGTCTCAAACTCGCGGCCCGCGGGCTATTTGCGGCCCCCGCCTTAATATGAAAGTTTAATAGTAATGTTTGTATGAATGACATCTTTTCAGTTTTGTGCGCGGAGCTAAAGAACCAACCAATCACAGTGGAGTATATGACTCTTGGGGCGGGACAATGACCGGGCTTGAAAGCAGGAGAACATTTGATTCAGGTAACCTGTCAGCCCCCTCCCCGGACCACATTAAGGAGTTCCTTACTTTACTTTTTAGAATGTATCTAAATACATGCAGTCAGTGCTGAACCTTTCTTTGGGCCGCACAGACCCGGAGGAGAGCTGAGGTTATTGTTACGGTTACGCGCGCGCGCGGCATATTAACTCCAACACGGGTCTGTCTGCTCCCACAGGAGATGGGTCGCTGCGGAGAATAAATGTCCCACACCGACATGCGTGACAGCTAAAGGAGCTTTAGCATTAAAGACGCGCGAGCGACAACACGATGTGGTATTGGACACACTGAAAATACGTGGGGAAGATGCAACGATAGATGTGAGATGAACCAGCGGCTCGCTTGGATCCGCGGGGGGGCGGGGGGTGTGTGTGAAACAGAGGCAAAGCTGCAGTGAGACTGAAGGAGAACAGGAAGTTGGAGTTGTCGTTATCATTCAATTTATTTTTAATGTGCCTCTCCCCCTAAGTTTGATGTTTGATGTTTGTGTTGTTATATTTTTTATATTCATCTGAATGTTTTGTAGTGTATGTAGCCTTTTTTTTAATCAATAGGTATTTAAATTATTTTAATTGATCACTCGACTACAAAAACGTCAAGAGAGATTTCCCATAATGCATTGTTTTGTAGTCGTTTGCGGTTTGAAATCACTGCAGTACTAAGTTTCCAGCTGCGTTCGCTCAGGTTGGGGCCTTGCTCCCGCCCCTTTCTCCTGATATTTTTGTGATGATTGACAGGTGATGTTGGAGCAAAAACAAAAACATCCGTCACACACCAGGTGATCTGGGCAGCGTTTCGTCCACCTGGGTAATATCAAACACGCTTATTGTGCATCTTGGCTGCACCTATTTGGTGTCAGCAACATGAATTTCCATCCGTTTTTTATGAAAATATAGGAGTGGCTGACCGGCTACTCTACAATAATTTGCGACCAGGGTTTAAATGTGCAAAAAGTCATAAGAAAGAAAATCCAACAATGGTTACTGAATTTTGTTTCCCCTTTACTAATTTGTGTTTTAAAAAGTAAACTTAAAAAGAAAATTCAACACAGATTCAAAATAGGGAGCAGATCCTCTCTGACTTCTCAACCTTAAATTTCTATCAGTCCAAGTTCAGTCCAGATTTACTGACAATCATCTTCATCCACACTGAGGGTCTCAGCTGTTTGGGAAGAAGTGCTGCCAAGTGTCCATAAGTAAGAAGACAAGAGAAGCTGTGTTCAGAAGAACCATTGATGGATTTACAGAACTGTAGAATTGGAGTCTCCTTTTGTGTTTAATAGTTATAATTCAACAGTGTGAACTGAACTGTGTTAATAAGGACGTTTAAATTAGAAAACACCAGATATAGAAGACTAAATGAACGGAAATGTATGACTGATTTATTTACTTATTTATTTACGTATTTTATTTGAGTTAATGAGTACATTTTGTACATAAAAACAGTTAATAATTGAGTATAATTAATAGTATAGTACATGTTCCGTACAAATTTACTGGCTCTCAGACACTCACAAGTTACGTGTGTTGAAGTTGCGGCCCTCCCTCAGATAGACCCCGCCTTCAGTGGCCCCCAGGTAAATTGAGTTTGAGACCCCTGCTATAGAGGTTTGTACCATTTCTACAATCTCTTCAGTTTTATGAAGTAACAAATAATATCTTTGTCAGCAGCGAAAAAGCCAGTCTGAATGAAAGTCATCCTGGATATAAACCGTATCGCCCCCACAAATGTGACTGGTTTGTCAAGACACAGTAGAAACAACCCACGACTTCATTTGGTGTATTTAACGCAACCAATTAAAAGGAGTCCACATTGGCTCGGGGCAGTCATAGGCTGAACTTTGAACACTATTCAAATACAATTATTGTCAATAAATAATCATGTTGCTGGGATTATGAGAACCTTCTTGTGGGCTATATAACAATGTACTCAGCATGATGTTTATGTAACCTGCAAGGTTAAAGTGTCAAAAATTACTCTGGTTCATTGCCTTTAATTTTTAGGAATTTCACCTCGGATGGAAGATAAGAGCCACAATATGTTCTTTCAGTGGGAAAATTCAAACTGTGGGTGCTAGCCACTTGTGTGTAGCATGCTACATTAGCTGCAGCTAGAGCAAAAAAAACATGTTTTTCATTGTAGACTTTTAAGTATTGACTCTCTGTTCACACGGGTCAAAAATAATTGCTTCTAGGATTTTTCTCACCACATGTCATGGTAAAAATCTGTTTCAATTGTGATTATGGTAATATGGGTTACATAATTAGCTTACAGGAAACAACCATGTACAGTCCAATATCACCAGGGATCTGTGCACCCCACAGGAAGGACTACATCAGCTCCCCCTTTTAGGCTTGAAATAACCAGATTAAGTTTGCTCTAACATCATATCTGTTTAAATCCCTTGTGATATTTAGTTTCCTGACTGGAATGGCTATTCTATTTAATAAAAACGGCTTTTTTATGACCTGTATGTGGAGAACATTGGCTTTAAACATTGCGTTTATGAGAGCTGGGGGAGGATTTGTTTTGACGTGGGTATAGAGAAGGAACAGATTTTTACTCCAATCAATCAAGTCTTTAAAAGTCCATATTGCTGGTTTTACCCATGAGTTTATTGTCATATTGTTGGGTTTTAATTGTTTTTCTATTTTTGCTTCTGTGATGTTACTTTTCTTGACTTACTTTATTCTATCTTGTTAGGCCAATTTTAAAACAATTTTAATTAGTTAGTTATTTTTTAATTACCAGGTTAGTTATTCTTTTTTTTTCTGTGCTGCTTTCAGACTTGTCAATAACAAACATTTTTTATAGTATTTCAGGAAAAAAAACATCAATACCTTGTAATATCTGACTGTTGCACAGAGATGACTGGGTAATCGTAGTAGAAGTAAACTGAGGGCATGCACAGCAACATTCTTTGGAACTTTGAACCAAATTCACCTTTAGAGTCAACTGCACACTTGAAAACATTGCCATAAAATTGATTTTCTGGATGGAACTACAAGAAACTTGTTTACAAGTCAAGACAACGAGTCAGCCACCATCTTCACAAAAACATCATAAAAATTTCATTTCTACGGTGTCTTGGTCTTCACATTAGGATCAATCGTTAGGATCAATCATTAAAAACATTTACTGAGATGAAGGCAATAAAAAATAAGGTCTGACTTGAAGGGGAGGGGTGATGCCTCATTATAAAAATTCCAGAGGATTCCAATCTCCTATGTGTGCTTCTCTTGAGAGGTGTAAAGTCACAAAGCTTTATGATACACCCGTTTTATTGCTGAGGTTGAAGGTTAGACTTGTGAATGGTTTACTTTTCCTGCAGGAAGTGCTCTCAGTAAAGCCAATAATGGAGCTACAGTTTGAGATTCAAACGTTCAGTGTTTTGTAATGACATCCAGAGTTGGTAATCTCAAATCACTTCCCACTGATTAGTGACTGTTGTTGGAGATGAAGAGGAATTTATCTAACAAAGACATCAACAATGTTCTGAATTCCTCACACTATATTTTTAAAAATGCTGCTTGAATGCAAAAAGCCCCGAGGTTTGCTGAGCTTAAACAATAAAACCCAATTTATCCTTCCTGGAAATCTACTGTTTCCTTAAAGTCAACTTAACTAGATAAAACCTGAATTAAATGAGAAATAACATGACATTAAAATAACTTATTTTGGGGAATCTGATTTTGACAGATGATGTGTGTGTGTGTGTTTTGATTTCTAATCACAACAAAAACTCTGTTCTGGTCTGCAGTGGTCTGATCATTAAGATTTTTGGTGCAAATTGTACTTGCAAACGTGCAAACTGTACTTTGCTGTGGCTTACGCCAATCCTCACAAAAAATACTTTAAAAAAAGTATATTTTTCCAGAAAGCATTTGTTTTAAAAAAAATTTACTTCTGCAAATCTGAGGTAGAATAGAGATGAAACTACTATGTGCCCTTTGAACCAGATGGAGTTAAACACTGTATAAATTATTTAAATATTTTCTTTTTTTTGGGATGGCAGTTCCCTGCCATCCAAAGTCTGTGCCACAACAACGGTAGGAAGTGTTTACCTGAGAAGCAAATGTGTAGTCCAGGAAGTTGCTCCGGAATCCAGCAAAGCCTTAACTGGATGAGAAGACTGATTCACACACAAAGTTGCTGGGAGAAGAGTCTTAGTATGAGGGGAGGGGTTATTGGAAGTTGATGTGGTCGCCAGTACCCCCGTCACTACTGACGACCATTGTCTTTTGGCCAGACTATTCTGTTATGGCAGGTGGGTGGAAGATGGAATCCAAATGCCGGCACTACGTTTCAGATTACACGTTTTATTTTGACCAGAGTGAGGATGCCAGGCTGGCAGTTTTGCAGGCAGGCATGCAGACAGGAAGGCAGGTGGCCTTCAGTGGCTCCAAGGTAAATTGAGTTTGAGACCCCTGCTCTAAAGGAAAGTTGTCCCCCTGCTGGCCTGTTAAGGTTCTCTGGAAACCTCTTCCCAGATGTCTGTTGCCTTGACCCTACTTCACTAAGGAAAAAAAGATGGGAGACTGGATGGACGGGTGTATCTTCTCACATAATGAAGAGTAATGTGACTATTCTGAGGGCTGGACATGCAACAATAACAGAGCTAACATGGCACCATGGTTGTTGGCTGGCCTCCACCACGCAAAATGCATTGTATCCCAACAATACAGGAGCGTGAAAAATTACATTTAATGCGTTTTTGTGGTCTTTTTTAAAAGACAGATTACAAAGCTAGGAGGGGAGTGTTTCAATTACACTTTTGTCTTTGTTTAGGTGGAATTAAACATTCATTCATCTTCTTCCATTTTTTTCCTTTCGGGGTCATGGGGCTGCCGGAACCTATCCCGGCCACTTGTGGGCGAAGGCAGGGGGCACCCTGGAAAGGTCGCTAGTCTGTCACAGGGTAGAATGTCCATAATCACACTCTCACATTCACACCTAGGGATAATTTAGATTAAACAATTAACCTATCTATGAAATATGTTTTTGGATGGTGGGAGGAAGCCGGAGAAAATCCACGCATGAACGGGGAGAACATGCAAACTCCACACAGAAATGTCCCCCATTGATGTTCTGGTTCAGGTCCCCCAATCGGGACTTGCTGTGAGGTAAGAGCACTAACCACTACCACTAGTTTACTAGCTAACCACTAGTAAACACTTTAAAGACCCACTCCAATTAAAATTCTGTTTTTGTGTTTATAATATTTTCTTGTAGAATTTTTCTGATGATAAAAAGATAAGATTAAAAATAAGCTCAATATTGCATTTCTGAATATTTATTCAAATTGCTGTGAATCAGGAGCAGATGAAAAAATGCCGTTTGAAAAGATTGGGTGTTCCTGGGCGGATGCCATCTGGGTGCCCATGGCCGGTGTCTCGCCCGTGGCCGGTAGTTGGCGCGTGGCCTGGCCCCCCGGGGGTCGACGCCGCAGTCACAGCAGGGGTTAAGGGGTTCACTTGGGTGGGTTTATTTCATTATTATTATTATATTATTGTTACTGTTGTTATTATTTATTTATTTTATTATTATTATTTAATTGTTGTTAATTTGTTACTTGGGAGGGGCCTGGGGTGGGTAAGCGTGCTAGTCCTTAGGGAGGTTAGGGTATGAATGGTGGGGCTGGACCCCCTGCCCCTCCGTTTTGGCACCGGGACCTTTCCTTGCTGGCTGTCTCTCGGCGCTACGGGGCTCTGGCCTCCAACTGCGGCTGGCTTGCCGATTCTGGCTGCCTGGCCGCTCTGGGAGGGGAGGCGCCTACCGCGGCCGGCTGAGGCGATCGCTCGGGAGAACCTTCTCCCCCAGTTGTACTTATCCTACTCCTCGCTCTCACCCCAAACAAATATTGCACACAGGCACATGGGCTCAGAACTGGATGGGAGAAGGGTATGCTGGCGCGGGGCTCACTAGGGGATACCCCTCTGGGTACTAGTCGGCACCCGCCCTCCTCCCAGCACTACTTACCTCATTAGACACTCTGAAGTTCATCCCAAAGGGAGGCCTTGTGGAGGTCTGGTGGAGGGGCATGGTGAAACATCCGTGCTCACCTTTAGCTAGCCCCCCACAATTTTAACTTCCTCACAGACACACACTGCATGCTAGCAGCACACACAGCAAATACACACCACACACAGACGGACCACGGAGTGGGGGGCTCTGCGGCTTAGCAGCGGTGGGGCCCCCCACACTGAGGACCTCCTATTTTTACCTGCAGCACACACACAGCACTCCTCCATACATGGGTGCAGGGTCGGAAGTCGGGCGGTCCTTCACCGCCTGGTCTTCTCAGAGCGGCCGGGCTTATGGGAATCTGTCGGCTGCGGGGGCCGGGCATGCTGCGCTGAAGTCGGCCGGCTGGGGTTTACTGCGTGGCGGGGTGGGAGGGTAACAGATGATTGTGGTATGTGTGCGTGAGTGCATGAGTAGGGCGGACCTGAGGGCTGGCTGGCTGGGACACTCTGGGGCTTTCCCTCCCCATCACAGAGGAGGGCACTGAGAGTGTTGGGGAGGGGCTCAGATATTATGGCGGGGATTGTGTGTGTAGGGTTGTAGCGTTATGGGGTGGCTGTGGGTGTGGCAGCGATCCTGGGTTGCTTAGGTCGCGTGCCTGGGCTGGCTTGCGGAGCCGGGCGCCGGTTGGGTGGTGGACGGCTCATGGGTTCGGGGCCCTGGCTTCCTCTGGCCCTTGTCTCGGTGTCAGTGCCGGTGGCCCCCATGGCTGCCGCCTGATGCACGGCTCGCGCTCCTGTCTTGTGGCCTGGGGGCGGACACTGGGATTCGGCTTGTGCCTCTGGGCACTGGGGGAGCCTGTAGGGGGCCTCTGTGCCTGGCCGGTGGGGTGGCCCGGTCCCTCCCCTCCCCTCCTCCCGGGCTGCCTGGGTCTGGATGCTCGGGGGGCTCCTGGCCTGGGGGGCTCTCCTCCCCTCTCCTGGTCTGGCTGGGTAGGATCTGGTCCGCCTTATGAACACACGGTTCACGTCGGCAGCATGCATGTATCCCCACCCCCAAGTGCACGTGCACACTGCCACACTGCTCCCTGTCTGCTTCATCCCTCCTCATTACCCACAGTGTATTGATGGACAGATTTTTTTCTTTTTTTTTCGCTCATCTTAGTGTCAGATTTTCACCTTTGATGTAATATTTGTCTTTCCAGCAGATCTGGTATAATTGTTACAGCTTAAAATAATAACTTATTCAAATCAGTGCTTGTATCCCCCACCTTTTCACCTCTTCCTTTTACACTCTTCCACCCTCCCCTCACATTCTCCCCTCTCCCACCCCACACACACTAAATGTAACAAATAAATAAAAACTAATACAACAAAAAGGGGTTTATACAAAGCTACACTCTAGTTTCTCGAAGCTATATAACCTCTTTTTGTGATAGTAAAACCTGTCCAACGCAAAAAGCCTTCAGCTCTAATCTGTTTGCTAAGCTGTTGGACAGAACAAGTTGAAAAAAAAAAAAAAAGAAGAAAAAGATTGGGTGACAGAAGGAGGGGACGGAGTTGCTCTGCGCCAACAGACCTGCCGACAACTAAAGAGCTGAATTTCTGATGAACTACTGCCGCTCTACAGATACTATGTCCCAGAAAGCAAACCACTGGGAACGCTTTTACAAGTGGGACTATAAACTGAAACACTTTAATAGTTTGTTTCAGCAGCGAGCAAAAATCTAATTTTTACTGTTCCACTCGGGTTGTGTCTCATTGGCACATATTTTTCTGCAGCTTGCTGCATTTTGGGTTATTGACTGTCTCTGATGAACCAAAATCAGTTTGAAACAAGTTGAAATAAGGATGCTGTGACTTTTCCCCTGGCTTGCAGGTTGGTTGCCTTAGCTCAAATCCTGCTCAGGTGAATGAACATTTGTTGGCTTGTGTCTGAGTGAAGAGGCCCAGTCGTAGTCAACTTAGCAGTATGACGCGCGATGGTCCAAATCCAAAGTGGAATGGCTACAAGCTTCAACCTGCGCTTAACAGGGTCACTGAACAAAGGGAGTCCAGTCACACTGAGAGGCTCACACACACCGACGGGGACATAGACGTTGTGTGTGAAGTGTTAGTGAGAGCAAGCATGCCTTAGCTTTTAAAGACAAAAATGAGTATCTCCTTCTTCTTAAACGCATTTCACTGCTCTTTTCAAGTCCTTTCGTCTCATCTCAGATCCTTTAACTGAAGACATTAGGTAAAAATGTGGAGATTAGGAATCCAGGAAACGTGTATTTAGTGAAATGAGCCGTCTTTTCCTCTGAACTGCCATCAAAACCAACATGAAAACACAAGGGTTGAACTGCCTGATCATTTTAACTGCAGTGTCTGCCACTGCCTCCAATGTTTACTTTGTCCCAGATGATGTTAGATATTGCAAAAATAACAAAGATACCAATTAGTGAACAGACAGCAGATTTGGTGGTCTTTTCGTGAAACTGCTCTTTATTTTCCAGTTTGATGTGGTAAGAGTTCCCCTTTAAAATGCTGTGCAGGTCTGACCCATTCATCCCTGAATACTTCATTAATTAGTTTGAAGTATTAGGTGTACACTATGACTGATCTTTGGCATTGTGTCACATTTTACAAGATTTCTGATCCCACTTTCTTAGTTCTAAGGAAGATTCTATTGCCTCATTAAATGATGCCATCAAAAAAGTTAATAAATAATGATGTCCAAGGCTAAAACCTAATGACTGATTGTGCCTCTGCTGAAGGCAACAACTGCAAAGTGTTTTTTTTTCTCCAGGAGACAGTCTTGCAGAATTGTTTCACTGTTCCACTGTTCTCAATAGAACACAAAAGTTGTTCTATTGAGTTACTGTACATATATGGTGACATTCATTTGATCTATCTACCATTATTTAGTTTGATGAGTCCTAATCAGAGTTTGAGTTTGGTTTATTTGGGATTATAGTCCCACTGTAAGAACTTGAAACTTTACCTCGTAGACACACTAAAATTTAAAGAGGTCAAACTAAAGCCTTAGTCCTAACTGCCCTAATGGGTGAATATGGGCAACCTAGCGTAAAAGAGCAATGTTTCTTTTCGTTGCTTCAGAGTTCATATTTTGTTAACTGGTTGAAGAGTTATGGTAGTCTAAAGAATGTAAATATTAGAGCTAGAGCTTTGGTTTAAAAGGGTGAAGATGCATCTTGAACTGGTTGCTCCTGTTTACAACCATCCATAGGCTTGGACAACCAAAAGCCAGTACTAAATGTATGAATTGACTTCGTATGGGTGGACAACTTAATTAGAAGTCGTCCAGGTTCTAAAGGGGCCAAGCATCTCCATACCATCGTACTACCACCCCTGCCGCTCCTCTGTAATTATGATTTTTTTTAACCTATACATAAAAGCTGTATAGCAGCCATGGTGCAGAGGTAGAGCACTAAACCTCTAATAAGAAGAACGCAGGTTTGGTTCCTATCTTCCTGCCCATGTATTGGAGTTTCCCTGGGCAACACACAGAACCCCAGATTTCTCCTGGTCATAAGATGGCATGTGCCCAAGAGCTCTTGGACTTATTAGAAGATAGAAGAACAATTATAATTGTACATCATTTGTGTATACTCTACAAAACTTTAACTTGAGTGTCAACAGATCTTAATCAGAACACGATCATGAAGTTACAATACGTTGGTTGAGTTGCTTTATTTTTAAACAGCATAAAAACTGTAAATATATAGATAAAAAACAACTGCTGTAAACAGAAACGCATCTTTTTGTTATGGACAGTTTGGGTTTCATACTTCAAAATCATTGGCAGGGTTTTACAGTAAGTTATTTTACTGGAAATAATTAATTAAATGTTCATTAATTCAAAAAGGGGTTGTCTTGTCTTCTCGTTTGTATAGTTACTGCAACTTTATAGTTAGTTCAGCTTTTTTGTATTTCTGAATTAAATGTATGGATTATTAATCAAAAATATTAATCAAGTAAATCATTAGTTTTTAAAATAATCAAAACACAGTTTTTTAACATTAAAGATTTTGTAATTTTTAAATTTTTTACATATTTGTAACTTGCTGTTTTTATAGTTTTTATTCACTGAAAACATTCTGATTTTAGGCTGTTGTTGCAGTTCCTTGGCAACCTGTGGATCAATGAGTAGCTGGATGAAAAGATCTACTTGATCTTACAAGCCACACTGTTTGATAATAAACTAATTTTAAAAAGAAAATAACAGATTTAACCCTTGTGCTATGTTAGATGACTCCCCCTTCCATTGACGTGTTCTCCCTGCCATGACAAAGGTGGATAAAGGTGGAAAGATTTCATGTAATCCATGGACACCAGTGAAAATCACAAATCATTGAAGAAAAAAGGTTCAGAGCACTGTCTAGTGGGTCTAGATCAGTGTTTTTCAACCATTGTGCCGCGGCACACTAGTGTGCCGTGGGAGATGGTCAAGTGTGCCGTGGGAAATTGTCCTCATTTATTACATGATTTAACAACATTTTCCATCTCCAGGATTTCAGCTCTTTGTTCATCCAAACAGGTCCTGATAAAACACTAACGAATTAGCTATATGAGAGATCATAAAAAACATTTTGATAAGAATGACGGTACCACGATTTAGCCGCAGCTTCAGCTGCGTTAGGAAAAGTTCCGCCCTTTTAACTGTCTTCACCAATCATTCTTGGATTCTTAATCACATGTCAACAGTCTGACCAATCAGAAGTGGTTAAAGTTTTCCCTTCCTTGTTCTGAATTCTGCTGATAAAGTCGCTCAGTTCTAACAAAAATACCAGCTAAAGCTCGTCTTTAGCGGTGTAGCTTTCTGCAGAATCTGGTGTCAGACCGTGGAACAAGTGAACAAAACCATGAAGCTTAGAGACGCTAGTCTTTCTGCGTCCGCGGATTATTGAACTACATCTCCCATGATGCATTGGGTTAAAAGTGACAGGGTGAGCGTGTCGGCGCACAACGAGTCTCTCCTCTTAACGTCTTGAAACAACAGCGAACACATATCAAAAAGTTTTTGAATCTTCTAACTTAGCTTTTATTACATCTGTTAGAAAAAAAACAGCTGCAACTTCGAGCTTTTTCTGCCACAATTATCACAAAAATGCACGTGAGATCATGGAGGGACTGTGGATCAATACAGACTGGTTTAATCCTTTTTTTTTTATTCTGGTGTGCCGCGGGATTTTTGTCAAGGTTAAAGTGTGCCGTGGCTCAAAAAGGTTGAAAAACACTGGTCTAGATGACCCAACTCCCAATGTTAAAGTGCCTAGGATAGCACAAGGGTTACATTTGTTCAAAAGTTCTGCGTTTCTCATGAGATTGACATACGGTCTGATTGACATCATGTCTCGTATTTGGTCACTGACATCAGTTGTCTCACATATTCCTTGTGTGTGAAAATTGCACCTCTAAATTGAAACAATATCTTTACTATTCTCCAGAATTAGTGCAATAAAAGCTCCCATACAGTGGAGAGCTGTCTGCAAATTCTGCCTTTCTTTGCAGCTTCTCCTCAATCCAAACTTGTGCAGTTACTGTCATGCTGCTTCCCACAGTTTTGGCAGAAAGGCTTCTCAAGTCAAGGAATATTCCAGCTCTTGAGCCAAAGAGCTGGACCTGCAAAACACAACAACTGCCTCGGCTTTTCTCTCCAACTGGCACGCATCATTCAGCGTCAGGCTTTTTCCCACGCCAAATGGGCCTATAAAGCCAAAAAGAAAAAGACCAAGTGCAAAAGAAAAGAAAGTCCTGTCAAGTTTTTCGACTTGGTTTTGTTTTCTTCTTGCTGCCCCTTTGTATTTTCGCCTCAGTATATATTTGTCCCTTTTTCTTTTCTCAGTTCCCCTCCCTCCTCAGCCTCCTCTGCTCTCCTCTGCATATTATTCTTTGTCTTTTGTACTTACAGGCTCTTTTCCCTGTTGAGCTCCCTGCTCTCTCCTCTCCTTTGGCTCTCCTTTTCCCCTCTCAGGGGCCTAATTATGAGGCGGCATTAAATAAAAAACATTTTTATCCCCCCCCCAAAAAAAGGAGCTCTCTTAGAGCTTTCTGTGGACAATTAGAGCTTGTGATTCTCCCATCCCCACTGCTCATTCTTTCCGTCTCTTTCTCTACTGAGTGGCCATTCACCTGGAGTCTCAGACTGTGATTGGCTTGCTCTAGGACTCCTATAGGGCAGTAATTGTGTCTCAATAAGTCTTACAGTAGTCGCGACACAAGTGTAGCAGAGTGGGCAGCGAGGGGGAGTTTGCTGCACAAGACATCTCAATTAAAAATCCCAGAGAGCTTGAATGGGTAGCCTAATCAGACCACAATGGCCAAGGCTCCCTGCCTATTAGGGCAGAAAGGAAGTGTTGCTATTGTCCAAACACACACACATGTGAAGATGCATACACGCACCAGGAATCCATGATGCACTGTGGGGATTGATTTAGTAGCATTGGTGGAGTCATCCCACAGGCCAATTTGGAAAGATTTGGGGACTCAAGAAAGCTTTTCAGTGCTTTAGACAGGACACAAATACAATAATGCACTCAGAGATCTGTGCACACACATTAACACACAGGTGCAGACACGCTTTTCCATCCATGGTGAGGCTAAAAAGGGCCTCATTAGTGATTTTCAGGAGGAGTGGGTAGTTCCCTCTCTGTTTGCTCATTTGTCACCCTGTGATTCCTCTTGCTGCTTGCTAGAGGTTTTCTATATTATAGTGCAGGAAAAACACTTTCAGTGTGAAACATATTTCAGTGTCTCAGTGAGGTTGGTAATAAAATTGTTGTGGTTACATAAATAACCTGCAAAAATCCAGCAGGTCCCAGATGTGAAAACAGAACATGCAAATAACTATATTCCATAGCCATATGTCCCTAAAATGAACATGCAATGGAAAGTGTAAACTTTGCAAAGCCTTCACTTCTTTTTTTTATCTCATAATAGGAGCAGAAAGCGGGTCTCTTTTCCTCCGTTTATCTGAGGAGCGTTCCCAGGAGAAACAGTGGTTATTCCTCCTTATCTTTGTCACTGCCGAGTGCTGCAGTGGATTATGAAGTGGATTATGCAAATGTCTCACAATATATTCATATTAACAAAGGTTGAGGTTCATGAGCTCATGCCAGGAATTTATGAATACGAAAAAAGGAAGGAAAATATTGAGTCAAGGACGATGAACTCTGCTTACATCATGCTGTGGGTTTGTTAACTCTTTTGTTGTGTAGTTAAATAAGCTGCATATGTAATATGAAGTCATATTTATATGAGCCTATTGTTTTGTTCTTTTATGTTCAAGTTCAGGGACTGCTAGTTACTGTGGATTAAATTTGAAAAATTTTGTATATATTTTTTTTAAATTAAAAGTTGAAAAGACTGTGTCAATTAAATTGACATAAGTTTGAAGTTTGAAAATAGACCATTCATTGACGGTGCACCTTATACTCTATACAGTAAAATAACAGCGATAAAACATCTGGACTTTGGAGGAAAAACTAAAACGCTTGAAAAATAAAAACCAGCAAATAAAGCAGCCCAAATAGCAACTTCATGGCTTCTTGACTGAAGCATACTTTGACATCCAAAGTAACCGGAGGTGCAAATAATCTAGAGACCACTAGGGAGGGAGGCTTACTGTACGTCAAGTCAGTCTTAGCTGACCTCCCTCTACAACTGTCCAAATTTCTTAAGTTAGTTTGCATAATTGCCATGGATGTTGATCTGTTTTTTCTGAAAACTTTCTACAAAACTTTGTAATGGAATTACTTTGCCTATTTTCATTTTTTGTGGAAATGTTCCCGTTTGAAAGGATAAATTGCAAATGAAGGTTAGCGGGTCAAATATTGGAATCAATTACCTTTTTTATCACCATCATATTAATTCCGTTACAGTCTGTAGATGTTTTGTTTTTGAATTCGTTGACGCTTTTTAGAACTTCTTTTGCCTCCACGGGTCTCAAATAGATCGAGTTAGGATTTCTTTTTATTTAGTGTTCGACAGTTTCTTTTTCTGATATTTTTATTTCATCGGCTAACTTTGGCCCTATTTTTAACAAAATATTCATTAAACTCCTTTGTGATGTACTGAATATTGTTGCATGTCTCATTTTTACCAACTAAAGAGTATGGGTAATTTGTTTTCTCTTTGTGTTTCCTAATGACACTGTTCAGTACGTTCCAAATTTCTTTAGTGTTCTATTTATTTTTTCTAATATTTCTGTGTAATAGTCTTTTTTGCATGTTCTCATGATACTGGTTAGTTTGTTTTTATATTTTTAGTTTCGCTCCCCCAAATTGCTTCCCCACCATTACCGCTATTCCCTACCCCTACACTCACCTATACAAGCGGAAACCCCCTAAGTACACACACCCTTCACTCCTCAAAATATACACTCCAACATAAACACACACGCATTTCACAAGGAAAGTGGGACCTAGGACCATCTGTCCCCTACCCCATCCCTGGTAGGGGGTACTGGACCCTTGGCAGCCCCCTCTCCGCGCAGGGAGAGGGATCCCTGAGCTATCTGGAAAGAACAAAAGCCAGGGATCACATCACACGTGAGCTGGGGGGTGTCTGAGTCCCTGTCGTGTGGGTTCTGGTCCTTGGCCCTGAGTGCTGGGCCTCGCCAAATTTCCAACTGTGGTCCAGCCTGGTCGGGCCATGTTTACAATACCTCTTGTGGACCCCCTCTTCTCCTGGGTGCCCTCCTCCTGGGCGCCAGCGGCTGGCCCCTGCCTTGCTCCTTCCTGGACCAACCGTGGGCCAGGTGGGTGGCTGCCTGGAGCGCAGGGCGTGTCACCCTTGGGGGGTCCTGGCTCGTACCTGGGGTTGGGGATAGGGGATGCCCAGAACTCGTGAGTGGTGATGAGGTGCTAGTCTGTGGCTGTGGGCACTCTTCTGGTGCGGGGCCCTGCGTTGGGCCCTCCTAGCACGGCGGGGTGACTGCTCTCCTGGCAGAAGCTCTCTGTCCCCCCATGCCTCACTGCTCTCTGGCTCTGGGGGCCCCGCAGCGGCCCTGCTGGCCCTGGCCTGGTTGGCGGATGTGATCACATCACCCTTCTCTACCTGCTACTGTGCGGGCATTGGGGGGTTCTGGCTGCCGCAGCTGCTGCAGCGGGGGTCTTGGTGTGGGGATGGCTGGGCACTCTCCCTCCTTCTTTTCACATATCATCATCCATTTTAGAGGAACTTGAGCACAGGTGTTAGCTCACCTTTGCACTAGTAGTCTGCGTGATTGAATTAAATGTTTCACACTACTTGGTTTGAAGTCATAAGTATGCGTGCGTGAACTTTATTTGTATTGTGTACATGTTGACACGTGGACATTTTTGGAACCAACAGGTATGTTTAGAACATTTGATGGTGTGTGTGGACAGGCCCTGCCCCTTCTATTTTGGTATTACATCTGAACCTGACCGTAATGATAAACATCCAGCAAATTGTTGCTTTATGCTGCTTCATGGTTTACCCCCCCCCTTCTATAATCACCCTCCTATTCTCCCCTCTCTAACATCCCTTTCTCTTCTTCCCTCTTTTCCCTTTCCGTCCGGTCCAACACAAAAGATTTTGATTAAAATTAATAAAGTTTGGCCTTGATTATAAAAGGGGTTTATTCGTACATTATTCGTCCGGCACCCTCCTCGGAACCGGAGCTGGATGGGGTGCCTCCAGGTTCACCTCCGACTCCCCTTGAAGTCCCTGTAGATCTGGGAAGAGCCAGGGGTCCACCAGAGACAGGTCCCCTCTGCTGGGTACTGGTAAGGCTGGTCGATAATGTCACGGAGGGAGTGGGAAGTACCCAGGCGCAGAGAGGAGAGGAGGCAGGAGGATGCAGGAGGACGGGGTTTAATAACAAAACTAAAGACAAAACCAAAACCACTGCATACTAGTGATGGGACGAGCGACACTGGTGCATCAGCACAGTGCCGAGAGCTCAAGAGTGAAACCTCGTATCGGTGCGTGTATTGCTTTAAGAATCACGTGACCGATACAGGAACTGTATCGTTTGGATGTGCCGCGCCAAAGTGTGTTTATAAGGACACAAACTGTATCAACATGTCGTGGGTTTGTCGGATGGACTTTTGCTTGATCATGGATCGTCCTAGGAAGTTTTCCCCGGTGTGGAATAATTTTGATCTTGTGACGCCAAACAAGGTAAATCTTTTTCTACTTTACTAGTTTTTAAGTTGGCGCATTGGATTCACTCACTTTATCAGTTTATCAAGTGAATGACCTGTGATACATATGATAGTCAGTTAAAGAGCCTTACAGTTGCTTTATTCATGTTATCATGTAATTATGAGATTCTGATCTCGTAATCATGAGATAGGGTGTCTATTTTTTCAACAAGTGAATGCAATGTTCTGGTAAGAGGTTTGAATTGTTTTCAGATAAATTAACTTTTTATGTTATTGTAGGTGAAGTGTCGGCTCTGCTCCACAGAGCTATCTTATATCAATAAGAGCACTTCATCAATGCTGAGGCATTATAGAGCTCGGCATGGCAATGAAGAATTGGCAGATACTCGTGAGAGTACCCCAGGTATGTTGAAATTCTCTCTATTGTATCTCTATTAATTGTGCTAAAAAAACATGCACCTCTGTGAGGCGACAGTGCTAGCCATTACGCCACCATGTCGTCTTATGTCTATTTTATATTGTTTGTAAAAATTACAGTCCTTTTAGTAAGCTTTTGACAAATAGTTCCTTTTGGCTTGCAGTTATTTTACCCTTGTACGCTCTACCAAGCAGAAAGGTATGTTTAAGAATTTTTATTATATGTTTGTACTAAATATATAACTATATTTTATTGGTGTAACATTATTTGTATGGTTATTTTCAGACCATCAAGGACTTGGTGAGCCAGAGATATGAGGAGGAAAAGGAGAAAACCAAAAAGGATCTCCAGAGTGCCGTTGCTGTTACTTTAACAGCTGATATGCGGACGTCTATGAATATGGAGGCATATCTAGCTGTTACTGGCCACTATGTGGACAAAGAAAGCCATGAACTCCATTCATCAGTCTTGGCAGTGCAGCATTTTCCTCAGAAACACACAGCAGAAAACATCGCCACACTGTAAACCCAAACAGTAAAGGTTCCTTAAAAAAAATAAGTTGCAATCACTCAAAAAAGTATAAAAGTTATTTCACATCTATTTATTTGAGTCGTGTTGACAAAATTTCTGTTTTAAGTTTACAGGACTTAATTATTTTAAGTGTCTTTAGAAGCATAACGCAAAAGATTTGAGCCGAAAATTAATGACGTCATGAACGTACCATACTTGCTCCGCCTCTTTTCTTCAGCAAGCGTGAAAACTTCGGCCATGTTTTTCAGTCCTCTCATCGGTACTCCTCATTAACGATACTTTCTTCGGCCGGGGTAAAATTTTTCCAACTGTTGTTACGTTAAAAAGTTTTCCAACTGAATGCCGAATTTTTGTTTTTCAGTCCTCTCATCGGTACTCCTCATTAACGATACTTTCTTCGGCTGGGGTAAAGTTTTTCCAACTGTTTTACGTTAAAAAGTTTTCCAACTGCTGTAACGTTGTAAGTTTAACCATAGTTCGTCAAAAAAAAAAATCGCCGCTGTACTATTTTGAACGCTATAGAAACGTATGGTGGCATGCAGGAGCTTTTTGATCTTCAGAAGCTACGGTTATCCAGCCGTTCTTGCAGCACTTGCCGCCATCGGATTGGCCTTCTCTTTGGGCGCATATATTTGGTAAGTTATATTTCCATTTTCATGTGAATTTTCACTGAAACTTGACAGTCGCTCTGTCTTGAAACGGTTATTTTACAGGTTACATCGCTTTTTTAAACCTGAACTTGCACTTTTCTGAATACGTATATCTGTTTATTTGAAATATTGCATGTTTATTGTTGTTCATTTTCTCAAGTAAGTAATTGTTTCAACCGTTCTTATATAATGATGTAGAGCTACCGTATTTTCCGGTCTGTAAGGCGGGAATTTTTTCCCCCTAATTTGGACCCAGTGGCTAGATTTCTCTTCGCTAATAGCCAGCAGGGGGCGAAGAGCAGAAACAGACAGATGGACGAGGTCATTGCAAGAAGAAAACGTTAGCTTTTAGCTCTCAAGGCTAACCACAGCAGGACAGACATGAACACACAGAAAGAAAAGCATCTGATGCAGCTTTGAAGTAAAACGATGGATTTGTCTATATCCAGGAGGGAAATAGAGCTGCTGCAAGTAAGCTGGACGTTATTCAATCAATGAGGAGATATTGGAGATGCCAGCGTGAACAATGTGTTAGGCACCTGTTCAAAGCAATTAAGATACGTAAATAAAGAAAATTAAAAATTATGCTTTGTAAATATTTCCTTTGACTATTTATTTAATATTCATTTCACTATTATATATAATAGTGTATATAATATATATACACAATATATATTATATAGCACATGAGTGCTATATAATATATATTGCCATGAACTATATAATTGTCAAATCTGTCATGTTTTATTTTTTTTAGGGAAACTTCTAACTAATTTTATATTCTCTTTTTAGGTTGAAACTGAAGCACCTGGCCAGTCTGGAGAGATTTCATTGGGTATGTTCATGAAGACTAAATGACAAGTGTTTTTTTTTTTTTTTAATTTGGTAAAAAGTACAAGAAAAAAGATATGCAATGGCTTTGAGGTGCAAGCTTTGCAATGCTGTCATTGAGAAAAAGACACAAGTACTTGAACACTATCGCTTGTGTCATTGTAATGTCTCCTCAGTTAGCCAATTTCCATGTTTTTATGACGAATGTGTTTGCACTTTTCAGTCAGTAAATGCTTTGAAAATTTATCTGACACGAACACATAATCAGGCAACCTTACATGGTAGTTATCAAAATGAATGCATATCATTTATTTGTCCTCTGTGTAGTTTCAAGCAGCCCTTTAATGATAAAACTCTTCTTAGTCATCTAAGGATACACACAAAGCAACATGAAGTAGTGGACTGTCCATTCAAAAACTGTCAATACCGTACAAATGTATATTCCTCCTTTAATGCTCACAAAAGTAGAAATCATCCAGATGGGGAGAGTTCAGCTTTTAAGAGTGAAATTCTAACAAAAACTTGCAATCAGCGAGAGCCAAGGCCCCTGGAGTCTTCCGAAGCTGGTCCTTCTCACGAATCTCCTGAGCTGGATACTTCTGATTCGATTCCCAATGAGTCTGCCTATGACATCAAAGAACTGCAACTTCAGTTGAAGAATAATGTATCATCTCTGCTTTTGAAAATGCACAGCGTTCTTCATGTTTCAGAGACTGCTATACAAGACATGGTTGACAGTTTGCTGCAGATATTCGCACTGTCAAAGCCTCTTGTGAGAGAGACCATCCTTGTTGTTCTGCAAGAACACAATGAGTCCATCAGTGATGCTGTGCTTCAAGAGTTGGTGGATGCCATCACCGAAAGTATTGTCTTTGTTAGTGCAACTACAGAGGGTGGAGAGCTGTCTACCACAAAACGAAGAAAAACATTTGTAAGAAACAACTACCCTCTGGTAATGCCAATACAACATACTTTAGATTCAAGTGGATACACTGTTTATGTTCCAGTTCTACAAATGCTTCAGATGATGTTCAAAAACACTGAGCTTCTCGATAAGCTTCAGGCAGCTACAAAATCGTCGCCTGGAGTTTATGTGTCTCATGAAGATGGGGCATATTTCAAAGCAAATAAGCTTCTATCAGAAACTGGAAAATTGTCTCTGATTTTGTATGTGGATGATGTTGAACTAGCCAATCCTTTGGGAACGAGTAGAAAGATCCATAAGATATGTGCAGTGTATTGGTTGCTTGCTAATATACCCTGTCAGTATAGGTCTAGCTTGCATGTTATACAACTAGCCCTGCTATGCAAAGTGTCTGACCTCCAAAAGCACAGTTATGAAACTGTCCTGTCACCTTTGCTAAAAGACTTGCAAACTTTAGAACAGGATGGAATTTTCATTGAAGCACTTGGTGAATGTATTCAGGGGACTGTGCTTTGTGTGGCAGCTGATAATTTGGCTGCCCATGGTCTTGCTGGTTTTGTACAGTCTTTCAGAAGAAACTACATATGCAGATTCTGTTGCTGTACCACAGAGCAAATCCAGACCACCGAGGTTTCTGATGGAGAGTTCTGCATGAGAACAAAAGAATCTCACGATCTTCATGTGCAAAATGTTGTGCAGGGAGAATATTCAACACATTTTGGTGTTACAGGTGCTTGTGCCCTCAGCAAGACATTGCAGCATTTTCATCCCATTACTGGTTTCCCACCTGATATACTGCACGATCTCTTTGAAGGGATTGTGCCTGTTGAGTTGGCCTTGTGCATCGGTGAAATGATTCGACGGAAGTATTTCACTCTTGAATATCTGAATACAAAAATCCAAACGTTTCCATATCAGCACTCTGATAGAGTTGATAAACCAAAGCCAATCCCAAAAAACTTTGCAGCCAAACAAAGCATTGGTGGAAATGGGCACGAAAATTCCACCCTGTTGAGGTTATTGCCACTCATGTTAGGAAGCAAAGTCCCCGAAGGGGATGAAGCATGGAACATACTGATGGATCTAAAAGAAATTGTGCAACATGTGTTATCTCCAGGCTTCACAGAAGAATCTATTCAGTACATGCAAACTAAAATACGTGATCACAGGCAGGGTCTTAAAGTTGTGTTTCCAGATTTTAGGCTTCGACCAAAACATCATTATGTTGAGCATTATCCAGAGATGACAAAAAACTTTGGTCCCCTGGTTCACCTGTGGACCATGCGGTTTGAAGGAAAACATCGTTTTTTTAAAAGGGTCATTAATGATGCAAAGAACTTCAAGAATGTGTTGAAAACACTAGCTACCAGACACCAGTACATGATGGCATATTATCTCAGTGCACCAGCATTTTTCAGACCCCACATACAGGCCTCGCATGTCTCATCTGTTTCAGAAGAAAATCTGCCCAAAGTTGCACAAGACTTCATCAAAGCAAAGACAAACAGCCAAAGCATATACAGCACATCGAAGGTTTCAGTAGATGGCATAGAGTATGCCAAAGGGATGTTTGTGTCAGTAGGCCAGACAGGAGGACTCCCAAGATTCAGCAAAATTGATGATATATTGCTCATGAACAACTCTGTTTCATTTCTTTGCAGGAACTATGAGTGTTTGTATTATGAGCATTTGAGGTCATTTGAGCTAATGTCATCAGAGATATTCTCTATGCATCTGCTTTCAGAACTGAATGACACACTCAGTCTCTCAGCATACAATGTTGATGGACGTTTGCTGTTAACTCAGAAACGATTTATTCTGATCAAAGATTTGTAAGGGTATTATTCATTTATAAATGAAAATGTATGTAGCATCTTTGAACGGCTAGAAAACATTTGCACTTACAAATTTGAATATATTTTTTCTCTCTTTAACAGTAGAAATGGCTGCACAGAACTTCCTCCTCCATGTACATATCTCCACAGACATTGTCAGAAAGATGACATTATCCACACGTCCAGAGTCTGTGGATGAGCTAAAGAGAATGATACAAGACAAGTTCAAACTAGACTTTGATTTTAGTCTTTCTTATGAAGACCCAGACTTTGATGGGCAGCTTTGCTCCCTTGTAGACATTGAAGAACTTCCTCAGAAGGCTGTGCTAAAGATTGTGCGACCTGAGAGCGATACAAGTTCAATAGCATCGGATGACACTATAATACTGCCCCATGCTATGACGCCAGAGAGGATTGATAAATGGCCTCAGGTTTTCCCAATGCCGACTTTTTCTTATGAGGTTGAACTCATACTTAGTGAGGGAAATAGTACTTATCAGAGAACAGGAAAGTCTTTAAAGTTAACCAGGGGCCAAAAACATGACATACTTGAAGCTCTTGCAGCTACAATGCACAGTTTCAAAGCATACCCCAATGACAAAGAGGTTTCAGTGGTAGCAGAGGCACTTGTTACTCATCACCCTTGTCTGAAAGAGCCAGGCTCTAAAACAGGGTGGTATGGCTGGAAAAATAGCCTCAAGTTTAAAATGGGGAATTATCGAGCTAAGTTAAGTCATGCTGGATTTCAAGAGGTAGCAGTGAACTCTGGAAAGAGAAGCAAAAATAATCCAGATAGACAAGCTGCACACACTGGCATTAAAAGACCAAAGAGAGCAGAACTCAATTTTCTCCCCAATTTTCCAAGAGGGGAAGATGCTACCAGCCTAGAACAACTGAGACTGCAGATTATAGATGAAGTTAAAAAGACTGACAAAGATCACATGCTGATCACCAAGTTAATGCAAAGCACCTTTGCCCTGCGGCACAAAGAAATAATCAGTGATGACCTGCCAGTTGCTGACATCTTGGAACGCTGGCCTGCCCTAAAAATGGAATCTCAGGTGAATGTTTTTTTTAAATAAAATTGTACATGCAATAGTATAATGTTTTAAGCCACATACTCACATTCCTTTTGTGTTTGTGCATATTTGTGCAGAGTTTCACAGAATTACAAACATTAACTTGAAGAACCACTTCTTTGCTGTGTTGGACCAACATACTCCTCGCCTTCAGAGCATATTCAGGAAGAAAGCTTCACGCACAGGGAAGGTGTCCGATGTTCTAGGCCAGCTCTTCACAATGTACGACCTCCAGGTCAGTGACATCTCATAATGGCTTATTCATATGCATGTCTGTACAAGATTTAGTGAACAACTGTGGGGGTTGTTCATCAATGTCATGTTCTCACACTGCAGGAACAAGTTGATGTTCATGTTAGACGTGCAGTTGTCCTTCAGGCTCTCCCTGCCTATCTCCAAGAAGACACCTCCAGCTTTCTGAGGACTTGTGAGGTAAATTAAAATGTTTACAATGTACCATGACAGTAACAAATACAATATCTGAGTGATGAATCTAATTTGGGGTGGCCAATCCCGGTCCTGGAGAGCTGCAATCCAGCATGTTTGCTTCAGCATAAATGTGATACAAATGTCTGTCACTCACAGAGCTGGACAGACGTTAACTATGTTGATTCTGACCATTAGTTGGAAGGTGTGTGGAAGCAGGGAAATGTATAAATTATACTGGATTGCAGATATGGAGGACCAGGAATGGCCACCCCTGATCTATTTGAACAAATGGAAACTTTAAAAAAAAAAAATCCATGACAGTCTGAGAATGTGCACCTATGGGATTTTCAAGTCTCACTCAATAGGTTGTAATTAAAATGTTTAATAAGACAATTATGAATATGCTTGAAGAAATGTTTATTCATCTAACTTTAAAATATTCTGTACAATTTGTCAAGCTGTGTCCTTAAAATATGCTATTGTAGATATGGATGAGTCCGTATGTGGACAGCTGAAATTGTTAGTCGTCCTGCAAAGTTTGTCAGTGTATTTTGCTTAAAGACTAAGGTGGGCAAAAAAATAAGTGGAACAAAAACTTGTAAAATTAGAATTAAAAAGTTACGGAATCTACTTCATTCAGTGTTAAGACAGGACAGCCCGCGTGGTATAAAATGACAACCTAGATAATATGAGATACATGATGGGCAAAAGCATTATTTTCATTTCATTTTACAAAAAGGTACATCTTACAGTAAATGGATGCCTTTCATGTGAAAACATAAATGTACACCAGAGTTGCAGTATTCTAATTATCTTTTCTCTTTAGGTTGGGCAGTCCAGGGAACCAGATGTTGTGGACACACTACTTGGACTTCTTGCAGTTGGTGCTGATCCACAGAATGCCATGTTCCATTCAGTCAAGATCATGGTTGTACTTGAGGGTAACACGATTATTGACGTACCCACACTGGCTGATGGATTTGTCATATTATTTGCATTGATATATGCCCTTCATCTAGCGTACCCCAAAACCTTGGTCAACACATTTGACTTTATCCAAAAGGTCTTGATGGGCCTTGAGGATGAAAAATTAAAGCCCAAAGTGTTGAGTCTGAAAAATGACCTATTGACAGAACTGTAGTGTCATATGAATGATTCTTTTGCTGGACTTTGGACATTTCAACATGTTGAACCTGTGTTTTGAAAGTGTTGTTTCATGTAAAAGTGGAGGTTTCTTTTTGCACTAAAACTGGATGTGTGCAATGATAGTTTCTGAAAACTATCCAGCCTTACTAACTAGCCTGAATTTTATTTGAACTGTAAGAACATTATGGTTGGTGGCAGATATGATAATGCTTTTATGTAATCTGCGCGAGTGGGATTTTGAAGTTTTTTTTTTTTTTCATTCAAGGCTATACTTTATTTATTGAAATATTGTTTTACTTTTTTTTTTTTTCGTGAAAATGCCTGGCAAACGCACATTTTATTTGCCAGGTTTTTTTTTTTTGTCAAGGTTGCCTAAACAATGTTTACTTTTAAAAGTTGTGGCAGTAAAACTGTAAAACACTTAGAGAATACTAAATCACAAGTTCTTCTAACTGTTGTTGTTGAAAAAAAGCCTTTTCAGAATTTTTATGATTACAGGCTTTATAGTGTTATATTGTTATAACTGCTCAGGTTGTTCAAGATTTTTACTCTTGACTCCGTTAGTAACTTGTCAAAAGCATTTGTACAATAATCAATCTTTTCAGTCATTGCAATAATTTACCTTTTTGCTTATATTTACACTCATTGTGTTTTTTTTTTTTTTTTACTGGATTGAACAGAAGGATATATGTTAAAATTATACTTTTGTTTTAAATTGTAATATGTACACGGACTTGACAATATTGTTATTTTTGATACCTGAAAACTCTTAAATAGTAATTTTGTAAAGATTTCACAGCCTGGTATTACAATCATTGCCTAATGCTGCTCTTTAATTGTATAACTGATGACTTGTTTTAGCTGCTTTTGGGAAAACTTGACATTGTTTAATAAAAATAAATTAAACATGGTCAGTCTGTCTAAATATTTTAATTTTGATTTTTTTTTGTATTGACTCTATTCAAGTATATGTATGTAAAATAAAATGTTTTATGATTTAAATGTAATCACCGAAAATGTGAAATATTTTAGAATTTAAAATTAAATAAATGATTGTAGTAAGTACTAAAACATTTTAAGTAAAATATACTTCTTTTAAATATACTGTAAGAACTTAACAATCTAACTATAGATAACTTGATTAAAACTGTTTTGAACAAAGAAAATTTAGTCAGGTTAACTTTAATATTTTTTGTCAAATTAACTTACAAAAATAAGTCTTGTAACTTAAAACTTTAAGTTAACAATAATTAAAAAAATTTATGTAATTAGTTTCGAAGAAATGTTTGAGTGAAGTGAACTTATTAGGTTTTACAGTGCACGGTTAAAAGGAGCCTCATGGAGGAGTGGAGCATAGCAGGAAAGGCAAGGTGTCTTGTCACTGATGCAGCAGCAAACATGGCTGCATGTGCTTGAATGCTGCAAACACGGCACACCATTTGTATAGCCCACTCCCTGAACTTAATTGTGAGAAAATCATGTAATCAAATCCCAGCAATAACTGAAATACGCAACAAAACACGGCACATTGTGACATACTTTCGATCGAGCGTGACTGCTAAAGAGAAGCTCACTCAAATACAGCAACAGCTGGGAACACCGGGCCATAAATTAATCAATGAGGTGCCAACACGATGGAACAGTACCTACCAAATGTTTGAGAGAATGACTGAGCAGAAGGAGGCAGTCTGGGTGTCACTGGCCTCATTAAAACCTGACATCACTCCACTGACTCCAGAAGAATGTCAGATCATTGAAGAGATGCTCAGGGTTCTTGCTCCTTTTGACCAAGCTACAAGAGAACTGTCTGAAGAAAAAAGGGTTTCTGGGTCGAAAAGATCATTCCCATGATGAGAATGCTCCACATTGAGCTTCAACGTCAGGCCACAACAGTGACAAAAACAGCTGCTCAGCAACTGGCTGAAAACCTGAGGAAGCGGCTAACTGATGCTATTTGCGGCATGGAATTTCTTAGTGTGATGACTCTGGCAACTCTGTTAGATCCCAGATTAAAAAAAAATGGATTTGTTAGCCAGCAAAAGGCAAGTGAAGCGGTGAAGACTGCAGTCAGAATGTGCAGAGGAAATGAGGAGCCAAGAGCCTTACCCAAGAGAAGAAGAGCCTAGCTCTTCACATGGGTCAGAACCCAGTTCAGGTATGAAAATACATTTCTGTGGCACTTTGTGATATGATATATAATGTGATAATAAAGTAATGATTAACTATTATTTTAGGGCACAATCTCTGGAAAACGCTAGATATGGAGGTTGCAGAGACCCAGAAGACAAGAAACGCAACAGCTGACTCCATTATTGAAGTCCAACGCTACCTGGCAGAAACAAACACACCCAGAAACCAAGATCCTTTGCAATATTGGAAAAGGAACCAGGAAATATACCCACATCTTCATCAACTTGCACTTAAAACTCTCTGCTCACCATCATCGTCTGTACCATGCGAAAGAGTATTTTCCAATGCTGGGGAGCTGGTGTGTAAGAGGAGAAATCGCCTTGGAGCAAAGACACTCCAAAAACTTTTGTTTCTCAATAAAAATTCATGAACTAATCACTTTTTTGTCTTTTATTTCATATGATTTAACAGTTAAGTTGACAAATGTGCACATAAATTAAAAAATTGTAACTCTAAATTTTCACTCTAATTTGCTATATTTTACATACCAACTCAGTTTTAGCATTTACACAAACAAGGAATGTATTTACCTGCAATGATTTTATAACTACTGCAGGGGTCACTATTGGGTGACCAACACAGTATCAATACAGTGCCGACACAGTTTGCTTAGTGTGTCAATACACTCCTTGAGGTATCATCGTCCCATCACTACTGCATATGGCAGGCTAGAAACTCGAAACACTAAAAATGCACTAAGCTCGAAAACCGGGGAAGAATACAATATGGGCCAGCACAGGAGGAAGGGAAAGACAGGACTTAAATACATTCAAGGCAACAAGACACAGGTGGAAACACTCAGGACTGATGGGGCAAGGTAAAACTCGAAACAACAACAAAACAGGAAATACTACAAAATAAAACAGGAAATCCAGGAACAAAACACAAAGGAACTGAAACTGTTACAATGTCACGATCCGAAGCAATGCTATATTCAAATTAACCTGCAGAACAAGTGTAGTTGATGTGCCTCGGTGTGCGTAATGAATGACACAAAGTGTTTCATCCCCACAGCAGGGAGGGCAGTCCTCGGGTGGCAGCACTGAGAAAAAATCTCCCCACTAATTGGTGTCAACAGCATTTAAACACAATTAATCAGAGTTCCTTCTCCCCCTTCCCTGACCTAATTGTAGGTGATAATTATTGTTTGGAGCCTAATCTAAACAAACAATTAACAGGTACATGTGGACAAATAGGCTAAGTTGTTTCTTTGCAAATCCCTGCTCCATTGTGCTGCTAATTGGGCTCAGTGTAAGCCAGATTTACCCCTCCAAGCAGCAGACAGAATACTATCCTAAATCCTGGAATAAACAGACTTTGGCAGTAATTCCTCTAGTGGTATAGATGAACTCCAGCATTGCAAGTGAGGGTCAAGTGCTATTAACCCTTGTGCTATCTTAGATAACCCCACCCTTCCATTGACGTGTTCTCCCTACCATGACAAAGGTGGATAAAGGTGGAAAGATTTCATGTAATCCATGGACACCAGTGAAGTTCACAAATCATTGAAGAAAAAAGGTTCAGACCACTGTCTAGTGCAGGGGTGGCGAACAAGTTTGACACCAAGAGCCGAATTTTTTCACTGTGAAAGTCAAAGAGCCACACCACACACTGACGTGCTAAGACGCACACACACACACACAATTAAAGCTGTATTATTGTCCATAACACACTCCTCTCCCTACAACAGAACAGCAGGATTGTACTTGTGTTTATTTCAAGGAAAGTGTCCACCCTCAATACACACATCAATGCAGCTTAGCCAGAGTTAACACAGAGACTACCCTAGAAGTCAGATACCCCCTCCACACACACAGGCACCTCTCTCTCATTTCATACACACACACTCTCTCTCTCTCTTCATCTCACTCTTTTCTCTGTCTCTCTCTGACACACAACTACTCAGTGACGGACAGTAAGGTTGATGCTGGTGAGGATGTGACTCCTCTGAAGTCAGATTTATGATGATAAAACTGAATATTTCATCATTTATCCAACAGCATTTAACTGGTAATTCTTTGTGTCTCAACATTCCTCTTTCAATGATACTTACACCAACAAATACACAAACATCTGGACAGAGCATCCTTCTGGTGTCTGAGTCATTCATATTCACAATAAACACATTAAATACATTACATTTCAGTTGTGTGCAACTTAAATTAATTTTGACCCTCATTAGAATATCTCACTTTTATGTGTTTTTATACAGAATTGTATGACTGACATTTGCATCAAAAGCAAATAATTTATTAAATATTAATACTTGGCAATGAATCAGTTTATACTGAGGGGTAATATTCCAACAAGTGCTGAGTTATAATTTAACCGCCTGGGTCGTTCACACCCTCTCCTTTCTGCTCACATTAGGAACCCGGAAACTTCGACACACACTCATTCAGCCAAACGGGCATGCAAGTCAACTCTGCTAACAGCTACCTGGCTCATGGTTTTACACTGAAAATCCCCCCCCCCTTCCCATGAGTCTTAGCTGAAGGCGGGGCTAAGCCCTGGGCCAGTTGTAGCCTCTCTGATCAGCTCCTTTACCTGAGTGTCGGTCAGAACGGACCGATGTCTGTTCTCCAAATTATAACAGGGCCTTCTTTCAAAGAGATTTCTGCTCATTTATCTCCGGTTCTCTCGCTGCCTCATCAGTGACAAGCAGGGATCTCAGGCAGTCAGTCTCTGCATTAAAGGATCCATGAGAAAAGTGATCTGCGGTCGTTTCTGTCCAGTTGCGCAAGCAGCGTCACGTTCTGCGCTTCATTCATTCTGATTGCAGCTTTCTGCTGTGAGCTACGCAAAGAAGGAAAGTGGGATGATTACCGTTTTGAATGAGAACTTTGAAAAGCTCCAACTTGTTAATAAAGGAGACAATTGTGTCAGATCAGGAAGTTTTTCATTTTCTCCGGGATACGTTTTGTTCCTTTCTGCCATGAACTATTTTACTGCTTCCAAAAGCTCATAATAATAAACATCGTGACTTGCCATTCTGTTCAGTAAAAAGTAGGAATCTTCCCGTTCTTCCAGAAACATCCTGTGTTTATCTTAATACTCTGAATTTCACCATTTTGACCATGAGGGTAACGGTCTGCACGCACATCAATCTTTATCTATGTGTTCCGGCAGTGGGCGTAACCCGCGCAAATGATTGGCGGTCATGTATGTGTCGGGAGCAGAATCAAACACACACACCCTGCCAAATTACTTTTATTATAAATTATTTATTTTTAATACCCTCTGATGGTTTTAGTGTGGTTTAAGAGGGAAAAATTATGAAATGAGGCACAGTATATGGAAAATATGACGAGACGCAAAGAGCCGCACGCTCATTGTCCAAGAGCCGCATGCGGCTCGAGAGCCGCGTGTTCGCCACCCCTGGTCTAGTGGGTCTAGATGACCCAACTCCCAATGTTAAAGGGCCTAGGATAGCACAAGGGTTAAAATAGATGAATGTGTTTATTCCAGGCTTTATGGCTAAGTAAGCCACCTTTAATCCAAGCCATAACTTCAAATGGATACAGTTTACAAGGTAAAGAATGTTCAAGTAAATGGAACACCCATGTGTGGTAGATAACATGATTCATTGTTTTACATGTAGTGGAACATTTTTCCTGAACTAATCTAATGATGCACAGTTCACATCTTTGTCTGCACAATACCATGACATCTCAAGCCTCACCGTGTTTGCACTGAGCAGATTCCCCAAGTCACGATAAAGGCATGAATCATACTTGTAAGTTATTTGTAAGGGGTTTCCCACCCTGTCACACAAAGGAAGCTTGGCAGAGAGACGGCGTGTTCCCAGGCATTGTCCCTGGGCCAGAACCAACCAATCCCCCTGCGCTTTAAGTCAAACAATACAATGCTGCGACTCCTGTTTTGGCCCCAAACCCCCAAGTCTTTTTACTCAGCAAGCCACTGTCTTCTCCCGCCACCCAGATTCTGGACACAAGAAGTAGTGACGATGGTTTTTTTGTGGTGAATGGAGACAATCAGTCAACAGCTGGGAGGTAATTTTGTCAAGTCAAGACATGGCGGCTTTGCACGGGCAGGCTTGAACAAAGGTCAAAGGACGTCAAGAGGTCATTCACTCTAATTTAATGACAACTAAAATAGATTCATTTTTTTTTTTTTATTGCAATGAACCAAGCAGCCCGATGGTTAATCTGACTCATGCAGGTGCTTTAATGCACAAAAGGTAAAAACTGAAAAAGTATTTCAGGATATACCAATATAGGAAGAAATACTCAGACACAGTGAATTTTAGAAGGTAATGAGCTCATCTTAAACTATATGTCTGTTTACCATGTTATACATTTATTGCTTTTAAATGTTACTCCCATGTAATTTTGCTTGAAGCGTTCTGCTGGATCTGTGCCTCACGGATGAGGCCTCTCAGTTTCTGTTGCTACTTAGCAGTGGCGGTTCTACAATAACTTACTCCCTGGGCGAGTAACCCCACCAGTGTCCCCCCGCACACATACAATTTGACAGCATCGTTTTGTGGTCCCTATCTTTTATTTTGGCCATTTTACACAAATGATGCATTAATTTTCTAGAATCATATTACAGGGGGGTCAAACTCAGTCGCACAGGGGGCCTAAATTAAACAGACAGGAACATTAATCAAAGTTAACCAAGTTTAAATCAACCTTAAATAACTCTCTCCATAAAAATAGATTCAGTCAAAATTATACAAATATGAACATGCTGCAGAACAAAACACACAAAGCCTGGAAATATTAATAATTAGAAATAAAAAATTATGTCTTTCCATATTTTTTGCTCTTTTATCATTTTTCAGAGCTGAACTTCTGGCGTCATTTTCAGCAATAAGTTCATTTCTTGGTGTGTGACGTCCTGTGTGTGTCTCTGTGAAACGGAGGGGATTGGATCTAAAAAAACTTATTCTGAATATCATTTTTAGGTCTTATAAAACGTTACAAACTAAATCATAGAACTCATTAGTGGGATAACTCCAAAAATATTTTGGCATTTCCATAATTTTGTGCAACACCAACAGTAAAAATCCTCCAAAAACCTCAATAAATTCATTAACATCTATTGTTTATTTTTGATCTCATAAAGTGCAGCTGTTTTATTGCATTACCTGCTGTCTTTATGTGAAATACTGACACCAACTAAACCACAGAATTTACTTTCACTTTTGGCTTCTCCCATCAGGGTTCGCCACAGCAAAACAACCCTCCCTTGAGCATGAGTTGCATGGTCAATTTGGCAATGTTCTTATGCTGGATGCTCTTCCTGAAGCAACCCTCTCAATCCAACCAGGCTTGGGACCGGCACAGCACCAGAGAAGGGAATAGGGAGCAGCCTGGATTTGAACCCTGGTTTCACGGACGGACGGCGCAGCAAACCAGCATGAGCTAAACTGGCTCCCCCAGCTCTTTAAAATAAAATAACGTTGCCTAAATGCAAAACTGTTTAATTTTATTTTGTTGCTAAACCGGCCCCCAACTAAACCACAGAAAAGACATGTAATAAAAATATCTACTATATTTATTAAATAATGACAATAAAAACATGACCTGCTAAGTGATCATACAGCATGTGATGATCAAGGTGTTGCGTAATCAAGGCCGCACTCCGCGCAGCCTGCGCCCACTACCCCTCCCCTTTTCATTCTGACATACACGGCTCTGTCTCTATGGCTACATTCACACTGCATTTTTTTTGCAAGGCCGCTCACATTTCCAATTAAATGCGAACGTTTGTGATCTACTGTGTGACCTTGAAATGACCCAGAAGTGACCTGCATGCGCAGAGGAGTACTCAAGCGTGAACGACGTCACTCGTTGTTTGCGGAAGAAGCTAACGTGAGCAATGGATGGAAAAAAAAAACAATTGTGGAGACATTGAGAGACTTCCAGGATCGCATGAAGCTTTGACGCGGATCTGTCCGAGACCTTGTTGGAAAATAAGATGATCTAATACACTAAAAAAACCGAAAACAAACAAGCAGCATGTCTTTTTCTTCCCCCCTTCTCTTTCTTTTTTGGGAATAAACACACCGTTCCAGTGTTTTTTTTCCTCGGATTTACCAAAGGTAAATTCTGACCGTCCTGGAGAGCAGCAGCGAGGAGGACCTGCTTAGCCTGACGCGCTACATCGACGAGAAGTACGAGCACTTCGTCATGGAGAAAAACCCTCAGTCAGGAAAGTCAGCCGCCCCCAGCAAGTGGAGGTATCCTGAAAAATCACCGGGAGCTTCTCTACCGAAGACGGAGTTTGAATCCAACGCGTGGGATATGCTTCTTAGCATCGATGCTAAGCTATCCAGCTTCGACAGCCGTCTTTCCCTCCTGGAGGTTCTTCATCTGGAATTCCAAGAAATTAAGGAGAGTTTTCCCAAAAGCAAGTGGAAACCCTGAAACTGAGAGATTTGGTAAATTGTCTCTCTGATGGAATGAGCCGACTCATTGAGGAAAACAAGAACATAAAAGAGTCCATACTGGTTCTTCAATCAAGCTCTATGAGAGATAACCTGGTGGTCATGGGAATACCAGAAACGCCAGAAGAAAACGCTGAGGAAAAAATTTAAAGCTTTATTCAAACCCATCTAAAGCTTCCAGAAGAAAAAGTTAGAACCATAAACTTTCACCGTTTGCATCGCATGGGAGCAGCGAGACCTGGGAATCGCAGGCCAAGACCCATCGTGGCCAAGTTCGTGCTCCACAAAGAGAAGGAAGAGGTGAGGCGCTGTGGCAGGGAGCTCCGGGGGACCGACTTCAGGATGGATGATCAGTTCCCCAAAGAAATCTTGGGAGTGATTCAAAGAGGTTCTTTGTGTCTATAGAATTATACTGCATATTTAATTTATTTTTTATCAGACAAAGATAATGTAAATTTTGTAATGTAGAAACGTACCGACATGTTTCGGCGGAATGTCTTCCACCTTCATCAGGGTCGTCATCAGGTGGTGGTGTGTGACGTCTTTAAAAAACAGCTGATTGTGACTGAGGCAGAGTCACCTGTCAAACTTTGACAAGTGACTCCGAAAAGTTTATTAGGGGCTGTCATCAAATGACCCAGTCGTAAAACCTACTCATCCTTGCTGTGGATAAGAGAAAATCAGATGAACAGACACACAAAGCTCTAGAAATTTAAACATGGTCAATCTGCGTTACCATTTGAACATTCTTTCTAGACAAATACATTTAAACGATGATAATAATAAAATAATGTCCTTCTTTTAATCATTAAGACCTCTTTCGTCCACCTCCCTCTCTTGGCCTGGGGCTAAGCCCCAGGACACAAACACAGAAAACCAATTAAATGTAAAGCAAGAACATAAAACCAATAAACAGTTTGGTGCACCAGCAAGGTGAACAGGCGTCCTGTCCACGCTTGTTACGTCCCTGGGGGGGGGGCGCAACAGTGCAACCATGAAATAAGACAAGAAGTCAGAAATGATGTATATAAATATGGTTTATAATATGTAAAGACTCAGGCTGCTGCAAACAATTACCTGTGGGGGAGGAAGTGACGTTTGGGTTGTGCCAAATAAATAAACTCAATATAACAAAAACAGGCCTAACTCTGCAACTAAACCTATAGATCAAAAGAACAACAAAAGACTACCTAACTAGTCTAAATACAAACAAACAAAACATTACAAGAAATGGCACCAACCCCTTACCTGGTGTGTCTAACAAAGTTCAGCCTGCGTGTGAAAATGTATGGGGCCCCAAACTTGCCTGATCACAACCTCCCACCACATACCTGAGGAAAACAGCTTAGACAAAAGCATGCAGCCAAAAGAGAGTCAGGATCGCAGTGAGTGTCAGCCAGAGACAGTTCACCAGACTCTGCCAGGTTCAGCTCCCAGGTGTGCTTTAATAGGCTCCGCTTCCTGGTAGAGGAGCACCACATGACCCGCAGATGGCCAGTCACAGCTGATGAAGCTGCAGTCCCAGGTGAACATCATCAGGAAATTAACTGAAGGATGAGCAACAGGATGAGTGCAAAGCAGAGGGCTGTGCCTGTAACAACGCTCCTGTAAAAGGCAAGGTCACAAGAAACAATACAGCTGCAACAGAAGATCTTTCATTAATTGCAGGCAGAGTTCAGCAGTTGGTGCTGTTAGCAGGAGATCATCAACCTACATCATTAAAACACAAACCTCTTATAGCATAATGTTCTGTCAGAGAGACTTTAAACAGTGATTAAAAATGCCAGAAGGATTTTATGAACACCTCAGTACTAAAATGAAAATAATTGTGTGCTATTTTCATGTAATGGAATGCAAAAGAAAATGTGTGCTAAATCAATAGCAACGGACAACACACCTTGTGGGGTTAAAGTTGACAGCATGCAATATAGATCAGGGACAGATAGGTTTTACAATAATGGTAACATTGTCAACTTAAATTAGCATTAGCTTAAATCATATGCCACGCGATCCATCTGCTTTTAAAACCGGTTTCAAAAAAGTATATCACAAAGAATACGATTATTCAATGACATCATAGTTCCACAGCCCAGACTGAGTTTCCTTCATCCCTTCATCTGCATCAGTCAACCAGCTGCACTGAGATCTAAAAATCTGTGCTTCTGTAGTTACCTGAATCACCACTGGGGGGACGGTGAAGAATGAACCAACATCAACTGAACCTGTGGACCATGAAGCCTCAGAGAGTGTTTTTAACATCACCTCTGCATCTTCATGAGCCGTCTCCTCTCTGCTGCGATGACTGACAATGCAGAAATGCTCTAGAACTCAGGAGTCAGTCGTTGAAGGCAAAGTTAACCTGTACATTTTTTTTTGAGGGAGAAAAGGGTCCTTATTGAGGAACTGTCTTTTAGTCTGCTGGTTCTGGCCTGCAGACTTTGCAGTCTCCTCCCTGATGGCAGCAGGTTGAAGTGTCTCTGGGATGGGTGTGAGGGGTCCCTTGCAATCCTGATGGCTTTGCGGGTGAGGCGGGAGCGGTAAATGTCAGAGAGGCCAGTAAGAAGGACACCAACGATCTTCTCAGCTGCAGAGTCTTCAGGCAGGACGCGTTGCAGGCTCCGTACCACACGGTGATGCAGCTGGTCAGGATGCTCTCGATGGCCCCCCTGTAAAAGGTCTGCATGATGGGGGGAGGAGCTCTGACCCTCTTCAGTTTGCGGAGGAAGTACAGGCGTTGTTGAGATTTTTTGGCCAGTGATGCAGTGTTGTGGTTCCAAGACAGGTCGTCGGAGAGGTGCACCCCCAGGAACTTGGTGCAGCTCACCCTTTCAAGATTCAAGATTCAAGATTCAAGAGGTTTTTATTGCCATATTCTGTGTAGCTACACAGAGTAGGAATTTGTTTCGGTGCAAATGTGCAACATAAAACAGAAGAACAGTAAGCAACAAAATTTTTACACAATGGACATAACAAAAAATATAAATAGAGTCAGTAGTGCAAGGAGTGTCAAAACAGTGCAACTGAGAATGTTCAAGGTGCAGGTAGTGGGCTGGTGACTGGTTGGACATTGACGTGAAATCTAGGGGGGGGGGGTTACAGGGCGTTTAAGAGTCTGACTGCAGAGGGAAAGAAACTGTTCTTGTGTCTGGAGGTTCTGGTCCTGATGGACCTTAGCCTCCTGCCTGAAGGGAGTAGTTTCAGTAGGGAAACTAACTAGTAGCTTTTCCACAGCAGCACCATTGACGGTCAGTGGAGCATGCTGGGTGGGAGTTATCCTGAAGTCCACAACCATCTCGTTTGTCTTCTCCACATTCAAGTGGAGATTGTTGTCTTTGCACCACAGAGCCAGCCTGTTCACCTCACTCCTGTAGGGGGTCTCATCGTTGTTGTTGATGAGACCCACCACTGTTGTGTCATCCGCAAACTTGATGAAGAGGTTGGAGCTTGATGTTGGGGTGCAGTCGTGAGTCAGCAGAGTGAAGAGAAGGGGGCTCAGCACACATCCTCGAGGGACCCCTGTGTTAATTGTGATGGTGCTGGAGATGTTGTTGCCGACATGAATTGCCTGTGGTCTCCCTATCAGAAAGTCCAGCAGCCAGTTACACAGAGAGGTGTTGAGTCCTAGCTGGTCTAGCTTGTGGATGAGCTGCTGGGGGATGACTGTATTGAAGGCGGAGCTGAAGTCAATGAACAGCATTCTGACATGTGAGTCTTTTGTTAACAGGTGAGTGAGGGCTGAGTGGAGGGCTGTAGAGATGGCATCATCAGTCGAACGGTTAGACCGATATGCAAACTGGTAGGGATCCAGAGTGGGGGGGAGGGTGGACTTGATGTGCTGCATGACCAGCCGCTGAAAGCACTTTATGAGAATGGAGGTGAGAGCGATCGGGCGGTAGTCATTGTAGCAGGAGGGAGAGGACTTCTTTGGGACCGGGATAATGGTGGTGGCTTTGAAGCATGAGGGGACAACAGCCTGGCTCAGTGAGAGGTTGAAGATTTTGGTGATGACATCTGTCAGCTCATCAGCACAGTTCCTCAGGACACAGCCAGGAATGTTGTCAGGTCCTGGGGCTCTCTGTGGCTTAATCCTTCCCAGTGAGCGCCTCAAGCTGTCACGTGATAGCATCAGCACCAAGTCACTGGGAGGGGGAGGAGTCTTCTTTGCCGGGATGCTGTTGTCTGCCTCGAAGCGGGCAAAGAAGGTATTTAGCTGGTCCAGCAGAGGGGTTGAGTAGTCGCAGGCTTGTGGGGCGGGCTTGTTATCCGTGATGGTCTGGATGCCCCGCCACAGGTTCCTGGTGTCACCACTGTCACTGAAGTGGGCAGCCATCCTCCTGGAGTGCTCCCTCTTGGCCAGCCTGATGCCTCGTGACAGGTTGGCCCTGGCTGTTCTCAGACCAGCTTCATTCCCAGCTCTGAAGGCAGCGTTCCGTTCCCTCCAGAGTCTGTGGACGTCTCCTGTCAGCCATGGATTTTGGTTGGCTCGAAGGGGTGATGGTTTTGGTGACTGTGACACTGTCCATGCACTTCCTCAGGTAGGATGTGACAGTCTCTGTGTACTCCTGGAGATCAGTGATGTCATTATAGGTGGCTGCTTGTTTGAATATACTCCAGTCAGTGGTGGCAAAGCAGTCCTGTAGAGCCTCAGTAAATCCCTCAGGCCACACCCGAACCACCTTTTCAGTTGGTCTGACGGCTTTCACCTTTAACCTGTATGCTGGCATTAGCATGACAGTGGTGTGGTCTGCCTGTGGTTTCCTTTGTGTGCCGTGTAAACATTGTCCAAGATGTTTTTACCTCTTGTGTGGAAGTTGATATGTCCATGGAGTTGTGGAAACATGCTCTTGGGGTTTGCATGGTTAAAGTCCCCGGTCAGGATGAGGAAGGCATCAGGGTGTGCTGTCTGCTGCTCACTGATGTGCTGGTGTAGTTCATACAGAGCCTCACTCCTGTTGTTGGTGGAGCTGGGAGGGATGTATGCTGCTACCAGCAGTATGGAGCTAAATTCTCTCGGCAGGTAGAATGGTCGGTATTTAACCCTAACCCTAACCCTAACTCAGCCAGGGGGGAGCAGTGTTGATAGACCACTCTGGCATTCCGGCACCAAGTATCGCTGATGTAAAAATACAGTCCTCCACCGCGGGTCTTACCCCCCTCGACGAGCATCCTGTCGGCCCGGAAGCATGCTAACCCGGCTAGCTGGATGGCACAGTCCGGGACGTTGTCCGTTAGCCACGTTTCCACAAAGACAAAGACACGGGACTCACTCGCAGTCTTGAATGATGTGCGTAGCAGGCGGATATAGTCCAGTTTATTGTCCAGAGATCGTACGTTGGCCAGCGTGATTGTTGGGATAGCTGGCCGGTAAGGACTAGCTGCTAGCCTAGCACGGATGCCTCCGCGCTTCCCTCTCTTGCTTCCTCATGCACCGCCTGTGGCACCTCCTCTCTGTTCGGAGCAGACCACAGTAACATAGTTCAACTGGTAAATTCCTCAGAAAATGGTCCGAAACAGTGGTTCCGCCGATGGTGAGCAGGACCTCACGGGTATATGAGTACATTCTTTTAAAAACAGTAAATCCTTGAAACCCAAAAAGATAAAGCCAAAAAACAAACAAAAACACCGGAGGTAGGGGAGAGAGGAGCCGCTGTGTGTCTTCGACTGACTAGCGGCGCTATTCCGCCCACACATTCCACTTCCCCACAATTTGAGTAACCTAATCAATATGCAGAATTTACGAACAGGTTCCTGCGTACCTTCTTGTCTGTGAGGCCTCGAGGGAAGTCGAACACGTGGGAGAAAACGTCACCGACATGTCGCCGAAAGTCTCAGAAATCTCGTAATAACCACTATGATCCCTAAAAATATGCCAGAGAAAAAACACATTTCTGTTTGAATAAAAAAATAAAAAGACAAGGCTGAACCAAGTGGCAAATAAGTCTACATCTAAAATAGTTGTTAGTTATGTGCTTTCCTTAGATCTAACTACATCTCTTCTATAGATCAACTAATTAAAATTTTTACATTTACCCTGTTAGTAAAGCTTGTCCAGAAGCACTGAATATGTTTTGTTCTTTACAGCGATTCTCCTGTGGAGTGTGTACCCTGATGCAAGGATGCTGCTCACCTATAAGAAAAGAAATATTATTTATAAAAACAAAAACTCAACTCTGCTTCAATTAAAGTAAACTGTACACCTATCACAGTCATCCAGAGCTAAAGCTGTGGTTCTGAGTGAAAATCAAATCAGTATTCAGAAGCAGCATCACCAGCAAGGTACCACAACATGGCCTTGTGTGTCCCTGCGTGGCTCATCTGAGTTTTTAGCCCTGGTCTCGGCCAAGGAGAAGTGAGTCTGACTTGGCAGACTTCCGTCTCTGTGCAAACAGTGCCTCTGGCCATGCTGACCCAAAGTCAGCCAGGAGTCAATATGGCTCTAGGGCAAAAGCATCAAGACCGCAGCCAAGACTACATTTTGCAATGTGAGAAATTAAAGTTTTGCTTCCCCCCCAACTGAACCGAGTGACATAAAACTTAGTCCCCATGGTCCTCTACCTGATAGCCAGAGAAACAATCCTGTGCAAACGCAGATACATTGCTGATCACAGATAACAGGCTGGTAAAAGGAAATTGGAGAACTATGAAGCTCATGGCAATTTTGTACAAATTATTAAGTCTTATTGGACAAATTCACCGTTTTTTTTCCTGCTGAAAGCAGCCGTGCACACAGCTATCATGCATCACAATGGTTGTCCTACATTTATTCAGACAGTGCTTAAAATATTAAACCACTGAGGATCTAAGTTCCTCTGTCTTCAGGCCACAGACCTGTATATCCCTTGTGCTATCCTAGGCATTTTAACATTGGGAGTTGGGTCATCTAGACCCACTAGACAGTGCGCTAAACCTTTTTTCTTCAATGATTTGCGATCTTCACTGGTGTCCATGGATTACATGAAATCTTTCCACCTTAATCCACCTTGTCAGGGTAAGGAGAACACGTCAAAGTAAGGGTGGGGTCATCTAAGATAGCACAAGGGATATTGTCAGACAGCATTTTCATGGACCAGCCTGAACGAAGCTGAAGTGGGCGTCCGATATCTTTCTTTTTTGTTTTAGCCTCCAGTTTCCCCTAACTGCTGAGGGTAAAGTTTATCGTCATCTTCTGCGAAATATCTGCAGCTGCGTAAAACTTTATTTGTACACTAGATTCCATGCAGAAACCATTAAAATGTGATTTAGATTTTCATTTTAACCATAAATGGTCAGAGTGGAAGCTAAAAAAACAGACACAAACTTTTGCTTTGTCTAACATTTAAGATGCGATGGATAAATACAAAAATAAACTTCAAAAAACATCACTAAAACTGGTATTTTCTAAATTTAATCATAATTTCGGATCAACTGTTAGAGAAACTTAATTAACAATTAACAGTGTCCTTGTTGCATTAATCTAAGTTCATACTGCCCTTGGGAACACATTTAGTGAAAAATCTATGTTTATTTGTTTATTTATTTTTGGAACCCCATTAGCTTCCACAGAGTGGTCGCTAGTCTTCCTGGGTTCCATACACAAAGAAAATACATACATTTGACCAATTTCACAAAAACCTAAGATGATTTCACAAAATTCACTGACTAATTCATCATATTTACCTTAACCCTTGTGCTATCCTAGGCACTTTACCATTGGGAGTGGGGTCATCTAGACCCACTAGACAGAGCTCTGAACCTTTTTTCTTCAATGATTTGTGATCTTCACTGGTGTCCATGGATTACATGAAATCTTTCCACCTTTATCCACCTTTGTCATGGTAGAGAGACCACGTCAATGTAAGGGGGGGGGGTCATCTAAGATAGCACAAGGGTTAAAAGCTTCACATGTTAAAATAGGTTAAAAACAATTTCATTTCAATACACATACCAATATATCAACAACACATACATTTCATAACAGAAAATCATGCAAATCATTATTTTATTTTTATTTTTTTCTCTTACTTGTCCTGTCCAACAGCTGGGCAAACAGATGAGAGCTGAAAGCCTCTTGTGTTGGACATAGTTTACTTTAACAACAGGGGTTATAAATCTGATAAACCAGAGGTATGTCTGAATAACTTCGAGAAACCATAGTTTCTCGACCTCACGGGTATATGAGTACATTCTATAACCTCTTTTTGTGAAAGTAAAACCTGTCCAACACAAATGGCCTTCAGCTCTAATCTTTTTGCTCAGCTGTTGGACAGAACAAGTTTTAAAAAAAATGACGTGCATTGAGCATAGAAGACTGATTTATACTTTGTCTTTTACCTTCAACCAACCTGAAGTGGTGTGCATGTCATTCACATTGGTCCAATAAGAGCAACCAAGAGCCACCCTGGCAGCTTGATTTTGTGCAAGTTGTGATTTTTTGGATGCCCCTGTGTAGCATTAGACCAAATGAATGGGCAATACTCAGGATGTGACAAGACCTGGGGCCTCATTTATAAACGATGCGTACGCACAAAAGAAGGCGTACGCCACTCTCTACGCAATAATTGATATTTATAAAAAGCAAACTTGACGGGAAAATGTGCGGTCCTTCACGCAAGCTCTCACCCAGGCGTACGCACAAAAACGGGTGAAATGAGAAACGGCGACACCGTCGGCAGATGGAAAAACACATGAGAGTGAAAATGACAATACTGCCTCTCATAAATAACATGAAGTCTTCACAAAGCAAGTCTTACAATTAGCAGCCTACACAAACACCCGTTTGATCGATCAGCAGAGAAACAAACAAAAAAATCAAACGAAAATTACAACAGAAATTCAAATGAACACATATTTGCAAATAGAAAAGGGAAATATTTTCTACAATATTGGCATATTGTGCAATTCATCCTCATGTGTAATATAGTTAACAGAACGAAATAATGTACAAATAACTATTAATTGTCCACTGGGGAAAGTTGTTTTCATAGTAAAACATTTCTTCATAAGCTACGGAATTATGGTGTTCATGCATATGCCTTTAGTTTGTTTTATTTTTGATAAAACAATGTATGACGTATGTCTCAACCATTCAGAAAGCAACAAGAAATTACATTTGCGCTGAACAATTTCCCATTTCCACGTCGATTATTACCGACATCTGTAGCTTGTAGATGGAAATAAAATGCCCCATCACAATGCGTAATGACACACAATGGCTGATCTTGCGCACTTAGAAGATGTGGAAGACTTGCTGGCAAACGAAGACGAGTGGCTTATGAGCCGGTTCTGACTTCCTCGAGCCGTCCTGTTGGACCTCTGCGGGCTTTTGGGCCCGGCGTTACAGAGGAGCACTCGGAGGAACCACATAATTTCTTATCGGTGAAAGAGACGACTGTGAAAATCCATAACATTTGAGCTTTGCCAACAGAATATCATGGTCGATTACATCAAAAGCAGCTGTGAATTACAGCACCCACTTGTTTTTTAATCATCTAAATGTGTTAACCACTGGTCCACCATATGGCGTATTGGTTGAATGACCTGGTTTGTAGGCATGCTGTACACTAGTAGACAGATTTAATTGTAAGTAAATGCAAGTACGCAAGTTTCTTTGATTTAACACATTCAAGGTTAAATCAGTTGAACTTTGACCGATCAGAGACTCTGATTTAGTAGTGACGTATGAATGGCATCCTTTTTTATTCATGTAAGTGTCAACCGGTAGAAAATAATTTAACACAGAGCAAAGATCGTGCTGGGACAGGAAGTTGGGTACTAAGTACAAAATAAAACACCAGGAAAATTTCAAAATAAATGAACAGTATTTATGGTGAGTCATCACCTTCCTCACTATGGGTCTGACACTAAATTTATCTTTTTAACGTAATATTTTCTGATTAGAAATACCTTCTATTAATTCTGTATCAATCAGTTTCACAATCTTTTGTATTAAAATCCTGTGTTTGGAGGATAAGGCGCACAAGAGAATTTAGCTGTGAACATAGAACAAGAGTCACATTTAATTCACCTGTCAGGAGCTGGAGGTGTAGGAGCCAGAATGCAGTAAACTTGGCTTGTTGGCAGAAACACAAACATTTAATAAATAAATGGGACAGAGAGCAGATAATGTAGAACTGAAAACTACAAACTTCTACTCGCTGAGTACATTTAACAGAAAGAAAGGAAGACAGTTGAGGATGATTAACATGAACCTTGAGTGACTGACAGAGAACTGAATATGATCAAAAACACCTCTGAAAAACCAAACTAAACCGCAAAATCCTCACAGCAAGATGTCTGTGTTTACAGCACAACCATTTGCATCAAATTTAATTCTTGTTGAAAATGCCTGCAGCACATTGTGCCAAAACAAATAGCCTCCGGTGTTTTGTTGCTTTGATGTCTTCCAAGTCTGTGATAAAGTGAGTGAACCTATGTTGACAACAATTTGTTTAAATAAAAAAAGACTATTCCCTACCCCTCCAAACTCCTATGCACGTCCCAGACTCCTGTTTTCTGTCTTTTAAATGGAATGTTCCTTTAGTTTCAAGTCAAAGCCTCTTCTTTTGTTTCCTCCCTCATACTATTATTCAAAGGGAAACTTTCCAAAGAAGCTTATTGTTTTTTGTCACCTTTGCAAACTTTGGGGTTTCAATGTGTTGGGGGTCGACGCACTCACCTTAAAAAAGTTGTGGATGGATTTTTGACACGTGAGTGATTTGACATGTGTCAAGAATGATTCTGATGTGGTGAAGAGAATCCAGTAGTTTTTCAAAGTAAGACTTCCTTCAGAATCTGATCTTAAATAAAACAGAAAAGGGGGGACGCTAGTGAGCAACTGTAAGATGTAGACGTGTTTTCCACGGCTCTCCACCGAAACTCGAACTTTTTCGTTATACACCTCCTTAAAGTTATTCTACTTTTCGATATTTTTGTAAGTAGACGCGCCGCTTCCCATTGCGGTATTTTTTTCTTGCAATGCTGCCGAAAGTGAAACCTTTGAACAAGACGGGAACCCTCGAGGGATATGTTAGCAATGCGGCTAGCGGTCCTAATGCTAACACTAGCATTACAAGCAGGTCCTCTCCCAAGAGAGCGGCCGACCCCCGTGAAGACAAAAGCTACGCTTTGTCCAAAGAGATGTGTCAGGAGATGGCCACCACTATACTCGGGAAAATCGATGAGCGGTTTGATGCTCTGGAGTCCAGGGGCCTCATTTATAAAACTCTGCGTAGGATTTGCGTCAGAAATGGCGTACGGATGAAACATAGGACGTGCGTACGCAAAGAAATATTCGGATTTATAAAACCGTGCGCACGCACATCCTACGCATCTTTCCTTTTATAAATCACAACCGATTCTAAATGCAGCGCAGCTTTTTGCGGCTTCATGACACGCCCATATTTGTCCATAAATAGTCCGTGAAACGCCCACAAATGAATATTCATTGATTGCGGAACCTTATCCCAGAACTACTGGGAAAGATAATTTCACATCCAGTAAAGATGGACTGCCAGACACTGTTTTTGCAACCAAACCTGCCATGGAGCTAAACCACGATCATCCTGGCCCAGTCTATCACTTTTAGAGAAAGAGTTGGATCCTGCGCTATGCAGGATTCACAGAGGCTTGGCATGGGCAAAGGGAACAAGATTCACATCTTTTGAGATGTGATATGCAGCCCTGCACAGGATGGAACTCAAACACGGTTGCGGTATCCTGCAAAGCTCCATCTGTACTGGCATGATGGACAAGCGCCCTCTATCTTCAACAATGCAGAGGAGGCAGCGCGCTGTGTAAAGCAACGCAAGTCACCTGTGAGAGAGTACCTTAAGGTCTGTGCTTTGCTCCACAGTTTGACTAAACAAGTTTGTGGAGTTACTTTCTAAATGCGCTATGCGCACTGATATGTCAGACTCGGTAGTCTGGCAGGTGTAAAACTGATCGACAAGTAATGCTGATATTTATTCTATGTTGGTGGTGTGTAAATTATTTTATTTTAATACAACACAATGGTACCTTTACCTCTCTACCATTTGTCCGGTAGCTCCTGGTTTAGTGAAAGGGAATGTTAGGCGTCAAGTTCAGAAGGATAAATCTACTGGGGGGGGGGGGGTTTGTTTTTGTTTTTTTCTTGTTCTATGGTTCAGGTGCAAAAGTTGCACCTGAATGTCTCATTGCTGCCAGTTTTGAATAGGCTGCTAAGCATATTAAACCCTGTTAGCCATTCTTTCTCATTGTCCTTTATCAGAATGCATAGATCACAAAGTAACATGCACTTAGGAAACAGAGAATTAAAGATGCAGGTCCTGGAATGTTAGAGGAATCTGTCTTAATAGTGAAAAAAGGGGGAAAGTATTCTAAACATTTGAAATCTCTTCGCAAGGGATGTAATTTTTCTTCAGGAGGTACCAGCGTACAATGGCATATTTTAAGCAACTATGTGTCTTGTGTGTTATCAGTCATCTTTACATCACATGCCTGAGGAGTAATCGTATATTATTTAGGAAAAAAGTCCTTTTCAGGCATTCCGCCGAAACATGTCGGTACGTTTTATACAAAAACAAAACCTATAGTCTGATAAAAATAATTTAAGTGCTTAACGTCCCTTTTCTAATATTATCTGTAAAAACTGATCCACAGGGCAGATTTGTGATGGTCTCAGGCCTGATAGATTCTTTCCATTAACTTTCTTCTAAATGTGTGTACGCCAAACACAGATGATCCAACATTTTCAGGAAAGTTTTGACTTGGAAATGACTCAAACATAATAATATCAGGAGATTGGAACTGCTACTTAGATCCTTTCCTCGACCGTCTATCCTCGCGCCCTCCTCCAGAAAGTGTATCTCTGTGGGTTTTTTATACAATCTCATGAGAAAATAGAAATTTAGTAGACATTTCCGGGAGATTCTAACATCCTACAGATAAATATTATTCTTTCTTTTCCAGTGTACAAACTTATAGTCGGATAGATTTTTTTTTTAACCAGCTCTAACCTTATTTCACAAATAGCAAATTTTAAATACCATAACATTTTGATATCAGATCACAGCCCTGTGTCCATGTCACTGTCCCTAAATCTACCTAAACAAAACTATTCCTGTCGCTTCAACCCCATTCTTCTCAGCGATGAACATTTTAGTAAACATATTGCTTTTAAACTTTGTTTTAAATTTATTGAAATTAATGACAGGAGGCGTCTGATTCAACGCTAGAAACACTGAAAGCTGTTATATGTGGTGACATTATTTCTTATAATTTCAGCCTCAAAAAGGAAAAAAAATGTGGCTTTCTGAAATTCAAATTGCCTCTTTTATTCTAGAAAGGACATATCAAACTCTAACTCTCTGACTACAGAGACATGCTGAAACTTAAATATGAATACAATGTAATCATGAGCAGTCAAATTAATAATATTTTATTGAAAACTAAGGCAAAACATTTTGAGATAGGAGATAAGCCCAATAAGCTCCTAGCACAACAACTTAAAGCAGGGGTCTCAAACTCGCGGCCCACGGGCTATTTGCGCCCCCCAAGAGGATATTTTGCGGCCCCCGCCTCAATATGAAAGTCTAATGTAAATGCGGCCTGCCAGTCTGTGTGACTGACACTTTTCAGTGTTCATGAGCTGACAACCAACCAATCACCGGAGTTAAACGACTTAAAAGGGACATTTTTATCAGGCTTGAAAGCAGGAAAACATTTAAGACAAGAAACCTGACAGCCCCCTCCCCGGACCAAATTAAGGAGTTCCTTACTTTCCTTATTAGAACGATGATTGCTCGTAATTTTCTAGGATCCATGCAGCGGTTGTTGAACTTGTTTCTCTGGCTCGCATGGACCCGGAGGACCTAGGTTAGGCTACAGCGCTCAACGCGAACTAAACGCGGCCTTTATCCGCCTCCCACAGGAGAGTCGGGTCGCTGCGCAGAAAAATGTCCCACACGTACGTTCGTGAAACCTAACGGGGCTCTAAAATTAAACACGTGCTAGAAAACAATACGATTTAGTCTTAGACACACTGAAAATACGCGTGACGTGTGAAAATGCAACGGTAGACGTGTTTGAGATGGAAAAGCTGCGCCGCGCCAAAGCGTTGGGGGAGACCAGGCAGCGGGGTGATCTGCAGCAAGACTGGGAAAGAGGACAGGAAGTTGGAGTTTTCCTTAAAATTCAATTTAGTTTTTATTATGCCTCTCCCCCCTAGTATGATCTGTGTTATGTCTTTTATATTGATTTTAATGTTTTGTAATGTATGTAGCCTTTTTTCAATCAATAGGTATTTTATATGATTTTAATTGATCACTCAACTACAAAAACTGTCAGGACACTTTTCCCACAATGCATTGTTTTGTAGTTGGCCATGGTTTGCAGTCAGTACAGTATTACATTTCCAGCTGCGCCCGCTTCAGGTTGGGGCCTCCTGTTGCCCGCCTTTCTCCTGATATTTTGGTGATGATTGACAGGCATGCTGGAGCAGTGCAGAACATCACTGTACTATCGCTGGATGCTGAAAAAGCCTTTGACAGAGTAAATTGGAAGTTCCTTATTGCTGCCTTCATAAGTTTGGTTTTGGAGAAGCATTCATCAATTGATCAAAATATTATATCACAACCCCAATGCATCAGTTAGAACTAATAAACAGACTTCAACAGTTTTTTCTTGAAAGAGAACCAGAAAGCAAGGTCTACTCTACTTTCCTTTGCTATATTCATTGAACCTCTAGCTGAAACAATATGACAGAATGATATTTATGAGAATAAAACTAAACACAGCCATCATAAAATTAGTCTCTATGCAGATGATATATTTGTTTTTATGGAATTTACATTCTGTAAATGAAACAGCAATGATCATAAATGAATTATCCTCCATATCAGACTATTCCATTAATTGGAATAAGTCTGTTTTATTACCACTCAACAGGAATGTGGAACAAAGACTACAATTCCAGTTAAACAGGAAATATCAAATATCTGGGTATCTACTTTTTCCCAAAATATCAGAACTGGTGCAGCTAAACTACACCCCATTACTGAAAAACATACAGGACGATCTAATACGCTGGACCAACCTGCCTCTGTCCCTTATGGGCAAGGTAGCCACGGTAAAAATGAAAATCTTACCCAAAGCACTATTTCTCCTCTCAATGATTCTCACACAACCTGCCATTAAAATAGTTCAAAACATTAGACTCATCCATATCAAGCTTTTTATGGAACAATAAACCTTCAAGAATTAGTCTAAAAACTTTAAAATCTGCAAAAAGCTGTGGAGGATTAGAATGACCTAATTTCACAAATAATACCTTCTTGCAAATAGATTAAAATACATCTAAATGGTTAAAAATAATCCAGAAACCTGGACCTAAGCGGTGGTTGGACTTGGAACAGGCGTTATGTGAAAAGATCAACCTGTCAGAGCTACCATTTATTAGCCAAACAGTTAAAAAACAGGATTGTTTCAAAACTATTAATATAAACACCACTCTTAATGTCTGGGTGGGAATTTCAAAATATCAAAATCATCAATTCAACTGCAAAAATGACACTCCATTCAAAATAACCTGAGATCCATATAAACAAGAAAATGATTCACTTCCCAGCTTCTGGGTGCTACAGGGGGCATAAACAACCTAGAGCACGAGAGTAACTCCAGATACCTACACTGTGACAGCAATCTACCCGACAGCCACATGCACGAACTGTGGTTCTGCACCTGTCCAGTCTCTTGGCAGTGGGTATGTGCCGATTTATCAGTCTGGCTTACTTCAATCACGGCCTCAATTGGCCCTTGTGTTTGGTGACATGAGTGCTATTGATATAGAAGAAGGATAGCATCTATCATTACAACTTTGTATTGCCAAAAACTATTTTCATAAATATAAACATAAGTCAACACAGAAATCTGCTGTCGGATCAGTATCAGCTTGAAAATGTCAGCCCAAAGTTCAAGTAACTTTGAAAGAATTCGGTCTCTCTGGTATCCTGTGGCTGACTCCATGACTTAGGGGGTGGGGGGTTTACTGCCGCTGCTCTCAAGGCCCTTCTGCCGTGGTTTGGGTGGGGGGTCGGGCCTCTGCATACCTAAGGGGGCGGTGGGGGTCCTGTTCGGGGGCTGGTCCGAAGCCTGGGTTGACGGGACAACTCCTCTTGGGGCCCCCGGTCGCCTAGCCAACCGCCTGGTCGGGCGGGTCTGGGGTGGGGCTTGACGGCCCTGTCCTGTGGGGGCGTTCTGGGGGCACCTATTGGATCGTGGCTGCCCTGCCGTTGGCTGCCCTGCTCCTGCCGTGAGGCCCTACCAGAGCCTCTAGGGCCTGCGCTGGGGGCCCTGGTTTGCTCCGGGGCGCTGGCTCCCTCTGTGGGAATGGTGCTGGATCTGGGGTGTCGGGCAAGATCAGGATGGGGTCCTCGTCAGTGGCCTGGCCCTATGCTGGCTGGGGACGGCACTGACCGGGGCAGTCTACCAGCTAACGCCAACCTACCCTTCCTCATAACTCAAATCAGGTGAAGGTGTGGGGTTACCACGATGCGCCTTGTTACTGGCAGTGGTAATTCTCCCATGGTTGCCGAGTGGAGGGGCTCCCCTATTTCTGCTTTATTTGCACCTTAGACATGTAGGGCCCTTTGGCAGGAGGGTGAGAGATCACTTTGAGTAATCAGAGATGTCCTCAGTGTCCTACCCGCCAATTTTAACTGCACTCCCTTAGTACACAGCACACCCCTCCCCCCAAAAATATACACTCCAACATAAAACACACACACATGCACACACACACCCTCACAAACACACATACACGCACACATATTTTGTGGCGAAAGTGGGACTCCAGGGGACCATCTGTCCCCACCCCCTTCCCTGGTGGGGGTACGGTCCCTTGGCTACGCTGCTGTCCCTGGGTGCTAGCCCACTGGGCTCCGGCGTGCCTCTCCGCGTTTCACATTACACCTGGCCGGGGAGTCCATGTCCTGGGGTGGGTTCTGGTCCTTGCCCCTGGGCGCCACCCCGCTTAAACTCCAACAGTGGCTTGTTCTGGTCGGGCTGGGCGTTTATAACACCCTGTGGGCCCCCCTTTTCCCGGTATGCTCTCTGGGGTGGGGCTGGCCCCTGCCTTGATCCTCAAGCCCACACCGTAATGTGGTGGCTGCCTGAGGCGGAGTGGGTCTCCCTGGGGTCTGGCCTGCACCTAGGTTGGGGCGGGGGATGCCCTGAATTCCGGGTGGTGATGGGTGCCTGCCTGGGGCTGTGGGTGCCTTTCCGGTGGGGCCCCGCTGAGCCTTCCGGCGGCGGGGCTGCTCTGGCTGGGCTGGGGTGCCGCTCTCTTTCCCCTGTGCTCCCCTGCTCTCTGGCTCTGGGGCCCTCGCGGCGGTCCTGCTGGTCCTGGCCTGGGTGGCGGATTTGGTCGCTCGGGGGCGTGTCCCCGCCTGCCGCCGTGGGCGCTGGGGCCCGCCACGCTAGCGCGGGTCTGGGGTGGGGGCTGGGGCCTTCCTCCTCTTTTCACATTCCACCATCCATTTTAGAAGAACATAAATACTACATGAGCACAGGTGTGTTAGCTCACTTTGCACTAATAGTTTGTATAATTGAATGAATGAAAGATTTACACTAGTTATTTTAAGGCATAGATATGCGTGAACACTATCTGTTTTGTGTGTACATGTTTGACATGTGGATATTTTTGGTAGCTAACAGGTGTTGATACATTTCTGAGTGTGTTGTCTGACAGGCTCCGCCCTTTATGTACTAAGTATTTGAACCTTATCACCCCTTCTAATATCCTCTCTTTCTTCTGTCTTCTGTCCGGTCTAACACCATAGATTTTCAAATACTATTCAAATGAATAAAGTTTGGTTTCACTATAAAAGGGGGTTTATCAAGACATACCTTGGTTTGTTCTGAAGATTAATAACCTCTTGTTAAAGTAAATATATCCAACAAGAAGCTCCTCAGTTTCCTAATCTGTCTGCCCAGCTGTTGGACAGACAAATTAAAAACAAAACAAAAAAACAAGGAAAAGCAGAAACATCCGCACACCAGGTGATCTGTCGCTTGGCCCACCTGAGTGATCTCAACAGGCTTATTGTGCATCTTGGCTGCACATATTTAGTGTCACCAACATGAATTTCCATCCGTTTTTTATAAAAATATAGGAGTGGCTGACCGGCCGCTCCACAATAATCTCTAGACTGGGTTTAAAATGTGTGTGCTGTCATATGATAGAAAATCCAAAATGGTTACACGGAATTTTGTTTCTCCTTTACAGATTTGTGGTTTAAAGAGTAAAAACATTCAACACAGACTCAGAATTGGGAGCACATCCTCTGGACGCCTCCACCTTCAATTTACAGGTCCAGTCCAGTCTTAATGAAAATCATCTTCAACCACAATTGATGGTCTCAGTTTGGGAGGAAGTGCTGCCAAGTGTCCACTGTAAGTCACGTTACATGGGCAGAATATTCGATCGGATCAATGGTCGGTCGAAATTCACTCCAGTACATGCTGGGATCAGAAAACCTTTTTCCGATTAGAACAAATCGCTCCCATGGCTCAGCGCACGCCTGCTCGAATGAATCATCTGGGCATGCGAGTAGTAAAATCACCCGGATTAGGAAATAGGTCCCGTTGTAAACAAACCGCTTCCACAGACATTCATGCAGCAGCTAGGTAACATACGAGACGATCTTCCAAACGTGCTTTTATTAATGTTATGAATATTATGAAGTGCCTGTTCGCTCATCGTTATATTTAATCTGTGTGGTCAGTGCTTTTTTGTGAAAAATTAAGATGGATTTGAAAGTTTAGACAGGTTAACACAGGCTAACATCATTAGCCTGATGGATGGACATAAAATCCAGACTGTGCGGTGAAACGCAGCAATCTGCATCTTTCTACAAGGACTGAGCCGACATTTATTTCGCCTGGAAGTTCACACAGACCGCCCCAAAGCCACTTCTGAGCTAGCGGCCCTGAGCACTGTTCTAACACTGTTCCTCCTGGAGTCCTGCAGCCGCAACCCAGAGCGACGGGGGCGGCTTGCAGTCTGGATTCTCCCACACATAACAAAACAACAAACGCACACGAAAAAAAAAAAAAGCACTTCGACACAAAAATTATTAATCCAAAGCCGCTCTGCTCACTGGGTGCCATGACCGAGAGCGCTGGCATGGCGCCTCCCGACCTCTCTGTGAGGTAAGAGGAGACACAAGCAGAGCGACGGGGCGCCACGGGCAGGTGTCCACAGAGCCACACACACCGCCTATGCATGACGAACCCAGAGCAGCAGTGGATAATACTTATCAGAATGACCGCTACTGGTATTCCAAAGCCTATGGTTGCTTTTTTACACCCGATGCAGAGCTCGCCATTTTTGGCTGCCTACGTACCAGAACTATCCCAACTGTAATGCAGCTGCCACTAGAACTTGGGTTGATGACTGCAAAAAGACAAATTTTGCGAGAGTGGAAATCTACGGCTTCTCCATACTTTAAAGTGCGGCTCACTGACATGCTAACTCTCATCCACATGGAAAAAATTTGCCATGTCAGGACTGCCTCAGTTAATTTTCACAATAAACTCTGGACACCATTTCTAAATCACTTACAGAAAGTTAAAATTATTTAGCTCTGTGTTGGGACTGCATTTTTCTTTCTTCTCTTTATGTCCTATTTGGACGTCCTGTAAAAAAATATTGAATAGAATGTAACTGGCAATTGTTTATTTACTTGTATTTTTACTTTCTGTTTTGGAATGGTCTAAAGAGCACCTGAACTGTTTGTTTTGCCTGTTTGATTTTGTACACTTGAAAATGAAAATAAAATATTGGAAAAATAAAACAGAAAAAATGTAAGTCGTGTTTTTCTTTTTCTGTGGCCTTGAACAAATTGTCCCACTACGGACTATTCGGGGACCACTGTTCCACTGGCTTCAGGAACAAGTTTTTCTGTCATTGTGGAGACAGCACTGTCCTGAAAATGCTTACATAACCCATCAAATCGCTGAAGTAACCTAAGTAGAACAGATGTTTTACAACAAATCAAATCTACTTTAGATTTAAGTAGTAGCAGACAACAGTAACACACAACCATCATTGAGAATTGAAGGCATCAGACTTTGTTCAACATGCTTTACAAATTTGGAGGTCAAATGTGAGGAGAAAAAAGTCTAGTTAAAAGCTAGCAGGGTGTCTGTGGGTCAGACTGGGAGACGCAGCGGCTGCTTCCTGCTCACATCTTGATAATTTGGTGCGGTGGAATGCTAATGTCGGTGAATGATTGAGGTAGACCACCCAACACTCCTCCCCTGTCTCCCTCAGATACACCAGCAGAGTAATTATAAGGGAGTGATGTCTCTCTGCAAATATGGATTAAATCCCAGACAGGTAGAGATCCTTTTTAAGTGGCTGCATCTAACCTTACTTTAATCATAACCGAAAATTACATAATAATAGCTGTTCACTAGCATGAGTACTGTAATTCTAGTATTCTAGGTATAAAATATTTTTCCTTTCAATTTCTGAAAGTTTATTTCATTTATTTATTTTCTGCTTTTGAGAAATAAACAAACTGATTGCAGAAAAAAACCTCTCTTTGATTATATTTAGCCTTTTTCTTACTTTATGTCTAATTTTAAACACAAGATGTTTTTAAGTATAATTTTGTTTCACATGTGTGTATCTTGTAACAAATAAAAAAAAGTAACACCATATTTTCAATAGCTATAGTTCATTTGTATTTTTGTGACAGATTTATTGGTTTTATATTGATGTTTCCTACGAACAATGTAGATTTTGTAATAGTGTCCCACCGGGTTCTGTACTACAATCAAATTTATTGTGGGAGCCCGAGACCCGGGCGCAGAGCAGCAGTGTAAAACGCTCCTCTGAGCCTCCCTTAGGGTTAGTGCCGGTGCAAAACCCATGCAGGGAAAGTCAAGCAGGTTCAAGCGTTAGCTTATGTGCTGAAAGACAAGTGAAAAGAGCGCGTCTTAAAAACCTTAAAGTGACAGACAGCAGTTCTCACAAGCAGAATTATGATGTAATTAAATGCGGTTTATTAAACATTCGATCCATTTCCTCCAAGTCCCTCTTGGTCAATGAGTTAATCATTGATAACAACCTTAGTCTTTTATTTTAGCCTTAACAGTAACCTGGCTCCAACAGGATGACTATGTTAGATTGAATGAAGCAACCCCCCCCACTTATGCTAACTATCAGAAATCCAGGATTTCAGTGAAAGGAGGTAGTTTGGCAGTAATATCACAGTCTAGCTTACTTCTCAGCCCTAAAGTTAAAAATGCTTATAACTCCTTTGAAAGCATCATATTGTCTTTAAGTCACCCTAACAGGAAAACTGGAAAACCTGTTTTACTCATAATTATTTATCGCCCCCCCGGCCCATATTCAGAATTTTTAACTGAGTTTTCCGACTTCCTATCGACTATTGTCTTAGATTCTGATCAAATTATAATATTAGGGGATTTTAATATTCATGTTGATGACCCCAGTGACTGCCTAGGAAAGGCTTTTGCAGCTTTATTAGATGATGTTGGTTTCACCCAAAGTGTGAATGAACCCACTCACTGTCATAAGCACACCCTGGACCTTGTTCTAACCCATGGGATAGAGATCAGCCAGCTGAGTGTCCTTCCTCTTAACCCCATCATTTCTGATCACTTTATGATTATCTTCCAGTTTACACTGGAACATCCTTCCGCCCCAGTGAATAAGAAACGGCTTAGAAGAACCTTAACTGACCGTTCTGTGTCTGAGTTTAAACACACAGTTCAGCCAGTACTTTGTGATATTCTGAGAAACTACTCTGAGTCCAGCTCCCATAGTATCAGTCCTAGTATAAATGACCACTTTGTTAATGATGCCTTACAAGCCCTCAGGAGTACACTTGATGTTGTTGCCCCCATGAAACCTAAGTTCGTCAGACAAAACCGAGTAGCACCGTGGTTTAACGCTGAAACCCGTAAGTTGGAAAGAGAATGGCGCCGCTCCGGTTCAGAGCAGTCTCTGGATATCTGGAAACATAGCCTATTAAATTATAAAAAAGCTCTGCGTAGAGCTAGAAGCCAGTACTATTCAACCTTAATATCAGAGAATGGAAACAATCCAAGATTTCTTTTTAGCACTATTGCTAAATTAACTCGCAGTCAGAGCTCAGTAGAACCACATGTTCCTGTTTCTCTCAGCTCTGATGATTTTCTTACATTTTTCGATAGTAAAATCTCAAATATTAGACATAAGTTAAATCAAGTTATTCCTACAATCAGCCCAGAACAGGCTGAAGCGGTAGAAATGGAGGCATCCATAGAAACTTCTGTAACATTGGACTGCTTTACTGCTGTGGATCAAGCGGAAATAACATCAATTATTACGTCCTCCAAATCCTCAACGTGTCTGTTAGACCCAATTCCCACTAGACTTTTTAAAGAAACTTTTCCCCTAATCAATGATCCCATATTAACAATGATAAATGCCTCTCTGGAAACGGGTTACGTGCCACAGTCTTTTAAATATGCAGTTGTTAAACCTCTTCTGAAAAAGCCCAGTTTGGATCCTAGCGTGTTGGCCAACTATAGACCGATATCAAACCTGCCCTTTATTTCTAAAATCCTAGAAAGAGTTGTAGTTAAGCAGCTTTACTGCCACCTACAGGACAACTGCCTCTTTGAAGACTTTCAGTCGGGGTTTAGACCCCACCACAGTACGGAAACTGCACTAGTTAGAGTCTCTAATGACTTGTTATTGGCCTCAGAAAAGGGTCTACTTTCTATTCTTGTCCTGTTGGACCTCAGTGCAGCCTTTGACACTATCGACCACAGTATTTTACTCCATAGACTAGAGCAGGACATAGGGATCAGAGGATCTGCTCTCCAGTGGTTTAAATCCTATCTGTCCGATAGGTATCAGTTCGTTAATGTAAATGGCCATTCCTCTCAGTGCACTCGAGTCAACTATGGAGTCCCACAGGGCTCAGTCTTGGGACCGATCCTGTTTACGCTTTATATGCTACCCCTAGGAAACATAATCAGGAAACACAGCATTAATTTTCATTGTTATGCCGACGATACGCAGTTGTATTTATCCATGAAGCCTGACCAGAATGACCAGATAGAGAAACTGAACGCTTGGATCAGTGACATCAAGACCTGGATGACAATTAATGACCTCCTCTTGAACCCAGAAAAAACTGAGGTCATTATACTTGGACCTAAAAACCTCAGAGATGCTCTGTCTGCTCAGATAGTCTCCCTGGATGGCATAAGTATAGCCCCCAATTCCACAGTTAGAAACCTTGGGGTTTTATTTGACCAGGATTTATCATTTAAGGCTCACATATCTCAGGCGTGTAGAACTGCCTTTTTTCATCTGCGGAATATTGCTAAGATCAGAAATATACTTTCTAAGAGTGATGCTGAAAAACTCATTCATGCATTTGTTACGTCGAGGCTGGATTACTGTAACTCCTTGTTAGCAGCGTGTCCTAAGAGTTCCTTAAGAAGTCTCCAGCTTGTTCAGAACGCAGCAGCTAGATTGTTAGCTGGAACTAGCAGAAGAGATCACATCACTCCTGTGTTAGTTTCGCTCCATTGGCTCCCAGTTGATTCCAGAATCAAGTTCAAGATCCTCCTGCTAACCTATAAGGCCTTACATGGAATGGCCCCGTCCTATATTAAGGACCTCATAGTCCCTTACCATCCAATGAGAACACTTCGCTCGCAAAATGCAGGACTGCTTGTGGTTCCTAGAATTAGTAAAAGTACGGTTGGAGGTAGAGCGTTCAGCCACCAAGCCCCTGTCTTATGGAATAAGCTCCCAGCTCATGTAAGAGAGGCCGACTCAGTTTCTACATTCAAAGTTAGACTGAAAACATTCCCCTTTGGACAGGCTTATTGTCAGACTAGTTAGTATTCAGAGATTATTTAACTTAATGTTAAGTTGTTTAAATTAAACTTAACTATTTCTTTTAAAAGGCTGCTAGAAGTTGAAGCTGGGGTAACTATGGTGCACTGGGGTTCTGTCCTCTTTTCTTTTCTACTTCTACCCTTCCTCTCCTCTAGTCTTGATCATTATTCATCATTTAGTTCTCCATGCCTCTGTCTGGTACAGTGCGATTCATGTATTGTCCCTCTTTTCCTCTCCCCTCCTGGGGAGTGGGAGTGCTTCCAGACTCCAGTTGGCTCATCCGTGCTCCAGTTCCTGACCGTCTACCTCGCCTTTGCTCCCGCTCCTACACCTGGCTGTGGTTCCTGTCTCCGGCTCATCTCTGGCTCGTCTCTGCTCTGTACCTGACCGAGTACCTCGTCTTTGCTCCTGCTCCTGGCTGTGGTTCCTGTCTCCAGCTCGACTCACGCCTTTGACTGTCCCCACAACCACGACTGGATGAAGTTCGTCTGCTGGACTTTAAATGTGTAGTTGTAGATTTAGATAAGTTAATTCTTCTCTAAGAGTTCTGGTACATTGCCTGTCCGTCCTGGGGGAGGATCCCTCCTTCATGTGGGCACCCCTGAGGTTTCTTCGTTTTTTCCGGAATCCGTTTTTTTTGGGAGTTTTTCCTTACCGCGAAGGGGGGTCTAAGGGCAGGGATGCCAGTATAGCTTAGTCAGTTTGTTAGTCCATTTTTGTATTTTCCTATTGAACTCTTTGTACTCATGATCCTTTTGAGTTCATGTTTTACTTCGAAGCCCATCGAGACGACTGTTGTTGTGATTTTGGGCTATACAAATAAACAAATAAAAAAAATAAAAATAAAAAAAAAATAAAAAAATAAGTTTTGATAACTATCCAGATGCATAGCATATGTTCTTAGTTTTATGATGCAAAAACACAATATTATCTGTCTATGGAAACAGGTAATTTAACAAACCATTTAAGTTATAAACATTTCTGAGAGACGTTATATTCTAGATGAGCTTTAATTTTCTTCCAGTGACACCCGCTGAGAATGCAGCTTATATTTGTCTCCAAAACCTTCAGGGAATCATTCTTCAATTTAATTATTATTGATGGAATATTTGTCTCAAAATATCACTATTTGGACTCTTTGTGTTAAATTTGACCACAATTTTAGTTTATTTTGCCTTTATTGCTGTCTGGGTTTATAAATGGAATGTTGCTTAGTTCTGGTTACCAAACTCTTTAAACAAACCACTTTATCTTATCTTAAACTGGATCAGTTCCTGCTATAGCCACTCTGTTTTTGCCAAAATAATAATATTAATAAATGTTAAACACCGCTTCAAAAAATAAAATCCCCTATTATTTTACATCAACATACAATAACCACAAACAGTCCTGGTTTTATAGTGGTTCTCATGTACCCATAAAAATACCTGGTTACTGAACAGTGCAGGTGAAGTTTTCCAGATTCCTAGTATTTCTTGCAAGATAATTGCAATTCATTTAAGTGTAAATTAAATATGTATACAAACAAACAAGTAAACAACATTTATCGTTCACCATTTCTTTGGTAATAAAAGAAGCTAATTTACTCATTCCCTGTTTGAATGTGAGAAAGCGGCAGGGTAGGCAAAGGCAACTTGTGCCTCCCCTGCGCCCAGTCTACACCACACACACACTGACTGGAGCTGCAGCTGACGCATGTGTTTTACTGTTTTAGTCTTTCTATCGTCATAACTTCGATTGCTTATGTCTCGCCAACTGTGTGACTACATTGGTGCCACTTTGTTACTCATTTAGTCCTTTTTAAAAATGCGCGTTAGAAATACAGAGGTGGTGGACAACAGCCCAGAAAGGTAGCAGACATGCCACTTAGCTAATTGGGTGTTAAAAGGGTGGATGTATGTCAAAATTGGTTGATATTAAGAAGATACCAAAGCAAAAACAGATAAGCTAACTCTGGGCTAAAGTAGGCTAACTGGCAGTCGACCGTTGCTGCACTAAAAAGAGATTTTAAAAAATGACTGCAGGATAAGAAAACCCTTTCTTTTAACTTTCTTTTGAAATTTCTTTCTTTTTTAACAATCAATACGGTCAGCTACCAGTTAGCCTACTTGAGGTCTGAGTCAGCTTTCTTGATTTTAGTATTTTCCATCCATTGTCCTAACCCAATATCTCCTTTTCGGGATCACGGTGCTGCCGGAACCTGTCCTGGCTACTGTTGGATGAAGGCAGGGTACACCTGGACATGTCCAGGGGCTGAAGCGAGTGCGCCCGCCCCACCTGTCCTGGGAATTATACTGGCTGGCGAAGCAGGCTCCCCCCTCCCCTGCTGACCTCCCGCAGACAGGAGATTGGGGGCAGTTGGGAAGCTGGGATCCTGCAGCTCAGGTTTTACTTATTTTCCCAGCCAACACGGCCTACCTAGCTCAGCCCCTGGGACGGGAATCTAACTACACTGTCCACCAGGCGGCTGGCTAGTGTAGCAGCCCACTTAGTGCCCACTTAAGCCTGTGTGGGCAAACACAGATGGGGCCACTACAGAACCTGCAGACAAACTCATTCAGGACCCACATTTTCTGCCCACTTTTAAACTACAGTAAATGGGGCCAACTTGGCCTTGCTGGGTTGGTTGTTTCATCTTTCTCTTATTAACATCTCTCTTTTTTTTTTGACAAACCTGGACTTTTTTTTACAACTAGTAGCAGGGATATCTGCTGCTCTTTTTTCCCAAAATATCCGGGTCCGGTGCATGTTTATTCAATCAGCTGCTCTCTCTTGGAAGAAAAAAAAAAGTGGCAGAACATGGCTGTTATAATCAATTTCTTTTCAACAGAGCTATGGTACTAAAATAATTTGCCTGGCAGTAGATCCATAACATTTTAAAAAGTGTAATTCTTTTTTTGTTTAATGAATGAGCCTCTGTGCACGTGCTCATTTAGTTAAATCGATGTTTCGGGACTCAATCTATATGCCTGTGACCCCTTGACGTATTTTTGATACTTTGTAAACCATGGAAATTTGGCATTCAAGACAAGCAAGAGTCCCATTTAAAACATAGACAAATCATATTCAAAACAGACATGTCAAATATAAAACTGAATGCTGTATTCATATTGTTTTTACTTTGTGCGCAAAATATTTATTTGTGCAAAATTTTGTTTTTATGCATATGCTTCTTTTTGATAGTTCTCTTACCCCATAAATTAACTGAAAACAAATAGTGTCGAAGAAAGTGCTGTAAAAGTTAACTCTATTTTTATATCAATTAAAAACTTCCTTTAATTCAGTAGAAATCTTTCCAACTTTAAGGGAATTAAATCTCGAATATATATACAAAAAGCATTAAACTGCAAACTCAAGGTATTAAAAATGTACTGCAGAGAATTAAAGCAATTTTTCTCCTTTACTCCTTTGTTTTAAAAGAAAAAGTATTGCAGCAGCTGTTGTTATGAGGAGCTCTGCTGTGCACTCTACTTCTTTCCTGGTGACGTGTTTTCCTCTGTTCCCTGAAACTTTATATCGTGTTTGGTTGATCCGATAAACATCTGCATTCAAAGCAGCAGAGGTCCCACAGCCTGCTGCGACTATTCCTAATCTTTCCTGAGAATAGTTTTGGTTTACAGAAAACAATCAAAAACAAACAGATTATTCAGAAGCATTGACAATGCCGGGGTGGCTGCCCTGGGACCCCTGCACATTCCTCTCCATTCTGGTTATTATTCTGGGAAATTCTGTGCTTAATGTAATTACTGGAGGAATGACAGCTTCCCATGCTCAGGGAGACTGACTGCAGGAATGCATCGTACTACAATGCTCTTCCCAGAATTCCAAAGGAAAGGCTTGACAGGGACTGTATATTTAGATGACATTTTACCTCAGAGAGGCCAGAGAACTGAACTAACTGCAAATCAAAACAAATTCAATCTGAGTTTCAACAGCACCAATTATGAATCTTCGAGCAGCTACTAAACAGGGAGCTCAGCGGGTGATGAGGAGCAAGCCAAGCTAAAAAACAGATGGGAATAATCTGTCTGAGCAGAAATGAAGATATTTCCTGGTGTCAGTCAGCTTCTTAGAGTTTAATGGGGAAAAAACTTAAATCTGTGCGATGAGATATCAAAAGAAAGCTTTACATGTATGATAACTGTTCAAAGGCATAACTAAGGAGCAGTGTTGGTCAGATTACTCTGGAAAAGTAATCTGATTACTGATTACTTTTTCAAAAAGTAATCTAATTACTACTCTAGTTACTTTTTCAAAGGTAATCTGATTACTGATTACAAAGTACTTCAATACAGAAGCGTTTCACTATAAAAACTTTATTGTAAAGTGCAAAACTCCCAAAACAAACAAATTTAGCCTTTGGCTCTTTAACTTAAAACAATGTCGATTTGTTTTCCAAATAAAAATACAGCATATTGTAAATAAATAAAATCAGCTCCCTTTTTAATTTAGGGCAATCTTATAAATGTAATTGTTTGTAGTTGTTCAATTTAAATCTCAAAACTTAAATGAGACCTATTGTGTGTTTTTTTCAACTCTTCAAACTAGAACATATGTAGATCAGCACAGCAGTTTACATTTTGTTCACTGTAACACCCCAAAACACTGTAACATTGTAAAGTTTTTCATTTTAAAATTTAACTGTAACAGACAGCAGTTTTTAAATTACTCCTTTATATTGTTGGAAAGTGGCTATGGGACAGTTTTGAACCATACCTGCTGCTTTACTATAAACTCAAGCTCCAGCTGAAGAACAAAACAAGATTACTCAAACATGCATGAATCAATTCAAATATAACTTTGAGTAAACTAATGATGAAGGAAGGCCATTACAACAAGGTAAAATCATTGAATCATTGACCTCTTTAACTGCCACTCTTTTTTTTGAACTGCTGAAGGTACTAACAAAACAAATCACAAAAAGTATAAAGGCTTGACACTACTGTTCACTTTTTTTCAGATGATCAGGGCTAGTGAAACAGTGGTTGTATCTCATTAAAAGCAGCTTCTCAAATCGACTGTCAGACAGTCTATTCCGTCTTGGGGTCAGCACCAATCCACCTAAACTAAATAAACGCTCCACTGGTGCACTTGAAGGGGTTGGAGTGTTGTACTTCAGGAAAACCTTTTTGACTGCTGGGAAGTTGCTCAAGGTGTCAAGTTCAAATCCCCCTGAGCTCAGATAGTTCATTACTTCTTGGTCTGCAGAGTAACAGTCCTCAGGCTCTGACTCAAATTCAAAAAACTCCATACCAGTTACTGGTGTTATTACTTTGTTTGGCACATTGTCAGTTTTGTCTGAGTCTCCTGCTGAAGAAGAAAGTATTTGGCACTCTGCTACCAGAAGATTCTTCAGTTGCTGTTTTCTAGCTCCATCTTTCACCCATCTGAGTTTGAACTTTGGGCAGCTTATGGCAGCAAGAAGAGCATCTTTGTTGTCGAGCACAATGGAGAAACGAGTCTGGATGGCCTATAATAAACAATAATACAGTTAAAAGTGTTTAACACAAGTTTCTACAGTTTGGCCAAATGTAAATAATTTGTTATAAATTGTTTGCATGCACTATATCACCCAAGTCAATTCTAAGTTTGTGAATTCTGTTCACCAACAATGGAAATACTTCTTTTTTGTGATTCTGAATCATACACACCTTTACAATAACATCTGGCAGGTCTGCTGTGAGCAAATCTTTTTTTGGCTGAGAGACTTCATCATCAGGATCTCAAGTGTAGGCAGCAAAGCACCATATGGACACTCATCACCCTGCAGTATGTCCAGTGCTGCAGTAAGTGGCTTTATTGCAATACAGTATTCATGCATGAACTGATATTCTTTTTCATTGAAGCACTTGATACCCAGCTTGTTGCACAGGTTATTTAGCTCATTCATAGGGATCTCTGCAACTCTGGAGACTGCATCATAAAATGAATTCCACCTGGTTGATGATGGAACCAGGAGCTTCCTCTGGCTGACCTCCTGCCCTTGTTCTGCTGCAACAGTTGATCGACTTGCTTTAGTCCAAAGCGCAGTGCATTTTGCAATAGTAACCCTGTACACAGATTTTGTAGCTGGACTAGATGTGAGGTATTTTTCAACGTCACTTGTGGAAATGAGGTTGATGGTGTGTGATGCACACCTGTAGTGTGGGGGGAGAGTGATGTGGCCGTCATCAGAAACAGAAGTGAGGGCTTCTGCTATGTCTGTAAAAAGTACATCTTCCTGCTCCTCCTCCTCCTCCTCTTCTTTTTCATCTTCATCAGACTCAGGTGGTGGGAAAGTCTTAAATGCTTTCACAAAATTGGATGCATTATCTGTAACTGTAGCAACAACTTTGTTTAGCAAGCCGAAAGATGAATGAATTTGCTCCAGTTCAGCAGCAATGACATCAAAAGTGTGCCTGCCTCTCACTCTTTTGCAAGCCAACGCAGCTTTGTGTCTTTCCAAAGTGTCTTGGTTGAACCAGTGAATGGTTACACCCATATAACTCCTATTATTAGCAGTCCAGATATCTGCAGTTGATGATACAAACTGTACATCATCTAACGCTAACTTTAAAGCGGCTTTCATCTTTTTGTACTCGTTTTCCAGATATGAGGTGAATGACTTTCTGTGTGGCAGATGTACATTATTGTTTGAGGGAATTTTGTCGATAATTCGGCGAAAGCTTGAGGAGTCCACAGTAGAAAGCGGCAGCATTTCCTCCACAATGTATCCCGCAACAAGTTGATTAAGCTCTTCTAACGTTACACGGGGCTCACGGGAGAAATCCAGTTTTGGTTGCTTGGCTGGCAGACTCACCCTAGACTCTCTTGCTGTCGCTAATCTGACTTCTTTTTCAACAAGTTGCGTCGTGCTGTGTGTCCCTTTCAAATGCTTCAAAAGGTTCGATGTGGAGTTTTTCGCCATCGAAAACGTCTTGCTCCCGCCACATAATTGGCAACGGACCACAACATTCTTTCCACTCGTACCAACTAAAGTAAAATAATGTGCGTACTTCCAACTCGACAATGCGTATTTTTCTCCCAGCTCCATGATGCATGTTGCATTTGTTTTGCTAAATTAGCTGCTGCAGCTGCGCACTGGCGGTAGTCGCGTCTCAGGTGGATTACGTCACTCAGTCGCGACTTGCAAAAGCAACGCATTTTGTTGACAAAAAGTACAAATAACGTGTTATTCTGCTAAGACAATATCGTACAAAAGTAACGGGTAGTTACTCGTCCATGTAACTATAATTTGATTACTAGCTTTTTCAAAATAACGCGTTAGATTACTGCATTACTGTAAAAGTAATCTGATTACAGTAACGCGTTACTTAGTAGCGCGTTACTGCCCAACACTGCTAAGGAGATGTCCAAATTCCCTCCATGCCCCCTAATTACTAAAAATAATATATACAGTTGTGCAAGACTATCAAGTGCCCTTGATTTTAAATGCAAATCGGACACCATGCTCACTACTTTTTTTCTCTCTCTTTTAAACAAGAAGACAATTTATGACACCACTGTGTTCCAATACTGAAAATTTTAATACTTTATAAAAATCAAATTTAAACTAACATTTTTCCACGATTTTTCCATCGTTCAAACTCAATGTATTATGGTCTATATTCGCCAATGTGGTGCGGCAGTGTCTCAGGCAGTTGAGCAGGTCGTCCAATGATCGAAGTGTCAGTGGTTCAAACCTCGTTCCCCCCCAGTCAACTGCTGCTGTGTCCTTGGGCAAGCCACTTCACCCTACCTGCCGCCAGTGTGGTTCACTGGTGTGTGAATGTTCATGAATATTCCAGTGATGGTCAAAGGGACAGTAGGCGCGAACTGGCAACCACGCCTCTGTCATCACCAAATATAAATAACGCGTGAATGAATAATAAACACATTGTCAGCGCTTTCAGTGTCTTGAAAAGCACAGATAAATCTAATCCGTTAGTATTATTTATCGATGCACACTGGTTTTTCCTCTGCGAAAAACCAGTGAACTAAGTAATGGATTAATTTTGACACAACCTATGGTGATTTAGAAATAAGCAGCATAAAACTTACAGCTTTTTTTTAATGTAAACTAAAAATCTCAGATTATTTGGTTCATGCCACAAAACCAGGCTCTTGCAAACTCAGTTAACACCCCAATTTTTCTTAGTTTAGAATGGAATGAAATTTGAATTTAGAATCTTTCTTGCTAACCTTCCATAGAACAGAGCTTTAAGTAGATGAACAGTATTGGATGTACAGCAAGAGAGCACTAATAATCAGTAGCACAGTTGACTTTCATTGCTTCTTTATCCTTCCATTTTCTGTCACTAAGGCTACGTTCACACTGCAGGCCGAAACGACCCAATTCCGATTTTTTTTTTGCCCCTATGCGACCTGTATCTGATCTATTTATGGCAGTCTGAACGACACAGATCCGATCTTTTCAAATGTGACCCAGGCCACTTGGGTATGTGGTCTTGAATCCGATACGTATCCGATCTTTTCAAATGCTACTTCCATCTGAACGGCCAGGCCACATGAATTCCGACCCGTACGTCATTGATACGCTACAAAAGTCATCATTCTGTGTTGAAGAAGGTGGGAACTAGAATATAAACATCAACCATGGTGGACGATGCTGCTGAGACCAGTCAGTGGAAGCGAAGCGAGGTCACCGATTTGATTCATATTTGGGGTGACAGCTCAGGCCAAACTCCAGGGCTTTATGCAACCGGGCGGTTTTTGAAAACATTTCCAGCGAAATGACCGAGCTTGGTGTTGAACCTTTCCTGCGATGACTTTTTTTCTCCCTCAGATTCTCCAGGGCGGGTTAATAAAGAGTCAATAGCATCTATTCTGTGGTAAACCTTCTTTTATCACCATTCTCCTTCATTCTCCTTCTAACATATTCCTTAATAAACTACTTATAAGACATTAACAAGCACGAGTAATGTGGTATTAAGCTGCTTATAAAGACATTTATTAGCATTTGTTAATCTTATTCACAACTAATTCATAAGTTGCTTGTATGGGATTAATAAATATATTAACAGTGTTCTTATTAACAGTTTATTGAATGTTTTGCAGGGTGGGCCCTGAAAAAGTCATCCAGGAGGGAACGGTCCAGGATCATGGAGCGGGAGATCCAGGAGCGCTCCTCCGGACCGTAACCCTCCCAGTCCACCAAGTACTGGTGACCACGGCCCCGGAGGCGAATGTCCAGAATACGAGAGACCGTAAAGGCAGGCGCGCCGTCGATGAGCCGGGCGGGTGGTGGGGAAGCGGACGGTGGGCACAAGGAGCTTTCCTGAAATGGGCTTGATCTGGGAAACATGGAACGAGGGATGAATCTTTAAAGCAGCCGGGAGCCGTAGTTTAACACAGGAAGGATTGATGATTTCGTCAGTGATGTAAGGACCAATGTAACGGGGTGCTAGCTTGCGTGAGGTGACCTGAAGGGGTATGTTCCTGGAGGAAAGCCAAACCTTTTGCCCAGGTTGGTAATTTGGGGCCGCTCTCCTACAACGGTTAGCCAGACGGCAGTTGCTCTCCCGAGTGCGCAGAAGGGCAGCTTTAGCTTGGCGCCAGATACGCTGGATACGTTGCAGATGATGCTGCACAGAGGGAACGGCCAAATCTAACTCCTGTGAGGGGAACAGCGGAGGTGAATAACCTAGGGATATTTTGAATGGTGATAAACCGGTGGCAGAGGAGGGATGGTTATTGTGAGCATATTCAATCTATACTAGGAACTAGGAGACCAGGTGGAGGGATTCTGGGCAGCCAGGCAACGGAGGGCAGCTTCCAGCTCCTGATTAGCACGCTCCGCTTGGCCGTTAGACTGGGGGTGATAACCCGAGGAGAGGCTAACGGTAGCACCCAGGCCGGAGCAAAAGGTTCTCCAGACCTGGGACACAAATTGAAGTCCCTGGTCTGAAACTATGTCCTTGGGGATCCCGTGGTTTCTGAAAACCTGATGGACCAGGATGTCCGCCATTTCAGCGGCGGTGGGGAGTTTAGGTAATGGAATGAACTGAGCCGCTTTAGAGAAGCGATCAACGACTGTAAGGATGACAGTGTTGCCTTGTGACGGAGGCAACCCTGTGACGAAATCTAGGGCAATATGGGACCAAGGGCGAGTAGCGATGGGCAAAGGGTGAAGTAAACCAGCCGGAGGCAAATTGGAAGATTTGGATCTGGCGCAAATATCACAAGCGGCGATAAACTCCCTGACATCCCGTTCTAGGGTGGGCCAGAAAAACCTGCGCTTAATGAGACTGAGCGTTCTTTGGACACCCCCATGACAAGAAACACGAGAAGTGTGACCCCAAACTAGAACGTCCGAACGCAGAGAGGAAGGCACGTATAGAGTGTTAGCGGGGGGAGGAGGATGATCGGGTTCCTCATCCTGAGCCTGCAGGACCCGCGTTTCGATATCCCACATGAGATTACCGACCACGCAGGTGGGTGGAATAATGGGAGTGGCCTCCTCAAGGTCATGATTACTGTAGATGCGAGATAATGCATCGGGTTTGATGTTCCTACTTCCGGGTCGATAAGTAATGATGAATGAAAACCGATCAAAAAAGAGGCACCAGCGGGCCTGACGGGAGTTTAGGCGTTTGGCAGAATGGAGGTAAGCGAGATTTTTATGATCCGTCCAAACTATGAAAGGGTGCTCCGCCCCCTCGAGCCAATGACGCCATTCCTCCAGAGCTAACTTTATGGCAAGGAGTTTGCGGTTCCCAACGTCATAGTTCCGTTCCGCAGGTGACAGTTTACATGAAAAGAAAGCGCAGGGTTTGAGTTTCCCTGAAGAAACCTCACGTTGGGAAAGGACGGCTCCCACCCCGGTATCGGAGGCGTCAACCTCTACGATAAACTGACGTTGGGGGTCAGGTTGGATCAGGATGGGAGCTGAGATAAACATCCCCTTGAGATTATCGAAGGCGGCCTGTGCCTCTGGGCTCCAAACAAAAGGTGTATTAACAGACGTAAGTTGAGTGAGTGGGGCGGCGAGACTGCTGTAGTTGCGTATGAATCTACGGTAAAAATTGGCAAATCCGAGAAAACGTTGTAACTGTTTACGTGAATCGGGAGGTTCCCAGTTGGCGACAGTGGAAACCTTGGCTGGATCGGGGCGGATGTCGCCAGCCTCAATAATGAACCCAAGAAAAGACACGGTAGATACGTGAAAGTCGCACTTTTCAGCCTTTACAAAGAGTCGATTTTCAAGAAGACGCTCAAGGACCTGACGAACATGGTGGGTGTGGAGATCGTGATTGGGTGAATAAATGAGAATATCGTCAAGATAGACGAAGACAAACCTATTAAGGAAGTCTCGGAGGACGTCATTAACTAGGTGTTGGAAGACTGCAGGGGCATTGGTGAGCCCAAAGGGCATCACCAGGTATTCAAAATGACCAAGGGGGGTGTTGAAAGCAGTCTTCCATTTGTCCCCCTCCTTCATACGGACTAGATGGTACGCGTTACGGAGATCCAATTTAGTGAATACACGAATACACGAATACACGAACCTGAAGGTGAGCACAAGACGTGCTTGGAACGAGGCAAGACGTGGTAAGTATGGAGACAAGATAAACTTAGCTGAGACTAAGAGGCCAGGCATAAGCACCGGAGTGAGTATAACAAACTGGCGTAGAATTCTGGTGAGAGCTCCCTTATGAAGACCGGCAGGATGATGAGAAGATGAGGATCAGCTGGTTCCAATCAGCAAGGTGGTGAGAGCTGTAGGAGGGGGGGAGGTGAACTGAAAGGCACCGTGACACCTTCCAACCCTATGGAAACGCTACGTCAATGACATTCTGGAAAAGATCAAATCTGGACACACACAGGAGATCACAGACCACTTGAACACCATGGACGATACGGGACAAATCAAATTCACACACAAAGAGGAAAAAGACAACTCTATCAACTTCCTGGATATAAACATCACACACGCCGAAAACAGGGACATAAAAATAAAAATATACAGGAAACCAAATCAGACAGACCAATATTTATTATGGACATCTGACAAAATATCACAAAATATCAAAATAACCTTATTTGATCGTGCAGAGCTGGTAACGGAACGGGAAGAGAAAACGGAAGAGAAGAAATTCAAACAAAATGCACTAACCAGGTGTCAGTATCCTCAATGGGCCATAAAAAAGGGGCCAAAAACAAGTGGAGCAGAGGAAATACAAGGAAACAGAGAAGAAGAAACAGACAAAGACGAAGAAATCAGAAAACAAAGGAATGGTTACATTGCCATACATAAGAGGAATAACAGAAGGCATCCTAAGGGCCATTAAAAAACATCACATCAGCATCCCAGTCAAACCATATAAACAACTCAGGCAACTACTGGTTCACCCAAAAGACAAGATTGAGCAAAATAGGAAATGCAATATCATTTATGATATAACATGTCACACCTGCAACAAAACGTACATCGGAGAGACAGGACACACCTTCATCACAAGAAAAACAGAACATCAAAAAGATTGCGAAAAGGAAACAAATAAAATACTAACAAGAGCAAGACAACAACAGGCAGTTCAGGCATAACGGACCAGTGCAAACAAGAAAACCACATCATGGACTGGGAAAAGGCCAAAGTCCTCCGCACTGAAGACAACAGACACAACAAATGTATCATGGAGGTGGTGGAAATCCGAAAGCAAGCCCATACTTCCATGAACAGGGATGAAGGGGCCTTCCTGCTCTCTCATCCCTGGAGTATCATCCTCCAGCAGCAAACAGACATCAAGGGACGGAGTTGCCCGTCAAAGTTGGACAGGTGACTCCGCCTCAGTCACAACCATCTGTTTTTAAAAACGTAACACACTACCACATGATGACGACTCTGATGAAGGCAGAAATGATTCCGCTGAAATATGTAAGGTATGTGAAAAAACACAAACCCTTTCTGAGAAAAAATAGCGTTAAGAAGTCAGTTAACTTTGTAGACACAATGGACTTTATTGAGGAAAGGGAAAGATATAGCTAACCGTCATCAGGGTATACCTCCAACATTTGCCTCTCGCAAAACTATAGGAGGTAATGCACATGAAAATTGGTGCTTGTTGAGGCTCCTTCCTCTGATAATTGGTTGCAAGGTCCCAAAGGACAAACAAGTATGGCCACTTTTGATGACACTTAAAGATGTTGTTGAAATAGTAATGTCACCTGGCCACACAGATCAAAGTATTGGTTTCCTCGATAGTCTGATTTCTGAGCACAAGCAAAGATTTACCCTTGTGTTTCCAGAGGAGAAATTGATTCCCAAACACCATTTTGTTGAGCATTACCCACAACTTATTAAATCCTTTGGTCCATTAGTCTTCATGTGGACAATGAGGTTTGAAGCCAAGCATCACTTTTTCAAAAAGGTTGTCAAGTGTTTCTACTTTTTTGTGTACTTTTCCCACACTTGAAAAGGGCTGAGTGTCCAATGTTGAAGATTGATTTACTCAGACTGCCACTTGAGATCAATTTCCAAACCTTAATTCATTTCCGTTTGATCCGTCAGCAATCAATAGATAAAACCTTAAACACACACAATAACAGTAATAAATATTTACAAATTTAACATACACATTAACAACAAACATTTATGTAATTTAAAGTGCCTTAATTAAATTAGCAACATCGCTCATTTACTTTAATAACGTTCTTATTTATATTCATGTATTAATTCCAAATTTATTCAAGAATTAAGATTCAAGATTCTTTTATTTGTCACATACAAAGTTATATTTAGCAAATACAACTAGTAGTGAAATGTAACCCAGGTCCGCACCGAGGACAGTGCAATAATTAAGGAAAACTGTACAGGAAATGTACATAATATATTTCTGTAAAATATACATAATATACATAAGTAAAACTATGTAAAGATGACATAAGAAAAGAATGTGTATTGTAGAATTAAATATAGAATGCAAAATAATGTGCATGAATGTGGACTGTAGACTTAAATAATTAAGATACACGTTTAGAATAGAGTTTAAGAGCCTGATGGCCTGGGGGTAGAAACTCCTCCTGAGTCTCTCTGTCTTAGCCATCAGGCTACGGTAGCGCTTACCAGATGGCAGCAAAGTGAAAATATGATTACTGGGGTGGGTGGAGTCTTTGATGATTTTTGCGGCTCTACTTCTGCAGCGTTTGAGGTAGGTGTCCTGCAGAGAGGGGAGAGCAGACCCTGAAATGCGCTCAGCTAGGCGCACAACTCTCTGCAGGGCTTTGCAGTCTTGGCTTGAGCTGTTCCCATACCACACTGTGATACACTGAGTCAATACACTTTCTATAGCACCGGAATAGAAGGTTTTCAGGATTGCTAGTGGGACCCTGAATTTCCTCAGCTGTCGCAGATGGTACAGTCTTTGCCTTGCTTTATTAACCTGTGTTTGAATGTGAGTAGTCCAAGTCAGGTCCTCCGAGATGTTTACACCAAGGTACTTGAAGCTGCTCACCCTCTCCACAGGGGTCCCGCTGATAATAAAAGGGACTGTAGGGCTGCTGTTGTCTCTTCCTGAAGTCCACAATCAGTTCTTTAGTTTTGCTCACATTCAGAGAGAGACCGTTGTCCTGGCACCATGATGTCAATCTCTCTACCTCATCCAAGTATGCGGTCTCGCTGTTGTTTTGAATGAAGCCCAGAACCATAGTATCATCAGCAAATTTGATGATGGATGTGGAGCTGTGCGAGGGACACGCAGTCGTATGTGTAGAGAGAATAAATCAGGGGACTCAGGACACACCCCTGCGGGGCTCCTACGTTCAGGGTTAGAGGTGTACTGGTCCAGTTTCACCACTTGAGGTCTGCCGGTGAGGAAATCCAGAATCCATTTGCAGAGTGAAGAATTCAGTCCGAGGTCTATGAGTTTGGAAGCTAGCTTTATGGGGACTATGGTATTGAAAGCTGAGCTGTAGTCAATAAATAGCAGCCTTACATAGTTCCTGTTATTGCTGTCAATGTGTGTGAGAGAAGAGTGCAGGATGTGAGAGATGGCATCATCTGTGAATCTGTTTGGGCGATAGGCAAACTGAAGAGGGTCCAGAGTATCCGGGATGGGGGAGCAAACTGAAGAGGGTCCAGAGTATCCGGGATGGAGGAGCAGATGACTTTTTTAACCAGTCCTTCAAAGACCTTCATGACTGTTGATGTGAGGGCAACTGGACGATAGTCATTCAGACAAGAGGGTTTATTGTTCTTAGGCACAGGGATGATGACCGATTTTTTGAACGAAGTGGGAACCACCGATGCAGCAAGAGACTCATTAAAAATGGATGTAAACAAACCAGCGACCTGATCAGCGCAGGACTGCAGAACACGGCCAGAAATCCCATCAGGTCCGGCTGCTTTCCTTACATTCACTCGTTTTAGCGCCCTCCGAACCTCGTCTTCCGTCACGGTGATCGCATGATGATCGCTGATCTGGGTGCTGCTTCCTGACGCGCTGATCGGCAGACTCACACTGCTTAGATTGCTTTCAAAGCGGCCGTAGAAAGTGTTTAGCTCGTCAGCCAGCGACAGATCTGCTCTCACCTCTGCAGAGGATTTATTTCCAATGTCACAGATGGTCCTTAGTCCTTGCCACATGCGTCGGGAGTCATTTAGCTGGAAATGTGACTCTATGCGTTCCCTGTATCTGTGTTTGGCGGCTCTTACTGCGCGCCGGAGAGCATAGCACGATGCTTTGTACTCGCTCATGTTTCCCGACAGAAGACCGGCGTTGTTAACAGCAGTGCGTTTGTTTATTGGTGCGCGGATTGATCTGTCCACCAACGGTTTCTGATTTGAGAATGTCCTTATAGTTATTGTAGTCATAGCTTGTTCGGCTAGCGTGTTTACAAAGCTTAGCGCTATATCCGTGAACTTGCTGGCGTCAGATGAACTTGCGCGAAACATGTCCCAGTCTACGTCATCAAGAGCCGCCTGTAACATTCCTTCTGATTGGGCGGACCACAGGTCACCACCCTCTGCGCCGGGGGATCTTGAACGAGCCTTTGTTTATATTCCGGTGTGAGGAAAATGGCGGCATGGTCCGATTTGCCGAAAGCCGGTAGTGAGCGAGCTTTGTAGGCATTCTTAAACTGAGTGTAGCAATGATCCAGTGTGTTCGGTCCTCTGGTTGGACAGGATACATGTTGATGGAAAGTAGGCATGACCTGCCTGAGTTTGGCTTTGTTAAAGTCCCCAGCAAAGATAATAGCAGCGTCCGGGTGTTTGTTGATGTTGCCGCTAAGCGCGTCGTGAATCTCCGACAAAGCCGAGCCAGAGTCTGCTTGTTGAGGGATGTAAACAGCAGTTATGATGATCGATGAAAACTCCCGGGGTAGATAGGATGGGCGACAAATAATTGATAAGTGTTCCAGATGAGGCGAGCAGGAGCACGACAGAGTGGAGATATTCCTGGGGTTACACCATTTCTTGTTAATCATGAAACAAACTCCTCCGCCTTTGGATTTGCCGGCCTCGGCTGTCCTGTCCATCCATAAAACAGAGACGTTCTCGGCTGGCGTTACAGCAGCGTCCGGGACTGAGGGCGTGAGCCACGTTTCAGACAAACAAAGGATGTTACAGTCCCTAATGTCCCATTGGAAGTTTATCCTGGCTCTAAGATCGTCCATCTTATTCTCCAGAGACTGGACATTGGCAAGCAAAATGCTCGGTAAAGGAGGGCTGTGTGCTCTTTTCCTTAGTCTGTTGCAAATCCCAGCACGTTTCCCGCTGTCTTTCTTCTTCCGTCGCCTCGGGTGGTTATTCAGGTGGCCATTGATTGTCTCTATGCATGCAAACTCCACACAGAATGGTCCCCAATTGAGATTCTTGTTCAGGTCCCGGCTGTTTTACATATGATTGTGCTCATGTATTTTTCTTTAATAACTGACACCATGTGAAGGCTATCCTTGATGAAACATAGAAATTGATTTAAAGAACTAACTTGATTTTGTGTTGTTTTTCTTCCCCTCCCCATTTTAGCTTTTGAAAAACTACTGGAAGCCAAGCCAGGAGTAGAGAAAATACTAAAAGAATACAGACAAACAAGGGAGGTTAAAAATGCATCACACAGGAAACTAGTCAACATAGTTGTGGCAGCTATGATTGAGCAGTATGGGTAAGTCACTTTTTGTCACTTATAGACTAAGTAAAAATTATTGTTGCAGTGACATACAAACATATAATCATCAAAGATGACTAATTTTCGCTCCTTTCCTTCTAAGGACGGCTCCCCCCATGGATACAAGGACACGCTATGCTTTAGGGATTGTCACCATGTTTCCTTGTCTGAAAGATCCATACTCGGAAAAAGGATATGTGAATATTTGCTTCTGTTCACCATAAAGTTTAGAGGATTATTCTATTCTATTTTTTGATGCTAAGAGTAATGACGCCTACATTGCATTGAAACTAAAAAAACATGCAGCGTGAACTCAGTAGTGGAAGCAGCAGCTCTGGCAGGTATTCATCATGCAATAGAGGACCACAGTTGCAGTTTTTAAAACACTGCACTGAAGAAGGGCAGATCTTCATGAAGATGAAACAAACTTTTCAATACAGACTGTTATGGCTGCCTACGCTGCCACACCATCAGGGCAGTAACCTCCTGCACCACACCCTACATATCTGTTCACTTTGTTTGCATATACTTTTAGATTTCTTTTTCAAAAATAACACACATTTGATAATAAAATTTATTAACATGTTTCAGTTTACTTTATTATTTGATTTATTAATTTGATGTTATGTTTTGAGTTACCAGTGCTAATGGGAACCATTGTTGCTGCTGCTGCCATCTGCTGCTGGAACCATCAAGTCAGGCCTGACACAACAATGCATGCCAGTCAGCAGAGGCCTTATATTCAGCAGGCAGCTAATTGGACTGAACCATCGCCCAGTGGACAAGGAACTCTGTCTGTGTTTCTTTACTTTAGTTTCTATTTTGATGTTCTTTATTTTCATTCATTTGTGTATGCTAATTTACTATAGGTTGGACTTTAGTTTAGTTTGTTTGTATTTTGTCTTAGTCCTTTTAAGTTCCCCCTTGTGTGTCTAGTTGGTTTGATCAGCCACTATATATGTTCCCTTGAGTTTCCAATTAGGAGGGTCAGTTTAATTATGTTGGTTTGTCTGTTCAGTTGTCCTCTGTTACATTTAAAAGCTTGAGTTAATTTTGTTACTTTGACCTCTTTTAAAGGGCCCATTTTTGCCCATCTACATTTTGAAAAATAAATTTAAATATTTTTGATAAAATTGTTTGCTGTCCTTGCCTTCTACTGCTCGGTCCACCACACAGACGGATGTTAATTCAAGATTCTGAGAAGTGTGAAACCATCCTAACAGTATTCCCAAGGTTTTTTAGACACAAAGGGCCTGGTGAGTCAGCTGAGTGTTGTGATGTTGCAGAATGGTTGGTTATTATAGGGCAGGGGTGGGCAATTCCAGGCCTCGAGGGCCGGTGTGTCTGCATGTTTTCCAGATAGTCTTGCCCTACTCATGGCTGATTACCTGGTTCAGGTGTGTCCAGCCAATTAGAACATGCCAGAGCAGGGTATGCTGGAAAACATGCAGGAATGCGGCCCTCAGTGCCCACCTCTGTTATAGGGTGATAGCAAGTTATCCCTAATTCCTCTCAAAAATAACAGCAGACATGAAAAAAATGAATATATTTAGGATTATCTTTCCTTTGTCACGGCTTCTTTGATACACAATTTGTTGAAGTTCCGCTGAAGTATAGATTAATTATTCGTCTATATTTTTTGTGATTAATTTAAGGTGTTGCAGGATTTCCAAATGATGTGTGGTGAGGAAACTGCCTCTAAACTCTTGGAGCAATGGGGAACTTCATCAAAGCAGAAAGTCATCACAGAAGCGAAAAACCTCACAAAAACACCAACTCTGGACTCCGTCATTTAGTCTGCTGAGGTTAACCATGAAGAAAATGAAGATTTACCAGGTAAGCCCTAGCTTAGGTCAGACATTTTTTTCTCTCCTTTGCTGTGGTTTGATTCATGGCATTTATAAATATGCAGAAGTGAAAAACTCCTACAATTTTTACACAATTTTCCACAAAGTTGCTATTTATCAAACTTTACTAGCTGAGTATATGACAAAAATGACTAGCTTTGTTTCAAGCAAATTCGTTATTTGCTTATTTTCTTTCTCCACTGTCCTTTGGGACAGTGACATGGCAGCAGTGTTGCTTTTGGTTTATCCCCTTCCTCCTCCACTTGGTGGGGTGAAGCAACCTGGAAAGATCGCTGTTCGAGAAGCCTTAAAACGTGTTTTCCGTTTTCACAAAGTAGGTGGCTCAAACTCAGACTGTAGTAACTCAAAGTGTAGTTTTTTCAAATTTAAAATAAATTAAAGCCGCAAGCGGCGTTGTATGGCCCGCAGACGCAACCCGCCTTCCACGCCCAACTCGACGCAACACTGCCGCCCTCTCCGCCTGCACCGCCCTCACCGCCCACAAATTAAAAGCTAGTCAAGGCTGGATTTGCTAATTATGCTAACTATGCTAATTTGGCTAAAAATGCTAGCTTTGCGATCAGCATCATTAACTGACTCAGAAAAACACATTACCTAAAATGCTAATTATGCTAACTATGCTACCTATGCTAATGTTGCTAAAAGTGCTAGCATAGCGATCAGCATCATTAACTGACTCAGAAAAACACATTACATAAAATGCTAATTATGCTATCTATGCTAGTTATGCTAACATAGCTAAAAGTGCTAGCATAGCTATCAGCATCATCAATCGACTCAGTAAAACACATTCCTCCATTGGTGAAAGCTATATGTCATAAGTTGATAAAAAAACGACTTTTTCCAAAATGGCGGCTTTTTTGTTGATTTTATCTCCATAGCAACCATTTTATGTTTTGGTCTCCTCAGGAGGACGAACAGATTGACGTCAGTTTCGGACAAATCGGTAAAAGTAAACTTTTTGTCATCCTTAGCAACAGTGGTTTTATGATAACAACGCCCACAGTCCTTATATGTCCATATCCAGTGTTTTTCAATGTATTCAGTTTCAGGCATTAATGCATAAATTCAAATTTCACAGTAGTCCATTGAAAGACATAGGAGTTATAACAGTGCGCCACTTTGCTAGCTCGCCACGTGGACGCCGTTCAAAATCTACAACTTCTAATTCCAACATTTTGTCCAGAGTAGCTGGCCGTTGATGCCCGAAAAGTTACGAGACGATTGATGAAAATTCCAACGACGAGTTTTCGTTTGTATCTGGTGCTAAAGGTGCTTTTTTGAGAAAATTCAAGATGGCGGCCTTTTCCCAAGGTCAAAGGTCAACAACACTTCTGTGGTGTTTGTAGATTGGAGCTGGCAGCAAGTGTGTGCAACTGCGTGAAAATCGCTCAAACAAAAGTGTCGTCTTCCCATATCGTGGGAAAACACAAAAATCGCCAATTCTCAGAGTTTGCCACAAAATGGCCGCCAAGCCGTAGGTCGTGTGGCCGTCCCATAATGATTTCAAAACTTCTTTGGGATATTCCCGACACGCGTGTTTTGGTTTCGCGACTGTATTTTGAAGTACATTTTGTTCGGCCCCATACGCGATTTTCGGCCCATTCATTTTTTTGACGGGATCGCTGGCCGTGATGTCATCGTCTTCGGGGGGTGGCGTTGACTTTGTGGAAAATTCATTTGCAATTTATCCTAGGTGTGTGCCCATTTTGGTGACTTTTCGAGCATGCGGCGGGGGTCTCATTCTTGCTGAAAGGCGGCGAAGTTGTCGTTCCAACTGCGAAAACAATATGGTCCTTGCAGTCAGTGACTGCTGCTGCGGGCCATAATTACTCATTAGTAGTGAAGAAACGACCCCTTATTCTTTTCCAGTAGTTGATCAGTCAGTAGAGCATTGTTCAGAAGAACAACCACAGAGTTCAACGAGCAATGTAAGAAACAGCCAAGACACTGAAGAGATGTGTGCATCCTTGAGTGGAAAACTCCTAGGACATGGTTTGGCAACGAATGTAATAGTCAGTTGTGGAAAATGTGCAAGAGCTTGTAAATGAAATTCAAGGAAGATGTCCAATCGGAGGATTATTTCAAAACCCTTGACAATCCTTTCAGTAATGTCAACACAGAGAAAAAATAGAAGAAACATTTTGCAGAGAAATGGGGTGGCAGAGCCTGTTGAGATTGCTCTAGGTGTACGGTATGACACTAGAAGAAATCGAACCTCTGGTACATATGATCAGGTTCCAGTAACGGTTACATTTGTGTACATTCCCATATTGGAAACATAGAAATTTATTTTTTCCAACAAAGACATATTTGGCTATTTTGTTCAGCCCCCAGATCAACATGGTATCTACAAAGACTTCTGTGATGGGAATTATTTTAAAAGTCATCCCCTCTTCTCAAAGATCAAGAATGCTCTTCAACGTCAGATTTTTTTTTTGATGAGTTTGAAACTGAAAACCCCCTTGCTTCTAAGCACGGTATCCATAAAATTGGCAGTATTTACTTTGTTCTTAGAAACTTGGCTCCAAAAATCAATTCTGCTCTGATGAACATCCATCTTGTTTCACTTTTTCACAGTCAGGATATCAAAAAGTATGGCATGAACATGCTTTAGTCTTTGGGATCCTTTAGTCTTTGGGAATCAACCTCCCTTTTTCCGGAGGCCCAGTTTATGGAACAGTGGCCCAAGTCACTGGGGACAATTTAGGTTTGTACACATTACTTGGATATGTTGAATCCTTCAGTGCCACCTATTTTTGCCGTTATTGTCTGGCAGACAAAGAAACCTGTCAAATGCTTTTTACTGAGGATGAACCAGACTTAGCACTGCGCAAAAAAGAACTCCATGCTCAACATTGCAATGATGTTCAAGCCCCTACTGTGACCTCATCCTATGTTGTGAAGCGATTGTGTTTGCTTAATGACCTGCAGTACTGTAATGTCTCTGACAATTACGCTGTTGACATTATGCATGACATATTGGAGGGTGTGGGGCAGTTGGAGTTAAAGTTGCTATTTGGCTACCTTTCAGACAAACAATTCATATCCAAATATGAGGCAATTGAAAGAATATACTCATTCAACTATGGGTATCTTGAACGGAAGAACCGTCCCAACAGAACAAACCTGGACCAAACAGGCAATACTATTGGTCTAAATGCTATTCAAACATTTTGTTTAGTAAGGAGTGTCCCATTGATATTTGGATTGGAGATGTTATGCCAGAAGGCAATGCACATTGGAGACTTTTGCTACTGCTTCTGCAAATTATCAATATTGTGTTTTCACCAGTCATTACAGAGGGTATGACCATTCGTCTGAAGCATCTTATTATTGATCAACATCGCTTGTTTAAAGAACTGTACCCACAACTCAACATGATACCAAAACACCACTTCATGATTCATTACCCCAGAATTATTCGAAAAATTGGCCCAATTCTCACTTTTGGTCAATTAACACAGGTTTTTTAAAAACACAGGGAACATTTTAAAAACATTACAAAGACTTTGGCCCAAAAACATTAGATGGCAATAGCATACCATTGGGAATCATTGCCTTTGAAAAACATTGATTCTGGACCTGTTAAGATGGTAAAGCTATTTGAGTTAAGAAACGGGGACATGATTGCAGATAACCTACACATTGACATGAACTGTGAGGTTGATTTGGCTTCTTGGATTACATGTTGGACATATAATCCAAGAAGTTGTTGGACAGAATATCGACCTGATCTGGTTGTGTTCTTAAAAGTGGAAGATGGAATGCCAGTGTTTTGTCAAATTAGTAACATTATTGCTTTTGATGGGAACTATTTTCTTGCAGTGGAACACATGAAGACACTGGGATTTGCTGAGCACCTCCATGCCTATCATGTGATGACAGGAGATGAAGTATGACGTTTCTTCACTGAGAGTTGATCAGTTGCAGGTATTCAAACCATTTGACCTTCAGACAACTTATGGTTTCGAAAGGAATGACCTGTATGTGATCCTTGTTCACGTGTTGTTGTAGAAGACTTGTTTACCTTAAACTTTTACAAAGGATTTTGTTCAAGACAGTTGTGTTAAACTGTGTGATGCCAACTTATGTAGCACTATATTTATGTTGCCCTACGTTCTAATGATCCTGCTGAGTAATAACACAGACCAGTTAGTCAACATCTCACTTTATAGTGGTGTATTCAGACAACAGATGTTGGATTTCTTTGACATTGTGGTTTTCTGTGTATTTTTGCTTTTACTGTCTGTATTAAGTTTATGTTCAATTGCAATTTAAATGGATAATTAAATATTTTTGAACTGCTGTTGGATTGGATGCTTATTTGTATTATCTTTAACGTGAGTCACTGTTAAATATTGTTGTAATACATATGATTATGTAGCGAAAATGTGGAACATAAGCAAGAGTTTATTGTATGAACTGAGTTTTAAAAGGGAACTCTGAAATTCTGCATTATGGTGAATAATCAACTCTCTTTGGAAAAATAATTGGATATCATTGGTTGTATATAAATCACTGATAAGAGTTAATTTTTACTCTTTAAGTGTAGATACAGTCAATATCAGAAGTGTAATGGCTCATCTGGACAGAGTCAAATAGTATCTGCCAAATAGTTTATATAAACTCTCAGAGTTTTGGAATTTTACACAATTTTAGTGTTATTTCATTAACTCTTGTAGACGATGTTGTTTTAACACTGGGAATCTGGACCCAAATAATCACCGGATTCGGTGTAAACTTTACTCCTATGGAATAAAATATACACTGCTTGATTTGCTGTGCAGATTGTGCTGCATCGATGGCCGTAACCTCCTCACCGGATGTAATATTATTTAATCCTTAACAACTTTAATCCCTCATGCAGTTGAGGTTTCACTCCTGCAAAGCAAAATAAACTTGCTTTCACCCATTAGCAGACTTTATCATAAGAATGATAAAGCAGAAGAAGGTGTCCAGTGCAAATTTACTGCCATGTGATTCCTTATTTCCACAGGAAAGCTGTTGTTTTTAGTTTTAGCTATTTTAGCAGGATGTGTGTGTGTGCAGGTGACTATTACTGTGCATAATTATTCAGCAATTTAACAAAAAACAAATATATACCCATTTCAATCATTTATTTTCACCAGTGAAACCAATATAACATCTCAACATTCACAATAAAATATACATTTCTGACATTCAAACAAAACAAAAACAAATCAGTGACCAATATAGCCACCTTTCTTTGGAAGGACACTGAAAAGCCCGCCATCCATGGATTATCTCAGTGTTTTGATCTGTTCACCATCAACATTGCGTGCAGCAGCAACCACAGCCTTCCAGACACTGGTCAGAGAGGTGTGCTGTTTTCCCTCCTTGTAAATCTCAAATTTCATGATGGACCACAGGTTCTCTATGGGGTTCGGATCAGGTGATCTGTGACACTGCCACAAACAGCATGATGAACAATTTTTAAATATTTTGTTATAAATCCCTGCAGGGGCAAAATATATGCTTCACATGCTGAGGAAAATATTATGGCCTTAGCTGTTTAGTGTGGGACTGTATGATTCACATTTGTGACTGTTTGTTTTGAACGGGCATAAGTAAATGCAGCATGCGCCTTTAAGAAGGCAACTCTGTCTACGAGGGGGGCGGAGCTTCTAATGACACGGGCTGCTACGAGGGAAAACAGCTGTTGTTTAAAAACTATGTTTCCCTGGAAAAGGGAGAGCCGTGTCTGAGGATGACACTGAATGTTCCAGGGCCGCTCCACTTCAAGCTCTACACCCTGGATTACTATTTCCTTTCCTGGTGGACAGATTAATACGTGGGTTTTTTCCTTCTCCTTTTTTTCCCTCTCATGGAAATCTACACACCAAGGACTGACGGAAAGCCGGTGAGATCGAGCCTGTTTGTTTTGTTTGGGTTAAACGCAATGCATTGCTGGGACTGAGAGACTGAAAAACGAACTCATTTACATCAAACTCTAGTTTTGAACAAAGACGCTTGGAATTATTGTGTGTGAATATGTTTATATGGTGCAGGGGTTGACATAGCCCAGAAATTTGCACTGGCCCACAGGGCCAGTAGTTTTTGAAACTTACTGGCCCTGCCTGAAAGTTACTGGCCCGAAACCGCGCATAGCGGGACCCGCCGCTCCGCAGGTGCTTGCAACTTTAGGGGGGTCGGGGGGCATTCCCCCCCGGAAACTTTTAATATGGTGCAATTTGGTGCATTCTGGTGACATCACTTATTTCTACACTTTTCAATGACTGAAAATAGACCATATCAAACTTAAATCTGCTCTAGTCTGTTTCAGATGTTTTGAAGAGAGCACTGCAGTGTAGTAGGTAACACTAGTTCAGAAGTTTTCATGGTGCTTCTAACGGCAAATATCGCAATAAATCATAAACCTTAAATGTGTTAAAACAATCTAATGGCAGCTTGAACCATTTAACGAATCAAATAAATCCCTTAATGCATTTGACCAATCGGATGGATGCCTTCACATTGTTGACCAATCAGATGGAGCCCTGTTATGTTAGATGTTTGTAACCTATGTCAACGAGGGTCATTTGGAGTATAATTTTTAAACTGGGAATGATTATTTGGTTATTTTGCTGTTTGTTTATATACCGCAAATTATATCGTTATCGCAATTTTAATCTCTGATATCGCATATCGCCAGTTTTCCTCATATTGTGCAGGTCTAACTGAGATCATTCAGCTAACTAGAAATACTTACTGCTTACAGTGTTGTAAAAAAAACCAAAATTAAGTAGTTTAACATTCTACTGCATTTGAGTCTGAGATTCAGGTATTTGGAGTTGCCTTTGATTCTTTGACATTCAGCTTAAAGCTTAGTGGATACAGTTTCATCTTCAATGCATTCATTAAATATCTTGCTGTCCATACTACTAATTATACCCACTACTCCATCTAACATATTCCTATCTATTCCTGCCATGTCTTCCACATCTCTGACATGCTTCAGTCTCTCTTCAGTGACGGTGTCGGATTTATAATCAAATGTAATAATAACCCACTGGCTTGTGCCTTCGTTGTTGCTGTTTAACATTGTTTTGTATTGAATTGTTACATTCAATAAAGTTTGAAAAAAATAAGTAGTGAGCGCGTGCCGCTTGTAATGAGGGCATTTGTGTAGGAACTGATGTGATGGTGTTGGACATCCAGGGGGACGATATAGAAGGACGGACTGAGAGTGAGCTGCATGTAATAAGCTAAGAGAGTGTTAATAAAGCTTCAGTTGAACAGCTACGAAGGACTCCTGAATCATTGGTTACGACGTGCCTGCTCAGACATAATAGTACATGGTGTCAGAAGTCAAGAAACCCGTCTCAGGGAGAGATCGGAAGACGACGCAGCAGAAATCCAGACGCTATTATTACCGCTAGCCGAGAGAAGATAACTACTACGTACGAGGTAAAAAAAAAAAAAAAAAAAAAAAAAGCAAACGGCGCGCTACGTCAGTAAAGTGAAGTAAAATGATGGATTCCCTGTTCTCAATCAACCCACCGGAAAATTTTGACTTTGGTGACTACTCATCATGGCCCAATTGGATCCGCCGCTTCGAAAGGTTTCGTGTTGCGGCAGGACTGGATGCCAAAGATGAAAAGTATCAAGTTAACTCCTTAGTGTACGCAATGGGCGATAAAGCAGACGATATTCTGAGCACGCTCGGGCTGAGTGAGGATGAACTCAAAACGTACAAGAGTGTGAAAGAAGCCTTTCATAAGCACTTTATAGGCAAACAAAATGTCATTTATGAGAGAGCACGTTTCAACAGAAGAAGCCAAGAACCAGGGGAGTCAGCTGAATCCTTCATAACTGCAGTCTACAAGTTAGCAGAAAACTGCCAGTATGGGCCACTGCAGGACGAAATGATAAGAGATAGGCTAGTGGTGGGAACACAGTACCAAGGCCTGTCAGGAAAACTGCAGATGGATAGTGGATTAACACTGGAAAAGGCAGTGCAACAGATAAGACAGCACGAAGAGATAAAGAAACAACAACCAGTAGTGAGAGAAACAAATCTTAAGGACACGACAGAAGCTAACGTGGACATATTAAAGTTTAAGAAAAAGACTTTCAAAGACTATAAGTCACGAAAACCCTTTGAGACAAAGAGTCAGAGTGAACATCAAAAAGACTACAAGCAATGTGGGCGCTGTGGCAGATCACCTGCACACTCCAAAAACATTTGTGCTGCGCGTGACGCTACATGCAGGAAATGTCAGAAAAAGGGACATTTTGCAGCAGTGTGCAGATCGAGCAGAATTGGAGCAGTTCTTGAAGATGAGGACAACACACTGTTTCTTGGAGCAGTTTCAGCCGGAACACAGCCTGATAACTGGAAAAAAACACTGGAGGTAAACGGCAAAAATGTAACTTTCAAACTGGATACAGGAGCAGATGTGACGGTGATACCAGCTGCCACCTACTCAAAAGACCTACATGGCCCGCTCACCAAGGCAGACAAAACCCTGTGTGGCCCCGGTGGAGAAGCCCTGAAAGTGAAAGGTCGGTTTGATGCAGTCATAAAATACAAAGACAGGATAACAACGCAGCCAGTGTATGTCGTACAGAGACTGTCCAACCCTCTGCTGGGCTTTCCAGCTATTTCAGCATTGGGCCTGCTGCACCTCGTCGACAACGTTAAAGAACTTGAGACTGACATGAAAAAACTGTACCCCAGAGTGTTCACGGGGCTGGGCCTCCTAAAGGGGGAGTACAAGATAAAACTCAAAGAAGGTGCTAAACCTTATGCTTTGTCGCTGCCCAGACGAGTCCCTTTGCCCTTATACGACAAAGTAAAGACAGAGTTGGAAAGAATGGAGAAGATGGGAGTTATTGAGGCCATCGAGGAACCAACAGAGTGGTGCGCTGGGATGGTGGTAGCCCCTAAGCCCAATGAAAAGGTCAGGATCTGCTCAGACATGACTCACCTGAATGAATATGTTTGCAGGGAGCGCCACATACTGCCGGCTGTGGATGAAACGTTGGCAAAGTTTGCAGGTGCAACAGTCTTCACAAAACTGGATGCTACAGCTGGATTTTGGCAAGTACCTTTACACCCAGAATCAGTTCCTTTAACTACATTCATCACCCCGTTTGGCCGGTACTGTTATAAAAGATTGCCGTTTGGAATCTCATCTGCACCAGAACACTTTCAAAAGAGACTAACTCAAATGCTGTCAGGCCTGGAAGGAACCGTGTGTCATGCAGATGACATATTAGTGTTCGGGTCCACTAGGGAACAGCACGATAAAAGACTGCACAAAGTGTTAGAGCGTCTTCAGCAGGAAGGACTGACTCTTAACAATGACAAGTGCCATTTTGCTGTAGAAAAAGTCATGTTTCTGGGTCACATCGTCTCGGCGCAGGGTATTGAAGCAGACCCGGGGAAAATCCGAGCGATCACGGAGATGCCGACACCCAAAGATGCTGCTGATGTGAAAAGATTTGTGGGCATGGTGAACTATGTTGGAAAGTTCTCTCCACGTGTCGCTGAACTCACACAGCCCTTAAGAGAGCTCCTTAGAGCAGACTCCAGCTGGGAGTGGGGAACAGCACAACAGCGGGCTTTTGACGAGCTACGCCAGGAATTGAGTTCACCCACAGTTCTCGCCCAGTACTGTCTAAACAGAGAGACCAAAGTTGCAGCAGATGCATCCTCATTTGGATTAGGGGGAGTCTTATCCCAAAAACAACCAACGGGTGAATGGCGTCCTGTGGCCTTCATTTCACGCAGCATGACAAATGCAGAGCGCAGATATGCCCAGATTGAAAAAGAGGCACTCGCACTAACGTGGGCGTGTGAGCGATTTCAGTCTTACCTGGTAGGAATGGACTTCTTGATCCAAACTGATCATAAGCCTCTCATTTCCTTACTAGGCAGCAGAGCTCTTGATGACCTGCCAGCTCGTATTCTAAGATTTAGGTTACGACTACTCCGTTTTACATACAAAATCGAACACGTTCCAGGGAAAAATTTGATCACGGCAGATGCACTGTCCAGGGCACCCATCCAAGCTCCACCCACAATGCAGGATAAGCAGTTGGAAGAAGATGTGTGTGTCTCTGTCAATAAAATTTTGCAACAGTTGCCAGCATCTGAAAGTAAACTAACACAAATCAGAAGGGCACAGGAAATGGACTCTACATGCGAAAAACTAAAACATTTAGTACAATCAGGGTGGCCTACAAGCAGAAAAGCACTTCCACCAGAGCTTCAAGTGTACTGGCAGTACCACCAAGACCTACTTGTTGCGGATGGACTATTAATGAAAAATGAAAGACTTGTCATTCCAGTCAATATGCGAGAGGAAATGCTTGAAAAAGTGCATGAAGGTCACCAGGGCATGACAAAATGCATCGCCAGAGCACAACAGTCCATTTGGTGGCCCGGTTTGACCAAACAAATCAAAAACACAGTGGAAAACTGCTCAGTGTGTGCGCAGGAGGTTCATGTGGCTCCAGAGCCTCTCATGACAACGCCACTTCCTAGTAGACCATGGCAGCGCGTTGCAGCCGATCTGTTCCAGTGGAATCGCGCCATGTATCTGATAGTAGTGGATTATTTTTCCCGATACATTGAGGTGGCAAGCCTTACCACTACTACTGCAGTCCCAGTTATTAACAAACTGAAGGCAATTTTTGCGCGGCACGGGGTTCCTGAAATCCTGATTACAGATAACGGCCCTCAGTTTTCGGCAGCAGAGTTTGCGGCATTTGCTACAGACTATGACTTCAGCCATGTGACCTCAAGCCCCCACTACCCTCAAAGCAACGGGGAGGCAGAAAGGGCTGTGAGGACCATCAAAGCCCTCCTGAAGAAGGGGGACGATCCACACAAAGCCCTGATGGCATACAGAGCCACACCTTTGGCGCACGGCTCCTCACCCGCTCAGCTGCTGATGGGTCGTAACATCAGGACACCGTTGCCTGTCAGTAAAGAGAAACTTCAACCAAAGTGGCCAAACCTTCTACTTTTCCGGAGCAAAGACCAAGACCACAAACAGAAACAAGCTTTCTGGTTCAACAACAGACACAAAGTTCAAACAAAACTAGAGCTCAGACCAGGACAACAGGTCTGGGTGAAGAACGCCAATAGTCCCGGCACGGTCAGCGGCCCAGCCGACACCCCGCGTTCCTATAACATTGATATGCCATCTGGACGCCTCAGGAGAAACAGATCCCAGATCAGAGTGATTCCAGAGGGCTCCACAGTTACGAGGTCGGGGAGGGTTGTTCGCCCCCCGCGGAGACTAAATTTGTAGACACTGTTCAGTTTAGGAAACTGTGGTTCACAGGGCACAATAATCCCTGCACAGTTTTGAGGGACACAGGTTGTCACCTCTAGACAGATTGGTTTCAGAAAAAAAAAAAGAAAAAAAAAAGGAGAAATGATGTTGAAGAATGGAAATATTATAAATAATATTGCATCGTTAAAAGACCTGTATGGTTTATTGAAGGAATTGTTTACAGTTAAGTAATGCATCTTAAGAATGATTTAAAGTTAAAAGATTAAGAAGAAACACATTCTAAGCTAAAAGGAGGGAGATGTAATGAGGGCATTTGTGTAGGAACTAATGTGATGGTGTTGGACATCCAGGGGGACGATATAGAAGGACGGACTGAGAGTGAGCTGCATGTAATAAGCTAAGAGAGTGTTAATAAAGCGCTGCTCAGACATAATAGTACAGTGCTCGGCAGTGAAAGCCGTGCGCGCGCAGGTGGGAGAGAAGGAGAAGTGATCAATGTCAAGGAACGAAGGCGTGGACACAAGATGCAGGACGACAGAAGTTTGAGAACACAAGGATTTTAATCCTGAGGAAGGCACTGAGACTCGTAAACTAGTGACAGACATAAGAGAACGATCCAGTGATAAGTGAGGAGGAACACAAGGTATATATACACACACAGTGATTGACAACAGGTGAGTAAACAGGTGCTGGCGATGAAGACGTCAAGTCCACAGAAACACAACAGAACACCAAACCGGAACCTAACAAAATAAAAGCCTCAACCCGGAAGTGAAGGTGAACCTAACCGCCCTGGCCCCCGGTACCCGACAGTACCCCTCCCTCAAGGGGCGCCTCTGGGCGCACCCCCGGGTTTGTCAGGGTGGCGACGGTGGAACTCCCGGAGCATGTCCTTGTCCAGCATCCTTGATGTCGGCTCCCAGGACCTCTCCTCGGGGCCGTACCCCTTCCAGTCCACCAGGTACTGCAGACCCCGACCCCGCCGTCTGACGTCCATGATGCGTCTGATGGTCCATGCAGGCTGACCGTCGATGATACGAGGCGGTGGCGGTTGGGAGGGAGAAGGCTGGAGAGGACTCGTAACATGTGGTTTGAGCTGAGAGACGTGAAAAACTGGATGAACACGCATAGTACGAGGAAGGCGCAGACGGACCGCCACAGGGTTGATGACCCTCTCCACCTTGAAAGGCCCGATGTACTTGGGAGACAGCTTCCTCGACTCTGTCCGCAGCTTGATGTTAGCTGTAGACAGGAGAACCAACTGACCTGGTGTGTAGGTAGGTGCAGGTAACCTATGCCGGTCGGCCAGTCTCTTGTTAGCTGCGGACGAGCGAAGGAGAGCAGCGCGTGCCTCCCTCCAGATGCGCCTGCAGCGGCGGTAGAGGTGTTGAACCGACGGAACCGTCGCCTCCTTCTCCTGCTCCGGAAACAATGGAGGTTGGTAGCCCAGGGAACTCTCAAAGGGGGACATACCTGAAGCAGATGATGTCATAGAGTTGTGGGCATACTCAACCCACGGCAGCAGAGTGCTCCAAGAGGTCTGGTTACGGGAACAGACACATCGGAGAGCCACCTCAAGGTCCTGATTGGTCCTCTCGGCCTGCCCGTTGGACTGTGGATGGAACCCCGAAGAGAGACTGACCGTGGGACCAAAGGCTGCACAGAAAGTCTTCCATAATTGTGAAATGAACTGAGGACCCCGGTCAGAGACGATATCCACCGGAATGCCGTGCAGCCGGAACACGTGTTCAATGACGAGTCTGGCGGTCTCAACGGCCGAAGGCAGCTTCCTCAGGGGCACGAAGTGGGCTGCCTTGGAAAACCGGTCCACGATCGTCATGATTGCAGTCCTCCCCGAGGAGGATGGCAGACCGGTCACAAAGTCCAGGGCGATGTGGGACCACGGACGGCTCGGGACAGGTAAGGGGTGTAACAGACCTGCTGGTGGTCGATTGCTGACCTTGTTCTGGGCGCAGATCGTGCAGGCCAACACAAACTCTCGGGCGTCCTTTGCCAAGCTGGGCCACCAGAAACAGCGACGCAGGAAGGAGACAGTTCTGTGAACACCGGGGTGACAAGTGAGGCGAGTAGCGTGAGCCCATTGAAGGGCCTGACTCCTTACGGCCCTGGGTACATAGAGTCTGTTAGGTGGCCCACTACCAGGGTCAGGTTCCCGGGCCTGGGCAGCTTTGATATCCCTCTCCAGCTGCCAGGAGAGAGCACCCAGAACACAGGAGGCAGGTATCACAGTCTTAGGTTGCTGACTCTCCATCACCGGTTCCTGTTGCCGAGAAAGAGCGTCCGGCTTGACGTTCTTGGAGCCAGGGCGGTAAGACACCACAAAATAAAAACGAGCAAAAAACAGTGACCACCGTGCCTGTCTAGAGTTAAGCCGTTTTGCGGTCCGGATATAGGACAAGTTCTTATGATCAGTCCAGACCACAAAAGGCTGACCCGCCCCCTCCAACCAGTGCCTCCACTCCTCCAACGCCAACTTGATGGCCAGAAGCTCCTTGTCACCCACATCATAATTTGTCTCCGCCGGATTAAGCCGGCGGGAGAAGAACGCGCAAGGATGAAGCTTGCTGTCCGCACCCTTACGCTGGGACAACACAGCTCCAACCCCAGTGTCAGAAGCGTCAACCTCCACAACGAACTGGGCGGAGGGATCGGGTTGGACAAGGACCGGCGCCGTGGTAAAAAGGCGTTTGAGGTTCCGAAAAGCGCCCTCAGCGGCCTCCGTCCAAACAAAAGGCGAGGAGGTGGAGGTCAGACCCGTAAGGGGGGCTGCGACTGAGCTGTAATTTCGGATGAAACGGCGTAGATAGTTGGCTAACCCCAAAAACCGTTGGAGCTGTTTACGAGTAGCCGGGGTGGGCCAATCCACCACCGCACTGACCTTAGCCGGATCAGGTCGCACCTCCCCTCCTGTGATAACAAAACCCAAAAACGATACACTAGATGAGTGGAAATCACATTTCTCGGCCTTCACAAACAGTTTATTCTCCAGGAGCCGTTGGAGAACCAGACGAACATGCCGCCTATGTTCGCTGGGGGTCCTGGAGAAGATGAGAATATCATCCAGGTACACAAACACGAAATGATGGATGTAATCTCGTAGCACATCATTAATCATGCCCTGAAAAACAGCTGGAGCGTTGGACAAACCAAAAGGCATAACCAAATACTCATAGTGTCCAAGATGTGTGTTGAAGGCGGTCTTCCACTCGTCACCCTCCCTCATACGCACCAAGTGGTACGCATTCCTTAAGTCCAATTTAGTGAAGATCCGGGCCTCCTGTAAAGACTCAAATGCAGTGTTCATGAGTGGAAGAGGATAACGGTTCTTAATAGTGATGGCGTTTAACCCACGAAAATCAATGCATGGCCGTAAAGAACCGTCCTTCTTCCCTACAAAGAAAAACCCAGCTCCCACAGGGGACGAAGAGGGTCTGATAAGGCCCGCCCGAAGAGAGTCAGTCACATACTGCTCCATGGCCTCCCTCTCAGGCTTAGACAGACTGTAAAGATGAGTCTTGGGGAGAGTAGCACCGGGCTGCAGCTCTATTGAGCAGTCATAAGGCCTGTGAGGAGGTAATGAGAGAGCCCAGGATTTCGAAAACACCTCCCCCAGATCGTGGTATTCAGAGGGCACCTTGGAAAGGTCGGGTGAGGACGGCTGTCCTACTGGGTCAGCGGAATCAGCCCCTGGATGCCGAGCTGAGCATAAACAGACCTCGTGACAGTGATTACTCCAACTGTTTATACGGTTGTTAGGCCAGTCAATGACTGGATTATGGGCCAGGAGCCAAGGAAACCCCAGAACCACCGGATTAAGTGGTGAGTTAAACAGAAAAAAACAAGTATGTTCGTGATGGTTCCCAGACAGTATGAGGTGGACGGGCTCAGTAATCTGGTCAATAGTGGCGACAGCCCTTCCATTAAGGGAAATAACCTGCCAAGAACGGGGAAGTAACTCGGTCCTTAGTCCGACCCGTTTGGCTAGCTCGGCATCCATGAGGTTCTGTTCAGCCCCTGAGTCCAATAAGGCCTGAACAGGAAACCCCCCACCCCTAGACATGACATGACCCTCCAGAAAACAGGAGGTGGATTTTGAACAGGTGGGCGCATGCCCTCCGTTCGTCAGTGTGCCCACTCTTAATGACGAACGGAGACATTTGGGCAGTGCTTACAGAAATGTCCCCACTGACCACAGTAAAGACACTCACCCGCCGCTATCCGTCGTCTGCGCTCAGAGGGGGATAAACGGCCACGACCCAGCTGCATGGGTTCCTCCAACGGAGCTACAGGAGAGTCTGTGGAAGCAACCGAAGAAGGATGAGAAGAGGGCGGGTCGTAGTCGTCAGTGCGTCCTTGGGAAAAGGAAGCGTTCGACCGGCGCCCCCGTCGGCGATCCTGCAGTCGATTGTCAATCCTGATGACTAGAGCGATGAGAGGCTCCAGAGACGACGGCAACTCCAATGGAGCTAGGTTGTCTTTCAGCACCTCGGACAGCCCCTCCAGGAAAGCGTCTACGAGCGCGGCGGGATTCCATCCGCTCTCAGCAGCGAGAGTCCGGAACTCGATAGCGTAGTCCGTCACCCGACGATTTCCCTGCGTCAACCGCATCAGCGCCCGGGCTGCCTCTCGACCGGGTTTCGTGTGCTGAAAAACTTGGGTGAAGGCATCGAGAAAAACAGAAAGAGAAAAGCAGGTTGCTCCCCCACGTTGCCACTCCGCGGTGGCCCACGCTCCGGCTCTGCCGGTGAGGTGAGAAATAATAAACGCCACCTTGGCACGATCCGTGGGAAAACTGGCAGCATGCAGCTCGAAATGGAGTTCACACTGTGTGACAAACGCCCGGCAGTCCCCAGAGTCACCAGAAAACCTCTCCGGTCGGGCCAGCTGAACCGCTGGTGCGGAAGGCGTCTGGACCGGAACCATCGGTGTGGATGCGGCAGAGGAGGGATGGAGCGGCTGAGGTGTCAGCGGCTGCTGAACCTGTCTTGCCAGGGTGTCGATGCGATCGCAGACCGCAGTCAGCTGTTTCTCCTGGCGATCGGCCATCTCCAGCATACCTCGGCGGAGGCAGTTCAGCTGTTCCTCCTGGTGGCGAATGACCCACTCCTGGCTGCTGGCGTTTGCTCGAGAAGCTTCTGCGCCTGCTGCGTCCATGTTGACTGGATCATAATGTCAAGGAACGAAGGCGTGGACACAAGATGCAGGACGACAGAAGTTTGAGAACACAAGGATTTTAATCCTGAGGAAGGCACTGAGACTCGTAAACTAGTGACAGACATAAGAGAACGATCCAGTGATAAGTGAGGAGGAACACAAGGTATATATACACACACAGTGATTGACAACAGGTGAGTAAACAGGTGCTGGCGATGAAGACGTCAAGTCCACAGAAACACAACAGAACACCGAACCGGAACCTAACAAAATAAAAGCCTCAACCCGGAAGTGAAGGTGAACCTAACCGCCCTGGCCCCCGGTACCCGACAATCAAAGGTTTCCCATAGAAACCCTTGAAGTCTGAACACAGGACTAGCAGAAAAACTAAATTATGAAGACGAGGTAAATCTACACGTTTTCGCAAAATTTACTTTATTGTAAAAGGTGAAGAATATATAAACCGTTAGATATTTTAGTGGCCCGAGCGGACAGGTGAAAAGTAAAGTCTTGTGGTCCGCACTGCTCGAAAAACAGGACCGGGCCAGCGGACAAATGGCTATGTCGAGCCCTGTGGTGTTGGGTGTGTATTTTGCTTGGTGATATGTTTAAGGCCTGCTGAAAATTACTAAAACGCCTAAAACAAACTAAAAGTGAGACTGCTGGATTTTCTATTTTTATGTTAAGTTGCACACGCCTTTTCTTTTTCAAAGCAGGTAATATTTTTGCTTTATCGATCTCTTCCTCTGCAATAAGATAGAGGAAATTGTTACAGAACAAAGAGGCCAAGTCATTAGTTTTTCTTCTTTTAGACCCTTTCTTGCCAGCCCTGCTGTGGAGTACTTGGACGAGGGAGATGGAGCATTATCCTGCATGAAAATCATTTTTTTCTTGAAGGATGCAGACTTCTTCCTGTACCACTCCTCTATGAAGGTGTCTTCCGGAAACTGGCAGTAGGACTGGGAGTTAAGCTTGATTCCATCCTCAACCCAAAAAGGCCCCAAAAGCTCATCTTTGATGATACCAGCCCAAACCAGTACTCCACCTCCACCTTGCTGGCGTCTGAGTCGGACTGGAGCTCTCTGCCCTTTACCGAGCCAGCCACGGGCCCATCCATCTGGCCCATCAAGACTCACTCTCATTTCATCTAGGGCTGTGACGATAACCGCGTCACCGCACGTCACCGCACGTTTTTTTTTTTAGTTCTGCATATGGTGCGTGATTTGAACTATAATAAAAACATTAACCACATTCCTCTATGCTGATAATTTAATTTTTATATATGAGTCCTCTTGTCCTGTGTGTGGAAAAAGCCTGCGTCTCCCAGCGCAAGGTTAGGGACAGCCCATTATACATATTATGGGGGGCTTTTTTAATGAGTGTCAGATTTTAATTAACTGCTTGCCATGTTTTAGTATTTGTAATGTTTACATATAATTTTAAATTAAATGCACAAACACAGGCATAAAAAATAGCATAACTGAAACAGTTGGACTTAGTTAGATTTTGATAGCAAGTATGCCTACCGGTAGCTTCATTTGGTATACGCCATATAACGCTTGTGCGCTCGAGAATAATAATGGCACCGAATTTAGTCTCTAAATCCAATACTGTGTCGGATATTTGGGCACACTTTGGCTTTGAGGCAGATGACAAGGGACAGCCGATGAATTTGGACAAAGCAATATGTCGTACAGAAGTTTCCGTCTCCAGAGGAAATACGACCAATTTAAGATCCCATCTGCGAATCAACCATCCTGTGGCGTTTGCCGGACTTGGGAGAACCAGCAGCAGACCATCTACCTCAGGCCAGCAGCGACAACTGGGAGTCTCTGAGGCCTTTGCAAGAGGAGCGAAGTACCAAAGTGGCAGTAATCGGTGGCAAGCACTGATCGACAGCGTCACTCGTTACTTGGTTGAGGAAATGGTGCCATTTCGTACCGTTGAGAAGCCAGCGTTCAAAGCCATGTTACATGAATTTTACAAGCAATATGTACTTCCTGACCGAAAGTACTTTTCTCAAACAGCGATCCCTGAAAAGTATCTGTCAGTGAAGGACAGCGTAATACAGGAGTTAAAATACGTCGATTATTTCTCAGTGACGGCTGATATGTGGTCAAGCGTAAACAACATGCCATACATGAGCCTGACCATACATTATCTGAGTGCAAACTGGGAACTAAAATCAAAGTGCCTGGAGACTGTGTTCACGCCAGAAAGTCACACGGCTGACAACCTGGCGGAAGCCCTCAGATCCTCCTTCCAAGAGTGGTCCCTGGATGAGAGGAAACTGATCTGCATTACAACGGACAATGGAGCAAATATTGTGGCTGCGGTCAGGAAGCTTGGCTGGACATGGCTAAATTGCTTTGGCCATAATCTACATTTAGCCGTCACCAATTCGATGAAGACAGAAAAGGACCGCACTGCCCGAGCGATGGGTGTCTGCAGAAATTTGGTGACGGCTTTCTCCCAGAGCTGGCAGAAGAAGAAAAAGCTCCAGAAAGAGCAAGTGGGGCACAACCTGCCCCAACACGGCTTAGTTCTGGTGAGTTGTGCGCTAAATTTTGAATCTACTTTCTTAGAAGTTTTTTTTTTCAGGTAACACACTCCGTGATTGTAAAAAATAAACATACTCGTCCAAACGCAACGTGTTGAAACTTTGAACAATTGACATAATAATGGGTTGCAAACGGTGATAAAACCTGCTGTATAATTCATTTTAAACTCAAAAGTATATCAAAAAGTAATCTATAAAGAAATGCTATTTCTTATTATTGTTAATATGTTTATGAGGACTGGAGACAGTGGCCCGTTCACGGTGTATAAAAGAATATATTTTATTGCACAGGACAAAAACTTAGCCAAATCATTTATCGGGGATTACAACTGTTTTAATGTTTTCACAGGATTGTTCTACAAGGTGGGGCACAAAACAGAAAATGGTTGTGGGCATTCTGGAGCAAATCCCAGCCATTAAGCGGGTTTTGATGGATGACCGGCGCAGCCAACACTTGATTCTGACGTGGCAGGACATCGAAGTGCTGGAATCCATCAATGCTGCGCTGAAAAAGGTAGCAGATTTTACAGATGCGCTGTCTGAGAAGACCGTTACAGCATCCTCTGTGTTACCAGTCCTGCATAATTAACTGGGGATATTTTGCTGCCAACCAATGAAGACACAGAGTTGACGCGCAACATTAAACAGAAAATGATTGAAGTCTTGAAAGACAAAGACACCTGGATCACAGCAACTGTTGGCAAAGACGTTGTTTATTGACCCAAGGCACAAGGCTGACATCAACCCACAGCATGACACTAAAGATGCGCTCCTGGAGGAGATGCTGGCAATGCCCGAGGAGCGGCGTGATATCGGGGGTGGAGAGGCTGCAATGAGTGCTGCTGTGGCTGGAGAGGGAGAAGGAGAAAGTGCGTCATCTTCTTCTCCGAAAAAAAAAGAAACTTGCGGACCTGCTTGGAAAGAGAAGAGCACAATCCTCCAATCCGCTTCCAATAAGAATCCGTGCAGACACTGAAGTAACGAGGTATTTGCAGGAGGAGGCCCTGGATCTGCACTCTGATCGCCTGGTGGCGGGATAATCAGGCTCGATTCCCTCTGCTATCAAAAGTTGCAAGGAAATACTTGACTGTATGTGCAACAAGCACGCCATCGGAGCGTGTGTTTAGTGCGGCTGGCAACATCGTTACCCCGTTAAGGTCTTCTCTTAAGCCTGACAAGGTTAACATGTTGGTGTTCCTGTCACGAAACATGAAGACTGGCAAATAAAAGCAGCAGCACCTGATCATTTTTTGTTCTCAAAGGTTGCAAATGTTTACCTGTATATTTAGTTGATAAGTTATTTATTTAGTTGTTACTGTTATTTGTATGTTTGATAATAAATATACTGTGTTCTTATTATTAATTTCCATTGTATTCATTTCCATTACAAGCTGGGTGCGTTCTTGAGTGCGCGATGTGGCCGCCCGCCGGAGGATTTTGTGTTGGGGGCGGGGGGGCACCAAGAGTCCCGACAGACACCATGACTCTTGCTGCTTCATCACAGCGGTGGTGAAAGAAAAATCCCACAGCGTCACAGCTCTACTACAGAGCTGTTTAATAAGGAATCAGTCACTTTTCTTCTGGGGGAAGCATTTATTACTGTTATCCTTCACTCCGTCCTTCCTCTTACAGACGCACCGCGCTCACAAAGTCAGTCAATCTACAACACCTAAATAGTTAGTTCATTGGTTAGATAGGTAGTAGCTAGTTGTTACTGTTATGTGTAAATAAACAATACTGCGTTGTAATTGTATTTTTTTGGGACGCGGCGGCCGCCGGGAGATTTGGTATGACGGGGGGCGGAGCCGGGGCTGTGCGGTTAACCGCGACACCGCGCCCCCTGCTGGTTCATCACCGCGGTGATAAAAAATCCCACACCGTCACAGCCCTAATTTCATCAGTCCATAAAACCTTAGAAAAATCAGTCTTGAGATATTTCTTTGCCCAGTCCTGACGTTTCAGCTTGTGTGTCTTGTTCAGTGGTGGTCGTTTTTCAGCCTTTCTTACCATGGCCATGTTTCTGAGTATTGCTTGTGCTTTTGGGCACTCCAGTGTTGTTGCAGCTCTGAAATATGGCAAAACTGGTGGCATCTTGGCAGCTGTACGCTTGACTTTTCTCAGTTCATGGGGCAGTTATTTTGCGCCTTGGTTTTTCCACACGCTTCTTGCAGCTTGATTGTTCGATGATCACACTTCAGAAGCTTGGCAATTTTAAGAGTGCTGCATCCCTCTGCAAGATATCTCACTATTTTTGACTTTTCTGAGCCTGTCAAGTCCTTCTTTTGACCCATTTTGCCAAAGGAAAGGAAGTTGCCAAATAAATATGCACACCTGATATAGGGTGTTGATGTCATTAAACCACACCCCCTTCTCATTACTGAAATGCACATCACCTAATATGCTTAATTGGTAGTAGGCTTTCGAGCCTATAAAGCTTGGAGTTAGACAACATGCATGAAGAAGATAATGTGGTCATAATACTCATTTGCCTAATAATTCTGTACTCCCTGTATTTACTGCATTATTTCAGCTCTCAGTTTTTTTGCCTTTGAAAGCAGAATCCGCATTTCTAGTACGTATTAAAAGATTTACGTATAAGACTTCCTTTTGTAAAGCGCCTCTGACTGACAAGGCTTTTGTTGTCTTCCAGCCGGTTTTCCTCAGACAGCCATCAGACATACAGTTTGAAATCTGTTTATTTTAGATATCTCAGCATCAAGGTGACTTGATTTATTTCAGAGATTCAGCATGACTGTTCACTTTACAGGAAACAGGGGGTCCAATTTCTAATCCTTGAGGCCTGATTACCTGTTTTTATCAGGTGTTGATTCAAATAATCAACAGTAGAAGAGCAATGATATGTTCTATGCAGTACACTGGCGTTTGAGGATTGTCATGTACACCTCAGCATCTACCTTATATTACCAATTGGATTTACTCACCCATCCAAATGATCAGAATCAGGTATCCTACTCACTTGGGCTGGCCACAGGTGTATAACCTCAAGCATTCAGGCATACAAACTGTTTTCACAAACATTTTGCACAGTCAAATGTTACAGAGCCCCCAAGTTCATGTTACCTTCCGATTAGCCCAAGTACAGTATGCAGAGAGCTTCATGGAAATGGTTTTCATGGCTGAGCAGCTGCCTCCAGGCCACACATCCCCAAGTGCAATGTAAAGCATCAGAGGCAGTGGTGGCACACCGCTAACCGATACTATAGCCATGGAGACACATTCTCTGAAGTGATAAATCACGCTTTTCCATCTGGTTATCTCATGGACGAGTATGGGTTTGAAGGTTGCCAGGAGAAAGGTACATTTTGAATTGCATTGTAGCAGGTGCGAAATTTGGTAAAGGGGGGATCGTAGTGTGGCATAGTTTTTTTCAGGACTTGAGCTTGGTCCCTTAGTTCTAGTGAAAGGAACTCTGAATGCTTCAGGATACCAAAACATTTTGGACAATTCCTTGCTCTACCAACATGGCTGTGCACCAGTAAACAAAGCAAAGTCTATAAAATCATGGATGAGAGAGTCTGGTGTGGATGAACTCAACTGGTATACACAGAGTCCTGACTTGAACCCCATAGAACATTTTTGGGATGAATTAGAGCGGAGACCGAGAGCCAGGCCTTCTTGACCAACATCAGTGTGTGACCTCACCAATGCACTTTTAAAAGAATAGTAAAAAATTCAAATCTAAACCTTGTGGACAGCCCTCCCAGAAGAATTGAAGCTGTGATAGCTGCAAAGGGTGGACTGACATCATAATGAGGGGTTAGGAATGGGATTGTCATGCTTCGGCCCTTCACCTTCACTTCCAACCTTCTTTTTCCTCCACGCTAATTTAATCCACCAGTGCTGAGTAATTTCCCATTGTGCTCCAGCTGTGTTCACAGTCTTTAACCCTTGTGCTATCCTTGGCATGTTAACATTGGAAGTTGGGTCATCTAGACCCACTAGACAGTGCTCTGAACCTTTTTTGTTCAATGATTTGTGATCTTCACTGGTGTCCATGAATTACATGAAATCTTTGTTAACAGATTGATTGTCAAATGGGTGTGCTCCCAATTATTGAGATTTCTTCTCAGGTGTTTTCCCTGTGGTCATGCCATGTCACTGAAGCCACGTTTAACAGGTTATGGGCCCAGATGCGCTGATGTTTGCCCAGACATAGTGTGAGTAGCAAAACAGTTTGATAAGCTATCGTTTCAAACTTTTGGAGTGCCAGCATCATGAGTGAAAGGACAAGTTCACGTTTGTCTCGTCTTGTGTTTGATGGAGACGAAAATAATTATGAACTCTGGGAGACAAAGTTTTTGGACATCTGCGGTTACAGAAACTGAAGGATACAATTCTAAATGAACCTGCCACAGATGCGGATGAAGACACCTTGGCTGAGGATGCAGCGAAAAATGCTGAAGCATATGCTGAACTTATTCAATTCCTTGATGACAAAAGTTTGTCTCTGGTCATGCGAGAGGCCGCTGATGATGGGCGTGGCGCTCTCAAGAAATTGCAAAACTATTATGCTGGCAAGGGAAAGCCCAGAATTGTGAGTCTCTACACTGAATTAACTTCCCTGCAAAAGTTAAGTGGTGAAAGTCTGACTGATTACGTCATACGTGCTGAGACTTCAATCACGCCTTTTTGAATTTTTGTCACTCAAAGCGATGAGACCCTCTCTTTTGCAGATTTTAAGACCAAATTGCGCAGTTATGAGAACACTGAAAGCATGCGTACAGCTGTGGTCAAGGACAATGTCATGGGTGCCCAGGCCCAGAAAACTAGTGCCCTGTCAGGTGCAAGGATGCGAAATGCAGAGAACAGAGACATTGAGTGTTTCCGTTGTGGTCAGAGAGGACACAAGGCAAGACAGTGTCAGCGTGGTCAGCAGTGGTACAGCCAAGGCAAGAGCAACACACGGCGAGGAGGTCGGAAGCAGCAGCGACAGGACAACGCATGCGGAGTATCCGAGGAGACGGATAACACCTTTGCCTTCTTGGTGACTGCTGATTATCAGCCAGGGAGCGACATCACCATAAAAGGGTTGATGGTGGACACTGGTGCAACATCACATATCATTACAGATCTTGCTAAGTTTAAGAGCTTTGACTATCAATTCCAGGCTGAAACGCACTGTGTGGAACTGGCTGATGGGACAAGGTGCAAGGGGGTTGCGGAGCGCAGAGGAGAAGCAGTGGTGTGGCTGGTTGACAGTGGGGGACGTCACATTTGTGCCACACTGGCAGTAGAGTTGATACATATTGACTTGGCAGGGCCCATTAACCCAGAGTCCAGAGAAGGTTATAGGTATGCACTTTCCTTTTCCGATGACTACTCCAGTGCAATGTTTGTGTATTTTTTAAAGCACAAAAGTGATACTGTGGAAGCTACAGAGAGATTTCTAGCTGATATAGCTCCATATGGCAAAGTTAAATGTATCAGATCTGATAATGGAACCGTATTTATTGGAGAGGGTTACCAAGCACTCCTTCGCAGGAATATGATTAGACATGAAACATCAGCACCATACTCGCCACACCAGAATGGTACTGCTGAACGTAATTGGAGGACTCTCTTTGACATTAATACACAAACATTGAAGTTTTTGTTTTTTTAAATACAAAATATACAAACATTGAACTATTGGGAGTGACCAGTGTTTATCCATACGTTGGTATTTTTGAAATAATATGTGACATATGTAAGTTAGCATATTGGACCCACTTTTTCCAGCATAACATAGACCAGTTTTCTTTGTTGTTCAAACGTGCGGTTAGTTCTTCCATTTTATATATTTCTAATGTTAATTCCCACCATATTGTTAAGTTGGTTGCAAGCAAAAAGTGCTTGTGAAATGTGAAAGCCAATTTTTAGTTAAGCACTTTTTGCTTGCAACCAACAGGGCACCCAGCAAGTATTTATCTCATTTAGACCATTCCTGTGGCATAAATCCAAAATAAACCGTTTTTATATAAAAAAGAAATGTACATTTGAAAATCTTTTGCAGTGTTTTATGGACATCAGTCCAGTTAGGTTTGATGAGAGGGCAGTCCCACATGATGTGGACATGATGTGCTCTTTGGTTTCCACATTTTCTCCAATACAACAGAGGGTTTCCATCATAATGAGTCTTTTGAAGAGGTGTGATAAAGAATCTGATCAAACTTTTCCATCCAAATTCTCTCCATCTTTGTGAAGCGGTATATTTCCATTGGTGTTTCCATATCGATGTCCATTCATCCGACGTTATATTCACTCTGTCCTCTTTCTCCTATAATGACTTCACATATTCAGTTGAGTGAGGATTCTTGCTTGTCAAAAATGTATACTGAGCAGAAATGCGTTTTCTGATAACATCAACTTTATATGCCTTTGTAATTATGTCAACCAGATCTCCTTTAGTTTGAACCTTTACTCCAATCTTTGTATCTATATAAGGCCTTATTTGCAGGTATCTATAGAAGTCTTGCTTTTCAAAACCGTATTTCTCTTTCAGTTTCAAAACTAGTAACCTTGCCATCCTTAATCAAACTTCCAAATATTGGTAACCCTTTGGTGGACCAATATTTAAAACGTGAATCCAATTTGTTTGGAGCAAAATTAGAATCGTAGAAATGCCATTTGAATATTGAGAGGTCGGTTTCTAGTTTTAATTACGTATTTCCATATAGAGTGTACACTTAACCCATGGATTACAAATATTATCAATATGTGTTTGGATATTTGAGTCTACCAGGGGCCTGTTTCAGAAAGGAGGTTCGACCAACTCTGAGGTTGAACTTGAACTCTGATTTGGTCAATCGGGAGATTAACAACTCTGAGTTTTCTGTTTCAGAGAAGCTGATCCGAGTTAGATCAATCAACTCTGAGTCGACTGATTCGGAGGTGAGCGTGAGCACCGCGTCTATAAGAAGCCATTATCAATGGAGCGCAGATTTCACGAGTCACCATGGCAACCGTGAAAAAAAGAGGTCTGCGTATTTTTCGCCAGCTGAACTTGACGTGCTGCTGCAGAGTTACAGTGAATATGAGCACATATTCCAGAAGAAAAGCAACACCGCTGCATCTGCAAAACAGAGACAGTTAGCGTGGAAAACATAGCTGCTCAAGTTAATGCCTAAGTTTGCATTTAAGTCATTGTTATAAAATATTGACTGTAATAACTTTTTAAATCGCGTAAGGAGTGAAATAAAAAATGGCGATATTTTGGTGTTCTTTTGAAGTGTCATTCCTGGTGTAAATGCATGAAATGCTGCATACAGAACCAATCTGGGGGAAAATGCATTTAACGTCGGTAATGTTTAGAGGACTTTTTTGTTAACCTTCCCCTCTTGCAAACGTTGGTCAGTTTAATATTAATACATGCAATTGTGTTTTTAAAAGTGAACTTTTGTCTACTGTTGAACCTTTCGCTGCGCGAAGACTTCTCCTTTCTTTTCTCTCGTCTTTCCAACCGTGATTTCGGGAATTCTCCTTCGGGGTTCACTTCCCGTTCGAAACCCTCAACCTCCAGAGCGGATTAAGAATGAATCCAAAACAGTTATTCTGGGAATGACACCTTCTCTTTATTTAACTAAGTGCTCCGTCCTCCGAACACACAATACATACCACGCTCTACCCCCCCCCCATCTGCACCTGCACTCGCCCCTCCCCTTCTCTCTCGTGGATCGCACCCCGCTCAGCACACACACACACACTGCAACACTACCCTTGTATTGATCAAGTGGTGTAGGTTTATACGGGATTAAGAAAGTAAGCAGTTCTAGAATATTGTGTTTCCAAAAAGTAATTAAGTAATTGTTACATTAATCTAATTCAATTTCCCTGATTTCATTTTCACGTAGATGCAATCCTGCAGGAATTAAAAGAACATGGCAGCAGCTAAAAGTGAAAAAAAAATCGAGTCTTCTCAAAATCCTCGTACGAGGTAAATATAATTCTCTACGAATTAATGCAGCCTCCTCGTCTATTGGGTCCTCCAGAAAAGGACAAGCCATTCTTGTCACTTAGACCGTCTCTGTGTGACGGAAATGTGGGCAATGAAGGTTAAAGCGAAAAATACCGCTTCGTCTTTAAAAAGGGGAGGGGACCGGCAGAAACTTTGAGTTTGGAGAATAAAACCTGCTCCCGACCAGGTTAGGTTCACAGCATAAGTAACCATGGATACTGACTCCGAGTAGAAGTTACCTCTCTTTCAGAAACGGGTTTGACTTACTCTGCTTTCTCTGGTTTAGCAAACCTCCCATTCTGAAACGGAAAACCCAGGGTTTCCCTGATTTCAGGGTTAATGCACTCAGAGTTTACACTTAACCTCCTTTCTGAAACAGGCCCCTGGACTGCTTGTATGGGAATAGCTAGTGAATTCTCTTACACGTCTTTCCATTCAGCTTTATAGTTCACATCACACCAATTAATCACCGTCCTCATTTGAGCTGCCGAAAATAATCCTTTAAGGAAGGCCGGCCCCACCCTCCTTTATTTTTATGTAATTGAAGCGTTTTAAGGCGAACTCTGGGTCTTTTACCTCCCCATATAAATCATGATATAATTTTGTCCCATTCATGAAATTGGTTTTGAGGGATATTTATTGGTAGCGTCTGGAAAAGAGAGTAGTCTCGGTAGAATATTCATTTTGATGGATTCGATTTGTGAGTATAGAGTGGAAAAGGGGATCAAGTTCCAACGTTTTACATCCTCCACAATCTTATTTTGTAACGGGATGTAATTTTCCTCATATAGTTTGGTCAGGTTTTTAGGTATGTTTACCCCTAAATATTTTATTGATTTTGTCTGCCATGTCATTGGGTATTGCGCCGCCAAAACTGCTGGTGGGTTGTAGTTGTAGATAAGTATTTGAGTTTTATCCATATCAATTTTATACCCAGATAGGTTTCCAAATTTTTTGCACAGATTCATCAGTTCAGGTATTGATTTTGTAGGTTGTTCCAAATATATTAGGATATCATCTGCGTAACACGCAAGTTTGTGTTCCTTTTCTTGAATATTTATTCCTCTGATGTCTTTGTTTTTGTCATGGTACTGCAAGTGGGTGGAATCCAGATGCTGTAACCCAGAACGAAGACAGGTGAGTTATCAGGTAAGATGAATTTTATTGTTTTTCCAGATGTGTAGTTGTCCGAGGCTGGTGGTGGCGTGGACGATACAGATGGTGCAGACGTAGGCTGTGGTTTCTTGCGGGCTTCTGAGCGGATGATCCGCGCTGAACTCACTCGTGACTGGTTGATGATCTTGGGACAGGGAACAGAAGTTTAGAGCAAGAACGAAGCATGGGATAAAGTTACTGAGCATAACTTGGACCAGGGCTAGTAATCATAAGGGGTAACGAACTGGCGATGAACTGTGGTGAAGAGTCTCCTTTTAAGCAGCAGCAGCAGATGATGAGAGTGGAGTCAGCTGGTGGCAATCCGGCAGAGAATTAGGCAGAGCTGGAGGGGGGAGGAGTCTGACAGGCACCATGACAGTTTTGTCTAATTTATTGTGCCAGCGGCGCTAAATATAAGGCGAATAAAAGTGGAGACCAGGCACAACGTTGTTTATTTCCTCTCTTGATTGTAAAGCTGTTTGAGAGGTAACCATTAACTTTGACTATTGCCGTGGGATTGGCATACAGAGCCTTCACTGTTTCAATAACTGTGTTATGCAACCTAAATTTTGTCAGTACTTTAAACAGAAAGTCCCAATTTACTGAGTCGAATGCTTTTTCCGCATCTATACTCATGAGCATAGCTTCATTTTTAGATGTTTGTATATGCTCTATTATATGCAGGGTTCTGCGTATATTATCTTGTGTGTGCCTGTTTCTTATGAATCCAGTCTGGTCGTTACATATCAGATTGGGTAAAAATTCCTCCATTCGCCTGGCCATAATTGAGCTAAACAGTCTGTAGTCTATATTAAGGACAGAGATCGGTCTATATGAGCCACACTTGGATTTATCTCTACCTCTTTGGGAATGGCCGAAATAATGGCTTCATTCCAACTTGGTGGTATTTGGGATTTCTTTAACACCCAGTTGAATGTCGGAAGCATTATAGGGATCAACTCATCTTTAAATTCCTTTTCCACTCTGCGGTGAAGCCATCAGAGCCTGGTGACTTATTGCTTTTCAAACGGATTATGGCTTTCCTAAATTCCATTTCTGTGACCTCTGCTGTTATTTCCTCATCCTGTTCATTGTTCGGAATTGGTAGGTTTATAGAGTTAAGAAAATGATCAATCTCGTCCTCAGTCACACCAGGTACTTTGGAGTATAATTTTTTATAAAATGTTTCAAATGCCCCGTGCATCTCACTTGACTTGGTCATGATGTTTCCAGTTTCTGGATGTTTGATTTTGCCTACAGTGCTGTCAGCGATTTTCTTTTTCAGTTTCCATGCTAGAGTTTTCATTGATTTGGATCCAGCTTCACAGTATTTCTTTTTCAAATACATTTATTTTTTGTTTGTCGGGCCCCCAGTGTCCTAGGAAAGGTTATGTCAAACTGGGGCCCTGTGATGAACAGCTTCCTTCTGGTGCTATACCTGTAGTTGCACCACGTAGAATGCAAAAAAGGGCAGTTAGACTGTCCAATCAAAGAAATCTAGCTCATATCCCTTGCAAGAAGGTTTTGACCAGTCCCAAGGAAACTAATCTCAAACTTGCTGCACTCAATGTCAGATCTTTATGCAACAAATAATTTTTAATCAATAATCTCTTCTTTTAATCTTGATTTTATGTTATTAACTGAAACATGGCTTGACAAAAACACAGGCAACATAGTTGTAGTCGAATCAACTCCCCCCAACTACAAACATGAATCGGAAATACGAGAAAATAAAAAGGGTGGAGGCGTTTCTGCACTGTTTAGAGATAATATTGCAACCCGCAGCCTATCATTTGGTGTGTTTTCATCATTTGAGTATGTGTCCTTTTGAGTTAAAAAAAACTCCTCCCTTGCTCTGCATAGTTATGTACAAACCTCCTCAGCACAGCCAAAGTTTCATTGATGATTTCACTGAAATGCTCTCAGTTGTGTGCACAGACTTTGATGGTCTAGTCATTACAGGTGATTTTAATGTTCATGTTGATAATGTCAATGACAGAAATGCAAAAGAGCTCAATGCTGTCCTTGAAACCTTTGATCTAATTCAGCATGTGAGTTGCCCCACCCACAGCAGAGGGCACACTCTGGACCTGCTCATCACAAAGGGGTTAATATTTACAATGTCAGTGTGGTTGATGTCGCCCTCTCTGATCATTTCTGTGTATTCTTTGACCTGTCTGTTGCTCTCAAACCACCACCTGGCCCTGCAGTTGTCCAAATGAGACAAATAAATGAGAGCACTAGGGCACAGTTTGTAGAAATGATAGACCCTGAAAACACCTCTGGTGCCAATGCTGATGAAATGCTGAATTCTGTTACTTCTAGCATCCTGAATGTTCTGGATGCCATTGCCCCTATGAAGGTTAAATTGAGAAAACATAGACAGAAAGCTCCCTGGAGGAACGATGATTTAGTCAGGGCACAGAAACAACAGTTCCGTAGAGCTGAGCTGAGCGAAAGTGGCGCAAGTCAAAACTCCAGGTTCATTATGGAATGTATAAGGGAGAGTTGTACGCTTACAACCAGATCTTATGCAGAACAAGGGAAAGGTACTTCTCTGAAACCATTGGAAGTTGCAGCAGCAACTCTCGTGTCCTGTTCACAACAGTAAACAGATTAACTAACCCTCCAACCCAGCTACCAATAGAACTGGTTTGCACACCTAAATGTAATCAGTTTGCAGTATTTTTAAGGACAATGTTCAGGGCATTAAAAAAGCCATCAACTCCACAACACATATAACTATCCAACGGCCACCTACTCACTCTAAGCTTACTCACTTTGTACCTGTCACTGACCAAACTGTCCAAGAGACCATCACCCACCTGAGCTCGTCTACATGCTGCTTTGATGTGTTACCCACTAGATTTCTAAGGTCTGTCCTGAACAGTGTGTTGCCATTAATTACTCAAATAGTTAACATGTCTCTTTAATCTGGAATATTTCCAGAGGCCTTAAAAACTGCAGTCATTAAGCCCCTCCTGAAGAAGAGCGGTCTTTATCCCACTGTACTGAATAATTACAGACATATCTCTAATCTGCCATTTTTAGGAAAAGTCCTTGAAAAAGTTGTCTACCAACAGCTCTGACTTTCTCTTATTAAACAATTCATTTGATGTTTTCCAGTCAGGTTTTAGACCCAATCATAGCACAGAAACTGCTCTTATCAAGGTAACCAACGACATCCGCCTGAACACTGATGATGGCAAAGTCTCTGTCTTAATCCTGCTAGACCTCCAAACAAAATAATCTGAGGCTGGTCGGGCTGCCGGAGGGGGCCGAAGGAGAAGACCCATACACGTTCCTGGAGAAGTTGATCCCGGAGGCATTAAATATGCAGGTGCGAGGAGCGACGGTGAAGATTGAGCGAGCACACCGGCGAAGGAACCTGGAGCGCCACAGAGAACATTAATAATGAAGCTCGCCGATTACAGGGAGAAGCAAGCGGTCACGGTGGCAGCAAAAAACAGCAAAGACATAAAATATAAAGGAAAACAGGTTAGATTTTTTTAACTTGTCCTGTCCAACAGCTGGGCAGACCGATGAGAGCTGAGGGCCTCTTATGTTGGACATATTTTACTTTAACAAGAGGGGTTATTAATATTCAGACAAACCAAAGGTATGTCTGAATAAACCCGTTTTGTAATTGAGGCCAAACTTTATTAATTTCAATCATGTTTGAAAATCTTTGGTGTTGGACCGGACGGAAAAGGAGAGAGGGGAAGAAGAGAGAGGGACGTGTCGACATGTACACAAAACAGATAGTGTTCACACGCATACTTATGCCTTAAAACCAACTAGTGTGAAATATTTCAGTCATTCAGTCATGCAAACTGTTAGTGCAAAGGTGAGCTAACACATGTGCTCAGGTGAGTGTTTATGTTCTTCTAAAATGGATGGTGGAACGTGAAAAGAAGGGGGGAGAGTGCCCAGCCATCCCCACCCCAAGACCCCCACCGCAGCAGCAGCGGCAGCCGGAATCCCCCCAACGCCACACGGGAACCGGCAGGGAACAACCGCCGCCCGGGCGACCAAGCCCGCCACCCAGGCCAGGGCCAGCAGGACCGCCGCAAGGCCCCCAGAGCCAGAGAGCAGGGAGGCACGGAGGGAAAGAGAGCGCCGCCCCAGCCCAACCAGGAGAGCAGCCCCCCCGCCGCGCCGGGAGAACCCAACGCAGGGCCACACCGGAGAAGGACGCCCACAGCCCCAGACGAGCACCCCACCACCACCCAGGAGTTCCGGGCATCCCCCCGCCCCAACCCCAGGTACGCGCCAGGACCCCCCAAGGGAGACCCGCTCCGCACTCCAGGCAGCCATCCGCCCGGCCCACGGTTGGTCCAGGGAGGAGCAAGGCAGGGGCCCGCCGCCCCCGCCCAGGAGGGGGGGACCCCGGGAAAAAAAAAGGGGGCCCACAAGGGGTGTTGTAAATATGGCCCGACCAGGCTTGGCCACAGTTGGAAATTTGGCGGGGCCCAGCGCTCAGGAGCAAGGACCAGAACCCACCCCCCAGGGACACGAACACCCCCGGCTCATATGTAATGTGAACCCCCCCCACCACGTGGAGAGAGCACCGCCGGGCCCAGGAAGCCGGCACCCCGTGGACACGGCCGCCATTGCAAAGGGGCCCGTACCCCCCACCAGGGAAGAGGCAGGGGACAGAAGGTCCTAGGTCCCACCTTCCTTGCAAAATGTGTGTGCGTGTATGTGTGTTTAAGAGGGTGTGTGTGTGCATGTGTGTGTGTTTATGTTGGGATGTATATATTGAGGGGGGAGGGGTGTGTGTACTAAGGGGGGTGCAGTTAAAATTGGTGGGTAGGGCACTAAGGGGACATCTCCTGATTACTCACAGTGACGTCCCCTCACCCTCCCCACCAAGGGCCTTAAGTGTCTAAGGGGCGGTTAAAATTGGCGGGTAGGGTGCTAGGAGGACATCTGCTGCTTGCTGGCAGTGATGTCCAAGCACCCCCCCTACCAAGGGCCCTACATGTCTAAGGTGCAAATAAAACCGAAAGAGGTAGGGCCCACTCCATACGGCAACCAATTCGATTTTTTCTGGATTTTGCCACGGGGCTTCACCAGCTGAGGAAGCAGTTTGACCCGGTGCGGCGGGAGCGGCGTAACCGGGGCATTCGGCACGGGCTGATTCATCCTGCAAAACTGCTGGTGACCTACAAAGATCGCACCCACACCTTCAAAAGTCCAGCTGAAGCACAGAAGTTTGTCGAGAATATCCAGGAGGACACAGCGTAAATATAAACCCACGGAGATGTCATATATGTGTATTATTACTTAGTGAATAAGCAAGTAATATTGGGGATACCTTTAAAGTTTGTGGCAACAGTTAAACGGGGGAAGGAAAGTTTATGTGGAAGATAAGCGAAAAATAATCAGTGAATAAATCTGTTAGAGAAACTTTCAGGATAGAGCATGGAGTGTTACTACACAAGATAGCACCAGTGTTAAAACAAAGACGATGGTGAGTGGAGGGACCGATCCTCGCAGGCGTGGAACGGTCAAAGGCGATAACGGGAGACGACTTTCAGGGGGGAGGGGGAGGGTTTTCTTATTTAAACAAAGGGAAAGGGGATTTGTTTTCATGCATGTTCAAGCATCCAGGGTTTTTTGTGCCTCTCTACAAAACAGTATCAAGTTAATATGTATGTCGTAATTGAAAATGACACAAGAAGTAAAAATTAAGTTTGTTTTTTGGAACTGAAGAGGTCTTTAAAATCCAAACAAAGTTAAACAAGTCATGAACAGAATAAAAGATATGGATGGTCAGGTGGTATTTCTGCAGGAAACTCATCTTCTTGATAGAGATTTGAAAAGTATTAAAAGAAGATGGCAAGGCAGTGTATTTATAGCTTCAGGAAAAGGTCAATAAAGAAAATAATTTGCAACTGATAAACGAGTTAGCAACTTTAAGAGCAGAATATAATAAACAATCAGCTGGTCGACCAGCAGCAAGTCTCTTAAGGCTGAAACAATCCTTCTACGATCAAGGTGACAAGGCAGGCAAACTGCTGGCTTGGCAGATAAAACAATTGGAGTTTAAAACACCAATAACATCTATTATATCAAATGACACAACTCTTGTAAATCCCACTTAAATTAATGAAGCATTTAGAGCAGGGGTGTCAAACTCATTTACACTGAGGGCCACATCAGTATAGTGGCTGTCCTCAAAGGGCCAGATATAAGTTATACATGTAACTAAATGTAATGAAAAATAAATTGAACTACTGCTTAATGTTAAATAAATAATGAGTTATTGAAAACATATGTTTGCTTGTTACAGTCTGCATACACACATAAGACCTGCACAGATCGAATATTTAAAACTGTAACTACACATAAATAATATGTAATCAACTAAAAGAAAAATTATTTTAAGAAATTAAAAACTTTTATGCTCTCGCGGGCCACATTAATTGGCATGGCGGGCCACATTTGGCCCCCGGGCCTTAAATTTGACACATATGATTTAAAAAATACTATAGTGAGTTATACAATGCAGAAGAGAAAACAAATACTGAAAACATAAACAATTTCTTAGATCAGTTAACCATTCCACCTATATCTGATGACAAAAAGAGGCTTTAAATCTGGAAATCAGCAAAGAGGAGATTGGACATGCTATTGATAGTCTCAAATCAGGAAAAAAAGCAGGTCCAGATGGTCTCCCAGTCGATTTGTATAAAGAATTTAAAAATAAACTAATAACACCCATATTTGAAATGCTCCAAGAAGCATTTCGAAATAACAATCTGCCCCCATCAATGAACAGTGCGTGGATAATTCTATTACCTAAACCAGGAAAACCCTCAAATAAATGTGAAAATTTTAGACCAATAAGTTTGTTAAACGCTGACCTTAAATTAATCTGTAAACTCTTGGCAACACGACTACAGAATACGTTGCCAGGCATTAGAGACCAAAATGGCTTTATATCTGGTAGGCAAGGATTTCACAACGTGAGAAGGGTTTTAAATATTATTCATTATAACACAAATAAAGCAGAAACAGGTTTATTGGCACTAGATGCTGAAAAGGCCTTTGATAAGGTCTATTGGCCTTTTCTCTTTAAGGTTATGGACAAATTTGGATGTGGAACCAACTTTAAAATGTGGGTCCAGATCATTTATAAAAACGCCAAGGCAAAAATTTTGACTAACAGGAACACTTCACAGTCAATAAACATAACAAAAGGCGGCAGGCAGGGGCGTCCATTGTCACCTTTGCTATTCACAATGGGAATCCAACTTCTAGCAGTAGCAATACGATCCCATACTGGGCTACATGGAATCACGGTGGGTTCAGTTGAACACAAAATAGCTTTACATGCAGATGATGTGATTGTGTTTCTCTCTCAATTAAGAAAGTCAATCCCTTCTTTAATGGAAATAATCAGAAAATATGGAGATGTCTCTGGATACAGGGTAAACCAAACAAAATCCTCTATTTTATTACTTAATGAAGAAGAAAGAAAAAAATCCAACTTCTGAAATTATCCAATTTAATGTAGTTGACAATTTCAAATATCTGGGAATCAATATCAGACCAAGACTAGAACAGGTAGTAGAATCAAATTATGATCCTTTAATGGAAAAGATAAATAGCTCCATAGAGAAATGGATAACACTACCAATTTCAATAATGGGAAGAATAAATATATTAAAGATGAGTGTACTCCCAAAACTAATTTATCTGTTTCAAAACATACCTCTGCGACCACCTCTAGACTTATTTTCAAAACTAAAGAAACTTTTCGCCAGGTTCATATGGAACAACAAACAAGCAAGACTCCGTCTGTCGTTACTATATCTTCCCTTTGACAGAGGAGGACTAAAAAGTCCAAACACTGAATGGTGCCACTGGGCTGCACCGGTTAGATCTATAATGTTTCATTTTACTGTCAAAATACACCTCATTGGGTTGAAATGGAATCTCAGGATCTAAAGCTGCCCCTCCCATTATTTCTTAACTCAAAACACCTCAAAAAAGCTGCGCAAAGAGACAAAGAACCCAATTCTTAAACACATGATACAAATATGGTTCAGAGTCTTAAATTACACGAACCAAACTCAACCATTATCACAATACAGTCCAATCTGGGGGAATAAATTCTTCACTCCAGGTAGAGCGGATGCCACCTTTAAAAAATGGGCAGCAAAGGGTCTTTCCGCCATCCGGGACTTATATTCTCCAGATTCTGATATCATGATGTCATTTGAAGAATTAAAAAATAAATATGAGTTAAGCAAAAAACATTTTTATAAATTTCTCCAGGTCAGAAACTTTGTAAGGAAAACACAGAAGACCCTCAATAAACCACCAAGCTCAATTTTAGAAAAGTTCATGGTGAGAGACAGTACCAAAAAAGGCGCCATTTCTGAGTTTTATAATCTGTTTTTGTCTAATTCAAATGAAAGTTCACAATCCAAATTAAATGCTTGGAAAGAAGATCTCCAAAAACAAATTACAAATGAGGAATGGGAGGGTGCTCGTGCTGCAGCTCAAAAGATGTCAATTAACTCGAGACTAAAATTAACCCAATACAAAAGGTTAATGCGTACATATGTAACACCAGCGGATTTAAATATGTATAACAGAAATATACCAGATGTTTGCTCCAAATTTATGGAAATGAAAGGAACATTCTTCCACTGTACTTGGGAATGCAAATACAGTAAACCCTTGTTTTTCGCGGGGGTTACGTTCCAGAAAGAACCCGTGATAGGCAAAATCCGTGAAGTAGAAACCTCTATTTTTTTAAACAATTACCGTAAATTCCGGGTTACAAAGCGCACCCGATTACAAGCCGGACCCACCTATTTTCACGTGCTTAATTATTTTTGTACATACACAAGCCGCTGCTGCCTCGACAAAGCGCATCTTGACTCCTAGAGTGAGCATGTTTCATAACCACACTGTGAGCGGGTATTGCCTAGACTCAAGCTCATGTATCCAGATATACCTACATCTGAAACAGCATGGACCTCTATTCTGTTCACAAGTTCCTCAGTTATGGGTTTGTTTATTTGATTTTTATTTGATTTTTATTTTTTTTACTTATTGACAAACTAGGAATCATACATAAAATTACTAACAGTAACCATATAATCAACATTACATCCCTCAGTTATGATGAGGAAATTTACATCCGCGATCCCCCATTTCCCATGAGTCTTAGGGACTAAAGGCGGGGCAAACGCACGGCTCGCCACACTGTTGTACGTGTTTAAGAATGAGCAAGGAGCAGCAGTGCATGGAGGGGTGAAAAGGAACAGCTCTCCTTCCACTTGTGTCGCGGCAGCATTATGGTACTAACGGGGCTGGTTAAAAAAACACCAGTGCGCGTTCGTCAGAAGCTTCCTTTCACAACAAACACTTGTTGCTCCGCGCTCGCCAAGCGGGCTCCTTGTCTCCCCTTCCTATCCGAAAAGCTCACACGGCGGCTGTGAGCTATTCAATGCAAAATTCCGCTCAGTCAGAAACCCTAAAAACGACCACATGGATTTGTGTTTCCAGTCGTGTCCCGACAAAATAAAGGCTGATGTTATTCACACATATTTACATGCAGCCAGCCGAGTCACTATGACTCAGAGGTAAATACACTTCTGAGCATGCGCTGTTCTCTCCGTCACGCAGCTGACCGGCATTTCCATTTACTGATGGGGGATTTTTCACGCTGCTTTTAACGATTGCTTTTAACTTGAAAGCTTCATCATATTGTAGCAGCGATCACGTGCACGTTGGGTCTAATGGCACCAAAGGATTCTGGGATGCGGCCGAGCATGCCTGTTTCTTTTTGTTGAACCATGACTGAAGTGTCTAAGACCTGAAGTGACGTCCATGCTGTTTGGCTGCTTGAAGGCGTATTAAAAAAAAAATTACTTGTGCTTGATGTCGGATGGCGAATACAATACCATTCACCGAACCCGAATGTAGGTTCATGGCGACCGCCAATTAAATCCATAAATTAGCCGCGTCACTAAATAAGCCGCAGGGCTGTAAGCGCAGGAAAAAAGTAGCGGCTTGTAGTCCGGAAATTACGGTATTATACAATTAAATACTCTATTATACATTGAAAAGAAAGAACAAACCATTTTACAGGCTCAAGCATTTGTTTCACAAATCAAAGTACTTTAAAAACGTTTTTTTTTTCAACAAATAACTTCTGTACTGTACTGTCAAATAATAATTTGAATCAGCGATGTAAACAGAAGGCTTCAAATCGCGGAGATTAGCCCCGCCCACCGCGACCCGAGAGTAATTGAATTAAACGGGAGAAAATTTAAAATGATCATAAAAAAAATACAAAGTACAAACAAATAAATAGTGGCTCAGGTGTATTTCACTGCTCTTCAGTCTGAGAAGCTGAAGTGTTTTCTCCTTCTCAAGCCCGCGGTGCAGCTGTGTGTGTTTGTTCGGGAAAAGAACATAGTGATTGACAGTTGGTGTTGCTCTTTTTCTATGGGTTTTAGAGAAACTTGAAATTGCAAGATGATTTGCATGTACGTAATTTGGAAAGCTGATTTACGTACGTGTACATATTAAACTGCAACATTATTGACGGACAGGTAGAGAAGAAGCGGAGTGACTTTTTTAGTCAATCAGAATGCAGAACACAATACACGATGCAAATCTGTGAAGTAGCGAAACCGTGAAAAGTAAACCGTGTTATAGCAAGGGATCACTGTATATACAAACATTTTGGGAAGAAGTGAAATTCACAACAGAGAAAATTACTTTAAAACAGATCCCACTGGAGCCAAAGTTTTTCTTATTAGGTATTTTTCCAAAGATACATAACTACAACAAAGGTGAGAGGGCGTTTATAAATCGCAGCTTGATTCATGCTAAAATCTGTATTGCCAAACGCTGGAAAAACACTCACAGTCCAAGCATAAACCAATGGTTCCAACAAATATTTTGAAAGACAAAGTAGAAGAATTTGAAAATATATGGCAACCTTTTATACACTTTATAAAGAATATGGATCCTCTGGAATAGAATGTTGATTGTTAATTTTGGATGGTACAACAGACCTCTGTTTTTTTAATTTGTTAATTTTTATTTATTATTATTTTCTTCTCCCAATTTTAAGTGTGTTAAGTTTATATTCTTAATTTTGTCAATATCTAAGGAGAGGCACTCTTGTTCTTGGGAAGGGGGGGGGTGTTAAAATAAGACTGTGAATAACAGAAGGCATTACCCAAAAACTGTTGAGTTTAGTTGTAATTTTTGTTATGGCTGAGTCGAGTGAAATTTGTAATTGTAACTGCGATCCCTGGGTTGCTTAGGTCGCGTGCCTGGGCTGGCTTGCGGAGACGGGGCGCCGGTCGGGTGGTGGACGGCTCATGGGTTCCGGGGGCCCTGGCTTCGTCCCTGGCCCTTGTCCCGGTGTCCGGTGCCCGGTGGCCCCCATGGCTGCCGCCTGGTACGGCTAAGCGCTCCTGTCTTGTGGCCTGGGGGCCGGACACTGGGTTCGCTTGTGCCTCTGGGCACTGGGGGGGGCCCCTGTAGGGGGGCCCTCTCTGTGCCTGGCCGGTGGGGTGGGCGGTCCCCTCCTCCTCTCCTCCCGGGCTGCCTGGGTGCGGATGCTCGGGGGGCTCCTGGCCTGGGGGGCTCTCCTCCCTTCTCCTGGTCTGGCTGGTCTGGCTGGGTAGGATCTGGTTCCCCTTATGAACACACGGTTCACGTCGGCTGCATGCATGTATCCCCACCCACACGTGCACGTGCACACTGCTACACTGCTCCCTGTCTGCTTCATCCCTCCTCCTTACCCACAGTGTATTGATGGACAGATATTTTTCCCTCATCTTAGTGTCAGATTTTCATCTTTGATGTAACATTTTTCTTTCCGGCAGATCTGGTAGAATTGTAACAGCTTAAAATAATAACTTATTCAAATCAGTGCTTGTATCCCCCACCTTTTCACCTCTTCCTTTTACTCTCTTCCACCCCCCCCTCCCCTCACATTCTCCCCTCTCCCTCCCCACACACACTAAATGTAACAAATAAATAAAAACTAATACAACAAAAAGGGGTTTATACAAAGCTACACTCTAGTTTCTCGAAGCTACATAACCTCTTTTTGTGATAGTAAAACCTGTCCAACACAAAAAGCCTTCAGCTCTAATCTGTTTGCTAAGCTGTTGGACAGAACAAGTTAAAAAAAAAAAAAAAAAAAAAAAAAAAAAAAAAAAAGAAATTTGTAATTGTAAATTGTGTTTCTGAATTTTTTTTATGACGTTGAAAATTCAATAAAAAGAATGTGGCAAAAAAAATCTAGACTTAAAACATTTCTTTTTAGCCGTGTATATGACTGAAAGGTCCTATCTACTCTTTTCTTTCCTTTCCTTCCTTTATTTTTAAATCAATTTTCAAATTTTTTCTTTTCTTTTAAAGTAAATTTTACGTTGATTATTTCTATGATGTATTGTGATTTTAATGCATTTTTCTTTTCTGTGAAGCACCTTGAATTACTTTGTGTACGAATTGTGCTAAACAAATCAACTTTCCTTGCCTTGATACTTCTGCAGCAGACCACTCTGGAGATGCATGCGGGGCTTAACCTGTGCTCTCTGGTACAGAGATCTTCTCAGAATATTATATATTGCCCAATAATGAACAAGACTGCAGACACTTTGTTACCTTTCAGGTAGCCATGAAGCCTGACACCCATGAAGAATGCTGGGCAGGAGGCTCTGCCTTTATTTATACAGACATGTAACTTTGCGCTGCACAAAAAAAATTCTCAAACAAAACATGTAGTGATATTCATCACACTCCCACAGTTCATGTTTCGTGTTACGGAGGGCGGGAGAACAGTAATAACCCCCCCCCAACACAAAAACCTCCGGCAGGCGGCCATGTCGCGCACTCAAGAACGCACGCAGCTTGTAATGGAAATTAATACAATGGAAATGAATAATTAGAATGCAGTAAATTGGTCATATTTCCACGCAAGACAGAAAGTTCTGTTGTAGAATAAGGATGTGTATATGTTTTTGAAACTGTGGGCGTGTGTGTTAGTAGAGGGAGTGCGCCGCGTTCAGCGTAGAGGCAGTGAGAGCCGCGCTGCAGCAGCAAGAGGGTGTGAGAGGCACGGGCAAGGAGGGAAGGAGAACTCTAATAAAAGGATTACCCCAGAAACCCATTAAAGTCTGTACACAGAACTAGCAGAAAAAGTAAATTATCAGCAAAGATAAATGTTTTTAATGTGTTTATTATAGTTCCAATCACGCAACTTTTGCAGAACTTTAACAAAAAAAAATTTTTTTTAAACAGTGTGGTGATGCAGTTATCATCATACCCCTAGCTGGAATGTGTGTGGACTTGGCTCTGGGTCAAAGAAGCTGAAACTGTTAAACCACCTGACTGAAATATTTCTAGGGAAATATTCACACCCTCAGGTACAACCTGGAGGTTTAAAACATCTCTGTTAAAAGACCAAGAGTTTATTCAATTCTTTAAAAAAAGAGTGGGCAACCATCATAGAATTCAACAATACTTCTGATATCTCACCATGTCTTCTTTGGGAAACAGCAAAAGCGGTCATGAGAGGGAAAATCATTTTTTACTCAACCCATCAAAAACACAAAGAGAGAGCAGATTTATTAGATTTACAAAATAAAATCAAAACTCTGGAGGCTGCTTATGCTGTTTCTGGACAGGAACACATTCTGGGAGATATGTAAAAAAGTTAAAGCTTCAGTTAAAATGACGTAATTAATAAACAAACACAATTTCAAATACAGAGACTTCGACTTGAAAGATTTGAAAACTCAAATAGATCTGGCAAATTTCTAGCAACTCATCTTAAAATTAATAAAGAAAAATCAACAATCATATCTATTATAGGATTATAGACCAGACAGGAAATGTCACTCATGACCCGGTCAAAATTAACAACACATTTAAAGACTTTTTAAAAAACTTATACACATCACAGATAAATCCATCAGAGCAAAGCATCAACTTGTTTCATAAAAATGAAAATCTACCCAGGTTAAATGAGGATCAAATCTCAATCTTAGACTTAACTCTCACAGTCTGACCTTCATGAAGCTCTGTTACTTATGCGCAATAGCAAAGTCCCAGGGCCTGACGGCTTTCCTGCTGAGTTTTATAAAGAATTCTGTGAGCAAATGGCACCAAGGTTTTATAAAATGGTCACATTTATCAAGGAAATCCAATCAATCACTGCCACCTAACATGAACTCAGCCAACATAATCCTTATTATTAAACCAAAGTCCCACATGTCCTTTAAGCTATCGCCTCATTTCTTTAATCAATGCAGACGTAAAAGTTATCCGCAAAGCTGTAGCACAGAGAATAGAAAAAAATAAAATCACTCCTTACATAATCCACCTTGATTTAACTGGATTCATCAAAGGCAGACACTCGGATGACAATGTCAGCAGACTTGTTAAGATAATAGACCTTGCCACTATTAAAAACCATGAAAAATGACTATACTCTCGTTAGATGGTGAAAAACTATCTGAGAGAGTAAACTGGAAGTTCCTCATTGCTACCCTCCATATGTTTGGGTTTGGGGAATCAATCATTGACAGGATTAAGAGGGAGATCCAGGACCGATCCTCCGGACCGTAGCGCACCAAGTCCACCAAGAACTTGAGGCCCCAACCCGGCACCGAACATCTAACCTGTCAACAACGGTGAACATAACTGATTTGCCGTGGGAAGGAGGTAGTCCGGTGACAAAATCTACGGCAATGTGAGACCATGGGCAAGTGGGAGTGGATAGAAGATGGAGAAGACCTGAGGGTGGAGAATTGGACGACTTTGAACGGGCACAGGTGGTACATGCGGCAATATACTCCCGTATGTCTTTCTCCATAGACGGGCAGAAAAAGCGTCGATGGAGAAGGTAAAGGGTTCTGTGGACTGCGCCATGGCATAAGATACGGGAAGTATGTCCCCAGGTAATAACAGCTGAACTGAGGGATGAAAGGACGTATAGTGTACCGTTGGGACATGGTGCATGGTCCCGTTCCTCACTTTGGGCCTGGAGGACTCTGGTTTCAATGTCCCAGATGAGGTTGCCTACGATGCAGGTGGATGGTAAGATGGTGGTATCAGAATGGGATTCTGAGGAATTGTATTTGCGGGAAAGAGCGTCCGATTGGATATTGCGACTTCCTGGTCTAAAGGTGATGGTGAAGTCAAACATGTCGAAGAAGAGGCACCAGCATGCCTGACGTGAAATGAGTCTTTTAGCTGTGCGTAGGTAAGCCAGGTTCTTGTAGTCTTTCCAAACAATGCATGGTTGTACCGCCCCCTCCAGCCAATGGCGCCATTCCTCTAAGGCAAGCTTTATCGCCAGCAGTTCACTGTTACCTACGTCGTAATTTTGTTCTGCTGGAGACAGTTTACGGGAAAAAAGGCAAGATTTGAGTTTTCCGGTAGACTCCTCTGTCTGCGAGAGGACGGCTCCAGAGTCATAGGCGTCCACTTCAACAACGAATTGACGGCTGGGATCAAGTTAGATGAGAATGGGGGCTGTGATGAAGAGTTCTTTCACCTTATCAAAAGCGGCTTGAGCTTCAGGATTCCAATGGTATGGTTTGTTGATGGAGGTAAGCTGGGTTAAAGGTGAAGGGATGCTGCTGTAATTCCGGATGAAGTAACAGTAAAAATAGGCGAATCCCAGAAACTGTTGCAGTTTCTTACGTGTGTCAGAAGGTTCCCATTTGAGGACGCTTTCTATCTTAGCAGGGTCAGGTCGAATGCGACCTGCCTCAATGATGTAACCGAAAAAAAGAGATAGTGGAGACTGGAAATTCACATTTTTCGGACTTGACGTAGAGTAGGTTTTCTAGAAGTCTTTCTAGTACGAGATTTTCGTGTTGAGCAGGATTATGAGAGTAGATGAGGATGACGTCCAAGTTAACAAACACAAAATGCTTAAGAAAATCTCTGAGAACACCATTAACGAGTTTCTGGAAGACAGCGGGAGCTTGGCTTTAGGCCAAAGGGCATTACGAGGTATTCGTAATGGCCTAAGGGAGTATTGAAGGCCGTTTTTCATTCATCTCCTTCTTTAATGCGAACAAGGTGATAGGCATTGCGAAGGTCTTATTTGGAAAACACACAAGCTTCTTGGACAGAGTCGAAAACGGAGCTAATAAGTGGAAGGGAGTAATTGTCTTTAACAGTTATTTGATTCAGTTCACGATAGTCTATGCAGGGGCGTTAAGACTTGTCCTTTTTTTCGACAAAGAAAAAACCAGCCCCTACAGGCGAAGCGGACGGACGGATGTGCCCCAAGAAAGTGCCTCCTGGATGTAACTCTCCATAGCTGCTTTCTTGGGGCCGGATAGGTTGAACAGTCTATCTTTGGGTAAGGTAGCACCCTTGAGTAGATCAATGGAGCAATCATAGGGTCTATGAGGTGGTATAGCGCCAGACTTAACTTTGCAGAAAACGGATTTGAGGTCATGGTAACAGGTGGGAACCTTAGAAAGGTCCACATCTTCCGAAAAGTTAAAACCGGGTCGAAAAATGGACGGAATAGCCAACTAAAGACAATTAGCCATACAGAAAGTACTCCAATTAGTAATACCCTGATGAGCCCAATCAAATTAAGGATTATGTAATATGATCCAGGAAAACCCCAAAATAATAGGAGTCTGAGAGGATAAAATGATGACGAATTGGGTGTATTCCCTGTGGTTGCCTGACGTGATTAGGAGGATAGGTTTAGCACAATGGGTAATGTGTGAAAAGTGCTGACCACCTAATCCCGCAGCCTCGATGGGAGAATCCAGAGGTTCAGTAGGTTGAGATAGTTGCATGATGAGATGTTGATCTATTAGGCTTTGTTCGGCACCAGAGTTGTTCAGGGCTTGAAAGTCCAAAGTTTCAGACTGACGGCAGATCTTGAAAGGAACAAATAAAAAGTTCTCTGTGAAACACACAGAATCACCCGCCCACGGCCTGTCTTTTAGCGGGGGGTTTGGGAGTTTATTTATTTTTTTTTTTTTTTAACTTCTTCTGTGCAACAGCTGTGCAAACAGATGAGAGGTGAAGGCCTATTGTGTTGGACATATTTTATTTTAAAAACAGGGTTTATGAATCTTCTGACAAACCAGAGGTATGTCTGAATAAACCCCTTTTGTGATCAAGGCCAAACTTTATTCATTTTAATCGTATTTGAAAATCTTTTGTGTTGGACCGGACGGAAAACGAAAGAAGGGAGGAAGAAAGAGGGATATTAGATAGGGGGGTAGGAAGTTGATTATAGGGAGGGGGGGTAAAATCATGAAGCAGCATAAGACAACAAGGGTTTGGGAGTTGAAACGCAACAGACATTTTGCGAGTAATTGACCATAGTTACCGCAGTAAAAACAGGAACCCTCCTCTCTGTGTTTTTGACACGCTTCAGCAGTTAGTGTAGAGTGTCCCATCTGCATGGGTTCTTCAGTAATTTTGCTGGATATTTTGAAAACAGATGGGGGAGGTGAGTTTGAGGTGGTGGTGTGAAGAGTGGTGTTAGGTGGTAGCTTACGGGCTTGATGGTTACGTTCACCTTGACACTCCCTGAGGCGTACATCAGATCGAAGGGCTGCGGAAACAAGGTCTTCAAACGTGTGAGCTTCAGGTTGGGAGCAAAGGTGATCTTTAATAGCTTCATTAAGAGACTGGTAGAAAATGCCTCTTAAAGCTAGTTTGGGCCAACCTGCTTCCATTGCTAATATCCAAAAGTCTATGACATGATCACTGACCGATCAATTGCATTGCTTGAGGCTTAGCAATCGTCGGGCGACAGTGGCTCAGGCGGTTGAGCGGGTCGTCCAATGATCGAAGGGTTGGCGGTTCGATCCCCGCTCCCACCGAAATGTTGTTGTGTCCTTGGGCAAGACACTTCACCCTCCTTGCCTCCAATGTGGCTCCACTGGTGTGTGAATGTGCATGTATGATCCCAGTGATGGTCACAGGGGCCATAGGCGCGAAATGGCAGCCACGCCTCTGTCAGTCTCCCCCAGGACAGCTGTGGCTACCACTACCACCTAATATGAACTCAGCCAACACAATCCTTCTTCTTAAACCAGACAAAGTTCTCACTAGTCCTGCAAGCTATCGCCCCATTTCTTTAATCAATGCAGATGTAAAAATTATCTGCAAAGCACTAGCACAGAGAATAGAAAAAAATCACTTCTCACATATTTCACTTCGACCAAACTGGATTCATCAAAGGCAGACACTCTAATACTAAATATATATACTAATAAACACTAATAGACTTTGCCACCATTAAAAATCAGGGAATGACCATACTATCACTGGATGCTGAAAAAGCTTTTGACAGAGTAAATTTGAAGTTCCTGATTGCTGCCCTCCATAAGTTTGGTTTTGGAGAATAATTCATCAATTGGATCAAAATATTATACCACAACCCCAATGCATCACTTAGAACTAATAAACAGACTTCCAATAGGTTTTTTCTCAGAAAAGGAACCAGACAGAGTTGCCCACTCTCCCCTTCTCTTTTTGCTATATTTATTGAGCCTCTAGCTGCAGCAATAAGACAGAAAGAGACCATTAAAGGAATTCAAACCAAACACAGCCATCATAAAATTAGTCTCTATGCAGATGACATATTACTGTTTTTAAATAATTCATGTTCTGTAAATGAAATAGCAACAATCATTAATGAATTCTACTCCATATCAGACTACTCTAGTAATTGGAATAAGTCTGTTTTATTACCACTGAACAGTAATGCGGAGCAAAGACTCACAATACCAGTTAAATCAGGAAATATCAGATATCTAGGTATCTATTTTTCCTCCAAACTATCAGAACTGGTGCAGCTAAACCACACCTCATTACTGAAAAACATACAGGACAATCTAGCACACTGGACCAACCTGCCTCTGTCCCTTATGGGCAAGGTAGCCACGGTAAAAATGAAAATCTTACCTGAAGTTAATTATCACTTATCAATGATTCCCACGCAACCCCCATTAAAATGGTTCAAAACATTAGACTCATCCATATCAAGCTTTTTATAGAACAATAAACCTGCAAGAATTAGTCTAAAAACTTAAAAATCTGCAAAAAGCTGTGGGGGCTTAGAATTACCTAACTTTCATAAATACTTTCTTGCAAATAGATTACAATACATCTTAAAATGGTTAAAAAATTATCCAGAAACCAACTCATGGTTAGACTTGGAACAGGCATTATGTGAAAGGTCAACCTTTGTCAGATCTACCATTTATTAGCCAAACAGTTAAAAAACAGGATTGTTTTCAAAGTATTAATATAAACACCACTTTAACAGCCTGGTGGGAATTTCTTAAAATATAAAAATCATCAATTCAACCGTGCAAAATGACACCCATCTGGAACAACCCAGACATCCTTATAAAAAAAATAATGATACACTTCCCAGTTTGGCAAGAAGGGGGCGTAACACTACTAGAGCACATAATTATTGATAGAAGATTCATAACTCCCCAGGAAACTTCAAGGCAAACATGGAATAAATAACTTCTTGGAATATCAGCAACTTAAATCTATTATTACTAAAAAGTTTAAATACAAAGACATTGATTTAAAGCTACCAGAAGCAGTTACCTCTGATTAATATTTCAATGAATAAGACTCTCTCCAAAATATACAAACTGTTATGTAATGTAGATAATAATATTTCACTTCTGACAACAAAATGGGATGCAGATTTGAGCATCAGCACAGATGAAAGCTTCTTGTCAGAACTTTGTCTAAACACCTTTTAAACTGACAAAAAGTCAAAACCTGCAGCTAATCCATTTCAAAACTCTACACAGAATTTACTACACTGGACAGAGGATGTTCAAGATACTCAGTAACTCAGACATTTGCAAGCACTGTGATAGTAATCTACCTGACAATTACATGCATGCACTGTGGTTCTGCACACCTGTCCAGGGTTTTCTGGCAGCAGGTATGTGATCTATCAGTCTGGCTTAAGGTTTCTATCACGGCTTCACCGTCACTTTGTGTGCTTGGTGACATGAGTGCCATCGATGTAGAATATAGATATAGAATATATAAAAGAAGATTAGTACCTATTATTTTCACAACTCTTTGCATTGCTAAAAAACTATTTTAATAAATTGGAAAAACAAGAAAAATATAAATATAAGTCAACACAGAAATCTGCTGTTTGATCATATCAGCTTGGAAAAAATGTTACCCCAAAGTTCAAGTAACTTTGAAAGAATTAATTCTCTCTGGTCTCCCATAGCGAACTCCATGACTTAGGGGGTGGGGTGGGCTGAGCGCTGCATGGTCTTCTGGGCTTGTGTGTGGGGGTGGGGGGTCTGGCAGCTTGTGGGGTGGTTCCTTTGCCTGTGTGCTGGGGGAGTTAAGCGGGGGCCCTGCTGGGGGGCAGCGACCTGGATGGGCTGCCATCTACACCTGGGGCTGGGATCCCAGCCCTTCCCTGGCTCTGAGACGGGGACAACCCTCTTAGGACCCCGGTCGCTCTGGATGTCATCGCTTCAACTGCGGGGGTCTGTGGTGTGGGGTTTGTCGACCCTGTCCTGTGGGAAACTTTCTGGGGTGGGCGCTATTGAGTGCGAGACCATGGGGTTGTGGGTGGGTCTCCGCTGAGGCAATCGGCAGTTGCCCGGCCGGTTAGCTGCCAGTTATCGAGGCCTGATGAGTGGACAGTCTACCAGCTATGCCCAACTTACCTTCCTCTTTTAACCTCATACTAGGGTGAAGGGGGTAGAGTTTTAACCTGTAAATCACGCCTTGGGGAGCTGCCAGCATTAGTCCCCTTCCCACAATTTGCCCCGTATGGAATGGGCTCCCCTCTTTCAGTTTTTGCCCTACCCGCCAATTTGCTGCACCCCTTAGTACAAACACCCTTTACTACTCAAAATATACATTCAAACATAAACACAGTCACACATGCACACACACCCTCACAAACACAAGCACACACATTTTGCAAGAAGGTGGGACCTAGGACCATCTGTAACCTACCCCATCCCTGGTGGGGGGTATGGGGCCCTTGGGCCCGTGTCCCTTGGGTGCAGGTTTCCTGGGCCGGTGCTCTTTCCTTTTGATGGGGGTTCACATTGAACTTCAGGCAGGGGATGTGAAGTATCCCTGTGGGTGGGTTCTGAGTCCTTGCCCTGAGTGCTGGGCCCCGCAAAATTTCCAACTGTGGCCGAGCCTGTTCTGGCCATGTTTAATACCCCCTTGTGGGCCCCCCTTTTTCCCTGGGGTGCCTCCTCCTGGGCTGGGGTGGCTGGCCCCTGCCTTGCTCCTCCCTGGACCAACTGTGGGCCGGGTGGGTGGCTGCCTGGAGTGCGGAGTGGGTCTCAATTGGTTCCTGGCACGTACCTGGGGTTGGGGCGGGGGGATGTAGAAACTCCTGGGTAGTGATGGGGTGCTCGTCTGGGCTGTAGGCACCCACCTTCTCCCGCAAGGCGAGGGCTGCTCTCCTGGTTGAGCTGGGGCAGCTCTCTTCCCAATGCCTCCCTGCTCTCTGGCTCTGGGGCCTGAGGTGGTCCGCTGGCGCTGCCTGAGTGGCGGATGTGGTCGCCCGGGGGGCGGTTGTTCCCTGCCTGCTGCCTGTTGGCGTTGGGGGGTTCCGGCTGCCGCTGCTGCTGCGGCGGGGGTCTGGGTGTAGGGATGGCTGGGCACTCTCCCTCCTTCTTGCCATTCCACCATCCATTTTAGAAAGAACATGTCATGGTGCCTTGAGGTCACCGCCCCCTCAGCTCTGCTCCTGATTTCCACCAGCTGTGACCACTTCAACCTCATCAACCTGTCTGCACTTAAGGAGATCCCGCCCATTCATCGACGCCAGTTTGTTACCCCTAACGGTGACTACGCCTGGTCTGCCAGCTCATGTCTGGTGTCTTTTGCCTGCCTTGCTCTCATGTTCTGCCTCTTGTCTCAGGATTCACCCAAGCGAAGAGGTCCACCTGTGTGGAAGTCTGCTGCCACTCACCTGCTGCAGCAGACCAAGCTCAGGCTGTCAGCCGCAGTGTTCCTCAGCCTCGCCACGAGCCACGTCTGGATTCCACTCTGTCATGGTTAATCTTGTCAACCTTTCCACTGTGATTAAAATCTTTGCCGAGCTACTCACCTTACAGTCATTCTGAGTTCCAGCGTCTGGGTCTGTCTCGCCTGAAAATCATGACAGAACGAACTGGCCAAACTCCAGACAGCTGACCCAGAAGGTCTGCGCTGCGCCGTGTGCCAACAGGAATCATCCTGGGACGCCAAGCTGACGCACTATCCCAAATCACATCGGCTCAGCAAGAACTCTTTCGGCGTCTGGATGGTATGTCACAAACATTAACAGAAATCACCAGTCAAGCTTCCGTTTCTGCTCCTACAGTTCCGGCCGCTACATCCGGCAACAACCCTTCTTCCGCTGCCGTCATGACACCTGAAAACTTCCGCCTCCAACCGGAACCTTTCCACGGCGACACGGCGTCGCGGAGTTTTTCACTCCTTCAGTGCCAATTACTCTTTCAACAAGCACCACGATACTACTACTCGATCACAGTAAGATCAAGCTAATCATCAACTATTCTTCGCAGTAAAGCGCTACATTGGGCTCAGGCTTTCCTATCCGCCAATCCTATATCTCACCTACCTTTTGAACGATTCATTAATGAATTCAAATTGGTGTTCGATCAGCCCCGTTAAGCAGGACGAAGCAGCACGCAAGCTTCTTACACTCCGACAACGTAACCGCTCTGTCAGTGAGCACATCATAGACTTCCGCATCCTGGCTGTGGAGGCTGGTTGGTCTGACCCAGCGCTCCGAGGGTTTTTTACCAGTCCCTCAACGAAGCCATCAAAGATCATCTATGTACCCAGCCGGAAGCTAACACTTTCGAGGAATTAGCTGCTGCCGCCTTACGTTCTGATATCAGGCTACAGGAGCACACCCCAGACTCCTGTCGTTTTGGGGTTCTCGTGGCTTAAACTCCATAATCCTCATCTCGATTGGAGTCGTTGTACTATCATGGGGTGGAGTGATTTTTGCATGGGTCACTGTCTCCAATCTGCGTTATCCTCCGTTTCCACGCCCTTGAGCAGTGAACCCGAAACTATTGATCTTTCCAATATTCCGGATTGTTATCATGATTTAAAGCTTGTGTTCAGTAAATCTAAAGCCTCCTCTTTACCACCTCACAGACCGTATGATTGTGCCATCAATCTTCTCGAGGGCGCCCCCCTTCCCAAGGGAAGATTCTTTAACCTTTCGGGTCCCGAAAAGAAAGCTATGGAGCTTTACATTCAGGAAGCCCTAGCTCGGGGTCACATTCGTCCCTCTTCGTCCCCAGCCGGGGCCGGGTTTTTCTTCGTCGAGAAGAAAGACAAATCACTCAGACCCTGTATAGATTTCCGTGAACTGAACAAGATAACCATTAAAGATAAATATTCTCTACCTCTCATCAGCTGGTTTTCGATTCCATTCAGGAAGCACGCATATTTTCAAAACTCGACCTTCGTAATGCCTACCACCTCGTGCGAATGAGAGAAGGAGATGAATGGAAAACCGCGTTTAACACTCCGTTAGGACACTTTGAATATCTTGTAATGCCGTTTGGTCTAACCAACGCCCCCGCCACCTTTCAACGCTTGGTCAACGACGTACTCAGAGATTTTTTTAATCAGTTTGTATTCGTGTATCTGGATGAAATTTTGATTTATTCCAAAGATTCCAAGAGCCACCAGAACCATGTACGCCTAGTTCTTCAAAGGTTAGCCGAAAATCAGCTATTTGTAAAGGCCGAAAAGTGTCAGTTCCACACTACCAGCATCCCTTTCCTCGGGTACATTTTTTTAAGCTGGCAGTATTCGTCCTGACCCTGCCAAGATCACTGCCATTTCCCAATGGGAACCTCCCTCGTCACGTAAAAAGCTTCAGCAATTCCTTGGCTTTGCCAATTTCTACCGTCGTTTTATTAGGAATTACAGTTCTATTGCTGCGCCCCTCACTCGTCTCACATCCACTTCAAAACCATTTCTCTGGGATTCCACGGCTCAAGATGCTTTCAGTACCCTTAAGAAACTGTTTGTCTCAGCCCCTATCCTCATTCAACTGGACGTTTCCAGGCAATTTGTGGTGGAGGTTGACGCCTCCGACTCCGGGGTGGGGGCCGTTTTATCCCAACGAGAAGAGACTTCAGGAAAACTTAAACCTTGTGCCTTCTTCTCGAAGAAGTTATCACCTGCTGAACGCAACTATGATGTGGGCAATAGGGAGCACCTTGCAATTAAACTGGCTCTCGAAGAGTGGCGTCATTGGCTGGAGGGAGCGGCTCAACCTTTCATTGTCTGGACTGACCATATTAATCTGGAATACCTACGCTCTGCCAAACGACTCAACTCCAGCCAAGCCCGCTGGTGTTTGTTCTTTGACCGGTTTAAATTTTCCATCATTTACAGACCCGGCAGCAGAAATATCAAACCGGACGCCCTCTCACGCCAATTCTGTGACACAGAACATCCCGAGACAACCACCAGCATTCTCCCTGAAACCTGCATCATTGGCAATCTGACCTGGGACATCGAAACCAGAGTTATTCAGGTGCAAGGTGAGGAAACTGATCACCCCACTCCTCCTAACGGCACACTCTATGTTCCCTCGTCTGTAAGGTCGGCAGTTATCACCTGGGCCCATACCTCTCGCATCGCCTGTCATGGAGGAGTCGCACGTACTCTCCATCTATTACGAAGACGTTTCTTCTGGCCCTCCATGAATAAGGACGTCAGAGAGTACATCGCCGCCTGTACCACCTGCGCACGCTCCAAAACCTCCAACTCTCCACCTTCGGGGTTATTGCAGCCTCTGCCCACGCCTAACCGCCCTTGGTCTCACATCTCCATCGATTTCATCACGGGCCTTCCCATGTCTCAGGGTAACTCTATCAGCCTCACCGTAATTGACCGATTCTCCAAGTTTGTCCATTTCATACCTCTGCCTCAGCTGCCAACAGCCACTGAAACAGCAGAGGTTCTGGTAAACCACGTCTTCAGACACCACGGCATCCCAGCTGACATTGTGTCCGACCGCGGACCACAATTTATTTCACAAGTCTGGAAGGTTTTTTGTTCTGCCCTAGGTGCCACCGTCAGCCTTACATCTGGGTATCATCCCCAATCGAACGGACAAGCAGAACGGGCCAATCAGGAGCTGGAAGCTGCCCTCCGCTGCCTAGCCGCCCAAAACACCTCTGAGTGGTCTAAATACCTGGTCTGGATCGAATATGCCCACAACACGCATCCCTCCTCTGCCACAGGTGTGTCACCCTTTGAAGCGTCACTTGGTTATTTGCCTCCTCCGTTTCCATCCCATGAATAAGATCTCACCGTACCATCTGTCCAAGACCACCTCCAACGTTGCCAGCACATATGGCGCCAAACCCAAGAGGCTCTCCGTCGCTCCAAGGAAGATAACTGCCGTACTGCCAACCGCCACAGGGTGGCTAGCCCCGCCTACCAACCGGGCCAGAGAGTATGGCTGTCTTCTAAGAATATTCCGATCCAGGCCACGTCACGCAAGCTGGCTCCCCGTTATATTGGACCATTCACCATAGAGCGCATCATCAACCCCTCATGTGTCCGTTTTCACCTTCCGGCAGCTCTCAAGGTTCACCCATCTTTTCATGTTTCCCAGATCAAGCCTGTTATGGACAGTAATTTGTGCCCGCCTTCAGCTTCCCCTCCACCTGCCCGGCTCATCGACGACGCTCCGGCATATACCGTCAGCCGCATTTTGGACAACCGGCGCCGGGGGCGCGGCTATCAATTCTTGGTGGAGTGAGAGGGTTATGGTCCTGAGGAACGGTCTTGGATCTCCCATTCCCTCATTTTGGACCATTCCCTCATTTCGGATTTCTACCGTGCCCACCCGGATCGTCGACCTCGACCGCCCAGAGGCGGTCGTTAGGGGGCTGATCATTCTGAGTTCCAGCGTCTGGGTCTGTCTCGCCTGAAAATCATGACAGAACATAAACACTCACCTGAGCACAGGTGTTAAGCTCAGCTTTGCACTAATAGTTTTCATGATTGAATGAATGAAATATTTCACAGTAGTTGGTTTGAAGGCATAAGTATGCGTGTGTGAACACTATGTTTTGTGTACATGTTAACATGTGGACATTTCTGCAGCTAACAGGTGTGTTGAAGCTCAAGCCGGAATTAACATCAATGGAGAGAGGATGAACAACCTGAGATTTGCAGATGATATCCTCTTATTTGCAGAAAAGGAAGAGGATCTCAGCAAGCTGCTCAACGATCTGAACAAGGAAGGGAGAAAAGATGGCATGAAAATGAACAAAAAGAAAACCAAAATAATGTGCAATGAAATAGCAAGTAAAAGGAGAAGGAAAGGAATAATTGTGGATAGAGAACAACTGGTGGAGGTGGATGAGTATAAGTATTTGGGAAGACTGCTAACACCAGGAAATGAGATGGCGAAGAAATACACGAGAGAGTAACATCCGTTTTGAAGAGATTCGGACAGTACAGCACGTTTCTGAGAGGTCAAAAAATGCTCATGTGTCTCAAGAGGAAGATCATGAAAACTGTCATACTGCCATCAATGACGTATGGAGCTGAGACATGGTCACTTACCAACCGCCAAAGAGAGAAACTGGCAATCACCCAGAGGAGCATGGAACAATCAATGCTGGGTGTTACGAGGAGAGATAAGGTCAGGAACGAAGATTTAAGATCAAGAACAGGGGTGAGGGATGTCATCAAGAAAGTGATTGAAGCCAAAGGCAAGTGGGCAGGACATGTAGCCCAAATGAAGAACCACAAATGGGCTAAGAAAAAACAGAATGGACTCCGTGGGACAGGAAGAGAGGAAGGGGAAGACCGAAGAAAAGATGGATATAGGACATTGAGCAGAAGGCAGGCAGCACGTGGAACCAGAGTGCCCAAAACCGTGATGAGTGGAGTAAGATGTGGAGGCCAAATGCCAGCAGTGGCGTGACAGGCTGATGATGATGATGTAAGTGTGGACAGGCCCCGCCCTTTGAGATTTCTACTTCATTTGAACCTTACCATAGTGATAAACAACCAGTAAACTTGTTGCTTTATGCTGCTTCATGGTCTTATCCCTTACCTCCTATTATCACCCTCCTACCCCCCCCCTCTCTCTAACATCGCTCTCTCTTCTTCCCTCCTTTCCTTTTCCATCCGGTCCAACACCAAAGATTTTCGAACATGATTGAAATTAATAAAGTTTGGCCTCAATTACAAAAGGGGTTTCTTCAGACATACCTCTGGTTTGTCTGAAGATTAATAACCCCTATTGTTAAAATAAAATATGTCCAACACAAGAGGCCCTCAATTATCATCTGCCTGCCCAGCTGTTGGACAGGACAAGTGTTGAAAAAATAAAAACAAACAATTCATTAAATTGTTACAATAAATACTTTTTAGGAAAGTCCATCCTTATTTTATCTTGTTGCATATACTTTTTCAAATTTTAATAGATATGAATCATGACTGAAGTTATCAGTAACTTGACATGACCTTTTTGTCATACTTAAATAAAGAATATGTCAATAGTTAACTTTTTAGGAAATTTACATATTTACAAATGGATTAGATTTGGTCAATAATCCTCGATAGCTCTGAAGATGCTAGAATTTTTTTTTTACATAATCTTTATTGTAGTCGGAAAATAAGGTCATGATTAGTGAGTACAGGAATTTTTGTGTCAGTAACTACAGCATCTTCAAACTTATTGTGCATTTTGACCAAATCTGATCAATATTTAAATATGAAAAATTCCTAACAAAAAACAACGTGAATTATGACATAATATTTGTTGCAGTAGGACAATAAGGTCATGATTAGTCAGAACAGGAGGTTAGGTGACAGAAGCTTTAGTATATTTAGAGCTATTGTGCATTTCTGTTATGATTCATATCTATATTGGATTTTAAAAACCATAACCAATAAAATAGAGGTTGACTTTCTAACAAAATTTAGTATAATAATAATAATGTAGTATGACTATGCTGACGAGTCTTCATAACCAGTTCACATAAATATAGACATGTATTCGCTTTTTAAAAGTTTACTGATTTTTACAGAATGGTGTTTCAATGGTGTTGATGGTCCCTTGGCAGCCGGCCCCCTGCTCTGTTTGCATTCACAGCTTGAAGCGAACAATTCTGATTAAAAGGCAATAAAAACGACGTTGGAGCTGAGCCTGCTGTAGGATCCTTCTGATCCCCACACCTCTGCGTCTCCACCTTTTTGTGGCTTACCCTCTGCGATCCCACTTCTGACACCATATGTGGCGGGGTCCTGCCAGGAAATGATGCAGAGGAGCCAAGGTAGGAGCGTTCTTTCTTTATTACAAGAACCATGAGCACTTCATTAGCTCCACGCAGGGCCACATCAGCACACAACACCTCCGTCTCACTCATTTCTCTCCCTTCCTGTGATGCTCCCTTTTAAATGATGAGCCCCTCCCATGGGGTGTGGCTCTTCATCATCTTCCAGGTGGCACCACAGGTAGTAATTTTTATCATAACACCCCCCCCCCCCGGTGGTCTCTCCCCGGATGGCACCCTAGCAGGTCGGAACCGCTGACAAGTCACTGGCAGGATGTTACGCCTCACCCGGAGCACTCCGTTGACGATCCGGTAGACGTGGGTACGCCCCCTGTCCATCGCCGCGCAGGCTTCCAATGCAGTGGAACCGGGCGGTGTGCCTGTCCCAACTCCGGCCATCTCGATGCTCCGGGGGTCCGCTGCTCTTGCTGTCCACAAGGTCCGCCGTTCGTCATGGACGCTGAGTTGGACGCCAAAAAGCTGTTTTATGTTCCCCCAGGGTCACATTTGTTAAGCAATTACAATCTGGGATAAATATGTTCTGATTTATACCTTACTGTTTTTCGAAATGGCATGAGGGCGCTACTTGATTATCACAGGCAGATTATACAATACACCAGTTGTCCTAGTTAATGTCTATGCACCACACTGGGACGACAGCTCTTTCTTCCTAAATTTTTTTGCCAAAATCCCAAACATGGACACTCATCACTTAATATTTGGAGGAGATATGAACTGTAGTTTAGATCGTAGTTCGTCACGATCTGCATCCTTGTCCAGTTCAGCTATTCAGTTACAACGCTTTCTTAATACAAATGGCGTTGTTGACATATGGCGATTCCTAAACCCCAAATCTAAAAGTTATTCTTTTTTTCTCTCCCGTCCACGGGACATACTCCCGCATAGATTACCTTTTTTTGGATAAACGGCTCCTCTCCCTGGTTAAAAAGTGTGAATATCAAGCTATAGTTATCTCAGACCATGCCCCTCTAATACTCACACTATACATACCAGTATCATGCAATAATTCCCGCCCGGCGGCTTAATAGTACATTACTCTCCGATGAAAACTTTACTAAATTTATATCCTCTGAGATATCATTCTTCTTGAAATATAACCAAACCCCTGGAATGTCGTACTCTACTGTGTGGGAATCAATGAAAGCATATATTAGGGGACAAATTATATCCTACAGTGCGCAACAGCGAAAATATCACAGTTTAAAACTAGAAAAACTAACCAATGAGATACTTAAATTGGACACGACACTTGCAGTCAGCCCGTCTGATGACATGTTCAAATTAAGATTAAATCTTCAAACAGAATTCAATTATTTGTCAACCAAACATGTTTAAAACCTCATTAATAAAACACAAAGTAAAATCTGTGATCATGGTGATAAAATAGGAAAACTTTTGGCCCAACAACTTCATCAAAAAACTGCTAGCAGATGTATTATTGAAATAAATGATCACTTGGGTGCTAAGCACAGAGATCATTTAGAAATAAATTCGTGCTTTCATAAGTACTATTCAACGTTGTATAAAACAGAATCTCACAATGATAGAACTTTAATTGATACATTTGTTAGAAAAATAAATGTCCCCTTAATAGAAGATAAAATATCCTCAGAGCTGGACAAACCCTTCTCTACCCAGGAGCTCATAAATGCAATTAAATCTATGCAAAATGGGAAGAGCCCTGGACCTGATGGGTTTTCATTTGAATTTTTTAAAAAGTTTGCAGACCAGCTTTCCTCAATCTTACTTTTAGTCTTTGAGGAGTCAATTACTACAGGCTGCCTCCCCCTGACTATGCGACAAGCAGTCATCTCTTTTATCCCCAAACAGAATAAAAACCCTCTCAAATCTGGCTCATATCGTCCTATTTCACTTTTAAATGTGGACAACAAAATTTTCTCAATGATATTAGCAAGCCGCCTAGAACAGGCTTTGCCTTCGATAATAGCTGATGACCAAACTGGTTTCATTAAAGGCCGCCAATAATTTTATAATATTAGGCGTCTATTTAATATTCTTTATGGCCCCACTTCACCCGATATTCCAGAAATATTGTTGTCTTTAGACGCTAAGAAAGCCCTTGACCGAGTGGAGTGGGACTATATGTTCTACACTTTAAAGCAATTTGGTTTTGGCGAAAAATGTATCTCTTGCATTAAAGTTTTATACTCATCGCCTCTGGCAGCTGTTCGTACTAACAATAACCTCTCTCCTTACTTTCCCCTTCAACGCGGCACTAGACAAGGTTGTCCTCTATCACCTCTTTTATTTGCCATAGTGATTGAGCCACTGGCTATAGCAATATGTCATGAAATCAACATAATAGGAATACAAAGAAATGGTACTGGGAATAAAGTATCCCTGTATGCAGACGATATGCTTTTATTCCTATCCAACCCTTTAAAAAGCTTACCAGTCACTTTAAATCTCTTGCAAGAATTTGGTAAAATATCAGGATACAAAGTTAATCTTCACAAATGTGAAATTATGCCAGTAAATCCAGAAGCTAAGAAAATAAATTTGGACCCATTTCCATTAAAAGTTAGTCCACAAAAAATTAAATACTTAGGTATTTGGATTACACACTCATTTAAAGATATTTTTAAGGCTAACTACATCCCATTATTAACTCAGCTCAAAAAAGATCTAGAATGTTGGTGTCTATTACCCTTTTCACTGGGAGGGAGAATTAACACAGTCAAAATGAACGTGCTCCCAAATTTTTTATATGTATTTCAATGCATCCCTTTGCATTTATCTAAATATTTTTTTACAAATGTATATAAATTAATATCAGTTTTTTTGTGGAATAACAGAAAACCTAGAATGAGAAAAAATATCTTACAGCAACACCGTCAACAAGGTGGATTATCCCTTCCTAGTTTCCAATATTACTACTGGGCGGCCAACATTAGATCCATGTTATATTGGAAAGATTTACAATTTAACAAATCCACAAACCCAAAATGGTTATATATGGAGGGCGCTTCTTGTCCTCATGCCTCTCTACAATCACTGCTTTGTTCAGAACTACCTTTTTCTGAACCTATATCGAATTACACCTCAAATCCCATAGTTAAACAATCTCTGAAAATTTGGAGACAACTTAGGCAAGTGTTTCCCCTGAAAAGCCAATCGAAATGTGCACCCACAAATAACAATCATAGGTTTATACCCTCGACTACAGATAAAGCTTTTTGGGAATGGAGCAGAGGAGGCATCGTTTCATTTGAGGACCTATTCATTGATGGTATGTTTGCATCCTTTGAGCAACTTGTAATTAAATATGATATCCCCTGCTCCCATTTCTTTAGATACCTTCAAATTCAAAGCTATATTTCAACTTCATTCCCTCATTTCCCGTCCTGCCCACCTGACTCACTTCTAGACTCCATTTTGAAACTTAACATAAACGTCAGGGGAACAATTGGGAACATTTACTACTTGCTAAACACATACAATGCAAATCAAAAGACACCTCTAATATTGCTAAAAATCCAATGGGAAGAGAATTTAGGCTTAAATATCACTGAGAATATATGGGAGAAAGCCCTAGACAGAATATACTCTTCCTAAATTTGTTCACGTCACAGGATTACTCAATTTAAAATTGTACATAGGCTCCATTCGTCTAAAGCAAGACCTACAAAATTAATTCCAGATATTAATCCAATTTGTGATCGATGTAAACAATCAACGGCCACTACCTCACATATGTTTTGGTCCTGTGCAAAATTAAGTTACTTTTGGCATTCAATATTTAAAGTATTTTCAGATGTTTTACAAAGGCCTATAAAGCCTTCTGTAATTTCTGCAATATTTGGTGTAATCCCACAGGATCTTAATCTCAACCACAAAGCACAAAACATAATTATCTTTGGGACCTTAATTGCTAGGAGACTTATTCTTCTCAAATGGAAGGATGACTTTCCTCCAACATTAAAGATGTGGATAAATAATCTCTTACAGTATTTGGTTTTGGAAAAAATTTGCTTCTCTGCTAGAGGTTGTACACAAGATTTTCATTACACTTGGAATCCCTTCTTAAATTATATGAAGAACTTAGATGTCACTGCTGTCAGAATATTTGATGATTGACTCTGTATTTTAGAAATGTGCAATTGGGAGGTTTATTTCTTTTGACAATGTATATTTTACAAAGTATTTGCAATTTGAAAGAGTGGTGCAGTAAGGGGAGGGAGGGGAGGGTGTGAGGGGATCGGTTTTGTGTATTTTGTCAAACCTAAATCCTTGTACCCTCTGTTTAAAGTTGAAATACCAATAAAAAGACTTGGTGTAAAAAAAAAAATACAAAGTACAGTGGGACAAATAGTGACTCAGGTCTATTTCACTGCTCTTTAGACTGAGCCGCTGCATCCTGACTCCGCTCTGCAGTGTTTTCTCCTTTTGAGCCCCGCGGTGCAGCTGTGTTTGTTCGGGAGAGGAAAATAGTGATTGGCAGTTGTTGTCGCTCTTTTTTCTATGGGTTTTAGAGAAACTCGAAATTGCAAGATGATTTGCACGTTCGTGTTGTAAATTTGACACGCTGATTTACGTACGTGTACCGAGAAAAGTAAACCGTGTTATAGCAAGGGATCACTGTAAACACAGAATTTCAGACTGAAAATACTGAGTAAGTTGTTCTATATACACACACAGACATATGACATCATTTAGGACCCCTTGAGCCCCCTTTTGTAATAAAAATAAAAGGCCTGTAATTAATCTGTATAATACCTGAGTTTAGAAGGCCGTCTAAATCAGAGTCCTCATCAGCTGACAGCTGGCCCGTCTTGGATCTCGAGGATCCTGTTGAAATGGAATATTTATTTGTCAATATTAGAAGTGAAACACAAGGAAAAAAATTATGGGGTTGACCCACCTCCAGCTGAACACCAAGATGAATCGCCCTCTGTCTCTGAGACGTCACTGACTGCACATTCTGACACTTTCTCTAAAACGCATAAATAAGCAAAAATAAAAGTCAACATATACTGTTAATAACAACATTTTGTGCTTGAGTGTATGTTCTTTACCATTTGGATCTATCTGAATTTGATCCATGTTCAGCCCCTTGAACTGTGAGAGTCGGCCTTGTTCCATGGCAACTAGAACTTTGCTGACTTTGGCCAACTGCATCGTTCCTTCCGGTAATCTGTAGTATTGTCTGTGTACTCGTATGTCATGTCCTAGAAAGTCTGCCAGTGTGTCCATCTCATTATCCTTTAGGTTCAAAACTGTTGATAGCGTGGCCACCTGCTTCCTCAGTTTTGTCGATGACAACGTTTCGCTTTGCTCCACACGCCTGGGCAAATTCTCTTATTGCGTCCGACCCTCTCAGATGTGTATCCGCTTCAGGTCTTGCAAAAAAATAGGGATTCTCGTCTGGCACCCCGCATGTGCGGCGAAGAGAAACCAATGTTTCCATTGATGTTAGCATCTCAGGTGTAAGTGAGATTGGAACCTTTCTGTTTCTTTTACCTCAAATTTCAATGCGTTGAAAATGTTTACAGAGTTTCTGCTCCAACTCTGACAGACTGGTCGCCAGGTCAGATGGAACACCAGCGGTGTCTCTAAGAGTAAATGCACTCAAAGGCATTTTGGACACTTCTCCTTCTCGTCTGCGGTTAAAGAGAATAACTTCAAATAAAGTGACATTAGCAAGTCTTTTCCAGGTCTTTTTATTTGGATTGTCTTTTATGTTATTTTGGGATGCTTTCCTGCATTCATCTATGTAGATGTGCATTTTCTAGACGTCGTCTGTGAATGCCAGCAGATGAGGAGTATTCCATTTGGCTTCAGTTAAAGTCTGAAGAGCACGGGATGAAATGCACACATCCCATTTTTTTTTCAAACAAAGTTCGAGTCCTTTTGATGTTCTCGAGAAACTCCCCATCAATAGACTCTGACATTTGTGTCTCACATTCTAGAAATCTTCTTCAGGCTGTGGCCCAGCTTGAGAGCCAGAGACGGAGTTTTGTATGCATTAGTGTCTTCGTTGAAGCCTGACACTTTCTTCACCATCTCAACAACTATGTTGAAGTTTGACGGCTTGAAGATATCCTCAAGTCCCTGCAGTTTTCCCTATTTTCTAGAAATAAGAACCAGTCTTCCAATTTCTCTCATTTTTTGTCGTATATATTCGTGTTTGTTCTTGTCATGTCCGTGTTTTGAAAATAAAAGCTCTCCCAGCCTTATGATGGTTCTTTCCCCCTTTATTACTTGAGAGACTTCATCCTGGTGCATTGCATTAATCAGCTCCCAAACTTTAAGGCTCACACCCTCTGGGGCAGGTTGAGTAAATGCACAGATCAATTGAAATCAGCTTCTCCCAGGCTTCTGTCCACTGCATTTTTTTGAAAGTCTGCATCGTGACATATGCCTCCATAAACACTTTCTTTTTAGCAAAGCCTCGCAGTTTATGCAGTGCATGTAGTCACTTGGTTTTCCAGGGTTAGACGACTGCTGACCTGGAATCAGTGTTCCTGTCCCTGATTTAAGAACTTCATTATTGTGAGCCCAGTTCCCCTTATTTCTTATGAGATCCAAATGCAATTTCCTTTGCTTGGATTTTAGAGGAAAACTTATGGTTTTTGCCACATCAATCTCAGAGCTGTGCTTTCTGACCAAATGTCTTGCCGTTTTATAGCAGGTAACAGGACAATAAAGACAGTAATGTCGTTTATTATAGACTAACCACCATTTCCTTTTTTTTTTTCAGTTTCAATACAGAAACCTTTTCCGAGGTCAAGGATGGCTCCTCATCTTCTGAGTGGTTAGAGTCATCAGAAGGGGTGCGGCTCTGCTTTAGCCTTTTGTATGACTTCTGAGCTTTCCCCCGCCTCCTTTTAGATGGAATTTTTGTTGGAAAATCTATTCAATCGTCAGAACTACTTTGTTGCATCTTTGGTGGGAGGTACTCATTGTCATCACCTGTTGTTTTGATGCAGCTTGAGGGGACGTCTGACAGATCTTGAACCATGGCATGCTTGGTAAAGTAGTCTTTAGTGAGCTGGAAAAGAAACAAGTTTTTCATTTTAAATTGTAATACACTACTTTGTAAATAATATTTTATAAAAGTTAAGAGTTCAGTCTAAAGCAGGGGTGGGCAAACTATTTCCCGCGGGCTGACTCCGGCCTGCCTCCATGTTTGGTCCGGCCCTCTGAACAAAATCAGAGACACATGTTTATTTATTTTTTAATCTGCCCATTTTATCAAGAACGTGACATTTTTTCCCCCCTTCTGCAGTCTGTACTCCAACCTGAAACCCTTTAAAATCTCTGTCAAACAGAACAGAAGACAGTTTTTCCTTTCTACGTAACAGTTAATCTTTCCCGTTTTAGTTCATTCTTTCAGAGTGATTATGCTGCGTTTTTTAAACAGTGCACCCTGTTCTGTGTCCTGATTGGCTGGAGACCTTTTCAATCAATCTCCTCCGTGTCTCCCTGTACAGAAAGGCGGAGCTCTTCAGATCTACAGAAATCTTTGTTTTCATTCGAAGATCCGGGACCTAATTTCTATGAAAGTTTGAGAATTTAAATGAGAGAAAAGGGTTAAAATGTTCATGTCTGTGTGAGAAAAGTGTATTTAGTCAGTGAGGAGTTTTACTGTCATAAAAAAAAACGTCTGTAAATAATCAAACTCTGTGGATTTTACAGATGACGGGTTATTTTTAGAATGAAACTCCTGCTGCAATAAATGAGGGACTCTGTACTGGTGAAAAGGTAACAGACATATGCATAGCTGCAGCAGAAGACATAGCAATTTGCTTTTTTCATTATTACTGGATGAGAAACAGACGTGCAGGACACAGCACACCTGCTCAAACTGTGAGACGTGTGAGGAGCTGCAGGCCTCAAAGTCTCAGCGAGATGAACACGGGAGAGGATCCACTATTTATTGTTTTTTTCTTTTTAATGTATCATTACATTGTTTCCTGACTTTTTGTCTTTGAAAATCACAGAGAGAGTAATTTGGTTATTTTTTATTTCATAAATAGTGTTATTTGTTGTATGAAAATGATCATGAATTAATAAAACTTTATTATGGGGCTTCACAATAAAAGAAAGATAAAAGAAGTTTAAAGTTTTAAAGTAAAAGACTTATTTTGGCCCTCACAAGAAAAGGTTTGGGGGCTCCGCTCTATAATCCATGTGGTGTTAAAAACATTGACAAAAGTGTTTGATATTGGCTGGATTCCATGATAAATACTTACAAATACACTGTCCGTTCTTGTCAGGGGAGGAACCTCTGGCTCATCTGCATCTGACTGTTCTCTTTGGACACAGCCAGTGGTGTTGGTGTCTGGTTCCAATTCCTTCAAACATTATTTGTACTTTTTAAATTTAAAACATACACTTGTTCAACACAAGTTTAATCATATATTGGATTTAACTTTTCAATAAATTACCTATCTACATTTTAACATATTTAACTTATTTAACTGATTAATTAAAACTAATAGATATTACATTATTAAAAAGGAGATGATAAATTATTTTGCAATGTGACTTTTTTTGAAGCATCTTGTTACAAAGAAGAAATCTACAATAAATAAGTATTTTGATCCCAATAAATAGTAGAATACTATTTATTTATTATACTGAAAACGGTGGAAAAAAACCTTTATCCTGCTCAGGTAGATGGTTGGTCTTCAGGCCCTCTGTGTACCTCTTCTTGCACCTTTTGTGATGCTCCCTAAGCCTCTAAGCATATTTAAATGAACAAAAAAAATACATAAACACTGCCAAGATGGTTACAGATTTTAAAAGGTTAAATTTAAGACTTTAAGACCTTTTTAAGATCGTTTCAAAATATATAAATCATATTTACAAAGACAATGAACATCATGTTTAATCTAAGCAGGCATACATACACACATTAAATGTAAGAAAATGTCAAACTGATGAAGCATAACATTTCTGTCGGGCCTCCTAAACTTTGATATTTTATCATTTCATCAAGAGGAAAAAAATGAGATCCTCTAACCCAGTGGTTCCCAAAATTTTTCTGCAGGGCCCCCCTTTCTAAAGATTAGAATATTTTCGGGCCCCCCCACACTGACACAAACATACAAATCCTTTGTTTCTAAACTCCACCGCGCCCCCCCTGCAGTACCCCCGCGCCCCCCCTAGGGGGCGCGCCCCCCAGTTTGGGAACCACTGCTCTAACCATTCTAGTTTTACCCTCCTGGGTTAATGCAGGACAGTCAGTGAGTCTGGGTCACGTGACCGATGGAGCTCCTGCAGCGGGAGCGAAGCTCCTGGTAATGAAGAATATCTAAATGATGTAATGATCCCAGACATTGAGACGTGATTACAGATGCTTTTGCAAAAGCATCAAGATTATCAACACACTTTTGCACAAAAACTGCAGCAGCAAATTTGGCGCAGCGCGAAGGAGGGGGGGGGGGTGTTAAGTCCCAGAATTTAGGATAAAAATAACACATTTAAGGCCACACTTCAATAAATTAAATTTAAAACGTCTTTAGGATCTGTAGCAGCCTCCTTTAAATCATTTGTAAAGCTAGCTTCCCCACAAGCACATGCTGCGTTAGCTTCAAAGGACCGAACTAGCTAGCATCGCCATGTGCTCAGCTCTCGAGCATTTTCACCGGAGAAAAGCATGCCTAGACAGACTAAGGCCGCCTTTACACTGCAGGTCTTGATGCTCATATCCGATTTTCTGACTATATCCGATTTTTTTGACGACCCACTTACATCATCTTTTAAAAGTGACCCGTATCTGATTTTTGCATTTACACTATACAATGCTGAATCTATAAAACGTAGACGTTCTGAGGACTACGTAGCAGCATTTCCGCATTCCGCAGACCTCTTTCGTACTTTTGTGATTGCGGTTGTCATGGAGGCAAGGACGGAGGCGTTGCCTTGGGCGCTCCTGACGGGATGCACGGGGATGTAAAAAGGAGGGCTGGTCGGCCGTCTTATGTGCTCTCTCTGAGTTTTGAATGAGGAAGTGTTTGCAGACGTTGTCCTGTCTGAACAGTTTGATCCAAGAGTTGAACCTTTCCTGCGCGATGACTTCTCTTTTCCGATCGTAGTCAGAAACACACGGGAGATTTCATCAGGGTTCTCTTTTCCGTTCTGAACCCTCAGCCTCAGAGTGGGCTAAGAAAGACTCCAAAACATTTGTGCGAGACACCTTATTTTTAATTTGCGCTCACACACACAGACGGCCCCCATCATACACGCCCCCCAAAGAAATAAACCGTTTGCGTCCCGACCGGGACCGGACCGGACATAATCTGAAGCCTGAGGCTGAAAGGTAACACTCTGACAGCAAAATCAGCGCACAAAAAGCATCTTAATTAGTCATGTGATCTCAGTTGGTGGTGTCCTGAGTTGCCGTCACTGAGGTACGACTCGCATTTACAGGGGAATATCCGATCTGTCTGCTTACATGGCACACGCAAATGCACGTATCTGATTCGTTTCCGATTTATTTCCACATATGAGAGAGGCCTGTATCCGATCTGAGAAAAACGGAATCCATGCGCATTTGTCCTGCTTACACATTCACCGATCATATCGGATCTGTGCCAAATGAGAGGAAAAAATCGGAATTGGGTCACTTGAACCATGCAGTGTAAAGGCGGCCTATATATGTCTCAAAGTCATTTAGTGTCTGTTTTTAAAAAGTTTTGCTGGGACTTACCTAGACTCCATGAAAAATCTTTGCCGTTGTGGGTACCGGATGTTCTCGGGTTGCCGTATGTTCTCGGGGTCCTTCGGGGTCCTTCGACCAATGATGACGTCACACTATTTGATTGGCTGGAAGTTGCCACGACCAATGAGTTAACGTCGCTACGTTTTTTTTTAAAAACTTTATTGATAATTGCGGTATCATACATTAACAATGACATTAACGTTAACAACGAACAATAACAATGTAATCAATATTGCCTCGAAGATCAGTCACCATTGCCAAACATAACATATTAACATAGAAAATAAAGAATAGAGGGGGAAAAAAGAAACAATGAACATAACACACAAATAAATAAAAACACAAGTAAAATAACATTAAAGGAACATAGAAAAAATCTAAATAGTCTAATACTAGTTAAGTTAGGGGTACTCGTGAAGTTTGTATTTCTGAACAAAGCTAAGCAATTTCAAGCCATTCTTCTTTTTCATATAATGAAGTGATTGAAAGTAAAAACAGAGCTCTTTATTAAATGTTATAAAAAGTGGTTTGGTATTCAAAACTTGACCTCACCAAGATGGCGGTGCTCTCCTCGTGATGTCTCCTCTGGTGATATAACTCATTGGAAGGACCCGAGAACATACGGCAACCCGAGAACATCCGGTACCCACACCGTTCTGAGACTCCAGTCGGTTAGCTGTCTGCACTGCTGCCTGAGCTGAGAGAGAGACGATGCACCTGTGGAGCTGAATGGGTGTCGCTTTGCTCTGCTCACCCTTCTCACAGTCTTGGTGGGGGAGGGGGATAGTCACGGTGGGAACCCGAAAAGTCAGGAACTGGCAACTATTTAATATATGGGGGCCTCAGCTTTACTACAGCACCTATATTCACTTGTGTAATCATTAAAAAGTTTGTTTTGGTTATAAATAAATGCAGAAATCATACTTAAATAATCTCACAGGGAAGAATTCATGTGTTATGCCAGCTACTAAGGTGGGGGGTATAATGAAAGAGTAATTAAGAACCCTAATTTAGACAGCAAATCCTAAGTTTTTGCAAATAGAAAATAGGATATTATATTAAATAAGCAGATAAACAAGATTAATACATCTTTCATTATAATCAAAGTGTAAAATTCAATTTATTTGATTATCACAATGTTAAGCACTGCAACTGTATATAATATATAAGTTACTTTTACCCAAGAAAATTCATAGTGCTTTTATTTTGGTAACTTAAAATATATAAAGGGCACAGTCAACATTGTTTGATTTCCAAAACAAAATATTCTTCCATAAGAAATAATAAAAATGGTAAGAAGTAAAATGGAATGAATGTTGCTTAACCAATAAGGTCCTAAAAGGCTGGTTGAGGGAATAAATGCTGTTTATTTTCAACATTGCTTAATCTAGTTTCTTACTTTTAAATGGTTCAGGAGCCTGAACGGTGCTTCAAAAATAAAGGAAAATAAAAACATCAATTCTTTCCAGAAACAAAAAAAGTGTGATGATGAGGCAGCATGACAGGATGAAGGAGAGTGCTTTAATGTGCCTAAGATGCTTTATTTACGTGACAGTCTGCACTTTGACTGACTTTACTAGTAGCATTTTGGATGATGCTCTGTGCATTTGCTGGTTAGTGGCTCTGCTTCACTCGTTCTTATCCACAATCTGCGTTCGATGAAGCCAACGGGACTACATAGTCTGCACAGAGCAGAGAGGAAATCCCCATGCATGTCTCATAAAAACAAGCTGCTTCTCACTGAGATCTTTTCATTGTTTGGTGGGGTGTAGAGCTGCTCAAAGAGGCTCGGTGCCAACTAGCGGTTGGAGGCTTAAGTGTGCCGCCATCAGTGTGTGATGTGTGAGTGACTGGGTGAATGGGTCTGTGACTGTAAAGCGCT